>JASDDO010000019.1:496711843-497911843 GCA_030015575.1 Agapanthus africanus | reverse complement strand
TTCCTAAACCTAACCCTAGCAAGACTTAGATCTAGATAATTTTAGTATAACTTAATTTGGTAGTTTTTAGATTTAATAAATCAATCCGAACATTCATTGGAATTAACTCGTTAGCGTGACTAGGAAAACACAAAAATCCTGTGGACCGACCCGTACTCACCGGCTAGCTGCAAAGCGACGCCGTTCTTGATTGCGGTAATAGATAGTTTTTGATTAAATCAAATGGCGCCGTTGCCGGGGATGGCGTGTTATTTCCATTTTGCAATTTCGGGTTAATCAAAATTAAAAAAAATCATAAAAATCTAAAAAAATATAAAAATATATTATCTGTTATTTTTTGGAAAGGGTATTTTGTCTGAATTTTTCAGGATCTATGAACAAATTTGGATCTGTAAATCTACAGAGCTCAAAACAGAAAACAAACGATCCTAATAACAGATGATTGCAACAACAGAGGCACTGAAAAATTATCGAGACACGAACCGACCTCCAGACCACGGAAACGCGGCATAAACGTCGTTCCGACCGCGGAAACGCGATTCCCAGGTGGCATCATCTTCTGAAAAAATTTCTCGGGACTCGATTCGACTTCTCCACCGTGGATCCGCCGCACAGTCCCTATTCCTACCGCTGAAACGCTGCCTTTTGGTGTCCTCAGTTCGTGAAAATTGCTCTGTAAGCTCCTCTGTTCCTGCTCTGGAAATCTAGATATATCTTTTCTAAAAATCTCCTGCAGGATTCTTGCGCTTTAAAAATCTTCCCCTTCCAAATAACAAATCTTATGCAGGATTCTTTGCGCCCCGCATAAAATAAAAAGATTTGATTGCAAGTGATTTTTCTGTTTTGCATATCTTTAAAACTGACTTTAAGGGGCTTTTGACCAATTCAGATTGGGTGAGGATTTCATCACCCTTCCCATAACCCCAGAAATCACATAAGGCATTTGCATTGACCATATTTAATTTAAAAAATACTAGACTCAGCCCTAAGGACTTCGAGCTCAATAGGACAGAGGACTAGTTATAGGCATCGATCGTTTATCCTAACCTGACTTTGCGGGGTCTAGGCAAGTGTGTCTAAGGAAAGTGGTTACTTAATTAGGACCGCTACTTGTAGCGGGGAGCCTCCCACCTACCTGGCACTTACCTGGCCGCAATTGGTGGTGAAGAGGCGGTTTGAGGTCCTATTTCTAGCCCTTTGGAACAGTTAGGAGCTGTCTAGCTGACCTAGGTTACCCTAGATCTAGACCTGATTGTGCATTTCTGGTTGATTGCATTTGTGTCTAAGCCCTTTATCGAAAATTTTTGCAAAACAAATAAAAAATAAGAGGAAAATTTTTATAAAAAGACTTGCAACTTTTGTCGCTAAGAAATCCGTGCACCCCAATCTTCTTTCTCTTCTCTTTCTTCTATCATAGGTACCCCACATCATAAATCTCTCCCGAACCTAATTTTGCCTCGTACGTCAATTGTTTCGGTCGATTTAAGGAAGATCCCTCCGTGCCAAAAATATCTTTGAAAGATCAAATAGAAGCGTCTTGAAGAAAAAGTTCGACTTTGCAACCCACTTTGTGTCAACCAAGTCAATCTTTACCACCTTCATATGTTGATACCACTTTTTCAAGTCCTGCTGTAACTCCTAAACCGATGTCCATTGCTGAGCATATTGCTCAATCTCGTAGCCGATCTTTCACCCCTCTCCCCTCATCTAGTTCTAGGAATCAACAAGTCCATCCACCTTTTTATCCACATGTTGATCCTAATCCTGTCCAACCACCCACTTCCTACCAGTCCTACCCGACTTTCCCTCCTTCACTAGACATTGCTTCTATACAGCCAATGGGGAGTTTCACGTATCCAAACAATTTCGAATCTTTTACCGAAACCTCTTCACCACCCATGTCTAATTTGGAACAGTCGTTGGCAGCTTATATTGCAGCAACAAACAAAATGACTAGGAATGTGGAAGCGTCCATGGCCGCCATTATGCAACCTAGTGAACAGGCAGCTAGTTTCCAACTAGCTCCAAATTTTTCAATGTATGAGGAGGCGGTTGGACAGAGTGAGAATTTGAGAGGAGCGAGTGAGTTCTACACATTCCCAAATCAGACCTACCCATACCCACTTGAAGCCCACAACTCCGGTTTTCCATTGATTGTCCCGAATAGTGTAAGTCCACGTTACCTCTCCCGGTTCTTTCGGGCTTGCGGAAATGGTGAAAACAATTTTTTAAGGTTTAGGTAACTTGGATTACAAAAACGGATCTTGGCTAAACTACGTACGAGCAACCTAACTAGAGATTTATCTACTCGGTTAGGGGTTATACCTCACTTGAACTCCTTCTTCTTGAACTCTTTGTAGTGGTTGGATGGTGCTTTCCTCGTCGCCTTCTTTCGTCAAAGATGGATCCACCTGAGGGTCTCTACCTTGAGCTTCTTCCTCGAACTTTGAGAAAACTAAAGTCTCCGGCTTGCTAGACCTTCAACCTTAGGATGAGTAGAGAGTGGATTTGGGTGTTTTATCTCCAAGGAGAGGTTTCTCAACTCACGAGAATGATTCTCCTTGAACTAGAGGAGGAGGAAGATGAAGAGAGGAGAGAGAATGGTTATGATAGAATGAGAATAGTTTTGCAACCATAACAATATATGTGATTTAATCAAATTAATAAATTTAATCAAATGAAAAAGTTGATGGTTGGTTTGATGAGACAATTATCATTTCACATTTAATGGTTTTTGCAAAGATCAAAGAGCATCTTTGATGTGTAATGATGATGGTCAAAGTTTCAACCAAGGTCAACAAGTCAACCTTGGTCAACAAGTCAACAAACTTAACCATGACACAATTTCATTTAATTAATATTATTAATTGATATATCACAAATTCATTAAGGTTTGGAAAAAAGACGACTGTCAACTGTGCATACGCACCCGTTCTAAAACCCTAATGAAAAAGTTCTTCCTCCGCCTCAATCAACTGTGCATACACACCCGCATTCGTGTTCCGAGGAACATGAATAATATGAGATAAAACTAACCCCAAAACATATACTAGGATCTGGCTCAAACCAGAGCCCGCTAGTAATGTCTGTCCGGACGCCAAACGTGCACAAGTGCGCGGATGTGAACGAACCCTGTCGCAAAACCATGCGACCTCTACTCAGTTTTGCCCAAAGGCGAATAACTCTCTGTGTGGGACTCTAAAGACTCGACACTACGCCGGCAGTGGGTTTAACCACAGACCGCAAGCGGCACTAGCTGTACGTAACGGTCCTCAGGTAGATGCCGATAAGAAGACTGACGAGGTAAACCCATCTGAACTCCTACTGAGTCTGTATGCGACAATCTCCGTAAAGTCCGGTCTGTTCGTCTAAGAACATCGCATGGCGGGCCTAGGGGGGCGGTAAACGTCAGTCCCCTACTAGCGGTACAAGTCGTGTCGGAGTGTAGCCCAGAACACCTGATATAACACTGGAAACCTACCAGTCTATCTCGCTTGCCATGGCCAGGGACTTTGTGTAATGACTCTCCTAGACACAGCGCGATATCAACCCCCAATACCGGGAGAGACGAATCCTGTCTAACCGTCACTGCCTCCAAGTGCTTCGGGACTGCACCCAAAAACTACCTGTTTGCTCAACTCCTTTGAGCCGTGGTAGGGTAGTAATCAAAGTACAGTGGGAACACACTCGAGGCGAAGTGACAGTGTCAAGTCAACGGACTAAGCTGTACTCATGTCACGTGGGAACTGATAACTGACGATAGGTATAATACCAACCAACAGTTCCCAATGAGTCCTGTCCAGTATACTCATAACCTAACGAGCACCCGCATACTATCTCAAGTACCACGTACTGACGACTGTGGGACAGACCGTCTCCCAAGCTGGGACAAGAAGCGCATGCGCTAGTCTACTCCGGAGTATCGATGCCCTGTCTTGATAGTCCTACGACTAGGGACCTGCATAAAGATGTGCTTATAGATTACCCAGCCTCCACGAGTGTGACTGCCATCACAACGCTGGTAATCAAGCTAAGATCCTAAGGGCTCCATTAATGTGTAAAGGCGATATGCTAAAAGAATCACCTGCACACATTAAAGTAGAAACAAACCAAGTAGCATACTACCATTTTGAGCAAGAATGTCAATACAAGGTGAATATCCCAAGCTTCCATCAAGTAATATACAATCCAGCATGATACAGTAATGGCCTCTAGCGCATATACACTAACAATCTCCCACTTGCACTAAGGCCATGTACTGGCGTATCGAAGACCTATCATCTCGATCAGCCGCTCGAACTGAGTCTGGGGTAAGGCCTTGGTGAATGGATCAGCAATGTTATCTTCCATAGCAACTCTCTGAACCTCGATCTCCTGGCGACCCACGATCTCCCTGATCAGGTGATACCGCCTCAAGATGTGTCTGGACTTCTGATGGGACCCGGGTTCCTTCGCTTAAGCTATAGCTCCGTTGTTGTCACAATACAGCGGTATTGGATCAACAATGGTAGGAACCACCTGAAGCTCCGTGAGGAACTTCTTCATCCAGACGGCTTCTTTTGCGGCATCCGCAGCAGCAATATATTCCGCTTCCATCGTCGAGTCAGCAACGGTTTCCTGTTTGGAAATCTTCCAACACACCGCCCCTCCATAGAGGGTAAAGACATAACCCAACATGGACTTGGAATCATCCTTGTCACTCTGGAAGCTGGAGTCAGCAAAGGCCTCGACCTGGAGGTCTTTTCCGCCATACACCAAGAACATCTCCTTAGTCCTTCTTAGGTACTTGAGAATGTTCTTTACTGCTATCCAGTGTTTCGCCCCAGGGTTTGACTGATACCGGCTTACCACACTCAGTGCATAAGCTACATCTGGTCTGGTACATAACATCGCATACATTATAGAGCCTACTGCAGAAGTGTAGGGTATAATAAACATGCGATCCCTTTCCAAATCAGTCTTGGGAGACATCTCTTTGGAGAGGGTGATCCCGTGACAAGCCGGTAGATTACCGCGCTTGGAATCTTCCATAATGAATCTTTTCAGTATGGTGTCGATGTACCTGGACTGTGAGAGGCCCAGTATCCTCTTGGATCTGTTACGATAGATCCGGATCCCCAGAATGTATGAGGCATCACCCAGGTCTTTCATGGAGAACCTGTGTGACAAGAACCCTTTGACAGATTGTAGCATAGGAATGTCATTTCCTATCAAGAGAATGTCATCCACGTATAAAACGAGAAATACTACAGTTCTCGCTACAAATCTACTATAGATGCATGGTTCATCTGGATTTTTGATAAAGCCAAATTCTTTGACCGTCTCATCAAAATAGATGTTCCAACTCCGCGATGCCTGCTTTAGTTCATAGATGGACTTAAGCTACTTGCACACCTTTCCGCTGCTCCCACTCTGAATGAAACCCTCTGGCTGGTCCATATAGACACACTCCTCTAAATTTCCATTTAGAAAAGCGGTTCTTACGTCCATTTGGCAGATCTCATAATCGTGGAAGGCAGCAATGGCAAGAAGGATCAGAATGGATTTCAGCATAGCCACTGGAGAAAAGGTTTCGTCCTAGTCCAAGCCAGGTCTTTGACGGAAACCCTTTGCAACAAGTCTAGCTTTATAGGTCTCAACCTGTCCATCTACACCAATCTTCCTTTTGAAGATCCACTTGCATCCTACGGGTTTTACCCCATCTAGAGCAATGTCCAACGTCCATACTTTGTTGGTGTACATGGACTCCATTTCTGTCCGCATTGCATCCAGCCATTTTACCGAGTCAATGCTTTGAATGGCCTGCTGGAAGCTAGTAGGCTCATCACTATCAATGATGCAATCCTCTCTATCCTCGTCTATGAGAAAACCATAGTATCTCTCGGGCGGATGAGACTGCCTACTACTTCTGCGGAGCGGCGTAGGAATGTCCTGATCTTTCGAACCCTCTGGTTCTACTAAGCTTTCAGTAATAGCTCGTGGTTTTGGAATTTCTTCCAGTTCAATTGCGCTCCCACTTATCTGATTCTCCAAAAACTGAGTTTCCAAGAAGTGGGCATGCCGAGAAACAAAAACCTTTTGTTCCTCTTCGCAATAGAAGAAATATCCCTTGGAGTTCTTTGGATATCCTACAAACTTGTACTGTACTGAGCGTGCCTCGAGCTTGTCCGCATGCTGCTTTTTGACAAAAGCTGGACATCCCCATGTCTTAATATGATTAAGATAGGGTCTCTTCCCATACCACATCTGATATGGTGTAGTAGACACAGTCTTAGTTGGAACTCGGTTCAAAAGGTATGCAGCTGATTCTAGTGCATATCCCCATAATGATCGCGGTAACTGAGCGTTACTCATCATGGATCGTACCATATCCAATAGGGTTCGGTTCCGTCTCTCCGATACACCGTTATGTTGCGGAGTGTATGGAGGAGTAAACTGAGAGAGAATTCCATTCTCTTTTAAGTAATCCAGGAACTCGGCACTCAAGTATTCACCACCTCGATCAGATCTCAGTGTCTTGATACTTTTGCCTGTTTGTTTTTCTACTTCATTCTTATATTCCTGGAATTTTCCAAAGGCTTCGGATTTATGTTTCATTAAGAAGACATAACCGTACCTTGAAAAGTCATCCGTAAAGGTAATGAAGTAAGAATAACCGCTTCGTACATGCATAGACATTGGACCGCACACGTCGCTGTGTACGAGTCCCAAGAGCTCGCTCGCTCTCGCTCAGTGTCCAGTGAACGGAGTCTTTGTCATCTTTCCTTTGAGACAGGATTGACAAGTTGCATACGATTGATATTCGAACGGATTCAAATATCCTTCTGTATCTAACTTCGTCAACCTTCTCTCATTGATGTGACCCAGTCTACAATGCCATAAGAAAGTTTGATTTATTTCCGGAGACTTTCTTTTGTGTGTATTCTGGACATTGAAAGTCTGTGGTTGGTTTAATACGTATATACTAATGCTCAATGTACCTGACCCAATCAGAACTTGATTAAGGTGAATGTTTACAACATTACTTACAAATGCATATTCATAACCTTCTTTAGAAACCAAAGATACAGAAATGATATTACAAGTTGCGTTGGATACAAAAAAAGCAATTACGTAAAACCAAAACATGTCCATCTGACATTCCCAGGTGATAGTCCCCCACGGCCTCAGCATCCATGCTAGCTCCGTTTGCAACTTTGAGGGTCATGTCACCTGCTTTCAAAAACCTACGCTTTCTCAACGCCTGCAAAGAATAACAGATATGAGATCCTGATCCGGTATCCAATACCTAGGACATAAAGTTTATTGATAGACAGTTTTCAATAACATACACACCTGAATCTGAAGCCGCAACCTGCTTCAGATCCTGTGTTCTGGCTTTCCAAGCCCTGCAATCTTTCTTCCAGTGTCCACTCTTGTGACAGTAAAAGCATTCTTCCTTATCCACAAGCTTCCCTGCTACATTTGTTACTTTTGCTTTTCCCTTCGTATCCTTCTTACTAACACCGCCCCTTGGTTTAGCGGGGGTTTTCTTCTTCTTTCCCTTGGCTTTCGCCTTGGACCTAGAAGTGGAAGATCCTCCTACAAACAAAGTGGATGTTTCCCTACCTTTCTGTAGGGTGCCCACTGCACTCCTCAGCATGTTGAGGAGCTCTGAAAGTTCAACTTCCTTTTCTTGCAAGTTGAAATTCAGGATGAACTGGGCGTAAGTGGAAGGAAGGGACTGAAGAATCAAGTCCATATAGAGCTCATTCTCCAATGTGGTCCCAAGGTCCGCGAGCTCCTCTATGTAGCCAATCATCTTAAGCACGTGTTCCGCTACCAATGATCCGACGGCCAATCTTGCCGAAAACAACTTCTTTGACACTTCGTATCATGCGATACGAGATTGGTCTCCATACAGTTCTTTTGTATGGAGAAATATGGATTCGAGGTCTATATTCTCATGCCTCCTCTGATGTTCGTTGTCCATAGAGGCAAGCACGAGGCACTTGGCCTTCGCGCAGTCGATTTCCCAGGTCTTACGGATTTCCCTATCAGCGACGCTGGATTTGGGACCTGGGACAGGGGGAGCTTTGGTGGTAAGAAGATACCCCAACTTGTTATAAGTGATTTCCGTTTTGACATTCCTGAGCCAATCTTTGTAGTTTGGCCCTGTCAGTATGTTTTTATCTAGTAGTAACTTAAGTCCAGTCATGATGTTTGGTCGCTGCAATTAGGAGAGAGAGAAGAAACACTTTAGCATGATGCCCTTGCAAGTTTAGAGTGGTTTTTAGTTTGTCTAAACAGTATGGCTCCCACTGTCTCTCGAATCCCTTCTCAAACCATAAAGGAAGAATTAGTCGGGATCAATCTCACCGCATAATACTTTCTTAACCGTTCAGCCAGGCCAGTGTCGGTACTTCGAGGGAGGTTTTCCAACGCTTTCGCGAAGTTCCTTAATTTAAGAACCTCTTTTCCCTGGGGGCGTAACCCCGCTAACACCTTTCTAGACACCCATTGATCGTTAAGTGAGAAATTTCCCGAGGAGTAGTATATACTCACAGTAGGATCGGGATCCAAATATCATCGCGTGACAAAACTGAAGGAATACTACCAGAATCATCATACTCCAAATGGTATGCAACGCTAGCAAGTTTCAATACTTTTGAAACTCCCGAAGTGGATTTTTGCCCCATGCTCTTATGACCTTGACTTTGGCCAAAATATCATAAGTCACATGTCAAGTTCTACCCGTCATTCTCCAGGTTAATTTGAGCCCACCCGCACATACCTTTGACTTTGGCCAAAATGGTAGAACGACTGCCCCAAACTAACACATCTATTTATGCTGCACATGAATGCCCAATAGCTACCAATAACTATGCCTTGACTTTGGCCAACATACATAGCTTGAATACTTATTGACCATTCATGTGAAACGACGGAGGGCTACGAATGGTTTTCGCGAAACCGTGAACGTAGTGAACTTGATATAATCGAAGGAACGAGATAGCTTTCAAAAGGAGTGGTTCAAGCTCCGCATTTAAATGTTTGGTTTTGAAATGAACCGAGTAGTTTTCAAAGTGTTACAACGACTTTTACTTGGTTTATTTTTATCTTGCATTAATTCCAATGCGTCCCATCATTAATCCTACCATTGCAGAAAATAACGAAAATATGACGTACGCTTACGCCATCCGCATTAGCAACGGGGTCCCGTCATCACCCGTTAGGTTACTTAACTAACGACAGAGCGAGGGCTGGACTAGCGCGGATGCAAAACATAAGCAACGCCTAAATAGATATCATATAGATATATATAAACATTCGTCACATGCAATGATAGCCATTCCAGATCACAGATGAATACATTGGATATACTAGGAATCCACAATTTGTACGAGCCTGTAACGAAGAGCGGATTACATGGTCGCGATGAATAGCCACACCCCACCCTAGACCCCTACGGGTGCGGCAAACTACCCGCCAAGTACCCGAAGCGAAGCAACCTCCCTCAACTCGTGAGTAGGCCACTCGGCACTTCGAGATACCCGGTAGTTTGTGCACCCCACCTTGGTTCTATCCTAGGAGCAAAAACAATAAAAAGAAATTATACAATGACGGCAACAACCCCGACCCGGTTGAGCGGACATACAAATAATATTACATCAATTTACATATTACAAGAATTGAAAGATAAACAAAACTCTCATCTCATAATTCCCCCGGCTATTCATCCGCGACAATCCAACGAATTCATATACACATACCATCAACATCACAGATCACAGATATGTATAACCCCCACTAATCGACGTATAGCGATCAGCAGACATTCAATACATATATAACATTACAGATATAACCATTAGCCAAAGTCTACAGAAAATCGACCAAAATACGGATTTGTAACCACCCCAAAAACAAACTTGTTCTCTGAAAAATCTGGGCAGAAACAAACCATTCCAAAAATCCCAAAATACCACCAGAAACAAACTGCAGGAGAAACGACCCACGGCCGAGTCAACTCGGCCGCGGATCCGCGGCAGAAGCAAGCTTATGCCACGGAACCGCGGCGAGTTGGTCGGCTCGTGCGATCGTTTTTTCTTGCCTGTTCTTTAAAAAGCCTGAGCCGATTTTTAAGATATGATATATTACTTTTTGAGCAGAAAAAAATCGGCAGAAACTAGGGTTTTCCGGGGTGTTTTGCGGTTTTTTAGTTCGGTCGATATTCTAAATACTTTGCTAACATGCTAGGGTGTGTTTAGTTAGGCTCTGATACCACTGTAAGTCCACGTTACCACTCCCGGTTCTTTCGGGCTTGCGGAAATGGTGAAAAACAAATTTTTAGGGTTTAGGTAACTTGGACTACAAAAACGGATCTTGGCTAAACTACGTACGAGCAACCTAACTAGAGATTTATCTACTCAGTTAGGGGTTATACCTCACTTGAACTCCTTCTTCTTGAACTCTTTGTAGTGGTTGGATGGTGCTTTCCTCGTCGCCTTCTTTCGTCAAAGATGGATCCACCTGAGGGTCTCTACCTTGAGCTTCTTCCTCGAACTTTGAGAAAACTAAAGTCTCCGGCTTGCTAGACCTTCAACCTTAGGATGAGTAGAGAGTGGCTTTGGGTGTTTTATCTCCAAGGAGAGGTTTCTCAACTCATGAGAATGATTCTCCTTGAACTAGAGGAGAAGGAAGATGAAGAGAGGAGAGAGAATGGTTATGATAGAATGAGAATAGTTTTGCAACCATAACAATATATGTGATTTAATCAAATTAATAAATTTAATCAAATGAAAAAGTTGATGGTTGGTTTGATGAGACAATTATCATTTCACATTTAATGGTTTTTGCAAAGATCAAAGAGCATCTTTGATGTGTAATGATGATGGTCAAAGTTTCAACCAAGGTCAACAAGTCAACCTTGGTCAACAAGTCAACAAACCCAACCATGACACAATTTCTTTTAATTAATATTATTATTTGATATATCACAAATTCTTTAGGGTTTGGAAAAAAGACGACTGTTAACTGTGCATACGCACCCGTTCAAAAAACCTAATGAAAAAGCTCTTCCTCCGCCTCAATCAACAGTGCATCAGAGCCCGCTAGTAATGTCTGTCCGGACGCCAAACGTGCACAAGTGCGCGGATGTGAACGAACCCTGTCGCAAAACCTTGCGACCTCTACTCAGTTTTGCCCAAAGGCGAATAACCCTCTGTATGGGACTCTAAAGACTCGACACAACGCTGGCAGTGGGTTTAACAACAGACCGCAAGCGGCACTAGCTGTACGTAACGGTCCCCAGGTAGATGCCGATAAGAAGACTGACGAGGTAAACCCATCTGAACTCCTACTGAGTCTGTATGTGACAATCTCCGTACAGTCCGATCAGTTCGTCTAAGAACATCGCATGGCGGGCCTAGGGGCGGTAAACGTCAGTCCCCTACTAGCGGTACAAGTCGTGTCGGAGTGTAGCCCAGAACACCTGAGATAATACTGGAAACCTACCAGTCTATCTCGCTTGCCCTGGCCAGGGACTTCGTGTAATGGCTCTCCTAGACACAGCGCGATATCAACCCCCAATACCGGGAGAGACGAATCCTGTCTAACCGTCACTGCCTCCAAGTGCTTCGGGACTGCACCCAAAAACTACCTGTTTGCACGACTCCTTTGAGCCGTGGTAGGGTAGTAATCAAAGTACGGTGGGAACACACTCGAGACGAAGTGACAGTGTCAAGTCAACGGACAAAGCTGTACTTATGTCACCTGGGAACTGATAACTGACTATAGGTATAATACCAACCAACAGTTCCCAACGAGTCCTGTCCAGTGTACTCGTAACCTAACGAGCACCCGCATACTATCTCAAGTACGACGTACTGACGGCTGTGGGACAGACCGTCTCCCAAGCTGGGACAAGAAGCGCATGCGCTAGTTTACTCCGGAGTATCGATGCCCTGTCTCGATAGTCCTGCGACTAGGGACCTGCATAAGGATGTGCTTATAGATTACCCAGCCCCCACGAGTGTGACTGCCATCACAACGCTGGTAATCAAGCAAAGATCCTAAGGGCTCCACTAATGTGTAAAGGCGATATGCTAAAAGAAACACATGCACACATTAAAGCAGAAACAAACCAAGTAGCAAATTACCATTTTGAGCAAGAATGTCAATACAAGGTGAATATCCCAAGCTTCCATCAAGTAATTTAAAATCCAGTATGATACAGTAATGGCCTCTAGGGCATATACACTAACAAATAGTTCACCAGTTAAAAATAAAAACGAGCTGTGTGACTTTGTAGTGCTTGATTTGCCAGACTGTGAAGAACCCCTTTCGAGTGAAACCACACCTAATCCTTTTGACCTTTACATCTCCACTCTAGAACATAAATTGATAAATATCTATGCTTTTGATGAGGTGTCAGAAAATATTGATTTTTACTTGATTAAGGATATAGACGCCGGGAATATTTCGGATGATGAACCTGTCGATTTGAATGAAATTTTATATCCAATTCATCATCCCGAGTCATTAATTGTTTCTCCCGAACTTCATATGCGTCTTGATTTTGATTATAATGGCATGGATGAGTTAAATATTGAGGAGAATTATGAGGATAGTATTGAGGAGAGTATTGAGGATAATATTGAGGTTGAACCATTTTTGTTTAATTGTCGGATTTTCCAATTCATCCTCTTGAACCTTTAACTAAATCACCCTCCCCCCTTTCCATCGTTCCGACCACGCCTAATATCATGCTTGAAGACTGTGAGCTTGAAAAATTTTCCTTTGAATCTGACACAGTTCTCACAGCCGATGACAATTACGAGTTCTTCACTTTTTCGGACGATGTTGATGACTCACCGCCCTAGTTTGAGTCCTTTGAATTTTCAGATGAGTTAGTTGAACCATCAGACTCGGTTGTTTACAGTCGTTTCGAACCATTGATGAAATATTTCAAATTCGAGACTGTTTACTACGGTGAGAATGAGACTATCCCAAATTCACTCCCTTCCCTACCTTCCATTGTTCCGACCATGCAAGTGACCGTTACGCTTTCATCTCCTACACCAAGTTCGACGTACCCATGCTTTCTTGCGAATCTTGAGGGATTTGACCCCATTGATCGACGAGTTGATAGATTAGCACAATCACTTTTAACACTTCGGTCATCACAAATTGCGCTAATTTATTCACTCGATTTACACCCTCAAGATCGTGCTACCCTTCTTTCTCTTTTCCGCCCTTCTTCTCCACCACCGAGACCGTATCCCGTTTCTACCTCCACACAGTCTCCTGTGCTTCTCATCTCTTTTCTTTCCACTCCAGTCTTTCACCAACTCGACCATTACCACGATAAGATTTTTGAATGGTTGGTGCTAAACTTTGTCTTGTGTAAGGCCAAGCTTAAGTTTGGGGGGAACCTTGTTGTATATATGTACATATATTTTTTGTTTTCTTTTTCTAAAAAAAAATAAAAAAATATTTCAAAACAATAAAAAAATCAAATTTTTTTTATAAATAAATAAACAGGGGAGCGCCGACATTTTGACCCTCTTGGTGTGGCATGACAGTGAGGACACTGTCAAGTTTAAGTTTGGGGGTATGTTCGGTAAGCCTTCTTCCTTCGCATTCATATGTATATTTTTGCATTTTCATACTTATTTTTAAAACCCATAAAAATTGAAAAATTTCAAAAATTATAAAAATTTATGTATTCAATTTTGGCCATATTTGACTTGAGTTTGACAAATAGGTTAACTGGCTAGGAACAACTAGATCTTAGACTTGGTAAATTAAAAACCCTAAAAATAACCTCCTTTAAAGTTTAACGGTATAAAGTATATGTCTTTTTAGTTTATTTAGAAATAAGCAAATTTTGAGTTCACTTCTTGGGATAAGTCGAAACAAAAGAAAAGTATTGATGTTTTATTAAAGTATAAGTTTGAAAAATAATTTCTAGCTTAAGTCTAGATTCTGAAAATGTATACCCTACAATTTGCACAATCACGCACCTTGAAACTTTGAATAGTAGAAGAGACCTTGAAATGCTCTTGTCTAAAGTCCTTAGTACGATGATAAAATAAATACAAGTGTGAATAAAGAAGAAAAAAATGAACACTGGTTTTTGTAATTACTTGAGGCTGTAAAATTAGAAAAATATTAAGCGAGGGTGCTTCATCACCTAGTGCCTTAGACCAACTGTTTTGGGAGTCACTGCTAAAGCCTTAGGTGTTGCAAAACTAGGAATTACGCTTTAAAGTGCAAACACATTTTGTAATCGGTCGTTGGTAACTCAAGAAGTATTAACGGTCGCATGAAGGATGTGTAAGCAAAATTCATTTAAATTCACCAACTAATAAGTGCTTTGGACAACGGACAAGGGTATGATTGCTTGATTTAAATTTCCAAGTGTAGGGGTTATATATATACACACGTAGGGATATGTGATTGGAGTTTAGATGAGAGACAGGAGTGAAGAATAAAACTTGTATCTTTAATAGAGTTGATAAAAATTCCTAAGTTGAGATGGAGCCCTAGAAGGAAAACTTAAGAAATGCCGAAAGCTAAGTAGGTCTGCAGAACATATATAATCTTAAGTCAGATGATACGGAAGTGTGAAAAATATGGGTGGATAATTTGTAAGTCGACGATAATAGAATTCCTTGTTAGAAAACCTAATTGGAGAACAAAAGTCGAAAAGCCGAATTGATAGGATTTTATAGGTAGTATCCGCTGAAAACCCTCAGGTGACAACACTCCTCCTACTAGGGACACCTAGAGGTTTAACGGCTTGTTGCACGAGCTCAGTGCAATCGTGTTTCCCTGCGAAAGTGCGGTTAGGTTTTTGTAGAGAATAAAAAATAAGTTTGCTCGAGGACGAGCAAAAGATAAGTTTGGGGGTATTTGTTCACACCATAATATTGCATTATTATATTCCCCATTCTTATTCGTTTTATAAATAAACAGGTGCTTTTGACGTATGTCTGCTACGTATTACAGGTTATAGGTTCTTGGATCTAAAACCGTGAAAAAGATAAAAGATGATGCAAAAGTGAGACTTTGACCAAGACTCTTGATCAAGCCTACATAAAGATCAGTTCACAAAGCAAGGTTCAAGACGTCAAAACAAAGCGAACGGTTAGAAGTCCATTGCACTGCTCACTGTGAAGATCTGGAGAAGAAACAGAAGTCAATATGAGAAAAGAAATGTAGAATCATAAAGAACAAATCAAGAAGAGCCACCACAAGAAAAAGCAGCTCACAATCCTCTTGTTTCGCCGCGGAACCGCGGCCAAACCAGGCCTGAGGCCGCGGTTCCGCGGCCGTGTGTTACACATAGTGGGTGAAATTTTCCAGAAAGGTTTGCGGCGCGTTGACTAGTCTACCTAAGGGCATTTTTGTAAAAAGCATAAATGCGAATCAATTGTAACCTAGGGTTTCCTATCCTCTATAAATAGGAACTCTAAATCATTGTAAAGGCTATGCCTCCCTTCATTAATAAATTTTAGAATTCTTTTGGAGAGCATCGGTGCCTCTTTTAAATTCATGAATTCAGATCTGACAACTCTGTTTTGATGTTTGGAGAGAGCCATCTGTAAGTAGTTTTATTTAATTTCTCTAGTTTAGATTTTAATCCCCTGCCTTAGATGTTAGCTTTGGGGAAGGCTTTTGAGAGATGAGATCTCTCATCCTTTTCGTATCCATCACATATAATCTATAGGACTCCATGCATACACGCACACACCGCGCCCTACGGCACCCTATCCCTCGAGGTAGCAGTGATACCGTAGCATAAAGGCCCAATTGCGCGCGTTTTCCATGGAGGTTAGGGTAAGGATCTCTGAAGGAAGGACAAGAACCTAGAGGATGGAACACCTTCCCGAATGGATCTAATCCCCTTTTTTGATAATTACCATAACACCTCTTAGATCCTAATTTGGGTATAGAAAGCGTTGAGATTTATTTATATTTCCAAACCATTCCTAAACCTAACCCTAGCAAGACTTAGATCTAGATAATTTTAGTATAACTTAATTTGGTAGTTTTTAGATTTAATAAATAAATCCGAACATTCAATGGAATTAACTCGTTAGCGCGACTAGGAAAACACAATCCCTATGGACCGACCCGTACTCACCGGCTAGCTACAAGCGACGCCGTTCTTGATTGCTGTTATAGATAGTTTTTGAGATCAATCACTGCACCGTTGACCAAATTGACCGGAAAGGAGGTTTCTTTTCTTTGGACTGAGACTTGTGTGCGCAGTTTTCAGCAGTTGGAGATTCGGTTAACAACTGCATCAGTTCTTTCTTTGCTTTTGGTTCGGACGACCTTGTGGTTTAACTGTAATGTTTCTTGAGTGGGCTCGATTGTGTATTGATGTGACACTATAGAGTTATCGCTTTTGCTTCCCTACATTTGGAAGAAGTACGAGAAGGATATTCAACTCATGATCTGTCGATGGCCGCGGTGGTTTTGCGTTGGAGATTTGGAGACACTATTTGTTCGAGAGTCATATCAGATTTTCACGGACCACCAGTGCTAATGTACATCTTCCTGCAGCGGTTTTTGATTGTTGAGATAGTCTTCTGCAGATTTACAGTTCTTATGCGATCGTTGAGTACAGCTTAAGTTCGTCTCTACTGAGGGGCCAGCTTGCTCATGTCCGCGCCCGACTACTTTTCTTAAATCGCTTTCGTGAGACACAGCCCGCCGATGCTCGTTCGTTAGAGATACTTGAGCATAGTCGGTTGGGTAATGATTCGGAATCCTTGATTTGTGACAATGGTGTTGTAACACCCGAGCCCATTGCTACTGATTTCTGTTACTGTTTGAGCATAATGTGGTACTCATTTTATTTAGCCTGCTTAATTGTCACTTACTGTAAAATTTCACCTGGCAAAGTCATTTCTGCATATAACAATTTTTGGCATCTAAAATAAAATTAAAAATATCCATCTTAGCCTACTCGACTCCCCTAGCCTTGTGGTAGCGTCCGTGTATTGTTTCTTGTCCCGTTCAGTGAAACGGGCGAGTTTGGATGGCTACGCGCGCGTACAGGTGTCCGTTTTGGGGGTATGCTTTTTAATCATAAAACACTTAATTTTAAAATTTGGAACCCGCTTAAAATCCTATTATTTCAATTTCAAATTTTCTGACCCGACCGGGGCGCGATTTGGAAATGTTTCATTTGGCGCCAAAATCCCAAATTTTTTATATTTTAAAAACCTTCGAATCATTCCTGACTTATAATATATTTCACTGTTCAATCTGAATTCTTAAATCTTTAATATTTTTTTTTACAACCCCAGCCAATCACGAGGCTGTTATCTCCCATGGGCCTCTGTCCATTCCCATTCTCTCTCTCTCTCTCTCTCTCTCATCTCTCTCTCTCTCTATTTCTCAAATCCTTTCTCTCTCCCATAATCTTTCTCTCTCTCTTCTTTTAAATATTTTCCCCCCTCATTTTTTTCTTCACCACGAGAACAGAACCCCCCACGAGCCCTCGCGCGAAACCCAACGGCAGCAATCCTAGCCACCTCCATCCTTGCCGCCGCAGTCCCGACGCCGGCGCCAGCGTCACCAGCACCCTCGCCTCCTCTGCCTCGCCTCGCCCACACCTTCTTTCTTCCACCCCCGCGTACCCTGCACAGCCGCGACCGCCTGCAGTCTTCCCGGCACGCCTCTGCGTCGCCTGAGACGCCGCCGGTGACCACCGTCCACTTGTCCCCGACCTCGCTGTAAGTGCACGGCGGCGCCCCGGCCGTCAATCCGACGGCCAAACGCGGAAACGGTGATAAACATAAATTTTTGCGGACTTGGCAAAACGGCACCACCGCGCACTAAAACCGGATCGTGCCATTAAACTAGTCTAAGCTATCTAGAGAGGGGGTAGAGAAGTATACCATCGATCCGAGTCCTCCGGTCTTCATCTCCACTCCGATCTCCTCGCGGGATCTCCGCCCGTCTCCTCCTCGTCGGAAAGGGCACCACGAAGCCGGGTACTTTTACGGGCTCCCACCTCAATACCGAGGCAACTCGCGCATGAAGCCGGCTACTCGACATGCACAAGATATGCTGTAGGGAGTGTAATGTAGAATGTATGTCTCACTTTGGGGTTGGTTGCCATTTGAAGAGGATGGAGGAAACAAAGATAAGAAAAATGGTGCTTGCATTTTTCTTGGCATGGAATGAGATCAAGAATGAAAACCTCTCTCAAAGATGAAGCTCTCTCTTCTTCTCCTTTTTTCTTCTCTCTTTCTTTTTCTTAACCCTCCAAACCTTCTTGCATCAAGTGAGTAACAAAATGGTGGAGGAATATCAATATGAAGGGAGGTGATGGTAGTAAATGGTGGAGGGTAACCATATCCAAAGCATAATCATCACTAAACTCAAATCAAACCTCACTTCATTTCTAATCCTTTCTTATCACAATGAATGCAAGAAAAGCAAAGATGCTTTCATAATAAACCCTTATGCAAATAAATCCTCCACAAAGTGTAATTTGCAAAACTGCAAATTACCCCCTCCATCGGAAAAGTCCGGCCGGGAAAGAACAAAGAAAAACCGGCCGGAACGGAATGCAAACTGGCAACTCCAGAAAACTGGTCCCGTAATAAATTACAGGAAAAAAACCCCATACTGTGCATACACACCCGCATCTGTATTCCGTCCGGATACAAATGCAATGAGACAAAATCTACACTGTACTAAACTAGGACCGGCTTAAGCCAAAGCCGGCTAGTTAAATCCGTTCGATCCTGATCCGTGCAATACCGCACATATCTGATCGAACCCTGCCATATAACCATACGGCCACTAGTACAAACTGTCTGATCCTGATCCGTGCAATACCGCACGTATCTGATCGGACCTTGCCATATCTCCATACGGCCTCTACAGCGTTTCGCCCGAAAGCTTGAGTAACTTGAAGTGTGGTGGACTCTAAAGACTCGTCAATACTATGGCTGTGGATTTAACCACTAGCACGTCAGAGGTATAAGCCAATACGTGACGGGCCACCAGCTATTGACCAAAAGGGACGTCGATGAGTAAACTCATCCTGACACCCTACTGAGCCTGTCAGTGACAATATCCGTGCAGTCCGGTCCGTTCGTCTATGAGTATCGCATGGCGGGCCTAGGGGGTTGGTAAAAGTCAGACCCCCAAAAGCGGTACAAGTCGTGTCAGAGTGTAGCCCAGAACACCCTGAGATACTACTGGAATACCTACCAGTAAATCTCCTTGCCTTGGCCAAGGACTTTGTGTAATGGCTCTCCTAGACACAGCACGACCTCACCCCCAATACTGGGAGAGACGAACCCCTGAAGATACGCTCACTGCCTCCATGTGGCTCGGGACTGTACCCAACTAAAACCTGTTTGCACGACTCCTTTGAGCCGTGGTAGGGTAGTAATCAAAGTACAGTGGGAACTCACACGAGACAAATGACGATCCCCAGGTCGATGAACTAACCTGCACACATGTCACCAGGGAACTGCCATCTGACGTCTGGTATATGACCAACTAGCATGTTCCCGGCGAGTCCTGTCCGGTGTACTCATAACCCAATGAGCACCTGTATACATCTTAGGTGATCCAACTGACACCAGTGGCTTGTGAGACCGGCCACCGCCCCTCGTCGGGGTCTCGACTGTATACACTAGTCTACTAATGGAGTATCGATGCCCGGTCTCGAAACTCCCACGACTAGGGACCTTTTAAGGATATGCTTGTAGACCTCCAGCTCCCACTTATATGATCGCCCTCATACTGCTGGTGGTCAAGCAAGAATCCTAGGGGCTCTATCAACGTGTAATAGCGACGTGTCATGTCACCTAAAACAGTACACGATGATAAAGGTAAACCAGATAGCATACTATCATCTCGAGTAAGACTGTCCTACCGGGATAGGTCCTCCCTCAATCATTACAATCACGTACCTGTGACCTAATAATTGACTCTGAGGGCACTATCTCCAACAATCTCCCACTTGCACTCAAGGCTAATTATTGCGATGTCGCATACTCACAGCCCGTGTGATACCGAACATCCAACTCCTCTACTAGTCAGTCTCACAAAGCTCGTTTGCGGAACTATTGCGTTCGAGGAATAGCCTCAGTGAGTGGATCCGCTTAGTTTTTTCTTTCTATGTCTCTCTATATCTCAAGTTCGCGGAGAAAGCCATCTCCCGAAAAGAGCAATACCTGTCTTAGAATGTGTCTGGATGTCTGATGGGACCTAGCTCATAAATGAACTCCAAATCCAAACTTCTTAGACTGTATCGTCAACTGAACTTAATCAGTATCCTGCGCGCCATGCCTCCCTCAGTATTGCCTTGGACCACCTGTCCAAAATACTGCCCCTCATCAGAAGGAAAACTATAACTCTGACAACCTCCTTGTCGTCCATGTCACCTTGGAAGCCTGGAATGATAACTGTCTCCTGAATGAGGCTGTCGTTATCATATCGCTAGAACATCCACTTATGTTCTAAAACTGCTTCCGATTGTTTCTCCAGGATTGGATTAATGTCAACTTATTGCAACTAGTGCAAGAACAACATCTGGTGTGGTACTTGACATCTCATGATTGACTCAATTGCCTAAGCAAGTGATCTGCCAATCATGCACGTCCCTCTTCCCTTTAGTCTGTAAGACACCTTTAGAGAGGGTGACTCCATTACCTGCAGGTACACTACCGTGCCAGGAGTCGTCCATCCTAAATACTCTTAGAATGTTGTCAAGTACCCTGATTGGGAAACCACCCAAATCTAGATCTAAAACCATAGATCTAGTAACCAGTATGTCTTATATAATGTCCAAGTCCTGTGTGGAGAAACCACTGTGTGACGACCAAAGTATAACCGATTGTAGTATAGGAGTTTCTTTTCCTATTCTGTGTATGTCATCCAGATACCAGGACATCACACCCTACTACCTTCTCAACAGATCCATCCCCTATTCTGATGAAGTCAAAACCCTTGACTTTCGCGTCAGAAATAGATGATCTATCTCCGCTACATCTGCTTTAGTCCATAAATAGACATAAGCTACCTGTCCACCAATGCTTCCGCTGCTCCCACTGACTACGACAACCCTCTGGCAGAGGCATATAAACGTACACTTCTAAAACTGGTTTAGAACGACGCTATACTCATCCTCCCGCCGGGTCTCGTAACCTGGAACAACAGCAATGGCAATTGTGGGTAAACAAGAACTTCCCTGTCACCGTCCTTGAGGCTACCGTAGTACCTCTCGGGTGCCTGAAGTTACCCACCTTATCTGCGGAGTGGCCAATGGAATGTCAATCCAGATTGAATCTTTAGGTTTCTTATCAAATCTTCAGTAATCGTTTGTGGTTCTGGAATCACTTCCAGTTCTACCATACTCCCACTACTGTTTTTTGAAAAAATCCATTTTTAGTAAAACTGTGGCGAGTCTAGAACAATATTTCTACTGATCTGCCAGATGGTAGAAAGTCAACCCTCGTCATAGCCTGGGTCAACCCACAAACAGCCATTACAGAAACGTGCCTTGAGTTATCCAGAGTCTGGTTTTAATCATAAGCCGGACAACTCCCCGTACCTTAACAACGTTAAGATATGAATTGTTCTATATCCAATATAGAACCAGAGGCACAGATTTAATTGAACCAGATTCAAATCATGCAGCTATCTCCAGTGCATGTCAACTAAATGGAAGGAGGCCGATCAGCGTTACTCAACTTAGGAATGCTTCCAATTATGAGTAACCCGAAAGAGAAGCAAGTTCTCTTAATCATTACTATCAACTGAATACCATATACAAGTATCTACATCTTCGATCACTTTGAAGAATCCCGATACTTGCAACACCTGGTTCTCTACTTTATTCTTATACCTATAACTTCTCAAAACTTCGACCCTGTGTTTCTACGAAACACCTGTCTAAGAACTAGAGAAGTCATAAGTAAACAGAATACAGTACGAGGACCAACCCCTCTGTCCTAGTGGACACTGGACAATATACAATACTCTGTATAAGTCCACTGAGTCTAACAACTCATTCACTGTGCGTCGTAGGTTGAAAACTGTACTTATGGTTAAGAAGAATTACACCGCTGTTTAATGCTCCTTACCTAACCATCCACTGATATAGGTAAATGTCGTAGACATAATTTCAGAAAGGTATATCTCACTCTATGAAAATAGACGTACAGATATATCAATTTGAAATTGGTGCATAACAGCGGATATTCAAAACCAAATATTTGCCGACCTGCAAACTACCCAGGTGACTTCCTCAAATATCACCGATTACAACGAATCCCGATATAATGAGGATGATCACCCAATTCCCAATAACTTACTCCCACTCATCATCTGTAAAACCATACAGATGTGAGAATCATACCTGGTAAATACATACCCTGGAGCAAGTGTCTAATCGGGAAATCAGTTTTCTTTTAACAGTACACAGTTGAACTGAAACATTGAAATGTTTCGATGGGGTATTCTGGTATTCCTAGTAATGCCTCTACCATTATCCAGATTCACAACTATAACCGTATAATTCTTTGCCACCTCTCCAAATCCCTTTATATGTCTTTAGTCATTACCTTCTGTACACCCCTTTAAGCCAAATGGTTTTCTTCCTTCCCTACCGTTCGGCACCAGCCTATGGTTTGGAAGAAGACTATCCAAAAAGCATAAAGGGTGTACTGTCCTAATCCTAGGAGCACTCGCAACGCGAGAGAAGGTGAAGATAAAAGACACCTGAATGTACTTTATTCCTATTTCTCCTGAACCAGGATCCATCCCCGAACTGGAACAAGTTCCTTTCGAGTTCGTATATAACCATACGATGGATTATCCAATAAAATGGGATCTTCGTAGTGATACGGAGTGTCCTGGAGAAATACAAAGGTGATTTAGGATTGGCGAAGAAATACTTGGTTTGGTCGTGAATATCTGTTGCAATTTACTTTGCCCTCTTACTAATCCCTTGCTTTGTCTTAACTTAATACCTTCTGCACACCATCGTTAGGCTAATTGGTTTTCTTCATTCCCCACCGGTCGGCACCAGCCTAAGGTTTGGAAGAAGACAATCCAATTTGCGTAATAGGTGTACTACCCCTAAACCAAGGAGTACTCGTAACCTGAGAGAGGGTAAAAGGAAAAGACAACTGAATAATCCTATCCGTTTTCTCCAGAACCGGAAACCATCCTCGAATAAATTCTTTCGAGTTCGTATCTAACCATACGATGGTTTTGTCCAATGGAAGTGGACGTTCGTAGCAATACGGGGTGTCCTGGAGAAAAGGGTATAAGTAGGAGTGGCAATGAGGTCTGCAACTCTGACAATCCAAAAGCCAGTGTTAAGTAGGTTCGGTCAACTTGGTCACTGAGTCATAGTCTAGGGTCGGGTCAATGGTCGCTGCCAAAGAGAGAGAGAAAAGAAACACTCAGCGTGCACTCTAACCTAGATCAGAATGGTTACCAATTTATCTAATCTGGAAACCTCCCACTGTACCTCAAATTCTCCTCCAAACCTGAAAGAAGAATTAGTCGGGGTCACCCGAGGAGTAAACCAACTCATCAGTGGGAATCGGGATCCAACTCTCATCGCATGACAACGTGACGGAATCCGCTCACGGTATCACACTCCAGAAGGTATGCGCATATCTGGCAAGTTTCAGTACTTTTGAAACTCCCGATGTGATTTCTGCCCCATGCTCTTATGACCTTGACGAAGGTCAACAAATCATAAGTCACATGTCAAGTTCTACCCGTCATTATCCAGGGTTAGTCTGAATCCACCCGTACAAGCCCTTGACGAAGGTCAACAAGGCTATACGACTGTCCCAAACCAACGCATCTATCTATGCAGCAGAAAGGTAACAAGCAGCTACCATACACTATGCCTTGACGAAGGTCAACAAACATAGCATGAATACTACGTGCTACCCGTCTGAAACGACGGAGGGCTACGAATGGTTTCTGGCGAAAACATTTAACGTAATGAACTTGATATCGTTGAAGGAACGGATAGCTTTTTGAAAATATAGTGACGAAAACCGTTGCTAAAGAGGTCACTCCCGGTGAAGGGATCTCGGCTCTTTCCCCGTAGAATGGGGTGCAGGATATTCCAAATGAATACCACGGTGCAAAGCAAAAGTAATCGGCTATAGTGAAGTCATTGCCCTGACGCAAACTTTTTGTCCAAGGGGTCACTCCCGGTGAAGGGATCTCGGCCCTTGCCTCGTCGACTGAGGAGCAGGATATTCCAATGAATACCACGATGCAAAACCAAAGTAAACGTCCTTGCAATAACAGCTTTTTGAAAAAGTGTTCCAACAACATCAGATTAGGTTTGTTTTTAACTTGCATTGATCCGAATCAATGCAGTCCCATCAATTAATCACACCACAAAGAACGAAAATATACTGACGTACGTATATGCTATCCGCATTCGCCACTGGGTCCCGTCATCACTCGTTAGGTTAGCTTACTAACGACAGAGCGGGGACTGGACTAGCGCGGATGAAAAACATATACAACATCTACTAATATATATACCAATATATTATATTTCGCTCAAGGCGTGAAAGAAATGCAACATCACAGAAACAATACAGATATCTGGGATCCCCGGGTTTCACAGAGCCACTACTGAAACCCGACGTTCCCCTGGTCGTATGGATAGCCTGTGCAATGAAATCCTAGACCCCTACGGGCGCGGCAAGTCACCCGCCAAAACCTGAAGCGAGGCAGCCCCCTTCAGCACCGTGAATGGACCACCCAGCACTTCACGGAATCCGGTCACTTGGGCACCCCTCCTGGGTCAACCTGTACCCCCTACGAGTGCGGCGAATAGCCCGCCAATCCCAGAGTGAAGCCCCCTCCGTCTCAATGCCATGAGATGCGGGCTTGTTGCCCTCCAGAACCCGGCTATCCGTGCACCCCACCGCGGGGTAATCCTAGTACAAAAAGTAAAATATACATACACCGGGTACATCGACCGCAACCAGGTCGTGCCCCAAAAGAATAATACAAACAGGCAGTGACGGCAGTCCACATGTCGGACGCTCGCCCCGCAATATCAAATGTACATAATACAACAGCACAGTACTAGTATTGCATCCAGGCTATCCCCCACGACCGATCCGCAACAACACAGCAAATACATAGAACATCAACGTGAAAGTCACGTTCGCAAATCCGTCTAACCGGGCTATAGCAGTTAGACGGGATTTACCGATCGAGTGACATTCACGGTCGCAGATATAATGTAAATACTGTGAAAAATGTGTTTAAAAAATTTCCGATTGATCAAACAATTAACAAGTGGGCCCCAAAGAAAACTGTAGCACTCACAGAAACAATTGGCCCAACTTTAATATTCCAAAGCCCATATTTTAAGCCCAGAAGGCCTCTGTAAAAAAATGGTGAAGTGATGTGAATAGTGCGCGGCGGAAGGGCCGCACAAAGGGGGTTTTCGCGGCGCTTCCGCGCTCCAACTGTGGAGTTACTTCGTCAAATTTTTACAGAACTCTTAGATTTTCCAGTACATCAATATTTTACAACCTGAAAAATTTTTCGAGACCAAAAATTTTCAACAGAAACTGTCGTGGGCAAATACGGGTTTTTGGACATTTCGATCGATCGGAACTGAAAAACACATTACACAAAGCTAGACTAAGTTAATGGCGAGGCTCTGATACCACTGTAAGTGCACGGCGGCGCCCCGGGCCGTCAATCCGACGGCCAAACGCGGAAACGGTGATAAACATAAATTTTTGCGGACTTGGCAAAACGGCACCACCGCGCACTAAAACCGGATCGTGCCATTAAACTAGTCTAAGCTATCTAGAGAGGGGGTAGAGAAGTATACCATCGATCCGAGTCCTCCGGTCTTCATCTCCACTCCGATCTCCTCGCGGGATCTCCGTCCGTCTCCTCCTCGTCGGAAAGGGCACCACGAAGCCGGGTACTTTTACGGGCTCCCACCTCAATACCGAGGCAACTCGCGCATGAAGCCGGCTACTCGACATGCACAAGATATGCTGTAGGGAGTGTAATGTAGAATGTATGTCTCACTTTGGGGTTGGTTGCCATTTGAAGAGGATGGAGGAAACAAAGATAAGAAAAATGGTGCTTGCATTTTTCTTCGCATGGAATGAGATCAAGAATGAAAACCTCTCTCAAAGATGAAGCTCTCTCTTCTTCTCCTTTTTTCTTCTCTCTTTCTTTTTCTTAACCCTCCAAACCTTCTTGCATCAAGTGAGTAACAAAATGGTGGAGGAATATCAATATGAAGGGAGGTGATGGTAGTAAAAGGTGGAGGGTAACCATATCCAAAGCATAATCATCACTAAACTCAAATCAAACCTCACTTCATTTCTAATCCTTTCTTATCACAATGAATGCAAGAAAAGCAAAGATGCTTTCATAATAAACCCTTATGCAAATAAATCCTCCACAAAGTGTAATTTGCAAAACTGCAAATTACCCCCTCCATCGGAAAAGTCCGGCCGGGAAAGAACAAAGAAAAACCGGCCGGAACGGAATGCAAACTGGCAACTCCAGAAAACTGGTCCCGTAATAAATTACAGGAAAAAACCCCCATACTGTGCATACACACCCGCATCTGTATTCCGTCCGGATACAAATGCAATGAGACAAAATCTACACTGTACTAAACTAGGACCGGCTTAAGCCAAAGCCGGCTAGTTAAATCCGTTCGATCCTGATCCGTGCAATACCGCACATATCTGATCGAACCCTGCCATATAACCATACGGCCACTAGTACAAACTGTCTGATCCTGATCCGTGCAATACCGCACGTATCTGATCGGACCTTGCCATATCTCCATACGGCCTCTACAGCGTTTCGCCCGAAAGCTTGAGTAACTTGAAGTGTGGTGGACTCTAAAGACTCGTCAATACTATGGCTGTGGATTTAACCACTAGCACGTCAGAGGTATAAGCCAATACGTGACGGGCCACCAGCTATTGACCAAAAGGGACGTCGATGAGTAAACTCATCCTGACACCCTACTGAGCCTGTCAGTGACAATATCCGTGCAGTCCGGTCCGTTCGTCTATGAGTATCGCATGGCGGGCCTAGGGGGTTGGTAAAAGTCAGACCCCCAAAAGCGGTACAAGTCGTGTCGGAGTGTAGCCCAGAACACCCTGAGATACTACTGGAATACCTACCAGTAAATCTCCTTGCCTTGGCCAAGGACTTTGTGTAATGGCTCTCCTAGACACAGCACGACCTCACCCCCAATACCGGGAGAGACGAACCCCTGAAGATACGCTCACTGCCTCCATGTGGCTCGGGACTGTACCCAACTAAAACCTGTTTGCACGACTCCTTTGAGCCGTGGTAGGGTAGTAATCAAAGTACAGTGGGAACTCACACGAGACAAATGACGATCCCCAGGTCGATGAACTAACCTGCACACATGTCACCAGGGAACTGCCATCTGACGTCTGGTATATGACCAACTAGCATGTTCCCGGCGAGTCCTGTCCGGTGTACTCATAACCCAATGAGCACCTGTATACATCTTAGGTGATCCAACTGACACCAGTGGCTTGTGACACCGGCCACCGCCCCTCGTCGGGGTCTCGACTGTATACACTAGTCTACTAATAGAGTATCGATGCCCGGTCTCGAAACTCCCACGACTAGGGACCTTTTAAGGATATGCTTGTAGACCCCCAGCTCCCACTTATATGATCGCCCTCATACTGCTGGTGGTCAAGCAAGAATCCTAGGGGCTCTATCAACGTGTAATAGCGACGTGTCATGTCACCTAAAACAGTACACGATGATAAAGGTAAACCAGATAGCATACTATCATCTCGAGTAAGACTGTCCTACCGGGATAGGTCCTCCCTCAATCATTACAATCACGTACCTGTGACCTAATAATTGACTCTGAGGGCACTATCTCCAACACTCGCACACTCCTCGGCGAGTTCCACCTCCCCTCCTCTCTTCTTTCTTCTTCTCCTCTCTTCTAACCCGATTCTTGATCGGCAGCA
Source organism: Agapanthus africanus (assembly GCA_030015575.1). Taxonomy (NCBI): domain Eukaryota; kingdom Viridiplantae; phylum Streptophyta; class Magnoliopsida; order Asparagales; family Amaryllidaceae; genus Agapanthus; species Agapanthus africanus. Next base: position 497,883,812 of record JASDDO010000019.1, on the reverse strand, counting down.
TCCCCACGGTCACTGTAGGCCACCGCCGGAGCCCGTCGACCTCGTCGTCGTTCGCGCGTCTCCTCTCTGCAACCACAGAGCTTGTTAGTTATATGTATTCTCTAGAGGCCATTACTGTACATTGGATGTATATTGTAGTAGATGCTGGAACATATATAGGTAGGACTTTCTTGCTCGACATGATAGTACGATATCTGGTTGCTCTTTATCTTAACATGTATACTTTCTGTCTCTCTTATTACATATTGATAAAGCCCTTAGGATGTGTACTCGACTTCCACGACTATGATGCAGATCATACTAGTGGGGCCTGGATAGTCCATGAGTACATCCTTCGTGGGAATATTGAGATAGGGCATCGATATTCCAGAGTAGACTAGCGTATATCTTCTCGACCCATGTGATGGGCGATGGATGATCCCATATCCATTTGTGTTTGACATCGGAGATGGTATGCGGGTGCTCAGTGGAGACTGGGTACACTGAACGGACTCGCCGAGAACTCCCAGATGGTATTATACCTCACGTCAGATGGCAGTTCTCTGGTGACACTGGTACAGCTTAGTCTGTTGACCCGAGATCGTCATAGAGTCTTGTGTGTCTCCCACTGTGCTTTGATTTCCACCCTACCACGGCTCTACTGAGTCGTGCAAACAGGTGGTTTTTGGGTACAGTCCCGATTCACATGGAGGCAATGAGCGATAGGAGGGGATTCATCTCTCCCGGTATTGGGGGTTGATGTTGCGCTATGCTCGACTGGCCATAACAGGAAATCCATGGCCAGGGTTGCAGTGATCTACTGGTAAGTGTTATCAGTAGTTTCACACATGTTATGGACCTCACGTCAGCATGACTTATCAAGTTATTGGGGTCTGACGTTTACCACCCCTAGGCGAGATATGCGACATATCAGACGAACAGAACGGACTGTACGGTAAATGTTACTGGTTGGATTCACAGGAGTGTGAGCGGGCTTGCTCGTCGATCTTCTGATCGCTCAATACCCGGATGGCCGTTACGTTTAGCAGACCGCTTGCGGCTTGTGGGTGTTTGATATGATCATCACCTGCTGCCGGCGTATTGACGAGTCTTTAGAGTCCTACACAGAGGTTTCCTGGCTAAAGCGAAACGAAATAGGAGCGCATATGAGATATGTGCGGGACCGAGAATAATGCGTGTATGTGATACCGTATTTCATTCTCGCGATGAATGTGTCGAATGGTAGTATGCGATATAACCTAGTTATCGAATCGAAGATTGATTCGATAAGTCGATACATTGGATACTAGTCGGTTATATGCGACATGACCGGATCGTTAAATCAAGTATTGATTTAATGATTTAATTCATAATTATATATTTGATATATTACTTTGCATTAACTAGTATTGGTTCACTTTAAATGGATTTTCTCACTTGATGTGCATATTGTATATGTGATATATTTTTGTGCACTTGATTGTATCATGTTTGATGATACATGAATGTTTGTGTGTATGGTGGTATCAGAGCGGAGCAATAGCACCATATATGATATGGTGTGCTCTATGATGAGTATTACCGAGTTACCTGTTTCTTTTAAGGGGGTTATGCACTTGAGAAGCTGCATACCTATTGAATTAGGTTCGAATCAGATCGCTGCCTACCACTCCATATAAGATATGTTATGGGAAGAGCCTATTTCTTAAGTTAGTTAAGATTTGGGATTGTCCGGCCTATGTCAAAAGCAATAATCCGGACAAGATTGAGGCAAGGTCAGTTCTGTAGAACTGGAAAGGTTCCAGCTGTACAAAACTGCAGCTAATGATTTGACAGAACCAGAGGATTCAATAGTCCCCGACGAACATCAGCCTCTCCGCCGAACTAGCAGGGTTCCTCATCCGCTTGAGAGAAACCGAAGTATCTCTCAAGCGGATGAGGAACCCTGCTAGTTCGGCGGAGAGGCTGAAGTTCGTCGGGGACTATTGAATCCTCTGGTTCTGTCAAATCATTAGCTGCAGTTTTGTACAGCTGGAACCATTCCAGTTCTACAGAACTGACCATGCCTCGATCTTGTCCGGATTTTTTCTTTTGACATAGGCCGGACAATCCCAAATCTTAACTAACTTAAGAAATAGGCTCTTCCCATACCATATCTTATATGGAGTGGTAGGCAGCGATCTGATTCGAACCTAATTCAATAGGTATGCACCTTCTCAAGTGCATAACCCGCTTAAAAGAAACAGGTAACTCGGTAATACTCATCATAGAGCACACCATATCATATAGGGTGCTATTGCTCCGCCCTGATACACCGTAGTGCTATGGTATATTCAGAGGAGTAACACTGAGAGAGAATCTCATTCTCCTTTAGAATACTCCAGGAATGCCATGCACAAGTATTCTCCTCCCTGATCTCATCATAGGACATAATACTTATCCCCGTATTGGTTCTCTACTTCTAGCTTATATTCTGTGAATATCTCAAAAGGTTCGGACTTGTGTTTCAACAGGAACATATGTCTGAATCTTGAGAGATTATCAGAGAACGTAATGAAGTATAAAGAACCAGTCCAGGCATGTGTAGATAGGGGACCTTACATACATCATCATGTATCAGTCCTAAGAGTTTACTAATTCTTTCTCTGTTTCCAATAAACAGATCTATGGTCATCTTATCTTTGTGACATGACTGGTAAGTTTCACAAGATGTAAATTCAAACTGATTTAAATATGCATCTAAAATGTAACTTCAGCCAGTCGGGTCGCATTGATATGACCTAGTCTACAATATCTCAAGAAGGATTTGTTCATTTCTGAACTCTACCTCTTGTGTGTGTTCTGTATACTAGGAACTGTAGTTTGATTTAGAACATCAATGCTTTTAGATAACGTGCCTAAGCCGATCAACCTTTGATATAGGAAATGTTCAAAACATTATCCATCAATACAAAATTTTATCATTTCTTTACTAATAAAGAGACTGATATGATTTTGTATATCAGGTTCGGTATCTTATAGCATTTGTTCAGAATCAATATATTGGTAATACAGGGTGACAGTGATCAACAGACTTGGCTGCAACACTTGCCCCGTTTTCTGTCTCGTGAAACTTATCACCCGTTCTCAGTTTTCTACCCTTTTGTAGCCCTATGTAACAGATTACATATCTGGGATCCTGATCCGGTATCAAATACTCAGGATGCAGAGGATACTGAGAAACAGTTCTTTGTAATGAACACACCCGAAGGAGATGCATCATATGCACTTTCTTCGTTTGGGCGGCATAGGAATTCTGGTATTCCCCTAACTCCTGCTCGGTCTTATAACAATTATAAGTTGGAGCGGCACCAACGTTCCCCAGCTCAGTATAACAAGCGGGTTCGGTCAATTCATCCATATTATTATCTTGATTAAGGCGTGATATGGTCGCTACCTGTAGAGAGAGAGAAGAAAACACTCAGCGTGCGCTCTTGCAAGATCAGATTGGTTATATATTTTATCTAATCAGGATGGCTCCCACTGTTTTTATCAAATCATCCTTCAAACCTTAACAGGAAAGACTAGCCGGGATTGATTACACTTTACAAGTTCGCCAATCTTTCAGCCAGGCCAGTGTCGGTACTTTGAGGGAGGTTCCCCGTGCTTTCGCACGGACCTAATTACAGTAAACCTCGTTTTCCCAGAGGCGTAACCCCGTTGACACCTTTCTAGACACCTACTTGATCGGCTAATTGTAAAGTGCAAAACTCTCCCAGGAGTAATAATTACTCGCAGTGGGTATCGGGATCCAACTATCATATAGAAGGTATGCAATCTCATTGCAAATTTCAACACTTGAAACTCCCGATAATGATTTTTACCCCTAGCACTTATGACCTTAACTATAGTCAACAAATCATAAGTACTAGTCAAGTTCTACCCGTCATTTCATGATTAATTAGACCCACCCACATGACCCTTAACTAAGGTCAACAAAGTCATGCGACTGTCCTAACTAATCGCATCATATGCGGTGTAGGAAGACATCACTTAGCTACCGTACACTGTGCCTTAACTAAGGTCAACAAACACAGCACGAATACTAAGTACTCTACTTCCTAAAATGACGGAGGGTTGTGAATGGTTTTTATGAAAACCTTTAATGCTTTGAACTTGATCTCGTTGAGGAATCAAATGGTTTTTAAATGGAATGTTTTTGAAGCTTTTCTAGTTTTGCTAAAGGGGTCACTCCCGGTGAAGGGATCGTCGGCCCTTTCCTCGTCGAATTAGGTGCGGGATATATCATATATATCACTGTGCAAAGCGAAAACTATAGAAGCGTTCAAAAGACAAACCGAGTTTGTAGCATCAGCCAGTTAATGCTAAAGGAGTCACTCCCGGTGAAGGGATCTCGGTCCTTTCCTCATCGAATAAGGTGCAGGATGTTCTTCAAGGAACAACGCGATGCAAAGCAAGAACTGTAGCAACCTGTTTTTATTTTGAAATTCGATTCCACAACATCAATTAGGTTTATTTTCTTTCATTAATCTCATTAATGAATGTCCCATCATTTAAGTCCACCTAAACATCACAGATAAATATAACGTACGCTTATGCCGTCTGCATTCGCCTCGATGTCCCGTCTGCACCGTTAGGTTAGGTAACTAACGCCAGAGCGAGGCAGGGCTAGCCCAGGTGTAAAACATAAGCAACGTCTATATAATATATCATATATACTATATACTATATCTATCTGAACAAATTACATGATCACATCACAGATAACGCAGCAGAAAATATCATATGAAATATTGGATATACTAGGACGTTCGTGTTTTCAATACGAGCCAGTATAAAACACGGATTCCACGGTCGTGATGAATAGCCAATCCCACACCCCTAGACCCCTACGAGAACGGCAAGCAACCTACCAATTCTAGGGTTAGGAGACCCGGACTTGACTCCTCCAGTTGGTCTCCTACTGGACCCTAGAATTCGGTTACTTGTGCCCTCCTCCTTGGGCCTATCCTAGTGCAAAAAAGTAAATAATATACAAATGGTGACATCATCCGCAACCTGGAAGTGCCCCAATAAAAGAATATTACATACAAGTTTTTACATGAATGAAAATGAAAAACACTCATCTCACATAAAAAAAACCCCGGCTATTCAAACACGACGATCCAATATAACATATCCAGCAACACATAACATCACATGTCATCAACGTAAGTAAATATACGCATCCCAATTGTCGTTGACATATAGCAACGAAACCGGCGATATCACATATTACACTTACGGTCACAGAAAAGAAAGTGTAAAACTACAACAGTTGGAATCCGCAACCTCTTTAGACATCGCATACCTAAATAAATGAATAAGTAAACAAAACCCTAACCATTCATATAACCATGGTTTAATCATACACACAAACTCAAGTTAGCATGTATCATCAAACATGATACAAACAAGTATCACATATACAACTTGTGAACTTCAAGTGAGAAAATCCATTTAAAGTGAACCAATACTAGTTAATGCAAAGTAATATATCAAATATATAATTATGCATTAAATCATTAAATCAATACTTGATTTAACGATCCGGTCATGTCGCATATAACCGACTAGTATCCAATGTATCGACTTATCGAATCAATCTTCGATTCGATAACTAGGTTATATCGCATACAACCATTCGACACATTCATCACGAGAATGAAATACGGTATCACATACACGCATTATTCTCGATCCCGCACATATCTCATATGCGCTCCTATTTCGTTTCGCTTGAGCCAGGAAACCTCTGTGTAGGACTCTAAAGACTTGTCAATACGCCGGCAGCAGGTGATGAACATATCAAACACCCACAAGCCGCAAGCGGTCTGCTAAACGTAACGGCCACCCGGGTATTGAGCGATCAGAAGATCGATGAGCAAGCCCGCTCACACTCCTGTGAATCCAACCAGTAACACTTACCGTACAGTCCGGTCTGTTCGTCTGATACGTCGCATATCTCGCCTAGGGGTGGTAAACGTCAGACCCCAATAGCTTGATAAGTCATGCTGACGTGAGGTCCATAACATGTGTGAAACTACTGATAACACTTACCAGTAGATCACTGCAATCCTGGCCAGGGATTTCCTGTTATGGCCAGTCGAGCATAACGCAACATCAACCCCCAATACCGGGAGAGACGAATCCCCTCCTATCGCTCATTGCCTCCATATGAATCGGGACTGTACCCAAAAACCTCCTGTTTGCATGACTCAGTACAGCCGTGGTAGGATGGAAATCAAAGCACAGTAGGAGACACACAAGACTCTATGACGATCTCGGGTCAACAGACTAAGCTGTACCAGTGTCACCAGAGAACTGCCATCTGACGTGAGGTAGAATACCATCTGGGAGTTCTCGACGAGTCCGTTCAGTGTACCCAGTCTCCACTGAGCACCCTCATACCATCTCCGATGTCAAACACAAATGGATATGGGATCATCCATCGCCCATCACATGGGTCGAGAAGATATACGCTAGTCTACTCTGGAACTTTGATGCCCCGTCTTGATATTCCCACGACTAGGAACATTGAAGGATGTACTCATGAACTATCCAGGCCCCACTAGTATGATCTGCATCATAGTCCTGGAAGTCGAGTACACATCCTAAGGGCTTTATCAACATGTAATCAGAGAGACGGAAAGTATACATGTTAAGATAAAGAGCAACCAGATATCGTACTATCATGACGAGCAAGAAAGTCCTACCTATATATGTCCCAGCTTCCACTACAATATACATCCAATGTACAGTAATAGCCTCTAGGGCATACATATAACTAACAATCTCCCACTTGCACTAGGGCCATCTGTAGCAGTGGTTGCAGTATCTCATACTCAACCATCCCATATAAGTCTCTCTGGGAAAAAGCCTTTGTGAGTGGATCTGCCGTGTTGTCCTCTGAGTCTACTCTCCTAATCTCGATCACCCTGGAGATCATCTATCTCCATGATCAGGTGATGCTGCCTCAGAACATGTCAGGGTCACTGATGGGACCAGGGTTCCTGGGCCGAAGCCTCATTTCCATTGTCATACAATGGTAGGAACCTAGTTCATCTCATGAACCAATATACACCCAAACTGCCTCTTTGGTAGTATCTTTAATAGCGATGTTACCAGCCTTTATCGTCTACTTTGCCACGGTATCTAGCTTGGAACTCTTCCAACATACCTTCCCTCCACTGAGGGTGAAGACAATGCCTGCGACTAACATTCAGTCGTCCTTATCACCCTGGAACTTTTCCAGTGATTCTCCCCAGGATCGAGGAGGTATTACCTTTATCCTATTTGGAGAATCCTTATGACAAGAGGAGATTGACCGTGCGTAGTATAAGAAACTCCTTCCCTATCAAGAGTATGTCATCCACGTACTCTACGAGGATCACTACCATACTCCCTACTACCTTTTTGTATATACAAGGTTCATCTACCATTTTGATGATGTCAAACTGTTTGACTAACTTATCAAAACAGACGTTCCAACTCCGCGATGCCTGCTTCATTACATAAAACATCTTGCACATGTTTCCGCTGCTCCCACTGTTTACGAAGCCCTCTGGCTGTGTTCTTATAGACGTTCTCTTCTAAATCATTATTTAGAAAAGTAGTCATGGCACCCAACCACCAGATATCGTAGTCATGGTATGTAGCAATGGAAAGTAGGATCTGGATGGACTTAAGCATAGTCCCTGGAAAAGGTTTCATCATTTTCCATGCCTGGTTGATGACGAAAATCTTTAACAAGTCTAGCTTTGAAAGTCTCAACTTATCCATCTACACCAAGTAATCTTCTCAAGATATACTTGCTCCTGATGGGGATTTAACCCTTCAGATATTGCAACCAAAGTCCATACTTTGTTGGTGTACATGGATTCCATCTCTGATCGCTAAGCATCCAGCCATTCTTACAGAGTCCCTACTCTCGATGGCCTGATCGAAACTAGTTGGGTCATCATCTCATGATGCAATTCTTGCTCCCACTGTAACTTGAGTTTGTGTGTATGATTAAACCATGGTTATATGAATTGTTAGGGTTTTGTTTACTTATTCATTTATTTATTTTGTTTATTTATTTTGGAAAAGATAAATAGAAATGGTGGCTTTCTTTGTTTCTTTCATGAAGCTTCATGAAGTGTTGAAAGCTTGACCATTTTTGTTTGCTTCTCTTAACCTAACCATTCACCTAACCCTAGTTTAGTCTCTACACTTGACCATGGTTGGTATATGATAAGTATTCATTTTATTTTTCTATTTGGAAAATACTTATCATATTATCTTCTTCTTCTTCTCCTTCTTCAACATGAAGAAAACCTTGCCTCCAACAATGGCAACTTGAGAAAAAGAGTGAGAAATCCAATTCTAAAGTGAACCCACTTCCTATTTCTTCATCCTCTACCACTTGCCAAGTAGTATAGGGTGTTTTCTTAACAAGTTTCATGGCTTGGTGAAGTTGGAGCTTGATCTAGTGTTGCCTCGACGTAGATCATCTTCGGCATCGAAGTCGACGACCTAGCCCACCCATTTCTCCGATGAAGCCGATGCTAGAGTCCGGGATCCGATATGGACAGCGGAGGGACGTCATCACGGAGCCTAGGAGGTGGAAGACCGGATCTACAAAGGCTGTAGTCACTTTCCACTTAGTTAAAGTAGTTAACTCGCTTTGCATCGCCTATACATCTAGTTAACGATCCGTATTAGGGTTTGTAGGCACATGAAAAATTTGAATTAGCCATGTTTGATCACTTGTGAGACTTTATTAGTGTGCCTAGGAACCCTACAGAGCAGTACCTTGTAAGCCTCCTCTCCTTATTCGTTAGTTTCACTTCATTTCTTGATTGCATAGTCTCTTGACTTTCACTGTTCACCTTCTCGCCGGACTCCGACGATGCCGACGACGTGATCCGACGTTCCAGCGAGGTACCCCGATCCGCGTGGTCCCATTGTTCGTTGTTTGGGTTCAATCCGTGAACCGTGCGTCCGTCGCGAGTTTTCCCCGCCGACGTTACGTTCCGTTTTCCCGGTTCGCGACCCGTCGAGGAAAGTACCCCTTGCTACATGCTATATGATATCTACATATATGTATTGACACCCTAAACCTGTAAAATTAGCTTGGTACAATCGTTTTCCATTTCGGTTACAAAATTGCATTATATCATTTTACTGTTAAACGTGGAATTTACAGTTTGCCAATTTGAACCTAAAAATCAAATCTACCTGTTCAATCACATTTTACTGTTAAATAGATTATGGCATTTATCCATGTAGTTCTGTTACATTCGGACACTCGTATGCATTTAACTTGAAATAACTGTATTGAACCGATACCTAAACTATTGCACCGCAAAAGGTGCTTAAACCTGTTAACATAACTAAACGGCTATATTGTCTTACTGCACTCTTGTAATTTGAATGAAACTTCTTATTATGTAATTCATTGCTTATCTCATGTTGTTAATACCCATGTTTGCTTATATATCTGATTGGGAGCACACTCACGATATTGTTTACGTCTTGACCTGACATTGCTACATATGTATATATTGATACACCTGACATGGTACTGGTAGCGTTCCTAGGCACTCTCAAGAGGTCTTACATGGCATCAACCATGCCAATTTCAAAAACTACAAGTGCCGAGAAACCCTAATACGGATCGTTAACTAGATTTTAGGCGAAACAAATACAAGTAAACGACTTTACTCTAAGTGAACGGAAATACAACCTTTGGAGATCCGGTCCTCCACCTCCATAGCTCCATGATGAAGTCTCCTCGCTGTCCAAATAGAATCCCGGGCTCTAGCGTCGGCTTCATCGGAAAAATGGACGGGCTTGGTCGTCGGCTTCGATGCCGAAGATGATCTACGTCGAGGCATCACTAGATCAAGCTCCAACTTCACCAAGTCAAGAAACTTCTGAAGAAAACACCCTATAGTACTTGGCAAGAGGTAGAGGATGAAGAAATAGGAAGTGGGTTCACTTTAGAATTGGATTTCTCACTCTTTTTCATCAATCACCAATGATGGTCAAGCTTTTTCTTCTTGTAAAGAAGAAGAAGAAGAAGATAATATTATGATAAGAATAAATGAAAATAGAAAAGAAAATCAATTCTTATCATAAGCAAACCATGGTTAGGTGTAGAGAATGAACTAGGGTTAGTGAATGGTTAGGTTTATGACATGAAGACAAAATGGTCACTTTGGTCAAACCTTCATGAAGCTTCAACAAGCTTCATCTTTGAAAACAACCATTTTCTCTTATTCTTTTGTCAAAACAAAATAAATAAATCCATAAATGGATCAAATGAAACCCTAACCATCAACTAACCATGGTTTAATCATACACTTAACCAAGTTAGCATGTATCATCAAACATGATACAATCTAGTGCACAAAAGTATATCACATATACAACTTGTGCAAAGCAAGTGAGAAAATCCATTTAAAGTGAACCAATACTAGTTAATGCAAAGTAATATATCAAATATATAATTATGCATTCAATCATTAAATCAACACTTGATTTAACGATCCGGTCATATCGCATATAACCGACTAATATCTAATGTATCGTCTTATCGAATCAATCCTCGATTCGATAACTAGGTTATATCGCATACAACCATTCGATACATTCATCGCGAGAATAGAATACGGTATCACATACACGCATTATTCTCGGTCCCGCACATATCTCATATGCGCTCCTATTTCGTTTCGCTTGAGCCAGGAAACCTCTGTGTAGGACTCTAAAGACTCGTCAATACGCCGGCAGCAGGTGATGATCATATCAAACACCCACAAGCCGCAAGCGGTCTGCTAAACGTAACGGCCACCCGGGTATTGAGCGATCATAAGATCGACGAGCAAGCCCGCTCACACTCCTGTGAATCCAACCAGTAACACTTACCGTACAGTCCGGTCTGATCGTCTGATATGTCGCATATCTCGCCTAGGGGTGGTAAACGTCAGACCCCAATAGCTCGATAAGTCGTGTCGATATGAGGTCTATAACAGTTCGAGAAACTACTGGTAACACTTACCAGTAAATCTCAGCAACCCTGGCCAGGGATTTCCGGTTATAGCCAATCGAACACAGCGCAACATCAACTCCCTATACCGGGAGAGACGAATCCCCTCCTATCGCTCATTGCCTCCATGTGATTCGGGACTGTACCCAAAAGCCACCATTTTGTACGCCCTCTTGGATGTGGTAAGGTGGAAATCAAAGCACAGTGGGAACCACACAAGACTCTATGACGATCTCGGGTCCACAGACTACTCTGTACCAGTGTTACCAGAGAACTGCCATCTGACGTAAGGTATAATACCATCTGGGAGTTCTCGGCGAGTCCGTCCAGTGTACCCAGTCTCCACTGAGCACCCATATATCATCTCTGATGTCAAACACCAATGGATATAGGATCATCCATCGCCCATCTGTATGGGTCGAGAAGGTATACGCTAGTCTACACTGGTATATCGATGCCCCGTCTCGATACCCACGACTAGGGACCTTGAAGGATGTACTTATGGACTACCATGTCCCCACTAGTATGATCTGCATCATAGTCCAGGTAGTCAAGTACACATCCTAAGGGCTTTACCAACATGTAACAGAGAGACAATCAGTGTACACGTTAAGGTAAAGAGTAACCAGATAGCATACTATCATGTCGAGCGAGAAATTCCTCCCTATATATGTCCAAGCATCCACTACAATATACATCCTATGTATAGTAATGGCCTCTAGGGCATACATATAACTAACAATCTCCCACTTGCACTAGGGCCATCTGTAGCAGTGGTTGTAGTATCTCATACTCAACCATCCCATAAAAGTCTCTCTCAGGGAAAAGGTCTTCGTGAGTGGATCCGCCGTGTTGTTCTCTGAGTCTACTCTCCTAACCTCGATCCCCTGGAGATCAACCATCTCCATGATCAGGTAATACTGCCTTAGAATATGTCTGGATCACTGATGGGACGGACGTTCCTTGGCATAAGCCACAACTCTATTGTCACACAATGGGAGGAACAGAGTTCATCTCATGAACAAATATATACACCCAGACAGCCTCTTTGGTAGCATGTTAAGTAGCGATGTATTCAGCCTTAATCGTCTAGTATGTCACGGTATCTATCTTGGAACTCTTCCAACATACCGTCCCTCCACTGAGGGTAAAGACAATGCCTGTGACTGACATTCAGTCGTCCTTATCACCTTGGAACACTTCCACTGATTCTCCTCAGGACCAATTGATACCATCTCACTACAACTAGTGAGAATCCTAACATCCAATTACATCTATCTCATAGATCCAAAACCCAGGATTTAGGCGGCATCACATTGATCCTAGATGGAGAGTCATTGTGATAAGCGGAGATTGACCGAGCGTAGCATAGGAAACTCCTTTCTTATCAAGAGCATGTCATCCACGTACTCTACGAGGATCGTCACTATACTCCCTACTACCTTTATTGTTTATACAAGGTTCATCTACCATTTTGATGATGTCAAACTCTTTAACTACTTCATCAAAACAGACGTTCCAACTCCGCGATGCCTGCTTTATCACATAAAGCATCTTGCACACGTTTCCGCTGCTCCCACTGTCTACGAAGCCCTCTGGCTGTGTACTTATAGATGCTTTCTTCTAAAACATCATTTAGAAAAGCAGTCATGGCACCCAACCGCCAGATATCGTAGTCATGGTATGTAGCCGTGGCAAGTAGGATCTGGATGGACTTAAGCATAGCCACTGGAAAAGGTTTCATCATTATCCACGCCTGGTCGATGAAGAAAACCTTTAACAAGTCTATCTTTGAAAGTCTCAACTCTTCCATCTACACCAAGTAATCTTCTCAAGATATACTTGCTCCTGATGGGGATTTAACCCTTCAGATATAGCAACCAAAGTCCATACTTTGTTGGTGTATAAGGATTCCATCTCAGATCACTAAGCATCCAGCCATTCTTACAAAGTCCCACTCCTGATGGCCAGCTCGAAACTAGTTGGGTCATCATCTCATGATGCTATCCTCGCTCCCACTGTCACAGAGAAACCAAAGTATCTCTCAGGTGGGTGAGGAAACCTACTAGATCGGCGGAGAGGCTGAAGTTCGTTGGTTACTATTGAATCCTTCGGTTCTACCAAATCATCTGCTGTAGTTTGTATAGCTGAAACACTTCCAGTTCTACATAACTGACATTGCCTCGAGCTTGTCCGGATTTTGCTTTTAGACATAGGCCGGACAGCCCCAAATCTTAACTAAGTTAAGAGATGGGCTCTTCCCTTTCCATATCACATATGAAGTGGTAGGCAACTGATTTGATCGTGACCCTATTCAATAGGTATGCAACTTCTCAAGCGCATAACACCCCAAAAGGAAATAGGAAACTCAGTAGTACTCATCATAGAGCACACCATATTACATAGGGTGCTATTGCTCCGCCCCGATATACCATCGTGCTATGGTGTATACGGAGGAGTAATGCTGAGAGAGAATCTCATTCTCCTTTAGAATAGTCCAGGATTTCCGTGCTTAAGTATTCTCCTCCCTGATCTCATCATAGGACATAATACTTATACCCTTATTGGTTCTCTACTTCTAACTTATATTCTGTGAATATCTCAAAGGGTTCAGACTTGTGTTTCAACAGGAACATATGTCTGAGTCTCGAGAGATCATCAAAGAATGTAATGAAGTAAAAAGAACCGGTCTTGGCATATGCAGACAGGGGACCTTTATACATCAACATGTATCATCCCAAGAGTTCACTAACTCTTTCTCTGTTTCCAATAAACAGAGCTGTGGTCATCTTATCTCTTTGACATGACTGGCAAGTTTCACAAGATGTAAATTCAAACTCATTTAAATATGCATCTATATGTAACTTCGGCTAGTCGGGTCGCATTGATATGACCTAGTCTACAATACCTCAAGAAGAATTTGTTCATTTCTGAACTCTTCCTCTTGTGTGTGTTCTATTTACTAGGAACTGTGGTTTGATTTAGAACTTTAATGCTTTTAGATAACGTGCCTGAACCGATCAACTTTTGATATAGGAAATGTTCAAAACATTATCCAACAATACAAAATTATATCATTTCTTTACTAATAAAGAGACTGATATGATTTTGTATATCAGGTTCGGTATCTAATAACATTCGTTCAGAATCAATGTATTTGGAATACAGGGTGACAGTGACCAACAGACTTGGCTGCAACACTTGCCCCGTTTTCTGCCTCATGAAACTTATCACCCGTTTTCAGTTCTCTACCTTTCTGTAGCCCTATGTAACAGATTACATACCTGGGATCCTGATCTGGTATCACATACCCAGGACGTAGAGGATACAGAGAAATAGTTCTTTGTAATGAACATACCCGAAGATGATGCATCGGCATGGACTCTCTTCGTTTGGGCGGCAAGGGAATTCTGATAATTCCCTAATTCCTGCTCGGTCTTATAACAATTATAAGTTGGAGCGGGACCAACGTTCCCCAGCTCAGTATAACAAGTGGGTTCGGTCAATATATCCGTTTTATTATCTTGATTAAGGCGTGAAATGGTCGCTACCAGGAAAGAGAGAGAAGAAAACACTCAGCGTGCGCTCTTGCAAGAATAGATTGGTTATTTATTTTATCTAATCAGGATGGCTCCCACTGCTTTTTATCAAATCTTCCTTCAAACCCTAAAAGGAAAGACTAGCCGGGACTAATTACACACTACAAGTTCACCAATCTTTCAGCCAGGCCAGTGTCGGTACTTTGAGGGAGGTCCCCCGTGCTTTCGCACGAACCTAATTAAAGTAAACCTCGTTTTCCCAGAGGCGTAACCTTGTTGACACCTTTCTAGACACCTACATGATCGGCTAATTGTAATATGTAAAACTCTCCCAGAAGTAACTCTTACTCGCAGTGGGTATCGGGATCCAACTATCTCATAGAAGGTATGCAATCTCATTGCAAATTTCAACACTTGAAATTCCCGATAATATTTTGCCCCTAGCGTTTTATGACCTTGACGAATGCCAAACAACCCATAGTCCACTAGTCAAGTTCAACCCGTACATTTCTTGATTGAATTAAACCCACCCGCACGACCCTTGACGAATGCCAAACAACACCGTACGAATACCCTAATCCAATCTGCATCATATGCATAAGCAGATAAATACTAGTTAGCTACCGGACACTACGCCTTGACGAATGCCAAACTACCGCAGCACGAATACTAACTAGTACTTATCTGAAATGACGGAGGGCTACGACAGGTTTTTCTTAAAACCTCTTGCGTAATGAACTTGATATCGTTGTAGAATCAAATGATTTTAAAATGGAGTGTTATTGAGGCTTTTCTAGTTTTGCTAAAGGGGTCACTCCCGGTGAAGGGATCGTCGGCCCTTTCCTCATCGAATAAGGTGCGGGATATATCATATATATCACTGTGCAAAGCAAAACTCTTAAAAGCAATCATAAGACAAACCGAGTGTGTAGCATCTGCCAGTTATTGCTAAAGGAGTCACTCCCGGTGAAGGGATCTCGGTCCTTTCCTCATCGAATAAGGTACAGGATATATCATATATACCGCTGTGCAAAGCAAGAACTGTAGCTACCTGTTTTATTTTGAAATTCGATTCTACAACATCTTGGGTTTCTTTTTCTTTCATTAATCTTATTAATCAAGTCCGATCATTTAAGTACCTAAACATCACAGATAAATACGACGTACACTTATGCCATCCGCATTCGCCTCGATGTCCCCTCGTGCACCGTTAGGTTAGGTAACTAACGACAGAGCGGGGCAGGGCTAGCACGGGTGTAAAACATAAGTAACGCCTATATAATATATCATATATACTATATACAGTATCTATCATAGAACATCACATGATCACATCACAGATATCGCAGCAGAAGAATCATATGAAATATTGGATATACTAGGACGTCCGTGTTTTCAATACGAGCCAGTATAAAACACGGATTCCACGGTCGTGATGAATAGCCAAACCCACATCCCTAGACCCCTACGAGAGCGGCAAGCAACCCTACCAATTCTAGAGTTAGGAGACCCGGACTCGACTCCTCGAGTTGGTCTCCCACTGGACTCTAGAACCCGGTTACTTGTGCACCCCTCCTTGGGTCTATCCTAGTGCGGAAAAGTAAATAATATACAAATGGTGACATCATCCGCAACCTGGAAGTGCCCCAATAAAAGAATATTACATACAAGTTTTTACATGAATGAAAATGAAAAACACTCATCTCACATAAAAACCCCCGGCTATTAAAAAACACGACGATCCAATATAACATATCCAGCAACACATAACATCACATGTCATCAACGTAAGTAAATATGCGCATCCCAATTGTCGTTGACATATAGCAACGAAACCGGCGATTTCACATATTACACTTACGGTCGCAGAAAAGAAAGTGTAAAAATACAATAGTTGGAATCCGCAACCTACATAGACATCGCATGCCAAATCAAATGAACTCCTTAGACATCGCATGCCTAACAATTATAAACCCCGCATTTTAGTCTCAAAATCGAAAACACTTTTCAATACTAAGTCGGGCAATTCAACAGGATTCCCGACATCCTGATCGAATGCTCGTCGCAAACTTTAGTAGGTAGCCGCACCTCCGATGCCGTCGACGAAGTGCACCAAGGCGGAACATCGCTACCGCGAGCACCCGAACGGATGCTTTCGGCGACGGGGTTCTCCTACAGTCACTTGGTCGGGGCTATGGAGTGAGGCTGTCTATTAAGTTTACCCGGCGAGTATCCGCGTACGCTACGTGATTGCGACGGACTTTTGATCACATCAAAATTCCGTGGCAACCGATCAAGTGAGACTAAACTGCTATGTTTATAACATTCATTCAGTTATCTCATAACTTCTTATGAATTCCAATTATTGTATCACATTCCGAATAAGATAGAAAATGTTAAACTTTCCGATCGAACAATCGAACACCCAAGTTTTCCCGAAACAGCTCAACTCATGAAATAAGTTCAAAGACATTCACTTCGTGCCTCAGTACCAACGGTCCAGCCGTAGAAGGGTCAAGCCAACACCTCACATGTGGCACGCCGTACTGCCCCAAACCCGAAGGTTCAAAGGGCAGTTCAAGACGGTCACATAATCGAGTTAAGGTTTGTTGTCTTCTAGAGGGACCATCGCGTTACTTGCACTACTTAGAACGTCTTTAAACCTCGGAAAAATCCAACATTTGGAAATTTTCCGGCAAGGGAAAAGTTAGGTATTTATATCCGGTCGAACTTTTTAACATATTCAAAAATTATCCGGAATCCACATAGAAAAAATCTGATAATCCGATCGAATCATCGAATCCCCAAAACAACCCCAAAAAATTCAACTCTTGAATAAATTTTAAAAATTCCCATAAAACTCAGCATTTAAATAAAGAAGTTACTGTGCAAAAATGGTTGACTGAAGAGACTAAATGGGCGCGGAACCGCCGCAATAGGCGGCTAATGCCGCGGTTCCGCCGCGCTTTAGACAGATCATCAGGTAATTTTTGCACCGTAATTCTTAGAATTTCCTGCTGAATTTTTTAAGCATTTTTAATTTGGAAAAAACCACTTTTACAGAAAAAGTCCAGAGAGGGTTAAAAGTTAGGGTTTCGGGGTTCGATCGGGTTTCTAATATCGTCTACGCATCGCCTAAGGCTCTAGCTAGGCTCTGATACCACTGTAGCGTTCCTAGGCACTCTCAAGAGGTCTCACATGGCATCAACCATGCCAATTTCAAAAACTACAAGTGCCGAGAAACCCTAATACGGATCGTTAACTAGATTTTAGGCGAAACAAATACAAGTAAACGACTTTACTCTAAGTGAACGGAAATACAACCTTTGTATATCCGGTCCTCCACCTCCATAGCTCCATGATGAAGTCTCCTCGCTGTCCAAATAGAATCCCGGGCTCTAGCGTCGGCTTCATCGGAAAAATGGACGGGCTTGGTCGTCGGCTTCGATGCCGAAGATGATCTACGTCAAGGCATCACTAGATCAAGCTCCAACTTCACCAAGTCAAGAAACATGTGAAGATAACACCCTATACTACTTGGCAAGAGGTAGAGGATGAAGAAATAGGAAGTGGGTTCACTTTAGAATTGGATTTCTCAGTCTTTTTCATCAATCACCATTGATGGTCAAGCTTTTTCTTCTTGTAAAGAAGAAGAAGAAGATAATATTATGATAAGAATAAATGAAAATAGAAAAGAAAATCAATTCTTATCATAAGCAAACCATGGTTAGGTGTAGAGAATGAACTAGGGTTAGTGAATGGTTAGGTTTATGACATGAAGACAAAATGGTCACTTTGGTCAAACCTTCATGAAGCTTCAACAAGCTTCATCTTTGAAAACAACCATTTTCTCTTATTCTTTTGTCAAAACAAAATAAATAAATGCATAAATGGATCAAATGAAACCCTAACCATCAACTAACCATGGTTTAATCATACACTTAACCAAGTTAGCATGTATCATCAAACATGATACAATCTAGTGCACAAAAGTATATCATATATACAACTTGTGCAAAGCAAGTGAGAAAATCCATTTAAAGTGAACCAATACTAGTTAATGCAAAGTAATATATCAAATATATAATTATGCATTCAATCATTAAATCAACACTTGATTTAACGATCCGGTCATATCGCATATAACCGACTAATATCTAATGTATCGTCTTATCGAATCAATCCTCGATTCGATAACTAGGTTATATCGCATACAACCATTCGATACATTCATCGCGAGAATAGAATATGGTATCACATACACGCATTATTCTCGGTCCCGCATATATCTCATATGCGCTCCTATTTCGTTTCGCTTGAGCCAGGAAACCTCTGTGTAAGACTCTAAAGACTCGTCAATACGCCGGCAGCAGGTGATGATCATATCAAACACCCACAAGCCGCAAGCGGTCTGCTAAACGTAATGGCCATCCGGGTATTGAGCGATCAGAAGATCGACGAGCAAGCCCGTTCACACTCCTGTGAATCCAACCAGTAACACTTACCGTACAGTCCGGTCTGATCGTCTGATATGTCGCATATCTCGCCTAGGGGTGGTAAACGTCAGACCCCAATAGCTCGATAAGTCGTGTCGATATGAGGTCTATAACAGTTCGAGAAACTACTGGTAACACTTACCAGTAAATCTCAGCAACCCTGGCCAGGGATTTCCGGTTATAGCCAATCGAACACAGCGCAACATCAACTCCCTATACCGGGAGAGACGAATCCCCTCCTATCGCTCATTGCCTCCATGTGATTCGGGACTGTACCCAAAAGCCACCGTTTTGCACGCCCTCTTGGACGTGGTAAGGTGGAAATCAAAGCACAGTGGGAACCACACAAGTCTCTATGACGATCTCGGGTCAACAGACTACTCTATACCAGTGTCACCAGAGAACTGCCATCTGACGTAAGGTATAATACCATCTTGGAGTTCTCGGCGAGTCCGTCCAGTGTACCCAGTCTCCACTGAGCACCCGTATATCATCTCTGATGTCAAACACCAATGGATATGGGATCATCCATCGCCCATCTGTATGGGTCGAGGGTATACGCTAGTCTACACTGGTATATCGATGCCCCATCTCGATACACCCACGACTAGGGACCTTGAAGGATGTACTTATGGACTACCATGTCCCCACTAGTATGATCTGCATCATAGTCCAGGTAGTCAAGTACACGTCCTAAGGGCTTTACCAACATGTAACAGAGAGACAATCAGTGTACACGTTAAGGTAAAGAACAACCAGATAGCATACTATCATGTCGAGCGAGAAAGTCCTCCCTATATATGTCCAAGCATCCACTACAATATACATCCTATGTATAGTAATGGCCTCTAGGGCATACATATAACTAACAGTACCGTGTACTGTTGACTTGACCTGATGTACCATGACTCGACCCGTTACCTGATCTTGTGTCTAATGCCAACAAACCCGACATGTAGTCCTCATGGACCGTTCCTGCTGTCTATCCAGATAAACCTGCTTGTACCTGATCCTGTGTAGGCATTAGTTCTTGATTACTGAATACCTGACTTGACATACATAACTTGGAGGTATGGGGAAATCAAAGGTGAAACCGACTTGTAACTCAACAGTTCGATACCTATTCGGATCAGTCTTACGGGCTAGGCCAGCCCGGGAGTGATGATGCTGACATCACTCTCCCATCCTGCTACCTGTTACTGCCAAGCGGCACGTCTCGGATTCAGCCCCGAGGATCTTGACCGTGGTCCCAGGCATGCACGGGATACTATTGAGTTATATCGACGATTCATCAATTGATTTCAAAGACTTTCGAATAGAAAACCTGATAGAACAGTTTGGTTACCCACTGCACACTACCTTGCACTGCTTGTTTCATATTATTGCTACTCTCGTTTTATTCATGTTTATTTTGCATTGCCCGTTACATTGTTCATATTATATTACTTGTTGACATGACGCGCTGACGTCTGGGTTTTGCATGGCCCAGATTCTGTACCGCTGTCGCTGTCCGAGCAGGAGTACTTCAGCCAGCAGGCTGAGCTGTGAGTTCAGTAGTAGTTAGTTTTATTTCCTGCATTCATTTCCTGATGTGAGCCCACATTATGGGACATACCTTTCAGTTATTTGTATTGGATCTTTTGCTTCCGCATTTATTTATTATTGACTCTTGTTATTCTGGATTATGGACATGTTTTAGATAGTTTTGTCTTGTACTTGATATCTCTACAGCCGTAATATGACTGTGGATGGATACTTCCTACCCACAGGTAGCATGGTTGGCTATGTCACGTGCCCAATCTAGCGTACTCTGGGAAGCGGGGCGTGACATGGTTTTTTTGGTATCAGAGCCATAGGTTAGTTGGGTTAATTCTTTTGTAGTTGGGTATTGTACCCAATACACGAATCAGAATGCCCGTGTTTAGGAAACATGTCCTGCCACTTTGTCGTTTACCATTCTTGAATCACATTCTTCCTGATTATATCTTTTACGACGTGCAAACTTACTTTGCATATCGACTCGAAAAACATGATTTCTTGTTATCTCTAGGACTTAGGCGACTTGGGTGGAGTTAAGTAATTGTGGCTATGATACAGCGACATAGTTACAATGCGGTACTCTATTTAAGTATCTTGGAGTTCTAGCCTTGATCTATATATTGAATCTATCATCATGCTAATGTTGGGTGTTTTGATTTCAGGGATATGGCAGATAAGAATTTCAAGACGTACCAGAGGCGTGTGGACGAAGCCGCCATGCTTGGAGTGATAAGGGGAATGCTGGAAAATCAAAAGGGACAGACCGAGCTAATCCAGCAACAAGCAGACTCGTTTCAGGAAGGTTTGCAGATCGTTCAGCAGTCTGTAAACAACGTTGGAGCTAAACCAGTTGACCGAGTATGGACTGTGGCAGATTTCAGACGTTTGGGTCCGTCTACATTCATTGGTTTGGAGGAGCCGTTGCCAGCCGATCAATGGCTAGTTGACGCGGAGAATTTGCTGATTGCGGCACAGATTCCAGATGACAAAAGAGTTGATGTGGTACGCATTAAGTTAGTGGACTACGCTCGAGAATGGTGGCTTGTGGAGGAGACCCGCTTGCCCAAACCGATCAAATGGGCGGATTTTTCTAAGAGTTTCCTGGAGAAGTTCTTCCCGTGGACTGCACGGGAGGAAATGGAAGAGAAGTTTATTGGGCTAAGGCAGAATGGAGCACCCGTGGACGTGCATGCAGCAGAGTGGACGAGACTCAGCAGATTCGCTGGACCTTTAGTTGCCAACGATGCAGACAGGGCACGAAGGTTCATGCGCAGTTTGGATGTGGACATCCAGAGGCAGATTGTCTCCCTGGGTTTGACCACTTTCTCATAGGTTCTTACGGCAGCTCGGGAACAGCAGAGTTTATCTGGGATGAAGGGGAGTTTGCAGCCGACAACAGTTGTGCCCAGGAAGCCCGTATTTGTACCTAACCGAGCTCATAGTCGCAAGGGTATTCCAGTGGACCGTAGTGGTGTAGCACCCATGAAGAAGCCTGTGGTTGTCGATCGAAGAAGAAGCATGATTTGCGACTACTGCCGTTTACCTGGGCACGTGCAGAAGAATTGTCGAAGGTGGCTAGGACTCTGTTTGGTTTGTGGAGCGGCTGATCACGCCGTTGGTGCTTGTCCGTCGAAGCTTTGTACAAGGGATGATATTCAGAAGCCTCCGCAGAAACCGTTCCAAGGGCAGAAACAGCTGACTCAAGGACCAAATCAGGCTCGAGCTTTTACCTTGAAAGCTAAGGAAGCTAAGGCATCAGGAGAAGTGGTTTCAGGTATTCTACTCGTTCATGGTTTTCCCGCAGTGGCATTATTTGATTCTGGTGCATCCCATTGTTTTATGTCATCCAAATTTATAACCACAAACTCGATTACCTGCACGACCCTGTCTAGTTTCTGGGACATACACACTGGGAATGGGAAAATCATATCTATTAGGGAGTTTAAAGATTGCACAGTTGTTGTGTGCGGACGGGAGCTTTTTGCAGATTTCTTAGTGATTGATACGGGTAGCTATGAAGTCGTCTTGGGAATGGATTTTCTTGGCACTTTCCACGCTCACATTGACTGTAGGGAAAAGAAAGTAATTTTCCAGATTCCCGGGCATCCCGAGTTTACCTTCACTGGAGGAAGCAGTTCTGTCGGGCCAGTCGAGTTTAGGGCTAGGCCGACAAACAATATTCTTGCAGCAATGGAAGTTGATAGTGCTGAAGAGCCGGCGGTTGTTCGCGATTTTATGGACGTATTTGATGATATATCGGGTTTACCGCCGAAGCAAGATGTGGAGTTCGCAATTGATCTTATTCCTGGTGCAGCACCAGTATCTAAAGCGTATTATCCAATGGCACCAGTAGAGTTGGAAGAAGTTAAGAAACAGGTTGTTGAATTGCTTGAGAAGGCTTGGATTCGAAGCAGTAACTCACCTTGGAGAGCTCCAGTTCATCTAGTAAAGAAGAAGGATGGCACAAGAAGAATGTGCATTGACTATCGAGAATTAAACCGGGTGACTATCAAGAACAAGTACCCGATCCCTCGCATTGGAGAACTTTTTGAGCAGCTTGGTGGCGCGAGGGTATTCTCGAAGCTGGATTTGCGATCCGGATATCATCAGGTCCGAGTGAAAATAGAAGATATTTGCAAGACGGCGTTTCGAACTCGGTACGGACATTACGAGTACTTAGTGATGCCCTTCAGAGTAACGAATGCGCCGGCAGTATTCATGGACTTGATGAACCGAATCTTTTCACTGTTCTTGGACCAGTTTATTGTGGTATTCATTGACGATATTCTGGTTTACTCGAAGAGTTTTGAGGATCATGCTGAGCATTTAAAGATCGCATTGCAGACGTTGAGACTGGAGAAATTATACGCGAAGATGAGTAAGTGCGAGTTTTGGCTGGAGGAAGTGAAGTTTTTGGGGCATGTTGTGTCTGGCGATGGAATTGCCGTCGATCCAGAAAAGATTGCAGCAGTTCGAGATTGGCCTATTCCAAAGAATGTTGCTGAGATAAGAAGTTTTCTTGGATTAGCCGGATACTACAGGAGATTTGTGGAGAACTTTGCTCGTCTGGTAGAGCCGTTGACCAAGCTTAGGCGCAACGAGGTACCTTTTGTATGGATGGATAAATGTGCGTTAGCTTTTTAGACGTTGAAGCAGAAGTTGATAACCGCCCCTATTCTGACCGTGCCAGACAATTCCGGAGGATTGGCGATTCACAGCGACGCATCTGGGAAAGGATTGGGATGTGTTTTGATGCAGCATGGGAAGGTTGTAGCATACGCATCGAGACAATTAAAGACCCATGAGAAGAATTATCTGACTCATGACTTGGAGCTTGCGGCTGTGATTTTCGCTTTGAAGATTTGGAGACACTACCTTTTGGGCGAAAGGGTCGAAGTTTTTACTGATCATAAGAGCTTGAAGTACGTGTTCACACAGAAGGAGATTAACATGAGGCAGCTTAGATGGTTGGAGCTGATGGCTGACTACGATCTTGATCTTAAGTACCATCCGAGGAAGGTTAATGTTGTGCCGGATGCGCTTAGTCGGTTACCAGCAATTCAGGTGTTAACTACGCAGAAGGAGATCGTTGCAGATTTTCGAAGATTTGATTTGGAGGTTGTGCTACCGCGTTCTGCGGGACAGTTGATGCAGCTGCAAGTACATACGTCGTTAATCGAGAATATTAAAGCAGCACAATCACAGGATCCTAGACTGCAAAAGTTTCGAGAGCAGGTTGAGGCCGGATTACGAACTGATTTATTGATCCACGAAGATGGTTCGTTGAGGTATGGTAGCCGTTTGTGTGTGCCAAAGGGTGATGTTCGTGAAAAGCTTATGAAGGAGGCACACAGTTCAGCTTATTCTGTACATCCAGGAGGCACCAAGATGTACCGAGATATTCGACAGCATTTCTGGTGGGAAGGCATGAAACGGGAGATTGCTCACTTTGTGGCTAAGTGCTTGGTGTGTCAGCAAGTTAAGGCTGAACATCAAAGGGTTGCTGGTTTATTGCAACCACTTCCGATTCCTTAGTGGAAGTGGGAACATATAACCATGGATTTCGTGACGGCTTTACCGCGGAGTCCAAAAGGGAACAATGCAGTATGGGTGATTGTTGATCGGTTGACCAAGCCAGCTCACTTTATTCCTTTCCGGGCTGGTCAATCAACAGAGACTTTGGCAGAGCGGTACATGTAGGAGATTGTAAGATTGCATGGAGTACCGGTGAGCATCGTGTCCGATCGGGACACATGGTTCTTATCACACTTCTGGAGGAGTTTACAGGAAAGTTTGGGGACTCGATTGAAGTTTAGCACAGCTTATCATCCTCAAACTGATGGTCAGTCGGAGAGAACGGTCCAAACTCTTAAAGACATGTTGAGAGCATGCATGTTGGACATCAACGGTTCTTGGGAGGATCATCTACACTTGGTGGAATTTTCTTACAACAACAGTTTTCAAGCAACTATCCAGATGGCTCCGTTTGAAGCTTTGTATGGTCGTAAATGCCGTTCACCTGTTTGTTGGGATGATGTCGGTGAACGAAGATTATTGGGACCAGATTTGGTTGTACAGACAATTGAGAAGGTTAACACTATCAGGAATCATATGAAGGCTGCACAAGACCGACAGAAGAGTTGGGCAGACACGTCAAGAAGACCTCTAGTGTTCGCCGTGGGTGATTTGGTGTTCTTGAAGATATCACCGACTAGAGGGGTGATTCGTTTTGGGAGTCGAGGGAAGCTTAGTCCTCGATTCGTTGGACCCTTTGAGATATTGGAGCGTGTTGGAGAGGTAGCGTACCGTTTGGCGTTACCGCAGTCCTTGGCAGGTGTGCACGATGTGTTTCACGTATCTCAACTACGAAGGTATGTTCGAGAGTACGCTACCTAGGTTGCTTACCGTGGTAGAGTAACCTCACATCTCGAACATACCTTCGTAGTTGAGATACGTGGTAGAGTAACCTCACTCTATATCCCCTAGGTAGCTTAGATTAGCACTTTAAACAA
This sequence comes from Agapanthus africanus, assembly GCA_030015575.1. Lineage (NCBI taxonomy): Eukaryota > Viridiplantae > Streptophyta > Magnoliopsida > Asparagales > Amaryllidaceae > Agapanthus > Agapanthus africanus. Next base: position 497,858,173 of record JASDDO010000019.1, on the reverse strand, counting down.
CCTAGTTATAAGAACCGTGTGTCCCGATCAATTGCGAACTCCATATCTCGCTTCGGCGGTAAACCCGATATATCATCAAATACGTCCATAAAATCCAGGTGTGCACGATGTGTTTCACGTATCTCAACAACGTATCTCAACTACGAAGGTATGTTCGAGATGAAACACACGTTTTGGATTATTCGGAGTTAACAGTATGAGAAGATTTGACTTTTTAGGAGCGACCGGTTGAAATTGTGGATCGAAGGGAAAAGGTTCTTAAGAATAAGGTTATCCCCCTTGTGCTTGTTACTTGGGGTAATCGCTCGCATGGAGAGTCCACTTGGGAACAAGAAGACGAAATCCGACAGAAGTTTCCTCACCTTTTCTTGTAGTTATCTATCTTTGTATTCTTAGAATTTCGAGGATGAAATTCTTTTGTAGTTGGGTATAACGTAACACCCGAGCCCATTGCTACTAATTTCTGTTACTGTTTGAGCATAATGTGGTACTCATTTCATTTAGCCTGCTTAATTGTCACTTACTGTAAAATTTTACCTGGCAAAGTCGTTTCGGCATATAACAATTTTTGGCATCTAAAATAAAATTAAAAATATCCATCTTGGCCTACTCTACACCCCTAGCCTTGTGGTAGCGTCCGTGTATTGTTTCTCGTCCCGTTCAGTGAAACGGACGAGTTTGGATGGCTACGCGCGCGTACAGGTGTCCGTTTTGGGGGTATGCTTTTTAATCATAAAACACTTAATTTTAAATTTTGGAACCCGCTTAAAATCCTATTATTTCAATTTCAAATTTTTGGACCCGACCCGGGCGCGATTTGGAAATGTTTCATTTGGCACCAAAATCCCAAATTTTTAATATTTTAAAAACCTTCGAATCATTTCTAACTTATAATATATTTCACTGTTCAATCTGAATTCTTAAATCTTTAATATTTTTTTTAACAACCCCAGCCAATCACGAGGCTGTTATCTCCCGTGGGCCCCTCTCCATTCCCATTCTCTCTCTCTCTCTCTCTCTCTCTATCTCTCATATCCCGCTCTCTCTCTCTCTATTTCTCAAATCTCTCTCTCTCTCCCATAATCTTTCTCTCTCTCTTCTTTTAAATATTTTCCCCCCTCATTTTTTTCTTCATCACGAGAACAGAACCCCCCACGAGCCCCCGCGAGAAACCCAACGGCAGCAACACTAGCCACCTCCATCCGTGCCGTCGCAGCCCCGACGCCGGCGCTAGCGTCACCAGCACCCTTGTCTCCTCTGCCTCGCCTCGCCCACACCTTCTTTCTTCCACCCCCGCGCACCCTGCACAGCCGCGACCGCCTGCAGTCTTCCCTGCACGCCTTTGCGTCGCCTGAGACGCCGCCGGTGACCACCGTCCACTTGTCCCCGACCTCGCACACTCCTCGGTGAGTTCCACCTCCCTTCCTCTCTTCCTTCTTCTTCCCCTCTCTTCTAACCTGATTCTTGATCGGCAGCATCCCCGCGGTCACTGTAGGCCACCGCCGGAGCCCGTCGACCTCGTCGTCGTTCTCGCGTCTCCTCTCTGCAACCACAGAGCAGTACCTTGTAAGCCACATCTCCTTATTCGTTAGTTTCTCTTCATTTCTTGATTGCATAGTCTCTTGACTTTCACTGTTCACCTCCTCGCCGGAATCCGACGATGCCAACGACGTGATCCGACGTTCCAGCGAGGTACCCCGATCCACTTGGTCCCATTGTTCGTTGTTTGGGTTCAATCCGTGAACCGTGCATCCGTCGCGAGTTTTCCCCGCCGACGTTATGTTTCGTTTTCCCGGTTCGCGACCCGTCGAGGCAAGTACCCCTTGCTACATGCTATACAATATCTACATATATGTATTGACACCGTAAACCTGTAAAATTAGCTTGGTACAATTGTTTTCCATTTCGGTTACAAAATTAGATTATATCATTTTATTGTTAAACGTGTAATTTACAGTTTGCCAATTTGAACCTAATAATCAAATCTACCTGTTCAATCACATTTTACTGTTAAATAGATGGTGGCATTTATCCATGTAGTTCTGTTACATTCGGACACTCGTATGCATTTAACTTGAAATAACTGTATTGAACCGATACCAAAACTATTGCACCGCTAATGGTGCTTAAACCTGTTAACATAATTAAATGGCTATATTGTCTTACTGCACTCTTGTAATTTGAATGAAACTGTTTATTATGTAATTCATTGCTTATCTCATGTTGTTAATACCCATGTTTGTTTATATATCTGATTGGGAGCACACTCATGATATTGTTTACGTCTTGACCTGACATTGCTACATATGTATATATTGATACACTTGACATGGTACCGTGTACTGTTGACTTGACCTAATGTACCATGACTCGACCCGTTACTTGATCTTGTGTCAAATGCCAACAAACCCGACATGTAGTCCTCATGGACCGTTCCTGTTGTCTATCCAGACAAACCTGCTTGTACCTGATCCTGTGTTGGCATTAGTTCTTGATTACTGAATACCTGACTTGACATACAAAACTTAGGGGTATGGGGAAATCAAAGGTAAAACCGACTTGTAACTCAACAGTTCGATACCTGTTCTGATCAGTCTTACGGGCTAGGCCAGCCCCGGTGTGATGATGCTGACATCACTCGCCCATCCTGCTACCTGTTACTGCCTAGCGGCACGTCTCTGATTCAGCCCAGAGGATCTTGACCGTGGTCCCGGGCATGCACGGGATACTATTGAGTTGCATCGACGATTCATCAATATATTTCAAAGACTTTCGAATAGAAAACCTGATAGAACAGTTTAGTTACCCACTGCACACTACCCTGCACTGCTTGTTTCATATTATTGCTACTCTCGATTTATTCATGTTTATTTTGCATTGCCTGTTACATTGTTCATATTATATTACTTGTTGACATGACGCGCTGACGTCTGGGTTTTGCATGGCCCAGATTCTGTACCGCTAATGCTGTCCGAGCAGGAGTACTTCAGCCAGCAGGCTGAGCTGTGAGTTCAGTAGTAGTTAGTTTTATTTCCTGCATTCATTTCCTGATGTGAGCCCGCATTATGGGACATACCTTTCAGTTATTTGTATTGGATCTTTTGCTTCCGCATTTATTTATTATTGACTCTTGTTATTCTGGATTATGGACATGTTTTAGATAGTTTTGTCTTGTACTTGATATCTCTACAGCCGTAATGTGACTGTGGATGGATACTTCCTACCCACAGGTAGCATGGTTGTCTATGTCACGTGCCCAATTTAGCATACTCTGGGAAGCGGGGCGTGACAGGTGTGCTAAGTTAGGGACGCGTTTGTGTACCTGATGTTATCGGGTGGAGACATGGAAATCCTAGAGCAAGCACATCAGTCAACTCTCTGTATTTATTCAAGTTCCATCAACATTGACGTGACTTGTGAGATAGTTACGGGTGGGCAGGGATGTAAAGAGAAGTTTCAGGGTTTGTTTCAAGGTGTCTGTCTTGTTGTGTGCTTGGGTTGAGCATCTGAGGCCGGCTGGAGAGTCGCAACCTTTAACCGTTCCGAAGTAGGAGTGGGAGCAGATCTCCATGAATTTTGTTATGGTGTCTACCCAGGTTTAGTCAGGGTGTGACTCCTTGCGGATTCTTGTCGTCCGGTTATACTCAGTTTGCTCAGTTATTCTTTGTTAAGTTGTGCGTATGTGTTAATTGTTGACGGCAGTCAGGGATCGTCACTTGCTATCGTTAGGATACGTCCTTCATAGTAGTTATCAGGGAGCATTCCAATTGGCAATCTTTAGGTTTAGAGGTTAGGTCGTGTCGATCACCAGTCTGTTCTTTTCTGACTCTGCATAAGTAGGATTTTGGACCCTAGCAAGTCTAGAGACTTCGGAGATGATCCGGTTGTTTCAGGTCTGGATGAGAGTAGCCCTGTGCAAACAGAGGTCTTATGCCGACTGTGTTGGTCGTAGACTTAAGTGCGCAGTGGAAAATCATGTATTCCTGCGGATTTTTCCGATAAATGACGTGTTGAGTTTTGGGAAGCTTATCCCAGGATTATAGGTCCTTTCGAGATCCCATAAGCAAGTTAGTTTCGTTGCCTTTAATTTGGCACTTCCGCCCAGATTATTGAGTTTTCACCCCGTACTCCTTGTGATGATACTTTACAATTACCTTCATTAACTTTCTCACATGATTTGGCACCAGACCATTTGGCTTGGACGCGATCGTTTCGCTCACCGGCAGCCATTTGTGTTAATGGCCCGGTAGGTGGAGAAACGTCGGTCAAAGGTCTTGCCATCTGTGAAGGGCTTTCTTGGACGTAGCCGTATAGTGAGGTAATCACATAGGAGGCTGCGAGCGAGATTGAGAGTGGTAAACTTCTCTTTGAAGGTAAGCGTAGCAGTATATTTTTAAAATTCGGGGACGAATTTCATTTAAGGGGGGAAGATTGTAACACCTTAGAATGTGTTTTGGGGCTAATTATATTGTAATATATGGTTTTTAATAAAAAGTTTACCAAATGGAGTTTCAATTATTTTATCCTATTTAATAAATATTTTATTAGATTTTTCCTAGGCTTGCACACACTTGTGCATGTTAACTAGGGTGTTAATTTGGGGTTTAACCATGATTAGCAAACATGGTGGGTTATCCATTTATTTAAGCAAATTTTAATATGTGTATTAAGTGTTTTGGTTTTTTCTTTGCATGGTTGTTTTAAAAAAAATGATTTGAAAAGGGTTTGAAATGATTTCTTTTGTTTGAGATGTTGACCATGAGAGAGAGAGAGAGAGAAGAGCATGGTGCTACATGGTTTACGCCATGCCTCATTTAATGAGGGAAGAGAAAGAGAAGGGGGGTCTTTGTTAGTTGCTCTCATTTCTCCCTCTCATTTTCTTTTATCTCATTCTCTCACTCTTATAAACACACACACACACAAAGCAAGGCAGCAGCAGCACCAGCAGCTCAAGAAGCAGCAGCAACAACAGAAACAACATCAGCATCAGCAGCAAGCAGCAGTAGCAGCAACAGCATCAGCAGCAGCTTCTGGCAGCAGCCGCAGGAGCCCAGCAGCAGTAGCAACCTCTCATCTCCTCCATCCACTCCTTCTCCTGCATCATAAGGTTCCTTAGGGTATAATTTCTTAACTCAATTCCCTTTTTGTTTAGCTTGTATGTAGAATTAGCGTCGGTTTGCGATTTAAGTTAGCTTTTGTGCTATTTATGGTGATTTATATGGACTTTTGATTAAGTGTTGATTGTGTTGGTTAACCCTACCTATTTAAGTGTTATTAAGGTCACTTTAACTGAGAATTAACCCATATTTCACTAAAATACCATATGGTTTCCACTTCGTGCAAAATTGGTGTTTTTAAGCGACATTGTGGATTTCTGTGATCTGCTTTTGACCCGGACTCTTCAGGATAAAATTGAGAAAACTGGAGCATGCTTATTAGGTCTAGAACACACCACCAGAACACAAGCCCCTATTTCCAAAACTTGGCCGCAAATTAAAGCAATCTGGCCGCAAATTGCGGCCAGGAAGAGGAACTGAGTGTTGGGTTTTTGGGTAGGGTAGTCTGCTGTGTTCTATAGTGTTTTGGCATGTGTAGTTTTGTGAGATTTGACCTGTAGAAAAATCTGGGATCATATATCGTATTTCTATTTCGTTGTGTTAGCGCGATACGCACGATACGTGAGTGGGTTCTGTGATCCAGCGTGTCGCGGCGTGTCGCGGTAGTTTTAGACGGATATACACACGTTTTAGCGTATCGTGCACACGCGCGTTTAGTTCGCGACGTGAGTTTCTCGTTTAGTGTCGATATCGCGTTTTGCAAGATATTTTGCTTATATATGGACTCCTTGTCTCATTTTCAGGTTTGCAGGCGAGTACATCGGACGCAGCGACGAAAGGGAAACAGGTGGTAGGATTCACCTAGCTTGGAGCGTTGGTGAGTTGACTTAACATCTACAGGGGAATCGCCCGCATGGCGTTATGCGTCTGGGCTAGGAATGTCAATACTTGTTGCATATTCTAGGTTATATTTAGAATTGTGCATTCACCCTATTACTTAGATGCAGCTGTACTGTGACAAGTAGCCATAAGACACTGCACATATTATTGACGGTTCATGTTGCACGAACACGGATTGTTTGCTACACACACACCGTCAATAATTGCCATGTCACACACAAACCACTTATAGATATTATATTGTTTGGTTAGGGACTTTGCGACATCGATTCACATTACTTATCACATATGATATTTAGCTGTAGGTATACCTTACCCACATATTCCATTTATACCCGGGAGGGGTATACATCATCATTTCTTATAGGTAGATACCTATACCTTGCTACACTTGTATGTTACACATGTATTCAGTTACAGTTACACATTTACCTTACTGATGTTACTTAGTGGTTTTCCTTTTATATGCTCGTATTTCAGTTTATGTCGCATATATTCTATTCATGGATTTTCGCATTGTTATATGGATTTTTCATGATGTTTTCTGGATTTGGGAACCGCGGGAGTTCATGAAATTATGCATTAATTGAAAAACCCGGTTTCCTTATATGATATTTGCGCATCCACCATGAGTTTTATCGGTTCTGATTTATATATACCCCTACGAGGAGGCGTCGAGACCGTAGAGGGTACATGGTGGGGCCCGGAGGTACCCCGGGGCAAGAATGGGATGTCGATGTACCACGCCGATGAGCCCGGCAGGGAAACCATACCATCAGGTGACAGTACCAATGACTCGGCGGTAATCAAGGGGATACCGTTGGAAGTCATGTACGTATGGATACGTGAAAAGACGAGGGTCAGAGCTAGGCACTCGTCCTTTTCGGGATAGCGTATGATACGTACCTATCAGGATGCTAGACTTGGTGACGACATCTGATAGATCAGTATTTCTGTGTCGATGCTTGGTACATTGGTTTCATGATATTTCTAAATACTCTTTGTATATATAACAGAGGATTTAGCCGTTGTTATATATACCCTTACACCAATATTAGTGGAGTGGGACGCTAATATATGTGTATTGACCCCCATCATATTTATTTCTGCAAATATATATTTAGGATGTTAGAATTTTACTTGAGACTTGTACATTCGGGATATAGGAGATTTATTTGATATTGTACATTGAGCAGATATGAGACTTATATGATATGATAGCCGATTGAGGGACGATTTGAGGAATTTGGATTTTGAGTGTCTTGATGGATTGTGATCCTACCACGATGTCAGGATTCCGTGGAAATGACATATTTCTCTCCATACCTCACAACTATTTGTTTATGCACTGTTTCATGTATTAGTAGTACCTGTTAGTGTACCCTTCATGATTCTTGCATATCAACATTCTCATATCACTATTGCATGATTATTGCATACTATTGTCATATCTTTACTGCTTTATATATTGGTAGTACCTGCTAGTGTACTTTCCATTATTCTGCATTCATATGACATGTTATTACTGTTAATTGCATATCTTAGATTCATGCTGTACGTACATACCTGCGATTACCTGCATATGTTATCTACTATTCATGAGTTGGCAACTCGCCCCCGTTGTGCCACAGTTGTTTTGCAGGGTGTTTCCCCAGAGTAGTCGAGGCAGGCTATTCATCTATCATCTTTTGCTACAATTACCGCATCGACTCACAATGTGCTATTTTGCTTAGGTGGGTTTTGGTGGTTATCTGTATTTTGTATTGTACATTCGTTGTATCTTGTACTCTCCATCTACTGTTATGTTGTTGACTTAGAGACTTGGTGAGGACGATATTGTTTATTATTTATGGATTTGTTGTCTTTTATATAGTTTCCTTTCTATTGTCTTTTATTTCTTCGCTACGGCGTCGTATATTTGTGATGGTGATTGTTTTCTTCCATTGGGCGTGTATTTGCTCCCGTTTGGGGATGCTTTATTTATATTTATGTTTTACTCATCTTTGGGCTAGTTTTTACAAAAGGGATGTTGCCAAAATTTTAATGAAAGAAAGCTGGTTTCTTTTAAAGAATTTGGGTTGTTATTTCAAATGTTTCAAAACTGCTATTATCTTTTCTTGTCTTTTTAATGGTTTAGATTTCTCGGTTTTGGCTTTCTTTTACTGCGTTACGTCTTTAGGCGTTGCGTTGTATTAGGGCCATCACGTGCCAATTTCGGGTCGTGACAGTTTTCTTCCTTCCCCACCTTTCGGCACCTGCCTATGGTTTGGAAGAAGACTATCCAATAAGCGTAATAGGTGTACCTTCCTAATCCAAGGAATACTCACAACCTGAGAGAAGGTAAAATGAGACAACTGAATAATCCCATTCTATCTCTCCAGAACCAGAATCCATCCTCGAATCTGGAACAAGTTCCTTCAAGTTCGTATATAACTATACGATTGATTTTTCCAATGGAAGTGGATGTTCATAGCGATACTGGGTGTTCTGGAGAAATACAAAGGGTAAAAGAAAGAGTGGCAATGATGTATGCAACTCAGACAATCCAAAATCCAGTGTTTTAAGAAAGTTCGGTTAACTTGGTCACTGAGTCATAGTCTAGGGTCGGGTCATGGTCGCTGCCGAAGAGAGAGAGAAAAGAAACACTCTGCGTGCACTCTAACCTAGATCAGAATGGTTAATCACTTTATCTAATCAGGATGTCTCCCACTGTAATCTCAAATTCTCCTTTAAACCTGAAAACAAAATTATTCGGGATCACCCGAGGAGTAAACCAACTCAACAGTAGGAATCGGGATCCAACTATCATCGCATGATAACGTGATGGAATCCACTCACGTTATCACACTCCAGAAGGTATGCGCATGCCTGGCAAGTTTCCTGTATGTTTGAAACTCCCGATGTGATTTTTACCCCATGCTCTTATGACCTTGACGAAGGACAACATATCATAAGTCACATGTCAAGTTCTACCCGTCATCATCCAGGTTAATCTGAACCCACCCGTACATACCCTTGACGAAGGCCAAAATAATAGTACGACTGTCCCAAACCAACGCATCTATCTATGCAATAGAAAAGTAACAAATAGCTACCATACACTAAGCCTTGACGAAGGACAACATACATAGCATGAATACTAAGTGCTACCCGTCTGAAATGATGGAGGGCTACGAATGGTTTTTGGCAAAAAACCTTTAACATAATGAATTTGATATCATTGAAGGAACCTGATAGCTTTTTATAAATATATATTAGCGAAAACCTTTGCTAAAGAGGTCACTCCCGGTGAAGGGATCTCGGCTCTTTCCTCATGGATTGAGGTGCAGGATATTCCAACTAAATACCGTGATTAAAAGCAAAAAGTAATCGACTATAGTGAAGTTATTACCCGGACGCAAACCTCTGTCCAAGGGCTCACTCCCGATGAAGGGATCTCGGCCTTTGCCTCGTCGAATGGGGTGCTGGATATTCATAACCGAATACCACAGTGCAAAACAAAAGAAAACGTCCTTGTAATAACAGCTTTTTGAAAATTGTTCCAAAAACATCGAATAGGTTTGTTTTCCTTGCATTGATCTGAATCAATGCAGTCCCATCAATTAATCACACCACAAAAGAACGAAAATAAAATGTACGTATATGCCATCCGCATTCGCCACTGGGTCCCGTCATCACCCGTTAGGCTACTTAACTAAAGATAAAGCGGGGACTGGACTAGCACGGGTGTAAAACATATACAACATCTACTAGTATATATGTAGAAATATACAATAATCGCTCCAGGAGTGATAAATGCAACATCACAGAATAGTAATATGCATCACAAAACAATACAGATAAACTGGGAGCCCCGGGTTTCCTTTGAGCCGCAACTGAAACCCGACGTTCTCTTGGTCGTGTGGATAGCCTGTGCAATGAAAACCTAGACCCCTACGGATGCGGCATGTTACCCTCCAAAACTAAAAGTGAGGCATCCCCTTTCAGCAAAGTGAATGGACCACCCATCACTTCATGGAATCCGGTAACTTGAGCACCCCTCCGTGGGTCAACCTATACCCCCTACGAGTGCGGCGAATAGCCCGCCAATTCTAGAGTGAAGCCCCCTCCGTCTCAAAGATATGAGATGCGGGCCCGTTACCCTCTACAACCCGGCTATCCGTGCACTCCACCGCGGGGTAATCCTAGTACAGAAAAGAAAATATGTACAAAGGTGACATTGACCTCAACCCAGTCGTGCCCCAAAAGAATAATATACAAACAGGCTGTGACGGCAGTCCACATGTCGGACTCTCGCCCCGTGATATCAAATGTACAAATAAATCTAAACTGTACTAACATTGCACGCAAGCTATCCACCATGACAAATCCGCAACATTACAGCACAATACAAAACATCAACGTGAATGTCACGTTCGCAAACTCGTCTAAAAGGACATATAGCAATTAGACGAGTTATACCGCTCTAATGACATTCACGGTCGCAGATAGTAATGTAAGTACTATGAACTAACGTATTTAAAATTTCGAACGACAAAACTTCCAAAAATGGCCCCAAGTGCAAAACCCAGCACTCAAACAAATCTGGGCCAAAACAAAATATTCCAGAAACCATAATTCCAGATGAAAGACCCCCAGAAGAAATATGGTGCACTGTTGCCACCATACCGTCACGCAACCGCGGCAAACATGCTGGTTTCGCCGCGGTTCCGCGGTCCGATGGTGATAACTTACTCTCAGATTTCTTCGAGGGTCTTAAAAAAGGCTGCACGATTTTCTGACATACAGAAAATAATTTTTCGACCACATTTAAACTTCGAGATAAACTTTGATAATGGAATTACGGTTTTGGAAATTTCTTTCGATCGATATTTTAAATATGTTAGAACAAGCTAGCATGGGTTAATGGTGTGGCTCTAATACCATGTAAGTCTACGGTAGCACCCCAGCCGTCAATCCGAAGCCAAACGCGGAACAAAAACTTTTGAAAAACTATCTCTAACGCAGTCTTTTACCCGGATCGTACCATTAACCCTAAACTAGCTAACTACAAAGAAGTTAGAATAGCTATACCGATCGATCTGTGTCCTTCGGTCTTTAGCTACCATACTTAGCTCCTCGCGGCATCTCCGATCTCGCTCGATCTCCGGTCTCCTCATCGAAGTGGCGCCACGTCAAGGAATCTTTTTACGGGCTCCCGCTTCAAACCGAAGTAACTCGGATATGAAGTTTGCTAGCCGACATGTCCAAGATGAAGTAGAGAATGTGTGTAATAACTTTGTCTCTAGACAACCATTGATTCTCAACACATGAAATTGTATGGATGGAGGTTGAAGAAGAAACCATTAATGGAAGTTTTGAGCTCAAGAGAAGAAGTCAAGAAGAAGGAGCTTGCTTATTATGTTTGGATGATAATGTGAGAGCTCTTGATCTCAATACTAAGCCCCACAATTAAGTGGCTTCCCTCTCTCTCCTCACACATCAATCCAATACAATAATTAACCAAGTGATTAGACATGGCACAAAAAATAACACCATGAGTCATCAAAAAAACACATGCCACATTTAATTCTCTTGATCATGACAAGCATTAACAATTTCCACTAATAAACATTAATCCAAATGATTATAACAATAAATAGAATGGCATTTTCTAAAGTAAACTCTTGACGGATCACAAGAATACCCCTTATCTGTATATACAAACCTGCATCCGCATTCCGATTGAATACGAATGCAACGAGACAAAAGTAATCCAACAAATCTAATACGAGGATCCGGCTTAAACCAAAGCCCACTAGTTTGATCCGTCCGATCATGATCCGTGCACAAGTGCACGTATATGATCGAACCCTGTCACAAAACCATACGGCCTCTACAATGTTTCGCCCGAACATGGGAAACTTTTTGTGGGGGAATATAGAGATTCATCAATACGCTGGCAGTGAGTTTAACCACAAGCACGTCAGAGGTACTAGCTGTACGTATTGGGCGCCCAGGTATTGACCATAAGGGTGGCCGATGAGCGAACTCATCCTGAAACCCTACAGAGACTGTCAGTGACAATATTCGTACAGCCCGGTCCGTTCGTGTATGAGTATCGCATATCTGGACTAGGGGGCTGGTAAACGTCAGGCCCCCAATAGCGTTATAAGTCGTGTCGGAGTGTAGCCCAGAACACCCTGAGAAACTACTGGAATACCTACCAGTAAATCTCTCTTACCCAGGCCAGGGATTTCGTGTAATGGCTCCTCAGACACAGTGCGATCTCACCCCCAATACCGGGAGAGACGAATCCCCTGCCGATCCGCTCACTGCCTCCATGTGGCGCGGGACTATACCCAACTAAAACCTGTTTGCACGACTCCTTTGATCCGTGGTAGGGTAGTAATCAAAGCACAGTGGGAACTCACACGAGACAAATGACGACCTCAGGTCAATAGACTAACTTGTACACATGTCACCAGGGAACTTCTATCTGACGACAGGTATAATACCAACTAGCATGTTCCCGGCGAGTCCGTCCGGTGTACTCAAAACCCAATGAGCACCTGTATACGTCTTAGGTGAACTAACTTACACCAATGGCTTGTGAGACCAGCCACCGTCCCTCGTCGGGGTCTCGATCCGTATACACTAGTATACTCTCGGAGTAACGATGCCCAGTCTCGAAACTCCAACGACTAGGGACACTTTAAGGATGTTCTTATAGACCCCCAGCTCCCATGTATATGATCGCCATCATACTGCTGGAAGTCAAGCAAGAATCCTATAGGCTTTATCAACGTGTAATAGTGATCTGTAATATCACCTGAAGTAAGTACACGATGATAAATAAAAACCAGATAGCATACTATCATCTCGAGTAAGACTGTCCTACCGGTATAGGTCCTCCCTCAATCATTGCAATCATGTGCCTGCGATCCAATAATTGACTTTGAGGGCACTATATCCAACACCGCCCTCGCGGCCGCTCTCTGCGCCCTCATAGTCTTTGGCGGCATAAAGGCTGGAAATGGAAACAGGATTCGATAATTGTTAGTGTTTATGCCCTAGAAGGCCATTACTGTATCATACTAGTTTGTATATTACTTAATGGAAGCTTGGGATATTCACATGTATATAACAGTCTTGCTAAACATGGTAGTATACTACTTGGTTTTTCTATCTTAATATGTGAGTATACGTATTGATAGAGCTCTTAGGATCTTGCTTGACTACCGGCGTTGTGATGGCAGTCACACTAGTGGGGGCTGGGTAGTCTACAAGCACATCCTTATTCAGGTCCCTAGTCGTAGGATTATCGAGACAGGGCATCGATACTCCGGAGTAGACTAGTGTGTACGCTTCTCATCCCAGTTGGGGAGATGGTCTGTCCCACAGCCGTCAGTACGTTGTACTGGAGATAGTATGCAAGTGCTCGTTAGTTTATGGGTACACCGGACAGGACTCACAGGGAACTGTTGGTTGGTTTTATACCAGTCGTCAGTAAGCAGGTGACATGAGTACAGCATAGTCCGCAGACTTGACACTGCTACTTCGCCTCGAGTGTGGCCCACTGTTCTTAGATTTCTACCCTACCACGGCTCAAAGGAGTCATGCAAACAGGTAGTAGTTGGGTGCAGTCTCGAGCACTTGGAGGCAGTGGCGGTTAGACAGGATTCGTCTCTCCCGGTATTGGGGGTTGATATCGCGCTGTGTCAGAGAGCCATTACGCAAAGTCCCTGGCCAGGGCAAGCGAGATTTGCTGGTAGGTTCCAGTAGTTTCTCAGGGTGTAATGGGCTTCGCTCCGACACGACTTATACCGCTATTAGGGGACTTACGCTTGCCGCCCCCTAGGCCCGATATGCGATAGTCTTAGACGAACGGACCGGACTGTATGGAGATTGTCACATCAGACTCAGTAGGAGTTCGGATGGGTTTCCTCATCGGCCTTCTTATCGACATCTACCTGGGGACCGTTACGTACAGCTAGTGCCGCTTGCGGTCTGTGGTTAAACCCACTGCCAGCGTAGTAGTCGAGTCTCTAGAGTCCCACGCAGAGAGTTTCCCTACTCCAGGCGAAACGATATAGTGGTCGTATGGTTTTACGACAAGGGTTCGGACGCATACGTGTGTTTACGCACGTACGACTTTCGGACAGTTTTTACTAGTCGGCTTTGGTTTAAGCCAGTTACTAGTATCCGGTTATTGGATTTATACAGTCTAAAGTTTTTTCGCGTTTTCGCGGATAGGAGGGGCGTTCTCGTAATTGCGCGAGAAGCTTCTAGAAGATGGTGACTAAGGAGGTTAAGGTGGCATATACATTGAATGAGATTAGTGAGTCATATGAGTGATTCATCCATGTCATTAATGCATCATAAATGCTTAATGACTCATGGTAATGAATCACCATTAGATATTTATGAAGCATGATTATTCATCATTTGTTTTTCTTTTATTGATAAATCTTAATGCTTCATATATATTATGATAACTCATTTTCTCATATCAATTATTCTTCTCACCTTCTCTCTCCTCAAGCTTCCTCTCTTCAAACCTTAATCCTCCCCTCTCATGTGTTGAGTACAAGGATTAGTTAGACTACTTAATCCATAACCCTCACTCTATATCATCTAGGTACTTTGATTATGTAACGTTTTGAAAATCGTTTCGGTGAAATTTCGAAAAAAACGGTAAAATAAGGGGGTTTTCTGAAAAAAGTCAAAATGCAAATATCTTTATTATAAAATTAAATATACATATTCTAGATATGTAATTGCTAGTATTTGGTGTTTATTGAGCTACTGGTGAAATTTCAAATTTTCTGAAAAAAATATTATTTTAATATTATTTTAAGCCGTCACTAATACATTTAATTAGGGAAAATTACAAATTGGAATGAGTTGAAACAAATTTTGTGCATCATAAAACATTAAATAAAATTTATCATGTGGTTTTTGAAATGAAATCGTTTACCAAAACGGTTTAGAAAATATCGAAGAAAAATGCTTTTTTCGGTGAAATTAGTGTTAATAGGAATTGGGGTAATACATTTATCTTTTTCCCTCACCCACACTCACCCACACCCTCTCTCCCCTCTCCAAATCAGCAGCCTTAGTGCCCCCTCATTTTCCCCACTTGTTTTGCTAAAGAAAAGAAAAGAAAACAAAAGGAAATGTATAAGAAAAGATATATGGTTGTGTTGACCTTTGACTTCTTTGACTTGGAAACACTTTCCCTACCTCATTCTCTCTCCAATCACTCCCCATTCCAGCCGAAACCCCTTCCCCCTCTCAACAGCAGCTCCTCCCTTTCCTCCCCTCATTTCTCTTGAAAAAATTTCATCAAAATTGCCTCAAAACCCATCAAAAAAAATCCCAACATCCAAATGCAACTCCTACCCATTTTAGTTTAGGCTATCAAGCATGGATTGTGGTGAAAAGAGAGCTTTTTGGATGGCTAGATTTCTAGTGAGATCTACAAATTTGTGGAGGTATAATTTTAACCATGTAGTTAAAATTGGTTGTTAATGCTTATGTTAGCTTAATTAAGTGTTAATTAGGTTTTATATGGGTTCAAATTGCATGATTGAAAAATTCAAGAGAAGGAGTTGTGATCAAACTAGAGTTTGGGGTATTTGGATCATGATTTGTGTGTTGTAATTTGAGATCTTAAGTCATGCAAGGAAAAGCTAATTACTAGTTGCTAATTTTTAGTTTAAATTTTGCTAATTGTGTTAATTTTGTTAACTAGGTTTTGGGAATTTAATTAATCAATTGGGATAAAAATCTTATTAGGGTATTCATGACATTGTTAGCATTTTAAGATGTAGTTTAATGTTTTAGACCATGCAAATCCAAGCTAGATTGTTGTATTTGCATTTTTGCTAAAATGGTCGAAATTTGGGTAAGATTGCAAACTAGTTTTTTTGAACGTATATAGTTTGGTGAAATTAAATTGTGGAAATGGTTTGTATGGATTATTTAAGTTATTCAGTAAATATTATGGTCATTAGTTTCGTTTAAACATCAAGATTTGTATTAATACGGTTAACGACCGCAAACTAGATTTTTGGGAAATAAAACGATTTGTTTACTTTTATGGTTTTGATGAATTAAAACCTATTTCTTATATGATTAGTGATTTTTGAAACCACGATTGGTGCGTTTGAGTTTTTTTGCGATCACTCGGCGTTTGTACGCCGATGTCGAGGGCTTTGGGTTGATTTGTGAAAACAAACCATAGGTTTTGACCTATGTGGGATTCATATGTCGTTTTGGTCATGAGTCGGATTTTAATGCGATATGGTCTGTTATGATATGTAGGTATCCTATGTGGACTTCAAGACGACAAGCAAGCGCGTGGCGACGTCGGCACCGGCGAGCGAGGACCAGGTGAGTAGATTTATATCTACAGGGAGAAGTCGGGTGGATGGCGTATAGCACCCCCGCAGTTCGTGGTGATGGATAGAATACGTATACACACATATATTTTATGTTGATATGAGACTTGATGATAAAGCTAGATTCTAGGTGTTCATGAATTAGTTTAGTGTTAGTTGCGAAACCCTAGAGTAGTCCTTACACCCACACACGCACATACACACATGCATACATCTATGTTATTACCTGTGCGTATATGGGGAGATGTGTTTATGCGGTATCGGACTAGGTGTTCACATACTGGATTTGCGGATGATACTTGGGATTGAGCTGAGTCGATGAGATTTATTTTGTGGTTGTGATATCGGTGATATGGCAGGATTCGTACTTGAGGTACGTCCTGGTGTTATAGCGGATCTTGGGGCGGCGATACAGGTGAATAGTGTTATAAATAAAATGGTCGACATGTGATCGTGATATGAGGCATGATATGATAGGATATTGATCCTAGGCTGTATTGGGCGATGTATACCCCTTGATGATGCTATGTGCTGACGGTATCGGGTTGTACGAGATTGTTGATCTGTAGTCAGATCATGACTATATTGATGATATTAGTATTGTATTAGACATAGGTCAGTACCTTAGACTATGATTTTTGATAAAGAGGATACCGGATGAATAGTATGATGAATATGATTTTGACCCGTACCCAGATTTGGGATGCCGTACGACGGTTTTACGTACGAGCTATACATTGATGATTGATCCGCACTCTTGACTTGGGATATCTGGTTATAGATATGATATTATTGAGGCGGGATCACCGAATATACATATACAGGTATATATATGTATCGACTCAGATGATAGGCGGTTTCCTTACCTGTAGTTCAGCTTGTTAGTTCAGCCGTATAGTTAGTGTAATTGTTAGATTAGATTAGACTTCTTACCTATTTCAAAAACTAACGAATCGTAGGTATTTTAAAAGACAGCCCAAGGGATCCTACGGATATTTCAAAAGACGTATCTTTTCATAAAAACACCGTAGCCCCTATTTTCAAAACCCCATGATTCGTGTTATTTCAAAAGGCACCATTTGTAGGACTTATATTAGATTAATGCAGGTTAGTTACAGTTGCGTCTAGTGTTCAGCTCCCGCTTATTATTGTGGTTCGCTTCGCATCGCATACTTATGTTATAATTTCTTATTGCAATGTTGATATCATATTGTTAGGACACCGGCACTATTACCGATGATGCGTATGTACCACGTACACTTACTTGCCGGCTCACACACATCTTCATCGGTAATTGCCATGTCACGTATACCTTAGAAAATATTATTGCTTGACTTAGCTTGTTAGTTAGTAATTTGACATGATATTAGTGTACCTGCCTTATATGCCAGCTTAACATTGTAGTTATTACTTGTCACTTCATGCATACTGTTATTCATTGTTATGCCTATATTCATGGTTTACATGCTATTGATGATTTGGATTCGGATTTCCATGAAATTTTCTGGATTTGGGGGGAAAAACCGCAAAACTTATATTAACTGATTTCGCTCTTTTCAAATAAAAAGTGCGGTTTTTCCCATGATGTATAAGTCGTCCACCATGAGTTTGCTGATGGATTTCGAGACCCGATTCGAGAAGGCGGATGAACCGTTTCGGGTATATGGTGGACCCGGTAAGGTACCCCGGGGCAAGAAGCGCGTGATGATGACGATGTGAGCCTGGCAGGGGAGCACTACCTACCGGTGATTTTACCCGACGCGTCGGATATCCGGAGGATACCGTCGTGGTCTTGAGATGGATGGTAGGGGCCGGTCGGGACTGACGGCGCCCTAGATATTGTGATTGAGACATTGAGATTTCGAGATATTGAGGTACAGAGACTGTGATACAGAGATATCGAGATTTTGGGATTACGTTTTGTGCCGATGCTAGGCATTGTTTTATGCTGATTTCATTATGATACCTCGTTTTAAAAATACAAGGAAATCTCACTAAATTATGAAAACAGTTTCTTCATTTACATGTATTCTGTTTTCATGCATTCATACCTCATTCATATAATATATTGCTACCTGAGGCACTAACACAGGCACATGAGATTACACTCAGGTTAGATATTTACCCTAGCCATTGTTATAGGCTGCATGTTATATACATATTTGAGGATATATTATGATCATTGACCTAGGATTGCGTTATTTATGCGATTTCTGTGCGTAGATGTTTTTCTACTCACGAGTTGGCAACTCACCCCCGTTGTGCCACAGTTCTTGCAGGTTTCGCCGTACAGGTTTCATTACGGCTTGCTGGCACTCTTTCCATTTCCGGGTGACTTGCTAGTAGGTGGGTTTATTTGTATCGCACCAATCATTATATCTTGTATATCATTATTCTGTTGTATCTAGAAGTTCCATCAACCAAACATGTATTTATTTGAGATAGAGACCAGTGATGTTATTCCTTCGACCTTAGAGTCGCGCGTTATATCTCTGTGGTTTTCTTGTGGTTTTGAGTTTCCTTTTGAATTTTGATCCTCGCCGTTGGCGTTGTATATTATATTGCTTGTGTGGTTGTGACCGTCGATTGACGAAGAGCTAGCTCCAGCTTGCGGATGCCTTTTTATTGATTTCGTATACTATTCATGTTGTATCCCATTTGGGGGCCAGTATTTACAAAGGAGACTCTGCCGAAATTTTCGGGAAATATTCGATGTTTTTTTAAAAAAAAATCCCGTATAATTCGGCTTATGCTATTAAAACTACTTGTTTTAAATTGGTTTTCCTTCACTCTACTACTTTTCTTGGTTTGGGTTTCTGGGTTTTTAGGCTTACTTAGATTACGTACGCCTCGAGACGTTCGTAGTTTTAGTGCCGGTCATATTCCGTACTTTCGGGACGTGACAAAGTTGGTATCAGAGCGTTAGGTTTTACTTTCGGAGCGTAGGATGACCCTTGGTTGATGGAATAGGTGACTAAAGTAGAGTGACGTACCGTGGGTATGTTCCGCGGCATACTTACGACACGCCACTCCACTTAAGGAGCCTTAGGATGTACATTTCTTTGCTCAGTATTATATTCATTCCGATCTAGCCTCATCAGTACCAGTTATGGTTTTGCTGCCACGATTGCGGGCAGGGAGAGCTACAGCTAGAGTTGCGGTCAGCACGAGCTCGTCACGAACGAGGACTGACCAGGGCGAAATTCCGGCAACACACGATTGCAGAGATGTGTCTTTTTACTGTGTTTCCGCGCTACGAGCGTTTGGCGGATCGCCTTTATGAGGTTACTCGGATGTGCTGATCGACACTAGAGGATTGGGCCACTGACAGAGGCCAGCCAGATTTTGATGACCATTGGTGTGTTGCTTATTCATGATGGTCGAGGCACTGTTCAGCGTGCAGACGAGCGAGTCAGTTATTGCTGCGAACGACGAGATATTGACCCAGATGCTGGAATTAGTGCAGAACTAGTTGTACTAAGAGATGATAGAAGGTCGCTAGTCATCGAGGATGAATGACTAGGACATGTGGATCGTTCGCCTACCCCGATGCGAGGTCATCAGATAGATTGATTCCAGCTAGAGACGACTTCACGCAAAGACGTTGGGAGTCGACAGAGACGATCGAATGTCAGAAACCTATTATTCCAAGTTTAAAGTAGTCGGAAAGACATGCAGGCAATTCTATGGTCCCTCTAGAAGAATGAAACCCTAACTTGACTTAATGACCGTGTGAAAGCCTTTGAACCTTTGGGTTTGCGGCAGTTCTACGGCGCAATTGGTGAGGCTTGGGTTTGCCCTTCTACGGCTGGACCACCGATGCTGTGGTATGTACTCGATACTATTAAACTGTGCCCAAGATGTTGAGCTCTTGGGGGATTATGAGATTTTGACGACTCGATCGGATGGCTCGACTTAATTCGGATGTTAGGTGGTGAGATGCATTTCTTGGGAGACTCCCGATACGAGGATAGCCGTTGGAGCTCAGTCCATGCAGCCGCGACGAGACGAGTCCAAAGCAGACGACATTAGAGAAAAGTGAAGTAAGAGGTTCGTACCAGATCTAGATGAGATGACGTTCCACTCCGCCGACATCAGAGATGCGATGCGCATGCCGAGGCATGGTACTTGGATTTACCTTCCAGAAGGAGTCGCGATGAGTATGCAGTCGTTCCAGAGCAAGATGTAGATATAGGAAAGGACGTTGACTTCCGGACAGTTGGCCCGAGATTCTTAGAGGATGCACTTGAGCGGTACTATTCCGCCATTATTGATTTCGATGTTTTGGGTGATTTATTCGCATGATTTGATTTTGATGATTGAGGATTTACGATCTTTGCACAGTGTTGCACTTGATATCGTTTTCGTGCTTTGGTTTCACATGTTTGTGATTTTACGGTTTTAGACATTTGAGTTGATTTTGTGCGTATGCACGCACACGATTTGGTTCCTGCACTCTGTATAGTTTATATATGCTTGCAGTGCAGTGATACGCCTTTTATGCACTTAGATGCACTGGACTTCGATTTCGATTGTGATACTCGATATTTGTTTTGTGCACCTTGTGCACCTGATTTGATTTTGCGCATGTTCGGCACTTGATATTGGATTTCATGATTTCGTGCATGATGGATGCCCCTGGTTTTGGGTTTTCACGCATGTTGAGCGCATGTCTTGAGATGCGATTTTGGTGCACACCAGATGCACTAAATCGAGATTTTTTTCGTGCATGTCAGATGCACCTGATTTTGCTGTCAGGCACACACATTGCCTACGAAAGATACTTTGTGCACACCCGATGCACTTAGATCTTGTTTCTGTGCACTTATATGGCACGTATATGGATTTTGATTGTCGTGCACACTAGACGCACGTAGTATTCATACGCGTATTTTGGGATTGATTTCTTATAGAGCAGTACGTTTTTTTTATGATAATTGCGATGTGTTTTCGTACTAAGCAGGACTAGTCAGAGGACAGTACCTGAATGTATTTTGCATGCATTGATAGCTATTGAAGGGAATTCCAAAAAGCGAGCTATAGTCTCAGTATTTACCTACGTGTCTGATATGACGCGAAACGTTTAAAACAAGGAAAACCCTTCTAAATTGTTTCCCAAAACGGCGGAACGTATATTTTAAACAAAGGTATATATGTATATAGTCATTTTCTTATGATAGACGTCCGCCACTGTGCAGTGTTATGTGCATTGCACAGCAACTTAAAGGATTTGGCTTGCATTTCCTCCTGATATTTGCATGTATAGTCCCGATTTATAGCATATCGGTCTTGCTTGAGATTTGGCATTCGTGTCTTCACCTTGACTCCGATGATTGCAAGATGCTTGACGGAGTTTTGATTTCGAGTTATCTACTCATTACTCATGCGCATGCATTGCGCTATGATGTGTTTATGTATTTATGATTTCGGAGCCCCGGCGATTTGATGGTTTTGGCTGAAATATTTTAGTATTTGGGCGGGGGAGTTTTAATTTAAATTCGGGGACCGAATTTCTTTAAGGGGGGAAGATTGTAACGTTTTGAAAATCGTTTCGGTGAAATTTCAAAAAAAACGGTAAAATAAGGGGGTTTTCTGTAAAAAGTCAAAATGCAAATATCTTTATTATAAAATTAAATATACATATTCTAGCTATGTAATTTCTAGTATTTGGTGTTTATTGAGCTACTGGTGAAATTTCAAATTTTTTGAAAAAAATTTTATTTTAATATTATTTTAAGCCGTCACTAATACATTTAATTAGGGAAAATTACAAATTGGAATGAGTTGAAACAAATTTTGTGCATCATAAAACATTAAATAAAATTTTATCATGTGGTTTTTGAAATGAAATCGTTTGCCAAAACGGTTTAGAAAATATCGAAGAAAAAAACTTTTTTCGGTGAAATTAGTGTTAATAGGAATTGTGGTAATACATTTATCTTTTTCCCTCACCCACACTCACTCACACCCTCTCTCCCCTCTCCAAATCAGCAGCCCTAGTGCCCCCTCATTTTCCCCACTTGTTTTGCTAAAGAAAAGAAAAGAAAACAAAAGGAAATGTATAAGAAAAGAGATATGGTTGTGTTGACCTTTGACTTCTTTGACTTGGAAACACTTTCCCTACCTCATTCTCTCTCCAATCACTCCCCATTCCAGCCGAAACCCCTTCCCCCTCTCAACAGCAGCTCCTCCCTTTCCTCCCATCATTTCTCTTGAAAAAATTTCATCAAAATTGCCTCAAAACCCATCAAAAAAAATCCCAACATCCAAATGCAACTCCTACCCATTTTAGTTTAGGCTATCAAGCATGGATTGTGGTGAAAAGAGAGCTTTTTGGATGGCTAGATTTCTAGTGAGATCTACAAATTTGTGGAGGTATAATTTTAACCATGTACTTAAAATTGTTGGTTAATGCTTATGTTAGCTTAATTAAGTGTTAATTAGGTTTTATATGGGTTCAAATTGCATGATTGAAAAATTCAAGAGAAGGTGTTGTGATCAAACTAGAGTTTGGGGTATTTGGATCATGATTTGTGTGTTGTAATTTGAGATCTTAAGTCATGCAAGGAAAAGCTAATTACTAGTTGCTAATTTTTAGTTTAAATTTTGCTAATTGTGTTAATTTTGTTAACTAGGTTTTGGGAATTTAATTAATCAATTGGGATAAAAATCTTATTAGGGTATTCATGACATTGTTAGCATTTTAAGATGTAGTTTAATGTTTTAGACCATGCAAATCCAAGCTAGATTGTTGTATTTGCATTTTTGCTAAAATGGTCGAAATTTGGGTAAGATTTCAAACTAGTTTTTTTGAACGTATATAGTTTGGTGAAATTAAATTGTGGAAATGGTTTGTATGGCTTATTTAAGTTATTCAGTAAATATTATGGTCATTAGTTTTGTTTAAATATCAAGATTTGTATTAATACGGTTAACGACCGCAAATTAGATTTTTGGGAAATAAAACGATTTGTTTACTTTTATGGTTTTGATGAATTAAAACCTATTTCTTATATGATTAGTGAGTTTTGAAACCACGATTGGTGCGTTTGAGTTTTTTTGCGATCACTCGGCGTTTGTACGCCGATGTCGAGGGTTTTGGGTTGATTTGTGAAAACAAACCATAGGTTTTGACCTATGTAGGATTCATAGGTCGTTTTGGTCATGAGTAGGATTTTAATGCGATATGGTCTGTTATGATATGTAGGTATCCTATGTGGACTTCGAGACGAAAAGCAAGCGCGTGGCGACGTCGGCACCGGCGAGCGAGGACCAGGTGAGTAGATTTATATCTACGGGGAGAAGTCGGGTGGATGGCGTCTAGCACCCCCGCAGTTCGTGGTGATGTATAGAATACGTATACACACATATATTTTATGTTGATATGAGACTTGATGATAAAGCTAGATTCTAGGTGTTCATGAATTAGTTTAGTGTTAGTTGCGAAACCCTAGAGTAGTCCTTACACCCACACACGCACACACACACATGCATACATCTATGTTATTACCTGTGCGTATATGGGGAGATGTGTTTATGCGGTATTGGACTAGGTGTTCACATACTGGATTTGCGGATGATACTTGGGATTGAGTTGAGTCGATGAGATTTGTTTTGTGGTTGTGATATCGGTGATATGGCAGGATTCGTACTTGAGGTACGTCCTGGTGTTATAGCGGATCTTGGGGCGGCGATACAGGTGAATAGTGTTATAAATAAAATGGTCGACATGTGATCGTGATATGAGGCATGATATGATAGGATATTGATCCTAGGCTGTATTGGGCGATGTATACCCCTTGATGATGCTATGTGCTGACGGTATCGGGTTGTACGAGATTGTCGATCTGTAGTCAGATCATGACTATATTGATGAAATTAGTATTGTATTAGACATAGGTCAGTACCTTAGACTATGATCTTTGATAAAGAGGATACCGGATGAATAGTGTGATGAATATGATTTTGACCCGTACCCAGATTTGGGATGCCGTACGACGGTTTTACGTACGAGCTATATATTGATGATTGATCCGCACTCTTGACTTGGGATGTCTGGTTATAGATATGATATTATTGAGGCGGGATCACCGACTATACATATACAGGTATGTATATGTATCGACTCAGATGATAGGCGGTTTCCTTACCTGTAGTTCAGCTTGTTAGTTCAGCCGTATAGTTAGTGTAATTGTTAGATTAGATTAGACTTCTTACCTATTTCAAAAACTAACGAATCGTAGGTATTTTAAAAGACAGCCCAAGGGATCCTACGGATATTTCAAAAGACGTATCTTTTCATAAAAACACCGTAGCTCCTATTTTCAAAACCCCATGATTCGTGTTATTTCAAAAGGCACCATTTGTAGGACTTATATTAGATTAATGCAGGTTAGTTACAGTTGCGTCTAATGTTCAGCTCCCACTTATTATTGTGGTTCGCTTCGCATCGCATACTTATGTTATAATTTCTTATTGCAATGTTGATATCATATTGTTAGGACACCAGCACCATTACCGATGATGCGTATGTACAACGTACACTTACTTGCCGGCTCACACACATCTTCATCGGTAATTGCCATGTCACGTACACCTTAGAAAATATTATTGCTTGACTTAGCTTGTTAGTTAGTAATTTGACATGATATTAGTGTACCTGCCTTATATGCCAGCTTAACATCGTTGTTATTACTTGTCACTTCATGCATACTGTTATTCATTGTTATGCCTATATTCATGGTTTACATGCTATTGATGATTTGGATTCGGATTTCCATGAAATTTTCTGGATTTAGGGGGAAAAACCGCAAAACTTATATAAACTGATTTCGCTCTTTTCAAATAAAAAGTGCGGTTTTTCCCATGATGTATGAGTCGTCCACCATGAGTTTGCTGATGGATTTCGAGACCCGATTCGAGGAGGCGGATGAACCGTTTCGGGTACATGGTGGACCCGGTAAGGTACCCCGGGGCAAGAAGCGCGTGATGATGACGATGTGAGCCTGGCAGGGGAGCACTACCTACCGGTGATTTTACCCGACGCGTCGGATATCCGGAGGATACCGTCGTGATCTTGAGATGGATGGTAGGGGCCGGTCTGGACGGACGGCGTCCTAGATATTGTGATTGAGACATTGAGATTTTAAGATATTGAGGTACAGAGACTGTGATACAGAGATATCGAGATTTTGAGATTACGTTTTGTGCCGATGCTAGGCACTGTTTTATGCCGATTTCATTATGATACCTCGTTTTAAAAATACAAGGAAATCTCGCTAAATTATGAAAACTGTTTCTTCATTTACATGTATTCTATTTTCATGCATTCATACCTCATTCATATAATATATTGCTACCTGAGGCACTAACACAGGCACATGAGATTACACTCAGGTTAGATATTTACCCTAGCCATTGTTATAGGCTGCATGTTATATACATATTTGAGGATATATTATGATCATTGACCTAGGATTGCGTTATTTATGCGATTTCTGTGCGTAGATGTTTTTCTACTCACGAGTTGGCAACTCACCCCCGTTGTGCCACAGTTCTTGCAGGTTTCGCCGTACAGGTTTCATTACGGCTTGCTGGCACTCTTTCCATTTCCGGGTGACTTGCTAGTAGGTGGGTTTATTTGTATCGCACCCATCATTATATCTTGTATATCATTATTCTGTTGTATCTAGAAGTTCCATCAACCAAACATGTATTTATTTGAGATAGAGACCAGTGATATTCCTTCGACCTTAGAGTCGCGCGTTATATCTCTGTGGTTTTCTTGTGGTTTTGAGTTTCCTTTTGAATTTTGATCCTCGCCGTTGGCGTTGTATATTATATTGCTTGTGTGGTTGTGACCGTCGATTGACGAAGAGCTAGCTCCCGCTTGGGGATGCCTTTTTATTGATTTCGTATACTATTCATGTTGTATCCCGTTTGGGGGCCAGTATTTACAAAGGAGACTCTGCCGAAATTTTCGGGAAATATTCGATGTTTTTTTTTAAAAAAAAACCCCGCATAATTCGGCTTATGCTATTAAAACTACTTATTTTAAATTGGTTTTCCTTCACTCTACTACTTTTCTTGGTTTGGGTTTCTGGGTTTTTCGGCTTTGTTAGATTACGTACGCCTCGAGACGTTCGTAGTGTAAGTGCCGGTCATATTCCGTACTTTCGGGACGTGACAGATTAGCACTTAAAGAAACCTAGTTGCCTCAAGTTTAGAGGCAAAGCTTGGAGTAAAGCTCTCGTGGTGGATCGTCTACTACTTGGAGAAGGCCGAGGAGGAGGTGGAGTTCGTAAAGACGAAGGACACGGTTCTTCAGGTATAATCCCTTTACATAGTAGTTGTTAACTTCTATGTTTGATGTTAGTTATCGTTTAGCTTCGATTCTTGCGGTTAGTCGATGTTTAAGCATAGAACATGATCGTTTTTCATATTTCCGCCTCCCCGCAAGTCGTGGGGTGTTGTACATCGACTTACAGTGGTATCAGAGCCTCGCTAAACAATAAATAACTTACTTGCAAATTTGTATGAATTTCGAACGGAAAAAACGAAACCGGAAAAGCCCGAAATCATGAGTTTCTGTCGATTTTTAAATGAAGTCCAAAAATTTTTCAGGGATGTTCAGAAAGCTTGAAAAGACAATAGAAGAACACCCAAGAAAATTGGGCCCCTGAATTGTCTAAAGCGCCGTGGAACCGCGGCGGATACCACCGATCCGCCGTGATTCCGCCGCCGAGTTGGCGATTCAGGAACCCAATTTTTCTGTGTTGGTTCTCTGGGATATTTGGTATTTTCTGGAATTTTTAATTTTTGCTCAGGTTTCAGATTTACAGAGAAGTATTGGAGCAAAATTAAAAGTGTTTAATCGATCGAAAATATACAGTATTTGCTTGTTGGATTATATCTGTGTTCGTAAACCTTCCCTAACTGCTAGTATGTCGGTTGGTAGGGGGTTGCACATATCTGTAATGGATTTTATCTGTTTGTGTATATGAACTGTGTTGGACTGTTGTGATGTATAGCCGGGGTTATGTGATGGGTTATTATTTAATTCATTTGATGTAAATGTAATTTGTTGTAATATTATTTTGCGGGGCACATCCAGGTTGCGGTTGTAGCCACTGTTGTATTATTTCATTTTACTGTTTTTGCTCCTAGGACAGACCCAAGGTGGGGTGCACAAACTGCCGGGTGGGTAGTTTGCCGTACCCGTTGGGGTCTTATGTGGGGTAATGGCTATTCATCACAACTATGTAATCCGTCTTTTGTTGCAGGCTCAAAACAAACACGGATTACTTGCAAATCCAATTAAGTTCATCTTTGATCTGGAATGAATATCATTGCGTCAGACGAATGTAAAATATCTATATATATGATAGCTATTTAGACGTCACTTATGTTTTACACCCGCGCTAGCCCAGCCCCCGCTCTGTCGTTAGTTAAGTAACCTAACGGGTGATGACGGGACCCCGTGGCGAATGCGGATGGCATAAGAGGACGTTGTATTTTCGTTGTTTTCTGCAATGATAGGTTAATGATGGGACGCATTATTTATAATGCAAAGAAAATAAACCAAAAAGTTTAATCGTTGGAACAATTTAAAAGAAACCACTCGGTTAAATTTTAAAACAGATATTTTAAATACGGAGCTTTAACCACTCCTTTTAAAAGCTATCAGGTTCCTTCGGTTATATCAAGTTCACTACGTTCACGGTTTCGCTAAAACCAGTCGTAGCCCTCCGTCATTTCTTATGAATGGTCAGTAGTATTCAAGCTATGTTTGTTGGCTTTCGTCAAGGCATATTGTTTGGTAGCTGCTGGGGTATTCATTTGTTGCATAGATAGATGAGTTGGTTTGGGACAGTCGTATAACCTTGTTGGCTTTCGTCAAGGGTATATACGGGTGGGTTCAAATTAACAAGATAATGATGGGCAGAACTTGACATGTGTTTTATGATTTGTTGGCTTTCGTGAAAGTCATAAGAACATGGGGCAAAAATATATATCGGGAATTTCTAAAGAAACTAAAATTTGCAAGGAGTTGCATACCATTTGGAGTTTGATGAATGTTGGTAGGATTCCTTCAACATTATCATACAATGATATTTGGATCCCGATCCTACTGTGAGTATATGCTACTTATCAGGATATTCGTCACTTAACGATCAATGCTATAAACCAAGTAGGTGTCAAGAAAGGTGTCAGCGGAGTTACGCCCCCAGAGAAAAGAGGTTATTGTCACGACCCGCAGGGTACGGAACGTGACTGGCACTTAAGTTACGAAACGTCTCAAGACGTCCGTAAAATAAGTAAGCCAAAGCCCAGAAAACCAAAACCAAATAAGTAAAAGAGTGATGAGAACCCAATCAATTGAAAACGAGTTTATCAAATAAGTCATATAAAAACCTTTTTAAAAACAATACAAATTTTTCCGAAAATTTCGGCAGAGTCTCCTTTGTAAATACTGGCCCCCAAAATGGGTACAACAAGAATATATATGAATCCAACAAATATGGCATCCCCAAGCGGGAGCTAGCTCTTCGCCACAAGGCGGTCACAAATCCCACGCAATATAAAACAACATCATGCAAAATAATCATAAAGAAGCATGAGAAAAACAGCATGTCGACTCAAGTGAGCTCGACCCCAAAATACAGCATAAAAAGTCCATAAATCTCACAGTCTCATCTCTAGGTCAATATACAACAATACTGGTAGATACAGTAGATGGAGTACTCTAGATACAAAGAATATACAAGGTGGTGTAAAAATAATAATATAACCCACCTAAGAGCAAAACCTCGAGTCCAGGCAAAAGAAGCAAGTGCGCCTGCCGCTACTGTACTGACGGAGCGGACCTGAAAAAGGCTGTGGCACAACGGGGGTGAGTTGCCAACTCGTGAGTAATAAATAACATCTACACAGGCTATCGTATGCATGCACACAAGCATCCTAGCATCTAAATACAGGTAAGGCAGGACATAATGGCAAGTATGTACGCAATATGAATATACTAGCAGGTATGAATGCAATGCGAATCAACTCGTGATCTGAATGTGTAAGAATAAGAAATCATGTTTTTCCCTTTAAGAATCTCTTTTGAAATACCAGCACAATACCAATAGAATCAACAAGAACCTGTGTCCAGCAACGACACCTCAAAACTATCACAAATCTCATATATCCATGTCGTAGTATCTCTGGCCTCAGCCATCCGGCTGACCCATCTCAATATCAAAATCTCATCATCTCGCGGCCACGGTCGGTATCCTCTGGATATCCGCCGTGCCAAACAGTCACCGGTAGGTAATCTGTCCCCTGCCAGGCTCAACGTCAACACCACATTCATCTTGCCCCGGGGTACCATACCGGGCCCACCATGTACCCGTGACGGTTCCTCCACTCCTCGACACGGATCTCGAAAACCACAGCAAACTCATGGTGGACGACACTTTACATCACTAGAAAACCGCAATTGCATATTTTAAAAACATAATAAGTTTAGAAATTTTGCGGCTTTCCCCCAAAATCCAGAAATATCATAAAATCTCAAGAAATCCTCATAAGTGCATATATCAATGGTGATGAATGCATATGGTATCAATAATCAAGCTACGATGTATGATTAATAGACTAGACATGAACAAATAATATGATGAGGTACATGCACATGAATAGCAATCCTACGATTTCATTTTAAGGAATTAAAGGCAATAGCACAGGTTTATGCATCAATTAGTAACAGGTTTCAAATTATAGGTTATCTAGTGTGGTGGCATGGAAATTACCAGGGCGTGTGTGTAAGCATGAATAGTGCTCGTGCTGCATATAAAAACCCTGGCAATGGTGCAGGTGTCCTATAGAATGGGTTCGTATATGTATGTCAATATAAGGCATGAATGTAGCAAATAATCATACAAGTATTACACCCCTAATTACTAACATTACTAAGAATCTTTTTAAGCTACTAAAACTATCGGGCGACTTGCGCCATCCAACGATAGTCCCCCGTAGATGTTACATCTACTCACCGGAATCCCTAGCTAGTCACGTCCAATCACCGCTTTCCCCTTTCGTGCCGCGTCTGACGTCTCCGCGACGGAACCTGGAATTTACATCAATACAAACATAAGGTTACAAATCAAGAACGACGCAATTCCCTAACGAAAATACCATAGTTCACAAGCTAGGTACAACGTGCACAAAGTGCGCGGAACACACGCGAAAATCGCAAAAATCTACTAAAATGTCGATTTGGTCGCCCGGAAAAACTAAAACCCGGACACTCAAAAATCCGCACTCACACATCCTAAAAGTCATAGGATACGCTAAAAATGTCATCAAGACATCGCAAATAATTCATCACAATATTTTAATAAAAACTAGTAAGTTAGAATTTGCAATTTGGTGCAAACATCGACAATTAGCGACAAAGTTAACATAATCCAACACAACAATCCAAACTAACTCACTAGATAGCCACTACATTAATTTTAAACCATTAACTATGCTTCAAAACATATTTTCCACAACCAACCCTTCTCTTGAATTTTGGTAATTAGCAATCTTAATGAAAATTTCACACAAGTTTAACATAGATTAGCATAACATCAAGCCACTTAAGCAAAGTAACCCTATAGATTGGTTAAGTAAACAACTAGATAGCTAATTAGCTTTAATTAACTAAATGATGGTTTCTAAAAACCCTAGTTTAACTCTAACCATAAACCTTTAAAAACTAGATTAGAAACTAACACTAAATTAACACTAGATTTTAGCCCAATTAGCAAGTTAACCACTGAGATTAAGCTAATCAAAATAACTAGGTAAAAAAATAGCTTAATTAATCTCTTAATGGTGTTCTAAACCCTAAATTAATTTCAAACCACAAACTTTAAAAGAACTAGTATGCAAATAGCACTAAAATTAACACTAAAACAATTTTTAAAGTTCTAATTAGCACACTTTAAACTACAATTTAACCAAAGATTGAAATTATACCTCACAAGCCCAAACCCTATGTTGCTAAAGCCTCCCAAGATGCCATCTTTCTCCAAGATTTGAACCAATTTGGGTTTGAGAAGAGAGGGAATAAGGTTTTGTGTTGAAATAGTGAAGGATTTGTTGATTTTTATTGAATTTTGATGCAATTTTTTTGAAGAAAATGAGAGAAAAGAGAAGGAAAAATAATGGAATGGGGGGGGGGGGGCTGCTCTCGGCCAGTAGAAGGGAGAGGGGATGGTGTGGGGTGTGTGGAAAAAATCACCAAGTCAAACCCCCTCAAAGTCAATACACCATACCTCCAAATACTATATTTTAATCAATTCTCAAAACAATTCATTTCATCACATGAATAAAGTCAAAGTGAAGCAAGCAAATTTCTGGACCTGATCATGGTGGGGCCGGCCTAGAGGGAGTGGGGGTGAGTGTGAGTGGATACAAAAATGTTTTATGCAAAAAGACCCCCCACAAGTCCAAAATTGCAAGTTTTAGCTTAGAATTCAATAAATTTCGTTTTCCATAATAAAAATTAGTTAAAACATGAAATTAAATACTAAAATTTTATGTTACAACTAGATTTTAATTAACATGATTTTAAATCTTAAATTTAGCCCATTTAAATTGTATTTATCGCTAATTTAATGTATTTTCTTACCGGCTTAAAATAATATTAAAAATTGAAAAAATAGGGAAAATTTTTAAACGACCAGAATTTCATAAGTAACTCATTTGCTACTAAAAACAAGCAAATTACTATCCAAATTAGGTATAATTAGTCCTAAACTGCAAAATAACAAAAAAGACGGTTTTCGGAAAAATACCGAATTTTCACCGATTTTCAGGAAAACTCCAAAACGACTTTTCAAGACGCTACAATCTTCCCCCCTTAAAGAAATTCGGTCCCCGAATTTAAAAATATAACTACGCGTACTTTCAAAGAGATGAGGGAATTTCTTTCGCATCTCTCCCTCGGCCTCCCAAGTGATCTCTTCGCTGCTTGGGCTGCGCCAAAGAACTTTCACGGACGGCAGAACCTTTGATCGAAGTTTCTTCACTTGCCGATCTAAAATCTCAACTGGCTCCACAGCGAACGAAAGGTCAGGCTCGAGCTGAACTGTCTGATGCTGAATCGCATGCGAAGGGTCGTGAAGGTACTTGCGGAGCATCGAAACATAGAAGACGGGGTGAACATCGGGAAAGCTGGGTGGAAGGGCCAAACGATAAGCAACAGCGCCGACACGCTCGAGGATCTTGAAGGGACCTACGAATCTAGGGCTAAGCTTCCCCTTTCGCCCGAAACGCATCACGCCCTTCATCGGAGAGACTCTCAGAAAAACATGGTCGCCAACTGCGAACTCTAATCTGCGACGGCGCCTGTCTGCATACGATTTCTGCCTGCTCTGAGCCGCTCTCATCCGGTCTCGGATCAACTGTATCTTCGCTGTCGTCTCCTCAACAAGCTGCGGCCCCAAAATACTGCTCTCGCTGAGCTCTGTCCAACAGACGGGCGATCTGCATCTCCTCCCATACAATGCCTCGAAAGGTGCCATCTGAATAGTATCCTGGAAGCTGTTGTTGTAGGAGAACTCCACTAGAGGTAAATGACGATCCCAGCTACCGCCGAAGTCTAAAACGCACGCTCTGAGCATGTCCTCGAGAGTCTGAATGGTCCGCTCTGACTGTCCGCCGGTCTGCGGATGAAACGCTGTGCTGAAGCTCAAACGAGTGCCCAAAGCCTCCTGAAGTCTCTGCCAAAGTCGGCTGGTGAACTGGGTGCCTCGATCTGACACGATACAAGTCGGTACGCTATGTAGTCGCACGATCTCGTTAATGTAGACCTGAGCATACTGAGCGAAGCTGAAAGTGGTCTTCACTGGTAGGAAGTGAGCCTCTTTCGTCAATCTATCCACGATCACCCAGATGGAGTCATACCCTCGACTGGTCCTGGGTAGACCCACAACGAAATCCATCAAAATCTGCTCCCATTTCCGCTGTGGAATGGGTAACGGCTGTAGCTCTCTTGCGGGCCTCTGGTGCTCGGCCTTGACTTGCTGACAAGTCAGGCATCTCGAAACGAACTCCGCAATGTCCCTCTTCATCCCGTCCCACCAGTAGGTCTCTCTCATATCATGGTACATCTTAGTGGAACCGGGGTGGACACTATACACTGATCGGTGTGCCTCCTCAAGAATGTCGCGCCGCAATCCATCAGCATCTGGTACGCACAGTCTAGATCCATAGCGTAAAATCCCCTGATCGTCAATCACGAACTCGGAAAATCTGCCCTGTCACATCTGTGCCATGATCTCTGAGCAACGGTCGTCACTGCGATGTGCCTCATATATACGGTCCAGCAACTGTGGGCGTGCACGAACATGCGCGAGCT
This sequence comes from Agapanthus africanus, assembly GCA_030015575.1. Lineage (NCBI taxonomy): Eukaryota > Viridiplantae > Streptophyta > Magnoliopsida > Asparagales > Amaryllidaceae > Agapanthus > Agapanthus africanus. The sequence goes on along the minus strand of JASDDO010000019.1, from coordinate 497,824,436 downwards.
GTCCCCCTGTCTGAGTGAACTCGAACTCAACTCGGCTGTCCCATAACATCTGCCAATCTGCTGACGACTGCCTCTGCACTGCACGCAAATAGGATAGACTACCCCCGGGCCTCCTGCTCAAAGCATCTGCCACTACATTCGCCTTGCCTGGGTGATATAAGATCTCGCAGTCGTAGTCTTTCACCAACTCTATCCAACGACGCTGTCTGAGGTTCAGGTCTCGCTGCTGAAATATGTACTTTAAGCTCTTGTGGTCTGTGAATATTTAGCACGACTCGCCATATAGGTAATGTCGCCAAATCTTCAGTGCAAAGACCACTGCAGCCATCTCCAAATCATGAGTGGGGTAGTTCTGTTCATGCATCTTCAACTGTCGAGAAGCATATGCGATCACCCGGCCATGCTGCATCAATACGCACCCTAGCCCCACCCGTGAAGCGTCACAATAAACCACGAATCCGCCTGATCCTGAAGGCAAAGATAATACCGGCGCCGTAGTCAAACATGTCCGTAGCTGCTGAAAACTGCGCTCGCACTCTTCTGTCCAAACGAAAGGAACTCCCTTCAGGGTCAAACCGGTCAAAGGTGCAGCTATACGGGAGAAGTCCTGAACAAAACGCCTGTAGTAGCCCGCCAGGCCTAGAAAACTACGGATCTCAGTAACCGATGTAGGTCGGGGCCACTGCTGAACAGCCTCAATCTTCTTCGGGTCCACACATATGCCGTCTCTCATAACCACATGACCCAAGAATCTGACGCTGTCCAGCCAGAATGCACACTTGGAGAACTTTGCGAACAGCTGGTGCTCCCTCAGAGTCTGTAACGTAATCCGCAACTACTGCTCGTGCTCCTCTCTGCTCCTGGAGTACACCAAGATATCGTCGATAAACACGATGATGAACAAGTCAAGATACGGCCTGAATGTACGGTTCATCAAATCCATGAATGCTGCTGGGGCATTGGTGAGTCCGAACGACATCACCAAAAACTCGTAGTGGCCATAGCGTGTACGGAAGGCTGTCTTCGGTATATCCTCCTGTCGGACTCGCAGCTGGTGGTATCCTAATCGTAAGTCGATCCTCGAAAAATACCCCGCACCCTGAAGCTGGTCGAACAAATCATCAATGCGTGGCAACGGATAACTGTTCCGAACGGTAACTTTGTTCAGCTGGCGGTAGGCGATACATAAGCGCAAACTTCCATCCTTCTTCTTGACAAACAGGACCGGAGAACCCCACGGAGAAACACTAGGTCGAATAAGCCCCTTATCTAACAAATCCTGCAACTGATCCTTCAGCTCGCGAAGCTCTGCCGGGGCCATCCGATAAGGCGGTATAGAAATAGGCCCCGAGCCGGGAATCAAATCAATGCAGAACTCAACATCACGCTCAGGCGGTAGCCCAGGTAGCTCATCTGGAAAAACATCAGCGAACTCACAAACAACCGGGCCCGGTCCAATGGAACCTCTGCAGCTCGAGTATCACAAATATACGCTAAGAATCCCTGACATCCCTTCCGAAAGAGCTGACCAGCGCGAAGAGACGAAATCAAGCTGGGAAGGGTGACGCTGCGGTCTCCCTGAATAACAAGGACTGGCTCTCCAGGAAAGCTAAATATGACTGCCTTCTCACGGCAGTCCACCGAAGCATAACAAGTGGTTAGCCAATCCATGCCCAGAAGCACATCAAAGTCCAACATATCGAGGAGAATCAAATCAACCGATGACTCCCTCTCCCCGATACGAACGGAACACAATCGAAATACAAAACGAGCAACAAACGACTCTCCTACCGGGGTAACAACAACAAGCGGATGATCTAACGACGACGACTCACGGCCCAACATCGGTGCAAAGTGTGCAGAGACATACGAATGTGTGGAACCTGGGTCAAATAATACCCGTGCGTCGAAAGAACAAACTGGCAAGGTACCTGTCACAACGGCATTGGATGCCTGTGCATCCTGCGGTGTCAAAGCAAATACTCGGGCCTATCCTCCACCGATAGCGGGCTGACCTCGACCTCGGCCTCTGCCTCCTCGTCCTCTCTGAACAGGACCGCCGCGTCCACGGCCTCTGGGTGCACCTAACTGGCGTGGAGCATCGCCGGTGGTAGGAAGTAGGGCTCTCTGAGGAGGGGGTGGTGATGGTGGTAGGGTCACATGCGGAACTGTCGCTGCTCCCTGTCGTCTCGCCGGACAATCTCTGACAAGATGGTGTGGACTCCCGCACCCAAAACACCCTGGCGACGGCTGCTGTCTCTGGGGATAAGAACCATATAACTATCCCCGTCCAAATCCTATGCCAGGCCTATCTCTCGGAAAGAATCTGGCGCGCTGCCTCTGAGATGGTACATCGGTGCGAATCCTCTTCGGCCCAGAAATGGCCGAAGTCTGTGATATGCGTGCCTCCATCCGTAATGTCGTATCCATAGCAGCTGAATAAGTGTCGTAGTGCTGGGCGCCAATGGCATGATATAGCTGGGCATCAAGTCCCTGTACGAACCTCTTCACCATCTTCCCTTCGGTATCCACCAAATACGGAGCATATCGGGATAACTGTGTAAACTGGATGTCATACTCAAACACCGTCATCCCAGGTGTCTTGACTAAGGCCTCGAAGCTGCGAGCTCTGGCGTCACGAACGCTCTCTGGGAGGAAACGAGCTAGAAAGACCGCTGTAAACTCGGCCCAAGTCATAGGCGGTAGACCTGCAGCTCGACCTCTCAAGACTGACTCCCACCATGTCTGCGCGAGACCCTCTAGTCGGAAACTCGCAAGCTCTACCCATCGATCATCCGAACATCTCAGCGAACGGAAGATCCTGGCTAAACTGTCAAGGAACGTCTGTGGGTCCTCCGCTGCCTCGGTGCCGGTGAATACTGGAGGTCTCAGCCTCATGAAATCCTATAGCGAAACCGGAATGGTCACGGTGGTAGTAGTAGGAGCAGGTATCATGGTCGTCTGTGATGTAGTAGGTACGTCATCCGGCCTCGGTGTACGACTGGCTGCAACTAGGGATCCTTCCACCTGACGTAGCTCCTGCATACTCCCCATCATCTGTCGCAACTCCTCCATACCAGTCTCAAGCCTATCCATACGGCCTGGGGAAGGTGGATCGGTCTGTCCCTGCGGCGTAGGCATACCACCCTGCTCAGTTCTAGTCTCGGACGAGCCAGCTCGAATCTCGTCTCGGGCGGCAGCCCTCTGTGCCCTCGTAGCCTTCGGCGGCATAGTGGCTGTTACAGGAAAACGGATAATATGAACAGTGCAATAGAATCATAGGATACACGGAATTGAAGAAGGAATTTCAAGCAAGTATCCTAAAGTCACTTAGGCGGAGTACCGTATCGTAAGTATGCTGCGGACATACACACGCTACGTTACCCTACTTAAGTCACTTACTCCATCTACCAAGGGTCATCCTACACTCAAAAAGGTAAACCTGGCTTTGATACCAACTTTGTCACGACCCGCAGGGTACGGAACGTGACTGGCACTTAAGTTTAAGGATATATGAATCCAACAAATAAGGCATCCCCAAGCGGGAGCTAGCTCTTCGCCACAAGGCGGTCACAAATCCCACGCAATATAAAACAACATCATGCAAAATAATCATAAAGAAGCATGAGAAAAACAGCATGTCGACTCAAGTGAGCTCGACCCCAAAATACAGCATAAAAAGTCCATAAATCTCACCGTCTCATCTCTAGGTCAATATACAACAATACTGGTAGATACAGTAGATGGGGTACTCTAGATACAAAGAATATACAAGGTGGTGCAAAAATAATAATATAACCCACCTAAGAGCAAAACCTCGAGTCCAGGCAAAAGAAGCAAGTGCGCCTGCCGCTACTGTACTGACGGAGCGGACCTGAAAAAGGCTGTGGCACAACGGGGGTGAGTTGCCAACTCGTGAGTAATAAATAACATCTACACAGGCTATCGTATGCATGAACACAAGCATCCTAGCATCTAAATACAGGTAAGGCAGGACATAATGGCAAGTATGTACGCAATATGAATATACTAGCAGGTATGAATGCAATGCAAATCAACTTGTGATCTGAATGTGTAAGTATAAGAAATCATGTTTTTCCCTTTAAGAATCTCTTTTGAAATACCAGCACAATACCAATAGAATCAACAAGAACCTGTGTCCAGCAACGACACCTCAAAACTATCACAAATCTCATATATCCATGTCGTAGTATCTCTGGCCTCAGCCATCCGGCTGACCCATCTCAATATCAAAATCTCATCATCTCGCGGCCACGGTCGGTATCCTCTGGATATCTGCCGTGCCAAACAGTCACCGGTAGGTAATCTGTCCCCTGCCAGGTTCAACGTCAACACCACATTCATCTTGCCCCGGGGTACCATACCGGGCCCACCATGTACCCGTGATGGTTCCTCCACTCCTCGACACGGATCTCGAAAACCACAGCAAACTCATGGTGGACGACACTTTACATCACTAGAAAACCGCAATTGCATATTTTAAAAACATAATAAGTTTAGAAATTTTGCGGCTTTCCCCCAAAATCCAGAAATATCATAAAATCTCAAGAAATCCACATAAGTGCATATATCAATGGTGATGAATGCATATGGTATCAATAATCAAGCTACGATGTATGATTAATAGACTAGACATGAACAAATAATATGATGAGGTACATGCACATGTATAGAAATCCTACGATTTCATTTTAAGAAATTAAAGGCAATAGCACAGGTTTAAGCATCAATTAGTAAAAGTTTTCAAATTATAGGTTATCTAGTGTGGTGGCATGGCAATTACCAGGGCGTGTGTGTAAGCATGAATAGTGCTCGTGCTGCATATAAAAACCCTGGCAATGGTGCAGGTGTCCTATAGAATGGGTTCGTATATATATGTCAATATAAGGCATGAATGTAGCAAATAATCATACAAGTATTACACCCCTAATTACTAACATTACTAAGAATCTTTTTAAGCTACTAAAACTATCGGGCAACTTGCGCCATCCAACGATAGTCCCCCGTAGATGTTACATCTACTCACCGGAATCCCTAGCTAGTCACGTCCAATCACCGCTTTCCCCTTTCATGCCGCGTCTGACGTCTCCGCGACAGATCCTGGAATTTACATCAATACAAACATAAGGTTACAAATCAAGAACGACGCAATTCCCTAACGAAAATACCATAGTTCACAAGCTAGGTACAACGTGCACAAATTGCGCGGAACACACGTGAAAATCGCAAAAATCTACTAAAATGTCGATTTGGTCGCCCGGAAAAACTAAAACCCGGACCCTCAAAAATCCGCACTCACACATCCTAAAAGTCATAGGATACGCTAAAAATGTCATCAAGACATCGCAAATAATTCATCACAATATTTTAATAAAAACTAGTAAGCTAGAATTTGCAATTTGGTGCAAACATCGACAATTAGCGACAAAGTTAACACAATCCAACACAACAATCCAAACTAACTCACTAGATAGCCACTACATTAATTTTAAACCATTAACTATGCTTCAAAACATATTTTCCACAACCAACCCTTCTCTTGAATTTTGGTAATTAGCAATCTTAATGAAAATTTCACACAAGTTTAACATAGATTAGCATAACATCAAGCCACTTAAGCAAAGTAACCCTATAGATTGGTTAAGTAAACAACTAGATAGCTAATTAGCTTTAATTAACTAAATGATGGTTTCTAAAAACCCTAGTTTAACTCTAAACATAAACCTTTAAAAACTAGATTAGAAACTAACACTAAATTAACACTAGATTTTAGCCCAATTAGCAAGTTAACCACTGAGATTAAGCTAATCAAAATAACTAGGTAAAAAAATAGCTTAATTAATCTCTTAATGGTGTTCTAAACCCTAAATTAATTTCAAACCACAAACTTTAAAAAAACTAGTATGCAAATAGCACTAAAATTAACACTAAAACAATTTTCAAAGTTCTAATTAGCACACTTTAAACTACAATTTAACCAAAGATTGAAATTATACCTCACAAGCCCAAACCCTATGTTGCTAAAGCTTCCCAAGATGCCATCTTTCTCCAAGATTTGAACCAATTTGGGTTTGAGAAGAGAGGGAATAAGGTTTTGTGTTGAAATAGTGAAGGATTTGTTGATTTTTATTGAATTTTGATGCAATTTTTTTGAAGAAAATGAGAGAAAAGAGAAGGAAAAATAATGGAATGGGGGGGGCTACTCTCGGCCAGTAGAAGGGAGAGGGGATGGTGTGGGGTGTGTGGAAAAAATCACCAAGTCAAACCCCCTCAAAGTCAATACACCATACCTCCAAATACTATATTTTAATCAATTCTCAAAACAATTCATTTCATCACATGAATAAAGTCAAAGTGAGGCAAGAAAATTTCTGGACCTGATCATGGTGGGGCCAGCCTAGAGGGAGTGGGGGTGAGTGTGAGTGGATGCAAAAAGGTTTTATGCAAAAAGACCCCCCACAAGTCCAAAATTGCAAGTTTTAGCTTAAAATTCAATAAATTTCGTTTTCCATAATAAAAATTAGTTAAAACATGAAATAAAATACTAAAATTTTATGTTACAACTAGATTTTAATTAACATGATTTTAAAGCTTAAATTTAGCCCATTTAAATTGTATTTATCGCTAATTTAATGTATTTTCTTACCGGCTTAAAATAATATTAAAAATTGAAAAATTAGGGAAAATTTTTAAACGACCAGAATTTCATAAGTAACTCATTTGTTACTAAAAACAAGAAAATTCCTATCCAAATTAGGTATAATTAGTCCTAAACTGCAAAATAACAAAAAAGACGGTTTTCGGAAAAATACCGAATTTTCACCGATTTTCAGGAAAACTCCAAAACGACTTTTCAAGACGCTACAGTTATTTAATTAAGGAACTTCGCGAAAGCGTTGGAAAACCTCCCTCGAAGTACCGACACTAGCCTGGCTGAACGGTTAAGCAAGTATTGTACTGTGAGAATAGTCCTGGCTAATTCTTCTTTTATGGTTTGAGGAAGGATTCGAGAAACAGTGGGAGCCATCCAGTTTTAGATAAATTAAAAACCAATTTAAACTTGCAAGAGCATCATGCTAAAGTGTTTTCTTCTCTCTCTCTCATTGCAGCGACCTTGTGACCATGACTAGGTTACATCTAGATAACAAGTTGACTGAATCTAACTTATGTGACTGGCAAAGGTCTGTCCAGATGACCATTGCCTATGACAAGCTGGACCACCCTATTACTACTCAAGATCCCGCCGTCCCTGGTTCAGTTTCCACCGTCGCGGATATGGATATCCGTCAGGCAAAGGAAAAGAATAAAGCGAAAGCCAAGTGCCTCGTGTTGGCTTCAGTTGATGGTATAAACCAGAAGCAGCATGAGAAGATGGACTCAGTTTCCATCTTTCTCCATAACAAAGATTTATATGGAGAGCAATCTCATATCACAAGATATGAGGCCTCGAACGAATTAATTCAAGCGAGGTCGGCTGACGGGTCATCAGTAAGGGACGACGTTCTTACGATGACTAGCTATATTGATGAGCTCAAGGACCTGGAGACCACGTTGGGAAACAGGTCATATGCTGACTTATTTTCACAGTCCCTACCCTCTACTTATACCCTGAAAGAAACCAGGGAGACACAAGCTCTGCTTAATAGGGGACCTTCTTCTTCTACATCCAGGGCGAAAGCAAAGGATGAAAAGAAGAAGACCTCTACAAAGCCGAAATACAGTGTCAGTAAAGTAGAAGGAAAGGAAAGAGCAAAAGTTTCGGGACTTGGTGTAGGCAAGGAGGGATGTTCCTATTGTTATGGGAACGGACATTGGCAGAAAGATTGCAAGGCTTTGGAAGCCAGTAACCAGGATACGAAGCATGTTGTGGCTTCAGCCTCAAGTGTGTTTGTAATTGAGTACTGTTTGTCAATTAACTCTACTTCATGGGTACTAGATACCGGAGCAGGATCTCATATCTGTAATTCGTTACATGCTTTGAGAAACCGTAAAGTTATAAGGATAAATGATTTGTCTCTCAGAGTAGCAAACGGAATGAGCATGGACGCTGAATCCGTGGGAGAATATCGCCTAGGTTTGACAAGTGGCCAGATATTGATTCTGCGTAACTGTCTGTATGTACCTAGTTTGACTTGTAATATCATATCAGTGTCCTCACTTTTCAGAGAGGGATATGACTTTACATTCGTAAGCGATGTAGTTCACATCCACCTAAATCAAGTTCTGATTGGGTCCGGTACATTAGATGACGGTATATACGTATTGAATTAAGCTCAGGTTTTCAATGTCCAGAACACACTTAAAAGAAAGTCTCCAGAAATGAATCAGGCTTTCTTATGGCATTGTAGACTCGGTCACAACAATGAAACACGATTAACAAAGTTACATAGAGAAGGATATTTGAATCCGTTTGAATATCAATCTTATGCCACTTGTGAATCTTGTCTCATGGGAAAGATGACAAAGACTCCGTTTACTGGACACGGAGTAAGAGCGAGCGAGCTCTTAGGACTCATACACAGTGACGTGTGCGGTCCAATGTCTACACATGCGCGAGGTGGTTATTCCTACTTCATTACTTTTACGGATGATTTCTCTAGGTATGGACATATCTTCTTGATGAAGCATAAATCCGAGGCCTTTGAGAAATTCCAAGAATACAAGAATGAAGTGGAAAACCAAACAGGCAAAAGTATTAAGACACTGAGATCTGATCGAGGTGGTGAATACTTAAGTGCCGAGTTCCTGGGTTACTTAAAAGAGAAAGGAATTCTCTCTCAGCTTACTCCTCCATACACACCACAACACAACGGTGTATCGGAAAGGAGGAATCGAACCCTATTAGATATGGTTCGTTCCATGATGAGTAAGGCTGAGTTACCGCGATCATTCTGGGGTTATGCGCTAGAATCAGTGGCATATCTTTTGAACAAAGTTCCAACCAAGACTGTGCCTACCACGCCATATCAGATGTGGAGTGGGTAGAAACCCTATCTTCAGTACCTGAAGACATGGGGGTGTCCAGCTTTTGTAAAAAAGCAGCATCCGGACAAGCTCGAGGCACGCTCAGTAGAGTGTAAGTTTGTGGGATATCCAAAGAACTCCATGGGATATTGCTTCTACTACGCAGAGGAACAAAATGTTTTTGTTTCTCGTCATGCCAGCTTCTTAGAAACTGAATTTTTAGAAAATCAGAAGAGTGGGAGCGCAGTAGAACTGGAAGAAATTCCAGAACCACAAGCTGTTACTGAAAGTTTGGTAGAACAAGAAGTTTTAGAAGAAAGGGACATACCAGCGCCTATCCGCCGAAGTAGTAGGCAGTCTCATCCGCCTGAGAGATACTACGGTTTTCTCATAGACGGGGATCGAGAAGATTGCGTCATTGATAATGACGACCCTACTAGCTTCCAACAAGCCATTCAGAACGGCGACTCGGTAAAATGGCTGGATGCAATGCGGACCGAAATGGAGTCCATGTACACTAACAAAGTATGGACTTTGGATACTGCTCTAGATGGGGTAAAACCCGTAGGATGCAAGTGGATCTTCAGAAAGAAGATTGGTGTAGATGGACAGGTTGAAACCTATAAAGCTAGACTTGTTGCAAAGGGTTTCCGTCAAAGACCTGGTTTGGACTATGACGAAACCTTTTCTCCAGTGGCTATGCTGAAATCCATTCGGGTCCTTCTTGCTATTGCTGCCTTCCACGATTATGAGATCTGGCAGATGGACGTAAAGACGGCCTTTCTGAATGGAAATTTAGAAGATAGCGTCTATATGGATCAGCCAGATGGATTCATTCAGAGTGGGAGCAGCGGTAAAGTATGGAAGCTGCTTAAGTCCATTTATGGACTAAAGCAGGCGTCGCGGAGTTGGAACATCTGTTTTGATGATACTGTCAAAGAATTCGACTTTATCAAAAATCCAGATGAACCATGCATATACAGTAAGATTGTAGGGAGAGTTGTTGTATTACTCGTCCTGTACGTGGATGACATTCTCCTAATAGGAAATGATATTCCTATGCTACAGTCAGTCAAAAGATTCTTGTCACAGAAATTCTCCATGAAGGATCCAGATCTATCGTGATAGATCAAAGAGGATGTTGGGACTCTCACAGTCCAGGTACATAGACACCATATTGAAAAGATTCAGTATGGAAGATTCTAAGCGCGGTAACCTACCGGCTTGTCACGGAATCACCCTCTCCAAAGAGATGTCTCCCAAGACTGATTTGGAAAGGGAACGCATGTCGATTATACCCTACGCTTCTGTGGTAGGCTCTATAATGTATGCGATGTTATGTACCAGACCAGATGTAGCATACGCATTGAGCGTTGTAAGCCGGTATCAGGCAAACCCAGGGGAGAATCACTGGATAGCAGTAAAGAACATTCTCAAGTACCTGAGAAGGACTAAGGAGATATTCTTGGTTTACGGCGGAAAGGACCTCAAGATGGAGGCCTATGCTGATTCCGGCTTCCAGAGTGACAAGGATGACTCCAAGTCCATGTCGGGTTATGTCTTTACCCTCAATAGAGGGGCGGTCTGTTGGAAGAGTTCCAAGCAGGACACCGTTGCTGACTCAACGATGGAAGCGGAGTACATAGCTGCTTGCGATGCCGTAAAAGAAGCTGTCTGGATGAAGAAGTTCCTCACAGAACTTCAGATGGTTCCTACCAGTGTTGGTCCAATACCTCTTTATTGTGACAACAACGGCACTATAGCTTTAGCGAAGGAACCCAGGTCCCATCAGAAGTCCAGACACATCTTAAGGCGGTATCACCTGATCAGGGAGATCGTAGATCGCCGGGAGATCGTAGATCTCCGGGAGATCGAGGTAAAGAGAGTAAATACAGAGGATAACATTGCTGATCCATTCACTAAGGCCCTACCTCAGATTCAGTTCGAGAGGCTACTCGAGATCATCGGTCTTCGATACGCCAGTACATGGCCCTAGTGCAAGTGGGAGATTGTTAGTGTTTATGCCCTAGAAGGCCATTACTGTATCATACTAGTTTGTATATTACTTAATGGAAGCTTGGGATATTCACATGTATATAACAGTCTTGCTAAACATGGTAGTATGCTACTTGGTTTTTCTATCTTAATATGTGAGTATACGTATTGATAGAGCTCTTAGGATCTTGCTTGACTACCGGCGTTGTGATGGCAGTCACACTAGTGGGGGCTGGGTAGTCTACAAGCACATCCTTATTCAGGTCCCTAGTCGTAGGATTATCGAGATAGGGCATCGATACTCCGGAGTAGACTAGTGTGTACGCTTCTCAACCCAGTTGGGGAGATGGTCTGTCCCACAGCCGTCAGTACGTTGTACTGGAGATAGTATGTAGGTGCTCGTTAGGTTACGGGTACACCGGACAGGACTCACAGGGAACTGTTGGTTGGTTTTATACCAGTCGTCAGTAAGCAGTTCCCAGGTGACATGAGTACAGCATAGTCCGCAGACTTGACACTGCTACTTCGCCTCGAGTGTGTCCTATTGTTCTTAGATTGCTACCCTACCACGGCTCAAAGGAGTCGTGCAAACAGGTAGCAGTTGGGTGCAGTCTCGAGCACTTGGAGGCAGTGGCGGTTAGACAGGATTCGTCTCTCCCGGTATTGGGGGTTGATATCGCGCTGTGTCAGAGAGCCATTACGCAAAGTCCCTGGACAGGGCAAGCGAGATTTGCTGGTAGGTTCCAGTAGTTTCTCAGGGTGTAATGGGCTTCGCTCCGACACGACTTATACCGCTATTAGGGGACTGACGCTTGCCGCCCCCCTAGGCCCGATATGCGATAGTCTTAGACGAACGGACCGGACTGTATGGAGATTGTCACATCAGACTCAGTAGGAGTTCGGATGGGTTTCCTCATCGGCCTTCTTATCGATATCTACCTGGGGACCGTTACGTACAGCTAGTGCCGCTTGCGGTCTGTGGTTAAACCCACTGCCAGCGTAGTAGTCGAGTCTCTAGAGTCCCACGCAGAGAGTTTCCCTACTCCAGGCGAAACGATATAGTGGTCGTATGGTTTTACGACAAGGGTTCGGACGCATACGTGTGTTTACGCACGTACGACTTTCGGACAGTTTTTACTAGTCGGCTTTGGTTTAAGCCAGTTACTAGTATCCGGTTATTGGATTTATACAGTCTAAAGTTTTTCCGCGTTTTCGCGGATAGGAGGGGCGTTCTCGTAATTGCGCGAGAAGCTTCTAGAAGATGGTGACTAAGGAGGTTAAGGTGGCATATACATTGAATGAGATTAGTGAGTCATATGAGTGATTCATCCATGTCATTAATGCATCATAAATGCTTAATGACTCATGGTAATGAATCACCATTAGATATTTATGAAGCATGATTATTCATCATTTGTTTTTCTTTTATTGATAAATCTTAATGCTTCATATATATTATGATAACTCATTTTCTCATATCAATTATTCTTCTCACCTTCTCTCTCCTCAAGCTTCCTCTCTTCAAACCCTAATCCTCCCCTCTCATGTGTTGAGTACAAGGATTAGTTAGACTACTTAATCCATAACCCTCACTCTATATCATCTAGGTACTTTAATTAGCACTTAAAGAAACCTAGTTGCCTCAAGTTCAGAGGCAAAGCTTGGAGTAAAGCTCTCGTGGTGGATCGTCTACTAGTTGGAGAAGGCCGAGGAGGAGGTGGAGTTCGTAAAGACGAAGGACACGGTTCTTCAGTTATAATCCCTTTACATAGTAGTTGTTAACTTCTATGTTTGATGTTAGTTATCGTTTAGCTTCGATTATTGCGGTTAGTCGATGTTTAAGCATAGAACAGGATCGTTTTTCATATTTCCGCCTCCCCGCAAGTCGTGGGGTGTTGTACATCGACTTACAATAATTACTCAGAAATCGAATCATAAGGATGTATACAATCACGGAAGGAATTTCAAACAATAAGTACTAAGGTCACATTGGCGGAGTACCGTGTCGTAAGTATGCCGCGGAACATACACACGCCACGTTACTCTGCTTAAGCTACCTACTCCATCATTCCAAGGTCATACTACACTCCGAAAGGTAAAACCTAGCGCTCTCCATCTACCAACTTTATATATTGACTTAGAGACGAGTTGTGAGGTCGATGTTGTATATTCTTATGACTCTGGTTGTCGTGCTCGTGAGAGCCGGCCTTTATTTTTATGGAGTATCTCATTTCTTCGCTACGACATCGTATATCTGTTGTGGTGGTTGTTTCCGCCGTTGGGCGAGATTTGCTCCCGTTTTGGGGATGCTTTACTCATATCTTATGTTTGTACCCGTTTCGGGGCTAGCTTTTACAAAGGAGGTGCTACCGAAATTTTCATGAAAACAAACTTAAGATATAGGTAAAACATCCCTAAAATGGTAGAAAATCTCTCCCAACAGCAGAAACAACCACCACAATAGATATACGACGCCGTAGCGAAGAAATGAGATAATCCACATAAATAAAGGTCGGCTCACACGAGAACGACAACCAGAGTCATAAGAATATACAACATCGATCCTCACAACTGGTTTCTAAGTCAATACATGAAGGTGGTAGATAGAGAGTACTAGATACAAAAGATATACAATGTACATCATCGGATAACCGCAACCCACCTAAAGCAAAAGGCCTCATACCCAACCGTAGCGGTATCCGCAAAAGTAGATATAATAAGGCGCCCTGCCGCGACAACTCTGAGGATAAGACCTGCAAAACACTGCAACACAATGGGAGTGAGTTGCCAACTCGTGAATAGAAAATAACATCATACCGTAATCGCAAGTATGCACTAACAGCGATAATCTATCACATGTAATCTGATTGCATAAGTATGGCAATATGAATATGCAACTATCATGATCAAGGTACACACCAGGGTACTATATCTGCATGAAACAAATCCATATCAAATAGATGCAGAGTATAGTATAAAACATGCCATCCTCACGGAATCCTCATCGTGGCAGGACCAGTGTCCATCAAGACAATCAAATTCCCAAATTTCCTCAAATCGACCCTTATAACCTGTAAGTCTCATGGAACATGAGTACCCAACATCGGCACTCGAAAACATCATGAAATACTCGTGTCCAACATCGACATGTAAATCCACATATCGTATATGTACATCTCACGGAGCCAACCTGACACTCGAAATCCTCGGAACCTGAATGTCCAACTCGACACTCGCAATCCCCATATCCATACATCTCACGGAACATAAGTGCCCAACATCGACACTCGAAATCCCCAAATCCATATATCTCTCGGAACATAAGTGCCCAACATCGACACTCGAAATCCCCAAATTCAGAGAAACCGGGTTTTCAAAACAATACACATTTCTTGAAATATCCCCGCGGTTCTCAAACCCGGAAAATCACTTGAAATCCATATCTCAATGCGTAAATCCATATAATATGATGTATGCAACATAGAACAACAATATGAGCATATCAAGGGAATATCAGCTATTTAAATGCATCAAGTCATTAAATATATCGCGCGGTTTCCAATTATCCAAATCAAACGCAACATCATATAAGTGAACAAGTAACTATAGCAAGGTATATGTGTAAGCTTGTAGGTATGCATGTATGTTATATTTCATATGCGCAATCGTACGAGAATCAATGCCTCAATGTCACTAATCAATACAATATCACATATGCTTATGTGTTGTGCATATCATGGCAATTACCGACAGTGTGTGTGTAGCATACAATGAGTGCTCGTGCAACATGGACTGTCAATAATAGTGCAGTGTACGATAGGTACAGGTTCAGGCACAACAAGTAACTATATGCAATGAAGTTCATGCACCATTTCTATATAAACATGCGGCTAATATCATATCATATCTAGCCCTGACGCTTAACGCCATACGGGCGATTTTCCCGTATATGTTAAATCTACTCACAGACAATCGCGGACTAAGTAGATCCAATCACCCGCTTCCCTTTCTTCGTAGCATCCGAGGTCCCCGCTTGCGATCCTATTAACACAAACATAACAAGTGCAAATCTCAGAAATCGATCAATATCATGTAAACACTACGTTTGACCGACGCACCAACTCCAATCCAACTCACAAGTGTCTGTCTAGTGGTTAACGTTGTAGGGTTCCTAGGCACTCTAATGGAGTCTCACAAGTGATCAAACATGCACAAATCAAATTTTACGGGTGCCTACAAACCCTAATACGGATCGTCAACTAGATATATAGGCGATGCAAGCAAGTAAACGGAAATATAGCTAAAGGGAAGGGGCTACAACCTTTGTAGATCAGGTCCTCCACCTCCTACGCTCCGTGATGAAGTCCTTTCCGCTGTCCAAATCGAACTATGACTCTCACGGTGGTTTCATCGGAGAAAAAGGCGGGCTAGGTCATCGACAACGTGCCGAAGATGATCTACGTCGAAGCATCACTAGATCAAGCTCCACCTTCACCAAGCCATGAAAACTTGTGAAGGAAACACCCTATACTTCTTGGCAAGAGGTAGAGGATGAAGAAATAGGAAGTGGGTAGACTTTAGTTTTGGATTTCTCACACTTTTTCATCAATCACCATTGATGTAGCAAGCTTTCATGAAAGAAGAAAGATAAAGAAGAAGAAGAAGTTATGATAAGTATTGAATAATTAGATAAATAAATCAATACTTATCATATATTAACCCTTGGTTAATTGTAGAGAATGGACCATGGTTAACTTGTATGGTTAGGGTTAAGGATGAGATAAGAATGGTGACTTAGTCAATGCTTCATGAAACTTCAACTAAAAAACAAACTAAGCCACCAGTTCTTTTTTCTCTTTATCATTTTCTTTTTCCAAAATAAACAAAAAGAAAAAATAAAAGAATAAGTAAATAAAATGAAACCCTAACCATTCATATAACCATGGTCAATTCTTTACACAAACCTAAGCTTACATGTATCATCAAACATGATACAATCTTGTGCATAAAAGTATATCACATATACAACTTGCACAATCCAAGTGAGAAAATCCATTTAAAGTGAACCAATACCAGTTAATGCAAAGTAATATATCAAATATATAATTATACATTAAATCATTAAATCAACACATGATTCAATGATCCGGTCATGTCGCATATAACCGGCTAGTATCCAATGTATCGGCTTATCGAATCAATCCTTGATTCGATAACTAGGTTATATCGCATACAACCATTCGACACATTCATCGCGAGAATGAAATACGGTATCACATACACGAATTATTCTCGGTCCCGCACATATCTCATATGCGCTCCTATTTCGTTTCACTTGAGCTAGGAAACCTCTGTGTAGGACTCTAAAGACTCGTCAATACGCCGGCAGCAGATGATGATCATATCAAACACCCACAAGCCGCAAGCGGTCTGCTTAACGTAACGGCCACCCGGGTATTGAGCGATTAGAAGATCGACGAGCAAGCCCGCTCACACTCCTGTGAATCCAACCAGTAACACTTACCGTACAGTCCGGTCTGTTCGTCTGATATGTCGCATATCTCGCCTAGGGGTGGTAAACGTCAGACCCCAGTAGCTCGATAAGTCATGCCGACGTGAAGTCCATGACATATGTGAAACTACTGATAACACTTACCAGTAGGTCACTGCAACCCTGGCCAGGGATTTCCTGTTATGGCCAGTCGAGCATAGCGCAACATCAACCGCCAATACCGGGAGAGACGAATCCCCTCCTATCGCTCATTGCCTCCATGTGAATCGGAACTGTACCCAAAAACCACCTGTTTGCACGACTCAGTAGAGCCGTGGTAGGGTGGAAATCAAAGCAAGGTGGGAGACACACAAGACTCTATGACGATCTCGAGTCAACAGACTAAGCTGTACCAGTGTCACCAGAGAACTGCCATCTGACGTGAGGTATAATACCATCTGGGAGTTCTCGGCGAGTCCGTTCAGTGTACCCAGTCTCCACTGAGCACCCGTATACCATCTCTGATGTCAAACACCAATGTATATGGGATCATCCATCGCCCATCGCATGGGTCGAGAAGATATACGCTAGTCTACTCTGGAATATCAATGCCCCGTCTCGATATTCCCTCGACTTGGAACATTGAAGGATGTACTCATGGACTATCCAGGCCCCACTAGTATGATCTGCATCACAGTCCTGGAAGTCGAGTACACATCCTAAGGGCTTTATCAACATGTAACAGAGAGACAGAAAGTATACACGTTAAGATAAAGAGCAACCAGATAGCGTACTATCATGTCGAGCAAGAAAGTCCTACCTATATATGTCCCAGCATCCACTACAATATACATCCAATGTACAGTAATGGCCTCTAGGGCATACATATAACTAACAATCTCCCACTTGCACTAGGGCCATCTGTAGCAGTGGTTGCAGTATCACATACTCAACCATCCCCTAAAAGTCTCTCTTTGGGAAAAGGCCTTCGTGAGTGGATCCGCCGTGTTGTCCTCTGAGTCTACTCTCCTAACCTCGATCATCCTGGAGATCAACTATCTCCATGATCAGGTGATGCTGCCTCAGAATATGTCTGGGTCACTGATGGGACCAGGGTTCCAGGGTCGAAGCCACACTTCCATTGTCACACAATGGTAGGAACCTAGTTCATCCTATGAACCAATATACACCCAAACTGCCTCTTTGGTAGTATCTTTAATAGCGATGTTACCAGCCTTTATCGTCTAGTTTGCCACGGTATCTAGCTTGGAACTTTTCCAACATACCGTCCCTTTACTAAGGGTAAAGACAATGCCTGTGACTGACATTCAGTCGTCTTTATCACTCTGGAACCCTTCCATTGATTCTCCCCAGGATCGATTGATACCATCTCACTACAACTAGTGAGTATCCTAACATCCAATTAGATCTATCTCATAGATCCAAAGCTTAGGATTTAGTAGGTATCACTTTGATCCTATATGGAAAATCATTGTGATAAGCGGAGATTAATCGAGCGTAGCATAGGAAACTCCTTCCCTAACAAGAGTATGTCATCCACGTACTCTACGAGGATCGTCACCATACTCCCTACTACCCTTTTGTTTATACAAGGTTCATCTACCATTTTGATGATGTCAACTTCTTTGACTAATCCATCAAAACAGATGTTCCAACTCCGCGATGCCTGCTTTATCCTATAAAGCATCTTGCACACGTTTCCGCTGCTCCCACTGTCTACGAGGCCCTCTAGCTGTGTTCTTATAGACGTTCTCTTCTAAATCAATATTTAGAAAAGTAGTCATGGCACCCAACCACCAGATATCGTAGTCGTGGTATGTAGCCGTGGCAAGTAGGATCTGGATGGATTTAAACATAGTCCCTGGAAAAGGTTTCATCATTATCCGTGCCTGGTTGATGACGAAAACCTTTAACAAGTCTAGCTTTGAAAGTCTCAACTTTTCCATATACACCAAGCAATCTTCTCAAGATATACTTGCTCCTGATGGGGATTTAACCCTTTAGTTATAGCAACCAAAGTCCATACTTTGCTGGTGTATGTGGATTCCATCTCAGATTGTTAAGCATCCAGCCATTCTTACAGAGTCCCTACTCTCGATGGCCTGCTCGAAACTGGTTGGGTCATCATCTCATGATGCAATCCTCGCTCCCACTGTCATCGAGAAACCGAGGTATCTCTCAGGCGGATGAGGAACCCTACTAGATCGGCGGAGAGGCTGAGGTTCGTTGGATTCTATTGAATGCTTTGGTTCTACCAAATCATCAGCTTTTGATTGTATAGATAGAACCTTTCCAGTTCTACATAACTGACCTTGCCTCGAGCTTGTCCAGATTTTGCTTTTTAGACATAGGCTGGACAGCCCCAAATCTTAACTTACTTAAGATATGGGCTCTTCCCTTTCCATATCACATATGAAGTGGTAGGCATTGATTTGATTCGAACCTAATTCAATAGGTATGCAGCTTCTCAAGCGCATAACACCCAAAAAGGAAATAGGTAACTCAGTAATACTCAACATAGAGCACACGATATCTAATATTGTGTGATTGCTCCGCCCCGATACACCGTTGTGTTGTGGTGTATTCAGAGGAGTAATACTGAGAGAGAATCTCATTTTCCTTTAGAACAGTCCAAGGATTCCATGCACAAGTATTCTCCTCCCTGATCTCATCATAGGACATAATACTTATACCCGTATTTTGGTTCTCTACTTCCAACTTATATTCTGTGAATACCTCAAAAGCTTCGGACTTATGTTTCAACAGGAACATACGACTGAATCTTGAAAGATTATCAGAGAATATAATGAAGTATAAAGAACCAGTCCTGGCATGTGCAGACAGGAGACCTTACATACATCATCATGTATCAGTCCCAAGAGTTTACTAACTCTTCCTCTGTTTTCAATAAACAGACCTATGGTCATCTTATCTTTGTGACACGACTGGCAAGTTTCACAAGATGTAAATTCAAACTGATTTAAATATGCATCTAAAATGTAACTTCAGCCAGTCGGGTCGCATTGATATGACTTAGTCTACAATACCTCAAGAAGAATTCGTTCATTTCTGAACTCTTCCTCTTGTGTGTGTTCTGTATACGAGGAACTGTAGTTTGATTTAGAATGTCAATGCTTTTAGATAACGTGCCTGAACCGATCAACTTTTGATATAGGAAATGTTCAAAACATTATCCATCAATACAAAATTTTATCAATTCTTTACTTATAAAGAGACTGATATGATTTTGTATATCAGGTTCGGTATCTAATAGCATTTGTTCAGAATCAATGTATCGGTAATACAGGGTGACAGTGACCAACAGACTTGGCTGCAACACTTGCCCCGTTTTCTGCCTCATGAAACTTATCACCCGTTCTCAGTTTTTCTACCTTTTTGTAGCCCTATGTAACAGATTACATATCTGGGATCCTGATCCGGTATCAGATACCCAGGATGCAGAGGATACTGAGAAACATTTCTTTGTAATGAACACACCCGAAGGAGATGCATCATATGCACTTTCTTCGTTTGGGCGGCATAGGAATTCTGGTATTCCCCTATTTCCTGCTCTGTCTTATAACAATTATAAGTTGGAGCGGGACCAACGTTCCCCAGCTTAGTATAACAAGCGGGTTCGGTCAATACATCTATTTTATTATCTTGATTAAGGCGTGATATGGTCGCTACCAGGAGAGAGAGAGAAGAAAACACTCTGCGTGCGCTCTTGCAAGATTAGATTGGTTATGTATTTTATCTAATCAGGATGGCTCCCACTGTTTTTATCAAATCTTCCTTCAAACCCTAAAAGGAAAGACTAGCCGGGATTAATTACACTCTACAAGTTCGCCAATCTCTCAGCCAGGCCAGTGTCGGTACTTTAAGGGAGGTTTCCCGTGCTTTCGCACGGACCTAATTACAGTAAACCTCGTTTTCCCAGAGGCGTAACCCCGTTGACACCTTTCTAGACACCTACTTGATCGGCTAATTGCAAAGTGCAACACTCTCCCAGGAGTAACAATTACTCGCAGTGGGTATCAGGATCCAACTATCATATAGAAGGTATGCAATCTCATTGCAAATTTCAACGCTTGAAACTCCCGATAAAGGTTTTTACCCCTAGCACCTATGACCTTAACTATGGTCAACAAATCATAAGTACTAGTCAAGTTCTACCCGTCATTTCATGATTAATTAGACCCACCCACATGACCCTTAACTAAGGTCAGCAAAGTCACGCGACTGTCCTAACTAATCGCATCATATGCGGTGTAGGAAGACATCACTTAACTACCGTACACTGTGCCTTGACAATGGTCAAAAACACAGCACGAATACTAAGTACTCTACTTCCTAAAATGACGGAGGGTTGCGTATGGTTTTTATGAAAACCTTTAACGCTTTGAACTTGATCTCGTTGCGGAATCAAATGGTTTTTTAAATGGAATGTTTTCGAGGCTTTTCTAGTTTTGCTAAAGGGGTCACTCCCGGTGAAGGGATCGTCGGCCCTTTCCTCGTCGAATGAGGTGCGGGATATATCATATATATCACTGTGCAAAGCGGAAACTATAGAAGCGATCAAAGACAAACCGAGGGTTGTAACATCTGCCAGTTATTGCTAAAGGAGTCACTCCCGGTGAAGGGATCTCGGTCCTTTCCTCATCGAATAAGGTGCAGGATGTTCTATAATGAACACCGCGATGCAAAGCAAGAACTGTAACTACCTGTTTTTATTTTGAAATTCGATTCCACAATATCAATTAGGTTTATTTTCTTTCATTGATCTCATTAATGAATATCCTATCATTTAAGTCCACCTAAACATCACAGATAAATATAACGTACGCTTATGCCATCCGCATTCGCCTCGATATCCCGTCTGCACCGTTAGGTTAGGTAACTAACGGCAGAGCGGGGCAGGGCTAGCGCGGGTGTAAAACATAAGCAACGTTTATATAATATATCATATATACTATATACAATATCTGTCACAGAACATCACATGATCACAGATAAATCACAGCAGAAGAAACATATGAAATATTGGATATACTAGGACGTCCGTGTTTTCAATACGAGCCAGTATAAAACACGGATTCCACGGTCGTGATGAATAGCCTATCCCACACCCCTAGACCCCTACGAGAGCGGCAAGCAACCCTACCAATTCTAGGGTTAGGAGACCCGGACTCGACTCCTCGAGATGGTCTCCCACTGGACCCTAGAACCCGGTTACTTGTGCTCCCCTCCTTGGGTCTATCCTAGTGCAGAAAAGTAAATAATATACATCAACGGTGACATCTTCCGCAACCTGGAAGCGCCCCAATAAAAGAATATCACATACAAGTTTTTACATGAATGAAAATGAAAAACACTCATCTCACATAAAAAAACCCCGGCTATTCAAACACGACGATCCAATATAACATATCCAGCAACACATAACATCACATGTCATCAACGTAAGTAAATATGCGCATCTCAATTGTCATTGACATATAGCAACGAAACCGGCGATATCACATATTACACTTACGGTCACAGAAAAGAAAGTGTAAAACTACAACAGTTGGAATCCGCAATCTCATTAGACATCGCATGCCTAACCAAATGAATTCTTTAGACATCGCATGCCTAACAATTATAAACCCCGCATTTTAGTCTCAAAATCGAAAACACTTTTCAATATCAAGTCGGGCAATTCAACAGGATTCCCGTCATCCTGATCGAATGCTCGTCGCAAACTTCAGTAGACGGCAGCACCCCCGATACCGGCGACGAAGTGCAACAAGGCGGAACACCGCTACCGCGAGCACCCGAACGGATGCTTTCGGCGACGGGGTTCTCCTACAGTCACTTGGTCGGGGCTATGGAGTGAGGCTGTCTATCAAGTTTACCCGGCGAGTATCCGCGTACGCTACGTGATTGCGACGGACTTTTGATCATATCAAAATTCCGTGGCAACCGATCAAGTGAGACTAAAGTGCTATGTTTATGACATTCATTCAGTTATCACATAACTTTTGTGAATTCCAATTGTTGTATCACATTCCGGATAAACAGAAAATGTTAAACTTTCCGATTGAACATTCGAACACCCAAGTTTTCCCGAATCAGCTCAACACATGAAATAAGTCTAACAACATTTAGTTCATGCCTCAGTACCAACGGTCCAGCCGTAGAAGGGTCAAGCCAACGCCTCACATGTGGCACGCCGTACTGCCCCAAACCCGAAGGTTCAAAGGGCAGTTCAAGACGGTCACATAATCGAGTTAAGGTTTGTTGTCTTCTAGAGGGTCCATCGCATTACTTGCACTACTTAGAACGTCGTTAAACTACGGAAAAATCCAACAATTGGAAATTTCCCGGCAGGGGAAAAAGTGGGTATTTATATCCGGTCGAACTTTCTAACATATTCTAAAATTACCCGGAAAGCCACATAGACAGAGTTAGACAATCCGATCGAAGCACCGAGTCCCCAATACAACCCAGAAAATTCAACTCTTGAATAATTATTAAAAAATCCCAGAAAATCCAACACCAGAAAATAGGAATTACTGTGCAAGATTTATTGGGTAATGGGACCATATGGCCGCGGAACCGCGGCAGAAGCCATGCTTCTGCCGCTGTTCCGCGGCGGTTTAGATGAGTTAGGTCCTCGTTTTGCATCATAATTCTTAGGTCTTCCTGCTGAATTTTTTAGGAATTTTTAATCGGGAAAAAACCCATTTTTTCAAAAAAGTCCAGAGAGCAAATTACGATTAGGGTTTCGGGACAATCGGACTTCTAACTCCGTCTACACATCGCCTAAGGCTCTAGCTAGGCTCTGATACCACTGTAGAGTTCCTCGGCACTCTAATGGAGTCTCACAAGTGATCAAACATGCACAAATAAAATTTTACGGGTGCCTACAAACCCTAATACGGATCGTCAACTAGATATATAGGCGATGCAAGCAAGTAAACGGAAATATAGCTAAAGGGAAGGGGCTACAACCTTTGTAGATCCGGTCCTCCACATCCTACGTTCCGTGATGAAGTCCTCTCCTCTGTCCAAATCGAACCATGACTCTCACGGTGGTTTCATCGGAGAAAAAGGCGGGCTAGGTCATCGACAACGTGCCGAAGATGATTTACGTCGAAGCATCACTAGATCAAGCTCCACCTTCACCAAGCCATGAAAACTTGTGAAGGAAACACCCTATACTTCTTGGCAAGAGGTAGAGGATGAAGAAATAGGAAGTGGGTAGACTTTAGTTTTGGATTTCTCACACTTTTTCATCAATCACCATTGATGTAGCAAGCTTTCATGAAAGAAGAAAGATGAAGAAGAAGAAGAAGTTATGATAAGTATTGAATAATTAGATAAATAAATCAATACTTATCATATATTAACCCATGGTTAATTGTAGAGAATGGACCATGGTTAACTTGTATGGTTAGGGTTAAGGATGAGACAAGAATGGTGACTTAGTCAATGCTTCATGAAACTTCAACTAAAAAAAAAACTAAGCCACCATTTCTTTTTTCTCTTTATCATTTTCATTTTCCAAAATAAACAAAAAGAATAAATAAAAGAATAAGTAAATAAAATGAAACCCTAACCATTCATATAACCATGGTCAATTCTTTACACAAACCCAAGCTTGCATGTATCATCAAACATGATACAATCTTGTGCATAAAAGTATATCACATATACAACTTGCACAATCCAAGTGAGAAAATCCATTTAAAGTGAACCAATACCAGTTAATGCAAAGTAATATATCAAATATATAATTATACATTAAATCATTAAATCAACACTTGATTCAATGATCCGGTCTTGTCGCATATAACCGGCTAGTATCCAATGTATCGGCTTATCGAATCAATCCTTGATTCGATAACTAGGTTATATCGCATACAACCATTCGACACATTCATCGCGAGAATGAAATACGGTATCACATACACGAATTATTCTCGGTCCCGCACATATCTCATATGTGCTCCTATTTCGTTTCACTTGAGCTAGGAAACCTCTGTGTAGGACTCTAAAGACTCGTCAATACGCCGGCAGCAGATGATGATCATATCAAACACCCACAAGCCGCAAGCGGTCTGCTAAACGTAACGGCCACCCGGGTATTGAGCGATCAGAAGATCGACGAGCAAGCCCGCTCACACTCCTGTGAATCCAACCAGTAACACTTACCGTACAGTCCGGTCTGTTCGTCTGATATGTCGCATATCTCGCCTAGGGGTGGTAAACGTCAGACCCCAGTAGCTCGATAAGTCATGCCGACGTGAAGTCCATGACATATGTGAAACTACTGATAACACTTACCAGTAGGTCACTGCAACCCTGGCCAGGGTTTTCCTGTTATGGCCAGTCGAGCATAGCGCAACATCAACCCCCAATACCGGGAGAGACGAATCCCCTCCTATCGCTCATTGCCTCCATGTAAATCGGGACTGTACCCAAAAACCACCTGTTTGCACGACTCAGTAGAGCCGTGGTAGGGTGGAAATCAAAGCACAGTGGGAGACACACAAGACTCTATGACGATCTCGGGTCAACAGACTAAGCTGTACCAGTGTCACCAGAGAACTGCCATCTGACGTGAGGTATAATACCATCTGGGAGTTCTCGGCGAGTCCGTTCAGTGTACCCAGTCTCCACTGAGCACCCGTATACCATCTCTGATGTCAAACACCAATGTATATGGGATCATCCATCGCCCATCGCATGGGTCGAGAAGATATACGCTAGTCTACTTTGGAATATCAATGCCCCGTCTCGATATTCCCTCGACTAGGAACATTGAAGGATGTACTCATGGACTATCCAGGCCCCACTAGTATGATCTGCATCACAGTCCTGGAAGTCGAGTACACACCCTAAGGGCTTTATCAACATGTAACAGAGAGACAGAAAGTATACACGTTAAGATAAAGAGCAACCAGATAGCGTACTATCATGTCGAGCAAGAAAGTCCTACCTATATATGTCCCAGCATCCACTACAATATACATCCAATGTACAGTAATGGCCTCTAGGGCATACATATAACTAATAAACATGTATGGCGACACTCCGAAGCCAACCCAAGTGCAGCAGCTACACAAGATCATGAACCTTGTCGGATAACGTAACACGCGTATTCAAAACACTAGATTATAGCAAAGTGATCCCAGATTTTGATACACAAACAATTAGTGAAAGTTTCTAGTTCCACGAGATCACACACAACCCCAGAGACCCCATGACAAAGAACCAACACTCCATCCCCCACTCTGGCCGCAATTTGATGCCAGAACCATTAAATCTGTGGCCCGATTGGAAGGAAATGGTCTCATGTTTTTATGGTGGGTTTTAGGTGATAACACTAGGTCACTGTGAAGAAACACCTGGTTCTACAGCAGATCACAGAGACTTCAAGTTGACACTAAAAATACGATATTTACACAAACTAAACCTTTAGTGTTCTAAACCATAACTTTGAGGCAACACAACAAAATAAATACCTAATTATCAGTTAGAGGTCATTACCTAACCATTCTTGCTCAAAAATCAAATCTTTCCAAGCTCCAAGGCATCTTAGTGGCTAAAGCAAGACTTTTGAAGTGTTTAAATGTGATTTTTGTGAAGTTTAGCAAGGTTTTAGTGATGGGGTAGTAAGGGTTCAGTTTGGGGTTGAGGGGATGAACAATAAATGAGAGTGAAAGAGAATGAGAGAGTGAGAGAGATGATAATGATGAGAGGTGAGTGTAGGGTGAGTCTTATCCTTACACTCACTCTCTCCCTCTCCTCATTAATGCTCACATAAAGGCTCTCATGACTCATCTAGCCACCTCTCTCTCAATCCAAACAAGATATTTCTCACACAAAATATCTAAGACAAGGTTAAGGCAAGGTTAGATTAAGGTATGGATTGCTTAAGGTGTCATGGTCACTTAACAAGATTAACACTAACTAACCCTCACATTAACATGCACATGTGTGTGCAAACCATAACAAATAATAATAAAATATTAATTAATTGTTATAAAATGTGAGGAAACCGATTTGGTAAACTTTTCCTCAAAAACCCGCATTAATGCTTAATTAACACTAACGGCATTTCTAAGGTGTTACAAACATGAACCGTTACTAATAGTGTTGTGTCTCATTAATACTATGCCTATATACAATAGGTAATTGGATGTGCAACAATGTTTCTCATGCACAATCGATATACATATATACATATAAACAACAGTGATAACATTGAATCTAACCCTCGACGCATAACGACATACGGGAGATTCCCCTGTAAATATTAAATCTACTCACCGATGATCTCGAGCTAGGTAAATCCAACAACCTGCTTTCCTTTCCTTGTAGCGTCTGAAGTCCCCGCAATTGATCCTATATCACACGACAACATGAAAAGTGCAAATTAGAAACCTTCCGATAACACACGCAAACAACGGCAACAAACAAAGCGACTCCCACAAGCTCCCAAGTGTTCTCTTAGCGGCTAAACGCATACAGCAACATCCTAGACCAACTCTATGGCTAATAAACGTACGAAATACCTAAACGAATATCGGATAAATCTGCATCGCAGGTTGCCGAAACGCTTGAATTCGAGCTAAACGGTCCTAGATTTTTCTACACAAAGAATTAGTGAAAGTTGCAAGTTCCACGAGACTACAAACAACCCAAGAGACCCCATGACTAAGACACGAGACCCCAGTCCCCAATCTGGCTGCAATTTGCGGCCAGAACCAATTTATTTGCGGCCAAGTAAGAAGGGGGAGGCTCAGGTTTTTAGGGTAGTTTCTAGGTCTCCAAACCAGGTCTCTGTGATGGCAACTTCTTGAAGAAAAACCTGGTTCGATAGCAGATTCACCCGAGACACCAAACTTAACAAATATACGATATTTCGGTCAAAACTAAAACTTTAAGGTTTAAAACTGAAACTAAAAAGCAACACAACATCCTTAAAGCCTAGTTAACAGTTAGAGATTACTACATCACCAAACTTGCTCGAAAACCCGAGCTTTCCAAGCTCCAAGTCATCTCAAGAGACTTAACTTGACTTTGTAAGGGGTTTTAATGAGGTTTGAAGAAGATTAAGCTTGGTTTTGTGATGGAGAAGTATACTTTCAGTTGAAGGAGAGGAGAAGGAGAAAATAATTGAGAATGAGAGAGTGAGGAAAAAAAATGGGGAGTGTGGGGTGATGAATGAGAGAGTGGGAGGGTAAGAGTAGACATGCCCTTTCTCTAACTTCAATAAATGCTCCACATGTTTGTCATGCCTCATCATTCACTCAAAATTTCAACCCTCCTCTTTCATCAACAATTAAAACAAAATCCTTTTGTTTAAAATCTAAATAATTAAATAAATACATATAACATAATGGCATGAGGGTTAAGGTGTCATGCTACAATTTATGGTTAACACAAATTAACCCTGGGTTAACATGCACAAGTGTGTACAAGCTAAAAATAATATAATGAAATATTAATAAATTTTAATAAAATATGTGAAAACTATTTTGGTTAACATTTTTATTAAAAAACTCGTATTATCGTTTAATTAACGTTAATCGCATTCTAAGGTATTACATGAAGGTTGAAACTCTACAGGCGCATTTGATGGTATAACATTATATTCTTTTTATATAACTTTATTTATCCAAATTAAACATTTATGTTTATTTAGCACAACAAATAATTGTTTACTTTTTAAAGCACCATATCATGCTATTTATGAATAATCATTAATAATGATAATATGTATATCATAAATAAAATATCAAATATTGACATTGAAAAAGATGAAAATATGAATAAAGTCTGGCACCAATTAAATGAAATTTTTAACTCATTGTAAATAGTTTTAAGAATTAAAAAAAAAGATTTAACAAGTTTAATTTTGATAAATGAGATATCATTAAACTAATTATACACCCAAAAGATGAGTTTATCATCGTTCCTTTCATATATCGATTATGTATACCGGGATACCAAAATGTTTCTTATACTTATGTATGCTATTTAATTTTGATTTATGTGTATGTTATTTAATTATTTTAAATGTTTATATTTTTATGTATTCTAATATCGATCACATAACAATATATATTGGTTGCAATCAAAAAAGAATTTCACAAGATATATAAAAATTTAATATTCTAAAATATTTAATTTTATGATTATATATGGATACGTACTGTAATTTAGTTAGTAAATGAGAGAGAGAGAGAGAGATTTTAAGCTTTTTAGTTGATTCGGATGGCTTAGATATATGGAGGGGGAAGAGAAAGAGTAACAGAAGGGAGAGAGGTATGCTGGGTGCGTGGGTGGGTGGGTGTTGTGTAGGGCGGGGGGGCTGTCAGGGGAATGGTTTTATAGTTCAATTTTTTTCCATCCAAATAAGTTTCTATATAAATTTTTAAGAAGTAACCGTTTTTTTCTAAATAAATTTTTAGGATGTAGCATTTTTTTCTATATAAAATGTTCCGGTTGGAACTTTTTTAAACCTCCAATTCTTGTTCCAAATAAAATAACGCTATACTCTTGAGTTCTAGTTTCAATTCTAATTGACTAACACTAATATTTTAATTATCCAAACATATTTCAGTTCTAACTCTAATTAACTATTCCCCTAAGTTTGCGCTTGGTACATTAAATGGATAATTACTGGGAATTATCGCATTTTCTGGAATGGGATGACCGGGGATCGAATTCCAAAAAATCTTGCATTAACGTGCTTGGTATTTTTTAATCATTCCCGGTAATATATGTATTTGCAATCGTTGACCGACGACGAGACCGGAGGAGGGCTTGTAGATGGCGGCAAGGCCGGCGATGAATGGTCGATCAGCGATGGGCTGACGAGCAGCCGACAATAGGAGGCATGATCGACCGGCGACAAACTACGGCCGACTGGCATCGAACATCTGACCGGCGGAGGGCTGGTCGACGATGACCGACAAACGACTGATCGGCGATCGGTGACGGGCCAGACGGCGAACAACCGATGTGGGCGGTGGGTCTGACCGGCCAATGGGTGGCGAGGTGTAACACCTAGTATTTTGAAATCCCAATATGATAAGTATTTGAACGTATTTTTTTGATTCTATATTCATGAAATATATCATGTGTCATATCAGATCTAATATCAGTTCAAATATCAGCCTGAGTTGGCTCATCATTGTTTAAGACAGCCTGGGAATCATTCTCAATATCAATATCTTCTTTGGATGTATGAGGAGGCTCATAATCATCTTGCGCCAGCTACAAGTCCTTTAGAATGATGTTTTCCTCTCCGTTCATGTGAAATGACTCATGATTAATTTGAGCCAGCTCAACCCCTTCTTGAGACGGCTCGAGTCTCCTTTGAGACGGCTCATTTTGTGTCTAGAATATCATACTTCTTCTCTGTTGCTTTGAGCCAGCTCACCATACTCTCGAGCAGGCTAAACTCAAATCTGATCGCGTTCCTGATATCTCGCGCGAATCTTTTCTTCTCATAACCGACTGAACACCTATTTAAACACCGAGCCCCCATGATAAAAACTATATCCGCCTCCCCTCTCTCATTTTCCCCCTCCCCCATCATCTACCAAGTAGAGATCTCCCAAGTACTTAAGAACCCATCGCCGACTTCACCCTCTGCCATCGAGGTTGCCACCATCTCTCGCCATTGTCTCCATCGATTCCAACGATCCATCAACGTTAGCATCTTCCTCTTCTCTTTCGTGGCTACCCCAGGCCAGAACCCATCAAATCGTGATCACCATCATTTTCGAAATCCCACGTATTCACCAAAGGGCAAGTACTCTTGCTCTAGTCTTATTTGGCCGATACGACATGGGTCGATCCCTCACTAAACTCTCTAGCTCTAATTAAATAAATATAATCGAAACCTTGATAATCATTGATAATATGTTAACTTTTCTTGTTGTACTCTTAACGGAAATCCTAGAATTTTGCGCACCCATTAATCAAAATCTTTAAAGATCATGCATAATTTGATATGTTTTGATAACGAATACACTGTTGGATATAGGTGCCCTCAAGACAATTATTGTAATTGAAGGATGTCAATTATTAATTGAAGGAGAACAATCTTGCTTAAGATGATAGTATACTATCTGGTTTAGCTCTATCTTTCATGTGTATGCATTTTACTTGTTATCAAGTATCGCTAACATATAAGATAAATATTGAATATAGTACCCTCAAGGTAATATTGTAATTACAGGCATGTGATTATGATAATTGAAGGAAAACCTATATGGATAGAACAGTTTTACTCACGATGATAGTATTCTATCTGGTTTGACTTTATAGGTCTTACAGATTTAATGATTGCAAAATCGGTAGTTTCTCGGCAGGTGATGAGCTTGACATCGACAAGAGTTATCGGGTTATTAGGGGTCTGACGTTTACAAACCCCCTAGATCTGGTATGCGATACTATTTGACAAGCAGACTGGACTGTACGAAGATTGTCACTTTGTAAGGAACCTAGTAACCGCGCCATAAGATTCGCGGTGAAGGCGGAAGTGAAAACAAAAATTTAAAAGTAAGCACTAGTGACCTATACCATAGAATCGATACTAAACACTAAATTAGAAAACTAAACTAACAGAAGTTAGGGGCTAGCTACCATTGTAGCGTGTCCGCGGAATTGCGGAAAACCCTACAGCTCTCCATGGACTCTCGGAAGGCTCTGAAATAGTCAGGAACGAGTTTGGATGCCGATCTTCCTCGTCGAAGATGATCCACCCGAAAGAGTCTGAATCGAGCTTTAGCTTCCTATCCAAAAACCAAGTGAAGCTGTTGTTTCCTAGTGCCCTCGCCGCTAACCCACGGTCAATACGGAATCCGAAAACAAAAATTTTATGGCGCAAGAAACCATAAACTAAGAATATGTTAGTGATATATGCCCTAGAGGCCATTATTGTATAGTACTGGATTATATATTATATTTTGGAAGGTTGGGATATACACAGATATAATAACAGTCTTGCTCAACATCATAGTATGCTATCTGCTTTGATTCTATCTTAATATGTCTATATGTTTTTTTAACATATCGCTAATACATAGTGATAGAGCCTTTAGGATCTTTGATTGACTACCAGCGTTATGATGGCAGTCACACTAGTGGGGTCTGGATAGTTTATAAGCACATCCTTATATTTTTCCCTAGTGATAGGATTATTGAGACAGGGCATCGATACTCAAGAGTAGACTAGTGTATCTGTTTCTCATCCCAGTTCGGGAGATGGCATGTCCCGCAGCCATTGGTATGCGATACCGGAGATAGTATACAGGTGCTCATTGCATTATGAGTTATACTGGACGAACTCGATGAGAACTGCTGGTTGGTATTATACCTATCGTCAGTTAGCAGTTCCCGGGTGACATGAGTACAGGTTAGTCCACTGACTTGACATCAATATTCGTCTCGAGTGTGTTCCCACTGTACTTAGATCACTGCCCTATGTTCATATCAGATTATTGCATTTTTATACCGCCCAATTTTTATCATATTGCTTATCGGTAGGTACTCTTGAGCCGTGTTTGCTAGTCAATTGCAGGATACAGGTTCTCGGCTTTTAACAATGAAATTCATGGAAAAACACGACAAAATCCGGGTTCCTGCCAACCACAAATAAAACACGGATCTCCGCTCTTTATCCGTCTGTTGCCACACACCAGTTTAGGAGACAAAATGGCAAATCAATGTCATTTTCATGCACAAGGCTCAATGGCAACACAAGATCCAAGAAATCTACGCGGAGCTCGGGGAAATCATGACAAAAAGATCCACATCCAATCACCTTTTGACTTGCTGAAATTCTGGATAACTTGTGGAGAGATTCTGAGAAAAAAAGTGTACCAAACTGATCCAAACATCAACACTAAGAAGCAAAAAAAATACGATGATCCAACTCCTCTAAAGCGTCGCGGTTCCGCGGCATTAGCATGCTTATGCCGCTGAACCGCGGCCGTACTGTCTCCTCAGTTGACGAAACTTCAGGGTTATTTTGGTCTTTTCATGTAGAGGCAGAATTTTGCCCTAGATTTCCAGTTTCCTGCCTATAAATAGCCCAGAACCTTGTGAAGCCAAGGGTGCTTAATCTTGTATTTTCTAGGTTTTAGAATGCTTGTTCTTCTTCCTCTTCTCATCTCTTCTCCATTGAAAAACTTGTAGTGAGCTTTTGTGAGTGAAGAATGATGAATAAAGAAGTTCATTTTATTATCATACTTGTCTTGCTCTTATGTTAAATGCTTGTAATTTTCATTTGTTAACTTAGTTGTTGTTATTTCTTGTTGTTTCTTTCTTTCTCTTTTTCTTTATCCTTAAAACAACCATGATACTTACGCTTGATCCTTGCCAAGGTGAGGTCGCAAATAGCTAGTTGTTATCTTCTAATCTCTTTCTTTCTATCTTCCTCTTTGTTTTATTTTCTTTTCATTATGATGTGTGAGTAGTTTCCATACTTGTTAGGGTAGGATAAGGGAAGTTTGAGAGAAGGAAATTTCTCTCACTCTTTCCTTGCCCAACATCTTAAATCGACTCCCGTTAATTGAACCACAATCCGCTCCCTACGGCACCCTATCCTACATGATAGCGGTGATTCCGTAGTGAGATCGGTTGTGGTTGAATTAACCGGAGGTTATGGCTAAGAGCCAAGAACGGACTGACAAGCACCAAAAGGAAGAACTTAAGCTTTGGAAACCCTAACTTATACTCGCAAGTTCCTTCCTAGTCGTGCTAATCCCCGTTGTTGCCGATTACCGTAACACCGATATTAAGAGTGGCAACGAAAGAAGTGAGCGACTCCTAACTCAAACTAACATAATCCTAACCCTATCAAGCTCTCTTTACATATCATTTTAACACTTAGATAATCACAAACAAATCTGGACTTACGGACTTAACTCGTTAAAGCACATAGAAAAAGATTCCCATTTCCCTGCGGACGACCCGTACTCAACCGGCTAGCTACAAGCGAAACCGTTTTGATTGCGGTAATTAACTAAACTTAAACACGCAGAATCGCTACCAATCAAATGGCGCCGTTGCCGGGGAGACGGTAGTTTATTTCCTTGTGTAATTTCGGGTTAACTTGTGAATATAAATATAACCAAAACAAAAAAAAATATACATTGTAAGAAAAAGAAAACCATCTTGTTATTTTTGATTAGTTTTTGTGCAAGTGTGCAGGATAATACGAAGTTCGAGTTCAGTGCCATATAAGTGGGATATACGAAGTTCAAGTTCAGTGCCAAAGACGTGGGAAGATAGACCCATATTTCGCGGCTATACCGCGACGGATCAAAATGAAGCAAGCGGTCTATTGTAAAAATCTGGAGCAGATACAATAAGCAAATCAAGATTCAGCAACTCCAGACAAGTAGAGGACAACCACAGCAGAACACCCAAAATTTTTTGAAGGCCCAATCCCACCTTTCTGCCGCGGAACCGCGGCATTAGCAAGCTTAGGCCGCGGAACCACGGCCATTTGGCTTCTTCATGGTGCAAAACTTTCTGTGAGTCTTTCTCTTCTTCCCCCCACTCCTCTGGACTCCAATAAACTGTGTTTTCTGCAGCATTCTTTACGCAAATTCTCTTCCCCCTTCCAATAAACTGTTCTTGTGCAGGATTCTTTGCGCCGCGCTAAAAATAAAAAAAATTGTTTAAAGTTGATTTGTTACCGCTTTGCATTCATTAATACGGACTTAAGGGGCTTGAAACCAATTCAGATTGGGTGGGAATTTCATCACCCTTCCCAGGACCCCAGAAATCACAAAAAGCATATGCATTGACCATTGTTAAATTAAAAAAATACTAGACTCAGCCCTAAGGACTTCGCGCTCAATAGGACAGAGGACTAGTTACAGGCATCGGCCGTTTATCCTATCTGACTTTTGCGGTGTCTACGCAAGTGTGTCGAAGGCAAGTGGTTATTTAATTAAGGAACTTCGCGAAAGCGTTGGACAACCTCCCACTTACCTGGCACTTACCTGGTCGCAATTGACAGAGAAGAGGCGGATTGAGGTCCTATTTCTAGTCCTCTGGAACAGTTAGGAGCTGTCTCGCAGACCTAGGTGACCCTAGATCTAGGTGTGATTGTGCATATCTTGTTTGTGATTGCTTAAAGCCGTAAGTCCATACATATTTCTGTAAAGCTCTTTCTAAAAACAAAAAAAAAATCAAAAGGAAAAAATCAAAAACTTTTATAAAAACTTGCCCTTTGTCGCCAAAATCCATTTTTCACTCCACCACCCATCGCCTTTCTCCATTGACGTTTTCTTACCCTCACCTTCTCCGCGTTGACTATACTAAACCCGTTTAGTGTATGTCCGCTTGGACTCGGGACACTAGCGCTCGCCTAGTCCGCGTTACGTTAGTCGCTACCGACTACGCGATCGACTCAGACGTCGAAACTCCGTCCACTCCTCTTTCACCTTTACCGTTGCCGGCCAACTCCGACGTTGACCGGAATTCTGTTCATACATCTTCACCTTCACCATCACCAACCTCTTCTTCCGCGATGTCAGGATTTAATCCGAACATCTCTTTGACTACCCCTGGATTGGCTCCACCTCCGACGGAGACCAATAACCCACCACCACCGCCTGTTGTAGCGCAGCAGCGAATCGTGCTTCAGGATCGTTTCTATCCCACCCGTTCTGCACTTCCCACCTGCCTTTCTCTTCCACCGGCCAATGGGGATAGTTTTGAAATTAAGCCCCACTTCATCAACATGCTTCCACGATTTCATGGGCTTGAATCTGAAGATGCCTATATCTTCATCAATAAATTTCAAAACGTTTGTGCCATGATGAAAACTACCCAACTGTCGGACGATGCTATACGTCTACGGGTCATTCCGTTCACCTTATGCGATCTTGCTGAAAAATGGCTGTATAGCACCGCTTCCCACTCCATAACCAGTTGGGACGAGTTTGTTAAAGCGTTTCTCAAAAAGTTCTATCCGAATCATAAAACCGCAAGGATTCGCAATGAAATCAACCAATTCTCTCAGCTTCCTTCTGAACCCTTCTGGAAGTGCTTTGACCAGTACAAAGACCTTCTTGTTCAGTGTCCTCACCACGGTATAGAGAAATGGAAACTTTGCCAAACCTTATACGAGGGCCTGAACCCAACAACGAAGCAGTTGTTGGAAACCATCTGTCAGGGCCACTTCCTATCGAAATCTGACGAGGAAGCATGGCAATTCTTTGATGACCTTGCGGAGCAAACGCTACAATGGGAGAGCACCAGACCGACTTCTTCTTCTTCTTCCTCCACTTCTACCGGTCAGTCTAGGGTAGGAATTCACCAACTTGACGTCTCTATTGCGATGAAAGCTGAAATGGCTGCGATAACGAGAAAGCTTGAAGCGATAGAGAGCAAATTTTCATCTCCTGCTCCTACCCCTATTCTCCCCCTTGGCACCATTTGCGCTTGTTGTTCCGATCCTTCTCACTTAACCGAAGAGCGTCCTTACAATCCACCATCGCAAGGACAGGATCAGGTTAATCCTGCATTCCAGCAAAGACCGAGGAATGATCCATACTCTTCCACCTACAATCCCGGTTGGAGGAACCACCCCAATTTCGCCTGGAATCAGAATCAGAATCAATTCCAAGGCAACAATTTCCAAAGGCCCCCTCCGCCGCAGCAACAAGCGCAGCAACAAACTCAACATCAGTTTCAGCAGCCCTTCCAACCCCAACCTTTTCAAAATCAGACGAACAACTTTGCACCCAACAATTCTTTTCCACCAAACAACTTTGTTCCGTCAAACAACGATAAGGTTTCCTCGCTCGAACGAAGTCTGGAGGCGTTCGTTAAACAATCGACACAATCCACCGCCAACATCCAGTCTTCCATTCAGTCCTTAGTGCAACACACTGCCACTCATGGGCAAAGCATCAAGACCATCGAGGCCCAGATTGCACAACTGAATGCGGCCTTAAGCGAGCGAGAAAAGGGGAAGCTCCGGTCCCAGCCACTCCCAAATCCCGGTCACCCATAGAATGTACATGTTGCTCTTGAACAACAGAATCATAATGTGAATGCCGTGACCACATTGAGATCGGGAAGGATGCTGCAAAACAACATTGGCACACGGATCAACGACGACACCCCGGCCGCTTCTTCTTCTTCTCCTGCTTCGTCGTCTTCTGAGCCTATTCTCCGCTCTTCAACAGGCTCTCCTTCCTCTTCTTCTGCTCTGAATGGACCCACTTCTCACTCCACGAAAACACCTGTTCTGGGATCCGTTCCAACTCCACAATCTCCTCCACAAGCATTAGACTCAACCAATTTTAAAAACGTCCCATTTCCAAACCGGTTGAGGTCTAATAAACAAAATGCTCAAATGGAGAAGATTCTGGAGTTATTTAAGCAGGTTAACATTCCTCTTTTAGATGCTGTCCAACAAGTCCCATCCTACGCGAAAATCTTAAAGGACTTGTGCACGAAAAAGAGGAAGTCTCAGATACCAAAGAAAGTTTTCTTGGCTAGTGCTGTGAGTGATGCTCTTACCCAATCTTTACCACAAAAACGGAAGGACCCTGGCTGTCCTACGATTTCTATTACCATTGGGGATAAGAACATCAACCGCGCACTATTAGATCTTGGTGCCAGTGTTAACCTGCTTCCGTACTCAGTATACGAGCAATTAGGCGTAGGAGAGCTGAAACCCACACACTGTACTCTCCAAATGGCCGACCGATCGATCACCCATCCTAGGGGTGAGCTAGAGGATGTGTTAATTAAAGTCGGGGACTTTATATTCCCCGTTGACTTCATTGTATTAGACACACAGCCTGTAGCTAACCCCCGGAATCAAATTCCGGTGATACTCGATCGCCCATTCCTTGCAACCTCAAATGCTGTGATCAATTGTCTCAATGGTTCGATGAACCTCTCTTTTGGAAACATGACAATTGAACTCAACATTTTTAGGTTGGGGAATCAGCCCTCCGAACCTAATGCTCATATACTGGACGTCTGCTCGATCCAGGAGATCACCCCTGAAGAGTGTGAATTCAAGGAGTTTCTGTTCGATCATGCTAACCTTAACGCCACTAGTGCGTTCCTCCTCGAACCTGCTACTGTTTCTGCGCCCGACAACGACTACGAGTGTTTCACGTTCTTGAACGATCTTAGCCACTCGCAACCCGAGTTTGAATCCTTCGAATTTCCGGATGAGTTACCTGAAACATCCGACTCGGTCGCTTACACTCGTTTTGAACCTTTGCTGGAGTCCTTTGAGTTCGAGACCTCTGCACCAATCTTGCCTTCAATCGTTTCACCTCCAATGCTCGAACTCAAGCCTTTGCCGTTTCACCTTATGTACGCTTACTTAGGTGAGAACGAGACCCTCCCTGTCATCATCTCGGCTTCTCTAGCTCCAGAGCAAGAGAAAGCCCTTCTCGCGGTCTTGCACAGCAACAGGCAAGCTTTTGGCTGGTCCATGGCGGACATCAAGGGGATTAGCCCCCTGATCGTTGAACATCACATTCATCTGATGGATGATGCCAAACCAGCCCGGGATCCACAAAGACGTCTCAATCCTGTCATGAAAGAGGCTGTGAAGAAGGAGATCGTAAAATGTCTGGATAGTGGTATCATTTACCCTATCTTTGATAGCCAGTGGGTTAGCCCCATTCACGTTGTCCCCAAGAAATCAGGTATAACGGTCATCACTAACGAGGAAAACGAGTTAATCCCTACTCGCACCCAAACTGGGTGGCGAGTATGCATCGATTACAGAAAACTCAACGCCGCAACGCGGAAGGACCACTTTCCGCTACCTTTCATTGACCAAATGCTTGAACGATTGGCCGGACACGAGTACTACTGCTTTCTTGATGGCTACTCCGGCTATAATCAGATTCCCATCGCCGAAAAAGACCAGGACAAGACCACATTCACTTGTCCTTTCGGCACGTTTGCATATCGTCGCATGCCCTTTGGGTTATGCAATGCGCCCGCTACCTTCCAGCGGTGTATGATGGGAATGTTCTCAGACATGGTGGAAAAATTTCTGGTGATCTTCATGGATGATTTCTCCATCTTCGGCGATTCCTTCAACGAGTGTTTGCTGCATCTTGACGCTGTCCTTACCCGATGTAAGGACAAGAATCTCACTTTGAATTGGGAGAAGTGCCACTTCATGGTGCGCGAAGGTATTGTCTTAGGACATATCATCTCGCAAAATGGCATAGAGGTTGACAAAGCAAAGATTGAGGTCATTTCCAATCTCCCTCCTCCCAGATGCATCAGAGATATCCGAGCCTTCCTTGGCCATACCGGTTTCTATAGACGGTTCATCAAGGACTTTAGCAAGATTGCTAGGCCCTTGACTCTTTTGCGTGCCAAGGATACGCCATTCGACTTCAACTCGAGCTGTGTGACTGCATTCGAGTCATTGAAAAGCTCACTCACTTCTGCTCACGTTCTTTCTTCGCCTGACTGGACGCACCCATTTGAGATTATGTGCGATGCATCCGACTTTGCCATTGGTGCTGTCCTTGGACAACACATAAACAAGATGCCGCACGTAATCTATTATGCGAGCCGAACCCTGAACGACGCCCAACTCAATTATACAACAACTGAGAAGGAATTCTTAGCTATTGTATTTGCTTTAGAAAAGTTCAGGCCCTACCTCATCGGCTCTCCAGTCATTGTCTACACAGACCATTCTGCTCTGCGCCATCTTTTTGCGAAGAAAGATGCAAAATCTCGGTTAATACGTTGGATCCTCTTGCTTCAAGAGTTTGACCTTGTCATTAAGGACAAACGAGGATGTGAAAACGTAGTTGCCGACCATCTCTCACTACTTCCTTCTTCGCCTTCGCTTCCAATTCCGATCAATGACATTTTCCCGGATGAACAGCTCTTGACAGTATCTTGCGAACCCTGGTTCGCAGATATTGTGAACTATTTGGCCACGGGATTACTACCGACTGAATGGTCAAGTCAGGACAGACTTCGCTTCTTATCCCAAGTAAAACACTTTTACTGGGAAGAACCCTATTTGTTCAAGTATTGTCCCGACCAGATTATTCGTCGGTGTGTCCCTGACGAGGAATTCAAGAGTGTGCTGTCATTTTGCCACGATCAAGCATGTGGCGGGCATTTTGGCCCCAGAAAGACATCTGAGAAGATCTTGCAATGTGGTTTCTACTGGCCACAACTCTTTAAAGACGCTCATGACTATTGCAAGACTTGCTCCCGGTGCCAACACTTGGGCCGGATATCCCGGAGGAACGAGATGCCGCTCCAACCGATCTTGGTTGTGGAGATTTTCGATGTTTGGGGGATAGATTTCATGGGGCCGTTTCCCAGCTCTTTCGGGAACTTGTACATCCTTCTCGCTGTTGATTACGTCTCTAAATGGGTCGAGGCTATGCCCAGCCGGACTAACGACAACAAGGTTGTCGTTAGGTTTCTTAAAGAACACATTTTCTCCCGTTTTGGGCACCCCCGGAGCGATCATCAGCGACAATGGAAGTCATTTTTGCAATAAGACTTTCGAGGCCTTGATGCGGAAATATTCCATTAATCATAAGCTCTCTACGCCCTACCACTCCCAAACCTGCGGGCAGGCCGAAGTTTCAAATCGGCAAATCAAGCAGATACTGGAGAAGACGGTTTCCAAGAACCGAAAAGTTTGGTCGCTGAAACTCACTGATGCCCTTTGGGCATTTCGAACCGCTTATAAGACCGACCTTGGCATGTCTCCCTATCGGCTTGTGTACGGAAAAGCTTGCCACCTACCTGCCGAAATAGAGCATCGCGCATTTTGGGCGATAAAGGAGCTGAATCTGTCTCTCGAAGATGCGGGCAGCCATCGGAAGCTGCAGTTGAACGAATTGAGCGAGCTTAGGGATGAGGCTTACGATAACGCGGTTGTCGTTAAGAACCGAACGAAGGTGTTTCACGATAAACACCTTTTGCGCAAAACTTTCGTACCTGGTCAACAGGTATTGCTTTACGACACCAGACTACACTTCCATCCAGAAAAGCTCAGATCTCGCTGGAAAGGGCCGTATTTTGTGCGGAATGTGTATCCGCATGGCGCTGTGGATTTGGAGAATCAAAAGGACGGTTCATTTTTTAAAGTGAACGGACACCGACTAAAACCGTACCTTAGCGCCGAACCAACAAAGGAGCTCCTGGTCTTACAGGAGCCGGTTTACCCAGCATAATCTTCCTCTGCCTACCTCCAAACTTCGGTTATCCAGCCAAGAACAAGTGGACACTGTTCCAAATAAGTTTGGGGGTATGTATATACCATTTTGTATATTTTTGTGGATATTCTTTTTCTTTTTCTTTTTCTTAAAACCAAAAACACAAAAAAATAAAAATAAAAATTTTGTGTATATCTAACCGACAATTTTGACCCTTCAAATGATCTCTTCATGCAATGACAGTGAGGACGCTGTCCAGTTTATGTTTGGGGGTACGCTCGGTACGCGTTTCTTACCTTCGCATCCATATGTATATTTTGCATCTGCATATTAAAATCCATAAAATCCATAAAAATCTGAAAATTTTCTAAAAACATAAAAACTTTTTTGTCAAGTTAGCTAGTGGGAGGACTCTGATTCAACATTTCGACGGTTTTGTTTGATAAGATAAGAATAACTAAATCTTATGTTTAGATTTTGAAAACCTGAAAGATAACTCTCCTTTGAAGTTAACTATAGCCGATATACATCTTTACATCACACTACACGTATCGTGAGTTTTGGAAATTAGATGACAGGTCTTTTTATGTCTAAAAACTTTTAAATGGATAAATGATTTTCTGAGGATCAAATAGGTTTGTTCGGAAATAAGTAATATCAAGAATAGTTTATGAAGTGAAGTGAATATGAAGGAATGTTATTGATGCCTTAATTGGAACTAAGTCTGAAAAATAACCCATCTGAAACTTGATTGGAATGATTACACACCGAACCCACTAAACACGTCTTTTATCCAAAAAAATAATTGAACTGCCGGTTATGTCTCCGTTCGTATTGAATCATCATAATTTTCACGCCAAACCGTCTTTTGTTTTTGGACCTAGGTAACTTGAGTAATTAAGTCCGCTGGGGTGTTTTTACACCTAATGCCCTAAAACCAACTGGTTTGGGTGCATTGGCCCAAAGCTCGCTAAGAAGCCTAGAAAGTCCAGATTAAAACAAAGTCAAGCAAGTGTTCTCTCAGAGTTAAAATTCCTAATGGTTCTTTGTGTGAGAATAATCTTGATAAAAGACAGGCTTTTATAAAAAAAATATTTAGCGGAGATATGAAGGTTTTATTCTATGATAAAGACTATTGCACGTTCACAGAGGTGTGTATGAAATGAAAACAAGAAAAAGGTGGAGTGAAAAATAAGACCTAGTTTCCTGTTAGGGAAGATAGAAATTCTGAAGTTGAAACCTTACTGGAAAACGAAACTTGAAAAAAATGCTTAACTCTTTATAAACCTTATGTGATCCTTTCAAAATTCTTATCTAGGCTTTATTGTGTGATATGATGACTTTATTCGATCCTTCTGAAACTTAACGACACTATTTGCACTGCACGTATAGACATATAAAATCTGTAGTTAAATAAGAAGCGAGGTGTGAAAAATAAAGGTTCGATAGTCTAGACTTAGGATAATAGAATTGTTATTTTCTGAAACAAAACATTAGGGTTTGAATCTTAGTTATTTTACAAAACTAACTTGACCGGATTTTGTGGGTGTAATCCGCTGAAAACCCTGAGGAGACAACACTCCTCCTACTAAGGACACCTAGAGGTTTAACGGCTTGTTGCACATGCTCAGTGCAATCACGTTCCCTGCGAAAGTGAGGTTAGGAATTTTCTTTTTTGTGTGAATAAATTGGCTTTGCTCGGGATGAGCAAATGATAAGTTTGGGGGTATTTGTTCATATCAGATTATTGCATTTTTATACCGCCCAATTTTTATCATATTGCTTATCGGCAGGTACTCTTTAGCCGTGTTTGCTAGTCAATTGCAGGATACAGGTTCTCGGCTTTTAACAATGAAATTCATGGAAAAACACGACAAAATCCGGGTTCCTGCCAACCACAGATAAAACACGGATCTCCGCTCTTTATCCGTCTGTTGCCACACACCAGTTTAGGAGACAAAATGGCAAATCAATGTCATTTTCATGCACAAGGCTCAATGGCAACATAAGATCCAAGAAATCTACGCGGAGCTCGGGGAAATCATGACAAAAAGATCCACATCCAATCACCTTTTGACTTGCTGAAATTCTGGATAACTTGTGGAGAGATTCTGAGAAAAAAAGTGTACCAAACTGATCCAAACATCAACACTAAGAAGCACAAAAAATACGAGGATCCAACTCCTCTAAAGCGTCGCGGTTCCGCGGCATTAGCATGCTTAGCCCGCGGAACCGCGGCCGTACGGTCTCCTCAGTTGACGAAACTTCAGGGTTATTTTGGTCTTTTCATGTAGAGGCAGAATTTTGTCCTAGATTTCCAGTTCCCTGCCTATAAATAGCCCAGAACCTTGTGAAGCCAAGGGTGCTTAATCTTGTATTTTCTAGGTTTTAGAATACTTGTTCTTCTTCCTCTTCTCATCTCTTCTCCATTGAAAAACTTGTAATGAGCTTTTGTGAGTGAAGAATGATGAATAAAGAAGTTAATTTTATTATCATACTTTCTTTCTCTTATGTTAAATGCTTGTAATTTTCATTTGTTAACTTAGTTGTTGTTATTTCTTATTGTTTCTTTCTTTCTCTTTTTCTTTATCCTTAAAACAACCATGATGCTTACGCTTGATCCTTGCCAAGGTGAGGTCGCAAATAGCTAGTTGTTATCTTCTAATCTCTTTCTTTCTATCTTCCTCTTTGTTTTATTTTCTTTTCATTATGATGTGTGAGTAGTTTCCATACTTGTTAGGGTAGGATAAGGGAAGTTTGAGAGAAGGAAATCTCTCTCACTCTTTCCTTGCCCAACATCTTAAATCGACTCCCGTTAATTGAACCACAATCCGCTCCCTACGGCACCCTATCCTACATGATAGCGGTTATTCCGTAGTGAGACCGGTTGTGGTTGAATTAACCGGAGGTTATGGCTAAGAGCCAAGAACGAACGGACAAGCACCAAAAGGAAGAACTTAAGCGTTGGAAAGCCTGGCTTATACTCGCAAGTTCCTTCCAAGTCGTGCTAATCCCCGTTGTTGCCGATTACCGTAACACCGATATTAAGAGTGGCAACGAAAGAAGTGAGCAACTCCTAACTCAAACTAACCTAATCCTAACCCTAACAAGCTCTCTTTACATATCATTTTAACACATAGATAATCACAAACAAATCTGGACTTACGGACTTAACTCGTTAAAGCACATAGAAAAAGATTCCCATCTCCCGGCGGATGACCCGTACTCAACCGGCTAGCTACAAGCGAAACCGTTTTGATTGCGGTAATTAACTAAACTTAAACACGCAGAATCGCTACCAATCACCCTACTATGGCTCAAATGATTCGTGCAAACAGGTAGTAGTTCGGTGCAGTCTCGAAGCACTTGGAGGCAGTAGTGGTTAGAAAGGATTCGTCTCTCTCGGTATCGGGAGTTGATATCACGATGTGTATGGATAACCATTACACAAAGTCCCTAGGCAGGGCAAGCGAGATTTACTGGTAGGTACACCAGTAGTTTCTCAGGGTGTATTGGGCTCTACACCGACAAGACTTATTGCGCTATTAAGGATCTGACGGTTACCACCCCCTAGGCCCGATATGCAATACACATAAACGAACAGACCGGACCGTACGGAGATTATCACAGATAGGCTCAATAAGAGTTCGGATGAGTTTGCACGTCGGCCTTCTTATTGATAGATACCTGGGCAGCCGTTACGTACAGCTAGTTCCATTGATGGACTTGTGGTTAAACCCACTACCAGCGTACTGCCGTTTCTTTAGAGTCCCATACAGAGGGTTTCTCTGGTTCAGGAGAAACGATGTAGAGGCCGTATGGTTTTAAGGCAGAGTTCCGATCATATACGTACACTAGCTACACGGATGTTGTGTTAGTGATATGTATGCCCTAGAGGCAATTATTGTATGATATTGTGGATGCTTGGATATATATATGGAGGACTTTCTTGCTCGACATGCTAGTATTCTATCTGGTTGCCTTTATCATAACATGTAGACTGGTATTATTATATTGTCTATCTCTTACATGTTGATAAAACCTTTAGGATATCTACTTGACTGCCAGGACTATGATGTAG
Organism: Agapanthus africanus; assembly: GCA_030015575.1. Lineage (NCBI taxonomy): Eukaryota > Viridiplantae > Streptophyta > Magnoliopsida > Asparagales > Amaryllidaceae > Agapanthus > Agapanthus africanus. Next base: position 497,779,648 of record JASDDO010000019.1, on the reverse strand, counting down.
ATGTAAGTCAATGTCGTGCACCCCGCGGGTTCGCGGGGAGGCGGAATATGCAAAAAACGATTTTTCAAAGCTCGCAACACCGACTTGAACTCCAGGATCGTTGCTAAACCCTAGCTAGCAAACTATTGTGTGAGGTTAACTATTTGGATATAAGTTATACCTCATGATACCAAGTCCTTCAGGTCTTCTTCGCTGTCCTCGACCTTGTCGTCAGTTCTAAGGATCGAAAATGGATCGAGCAACCTCGACGGCCTCCTCGAGTCAAATACGTTCCACCCGAGAGTCTATAGTCCGAGCTCCTACCTCGAATCTGAGATAACTATGTCTTCTAGTTCGCTAAACTAGAAGTCCTAGAGGGTGTACAGTGAGAAGATGGAGTGATTTGTCTCTTTTAACCCTAGGATTCTCAACACATGAGAGATTAGGGTTTAGAGGAAGAAGAAGATCACTTGAGAAAACAGAGTGTAGAAGCAACTCAAGAATAACCCTTGCTCATTTGTGATGAATAGTTGAACCAAGCTAATAATTGATGAGATAAAAAATATCTCACAAAATATCTTGTGATGTTCAAAAATATCAAGAGGTGAGTCATGGGTATGAGTCACCAAGAGCAATGAATTTCTTTTCTCAAGTTTACACCTTATTTCCTCTACCTCATTTTTTTTAATCCAAAAAGAATTAAAACCCTAAATTAGGTTTCCACTTCTAGAAGCTTTCCCATGAAATTGCGAGAATGCCCCTCATCCGTATATACATACCTGTATCCGCATTCCGAAGAATACGAATACAAAGAGACGAATACAATCCATCAATATAATACTAGGACCCGGCTTAAACCGAAGCCCACTAGTATTATCCGCCCGATCATCATACGCGCATAAGTGCACGTACGTGATCGAAGCCCTGTCGTAAAACCATACGACCTCTACACCTTTTTCCCGGTGCAGGCAAACTCTTTATGTGGGACTCTAAAGACTCGACACTACGCTGGCAGTGGGTTTAACCACAAACCGCAAGCGGTACCAGCTGCACATAACGACTACCCAGGTTTGTGTCAATAAGAAGGCCGATGAGCTAACTAATCCGAACTCCTACTGAGCTTGTATGTGACAATCTCCATACAGTCCGGTCTGTTCGTCTAAGAGTATCGCATAACGGGCCTAGGGGGCGGTAATCGTAAGACCCCTAATAGCACAATAAGTCATGTCAGAGTATAGCCCAATACAGCCTGAGAAACTACTGGAATACCTACCAGTAAATTTCGCTTGCCTTGGCCAAGGACTTTGTGTAATGGCCTTCCGAACACAGCGCGATATCAACCTTCAACACTGGGAGAGACAAATCCTGTCTAACCGCTACTGCCTCCAAGTGCTTCGGGACTGCACCCAACTGCCACCTGTTTGCACTACTTATTTGAGCCGTGGTAGGGTAGTAATCAAAGTACAGTGGGAACACACTCGAGGCAAAGTAGTAGTGTCAAGTCGACGGACTAAGCTATACTCATGTCACCTGGGAACAGCTACCCGACGAAATGTATAATACCCACCAACAGTTCCCGACGAGTCCTGTCTAGTGTACTCATAACCTAATGAGCACCTGCATACTATCTCCAGTACGACATACTGATGGCTGTAGGACAGACCATCTCCCCTGCTGGGATGAGAAGCGTATAAACTTGTCTACTCTGGAGTATCGATGCCCCATCTTGATAATCCTACGACTAGGGACCTGTATAGAATATGCTTATAGATTACCCAGCCCCCACTAGTGTGACTGCCATCACAACGCTGGAAATCAAGCAATGATCCTAAGGTCTCTACCAATATGTGTAAGCGATAAGCTAAAAGAAACACATGCACATATGGAGATAGAAAAAAACCAGGTAGCATACTACCATTTCGAGCAAGACTGTTACTATATCCGTGTATATCCCAAGCTTTCATTAAGTAATATATAAACATGTATGATACAATAATGGCCTCTAGGGCATGTAACACTAACAATCTCGAACTTGCACTAAGGACATATACTGGCATATCGCAGTCCTAAGATCTCAAATAGCCTGTTGAACTTTGTATGAGGTATGGCCTCTGTGAGTCGATCTGCGGTATTATTCTCCGAATCTACACTCCTAACCTCGATCTCCTGGGGATCAACGATCTTCCAGATCAGGTTGTGACGCCTCAAGATATGCCTGGATCTCTGATAGGACTTGCGTTCCTTCCCTAAAGCTATAGCGTCATTGTTGTTGTTGGCTATAGTGCCCTCAAGGAAATTATCGTAGTCGCAGGCGGGCGATTGCGATGATTGAGGGAGGACCTATACCGGTAGAACAGTCTTACTCGAGATGATAGTATGCTATCTGGTTTGTCTTTATCATCATGTACAAGCTTCAGGTTGTATTACAGATTATATTAAATGTTGATAGAGCCCATAGGATTCTTGCTTGACTACCAACATTATGATGGCGATCATATACGTGGGAGCTAGAGGTCTACAAGCACAACCTTAAATGTCTCTAGTCATGGGAGTTTCGAGACTGGGCATCGATACTCCAGTGTAGACTAGTGTATACAGACCGAGACCCCGACGAGGGGCGGTGGCCAGGTCTCACAAGCCATTGGTGTTAGTTTGTTAACTTAAGATAGTATACAGGTGCTCATTGGGTTATGAGTATACTGGACGGACTTTCCGGGAACCTGCTAGTTGGTACTATACCTATTGTCAGATAGCAGTTCCCAGGTGACATGTGTACAGGTTAGTCTGTCGACCTGAGATCATCATTTGTCTCGTGTGAGTTCCCACTGTGCTTTGATTATTACCCTACCATGGCTCAAAGGAGTCGTGCAAACAGGTTTTAGTTGGGTACAGTCCCGAGCCACATGGAGGCAGTGAGCGGATTGTCGGGGATTCGTCTCTCCCGGTATTGGGGGTTGATGTCGCGCAGTGTACGGGTGGCCATCACCACAAATCCTTGGCTAAGGTAGTCGAGAATTACTGATCTAGGATCGGCAGTTTCTCATGTGGTGATGGGTTTCATACCGACACAAATTATCGCGTTATTAGGGGTCTGATTTTATCTAGCCCCCTAAACTCGATATGCGATACTCTTAAACGAACAGACCGGACTGTACAGATATTGTTACTGTCAGGCTCAATTGGGGTTGGATGAGCTTGCTCGTTGGCCTTCCTTTCGCTCAATACCTGGATAGTCGTTACGTACAGCTAGTGCCGCTGATGTGCTTGTGGTTAAACCCACTGCCAGTGTATTGACGAGTCTTTAGAGTCCCACACAGAGGGTTTTCACGGTTCAGGCGATATGGTGTAGATGACGTATGTCAGTACATACATGTGTCCGATTATATATGTGTACAGGCTGCACAGACTTTGGTCGGACAATTGATAATACTAGCGGCTTAGGACTGAGTCGGATTATTAAATCAGGTTTTGATTTAATAATTTATATATGTATTTATATATATGTATTCTAGTATTATTGTTCAATATTCACTTTCTCTCTTGGCTATTCGTATTTTGGTATGAATACGCGTATATGTATTTCGATACGTATACCAGGTTGAATTCCGTATTTATACGGAATGGTTTCTGGAAGATGTCCACCTCATTAATTGATTTTCGTTTTAGAAAATCAATTTGGAAATGAGGTGGAGGGGTGAGTTGGCATGAGCATGGGCTTGAGCATGTAGAGAGGTATGGTTCACATTTGTTTATTTGGAAAATGAGATGAGATATTTTGTGTGCATGAGAGAGAGGGGGCAGCCACATGATTGGGGGATGGCTTGATAATTTCTTTTACTACACTTTCTTTATTACTTGCTCATTCTACTCTCACTTGGAGACTTAGCTATTTTTCATTAGTTGCTCATGCCAAATGTTTCCTCACCTCCTCATCATCTTCTTGAGTTGCTCTTGGAGCATTTGTGATGAGAGAAAATTATAGTGACACATTCCTACACCTCCACTCTCCATTGCTAGCAATCTTGGAGCGTCAGTTGCCTAGCTTGGCGAGGCTGAATCTTGCGCCGTTTCCCTCAGGTGGATCATCGTAGATGGAGGAAGACGGGAAACCAAACTTCATCCGCAACCACTAGGATCTTGGGATGAAGGTTGAAGACCGAAGGACACGGATCAACTCGGTATAACCATTCCTAACTCTTTATATTGCTTGCTAGTATATGGTTTAGGGTAATCCGTGCATCGGGTAATGGTAGCACCAGTTTAGAAAATTTTTGTTCCGTATTTGGATATGGTTTGATGGCCGGGGCGCTGCCGTAACCCAACATGGTATCAGAGCCAACCCTTAAACCCTTATTAGCAGTTTTAGTCAATATTAAAGTATCCAAATCGAAACAACCCCAAAACAGTGCACTGCGCATTTCAATTTTTGTCAAAATTAAAGAGTCTTCAAAAATATTTTTAAGCAATTGTAGAAGACTACTTGTATGACCACAAGAGCACACACCAAATACGAACCCATTTCACCCGTTTTCACCCGAGCACATACTCAAAAATTACGAGCCGGCCGTCCTATTTCATGAGTTGGGACTTCGTATTTTGTGTGTGGTCTGGTCTCTGGAATATTGGTTCAGTGGTATTGCTAGTTTAGCTCAGTTTTGATATTGTTTTATCTAGTGTTTGGTGCTATTCGGGGTGTTTCGAAGTCGATAATTTAACACTGTTTAAATTTTTATTAGTACATGAATTACCATCTGCGATCTTGAATGTCATTCGAGCGGTATACCTCGTGTAATTGCTATACGTTCTTTTAGACGGGTTTGCGAACGTGACATTCACGTTGATTTTCTTTGTTGTGTTGTGATTGTGGTTGGATCGTCGTGGTGGATAGCTTGGGTGCAGTGTTAGTACCGTTTAGTCTCATTTGTACATTTGATATTGCAGGCCGAGCGTCCGACATGTAGACTTCCGTCACTGCCAGTTTGTATATTATTTGTTTGGGGCACGACCGGGTTGAGGTCGATGTCACCTTTATATATTATTTTCTTTTCTGTACTAGGATTACCCCGCGGTGGAGTGCATGAATAGCCGGGTTCTAGAGGGCAACGGGTCCGCATCTTATGGTGTTGAGACGGAGGGGACCTTACTATAGTATTGGCAGGCTATTCGCCACACTCATAGAGGGTATAGGTATGACCCACGGAGGGGTACCCAAGTTACCAGATTCGATGAAGTGCTGGGTGGTCCATTCACGTTGTTGAAGAGAGTTGCCTCACTTCTGTTTTTGGCGGGTAACTTGCTGCGCTCGTAGGGGTTTAGGTTTCATTGCGCAGGCTATCCACACGATAGGGAACGTCAGGTCTCATTTGCGGCTCAATTGAAACCCGGGGCTCCAAGATTATCCACCATTCTGTGTTGCTTCTGTGATGCTTCTGTGATGTTATTTTATATCATGCCTGGGATGATTGTTATATATATTTATATATATATACTAGTAAATGTTGTATATGTTTTGTACCCGCGCTAGTCCAGTCCTCGCTCGGTCGTTAGTTAAGTCACCTAACGGGTGATGACGCGACCCAGTAGCGAATGCGGATGGCATATACGTATATCATATTTTCGTTCTTTTCTGGTGTGATTAATTGATAGGACTGTGTTGATTTTGATCAATGCAAGGATAAAACAAACCAATATATGATTTTGTTGGAACCAAGTTTTTAAAAACTGACATTACAGACGTTCTCTTTTGCTTTGCACAGTGGTATTCGATTATGAATATCCTGCACCTCATTCGACGAGGTAAGGGCCGAGATCCCTTCATCGGGAGTGACCCCTTCCGCATAAGTTTCCTTCATCGTAATAACTTTACTATAGTCGATTCTTTTGCTTTGCATCGTGGTATTTAGTTTAGAATATCCTGCACCTCATTTGATGAGGAAAGAGCCGAGATCCCTTCACATGGAGTGACCTCTTTAGCAAAAGTTTTCGCCACTATATATTGGTAAAACCACTTGGGTTCCTTCAACGATATCAAGTTCATTACATTAAAGGTTTTTCGAAAAACACCAGCCGTAGCCCTCCGTCATTTCAGACGAGTATTGCTTAGTATTCGTGCTACGTATGTTGACCTAGTCAAGGCGTAGTGTTCGGTAGCTCTATAGTACTTTTCTGTTGCATATATATGCGATTGGTTAGGACAGTCGTACGGTCATGTTGACCTAGTCAAGGGCTCGTACGGGTAGGTCGAATTAATCCAGGATAATGACGGGTTGAACTTGACTTACGACTTATGATATGTTGACCTGGTCAAGGTCATAAGTCGTTTGGGGTAAAAATCACATCGGGAGTTCCAAACATATAAGAAACTCGCCAGGCTTGCGCTTACCTTCTGGAGCATGGAAACTTGAGTGGATTCCATCAAGTTATCTTGCGATGATAGTTGGATCCCGATTCCCACTGATGAGTAGGATTACTCCTCGGGTAATTTTAGATGATCCCGACTAATTCTCCTTTAGGTTTGGAGGAGAATTCGAGGAAACAGTGGGAGCCATCCTTATTAGATAAAGTGATTAACCTTTTGATCTAGGTTAGAGTGCACGCTGAGTGTTTTTTATCTCTCTCTCTCTCTTTGGCAGCGACCATGGCCCGACCTAGACTAAAACTCATGAACCAAGTTAACCGAACCTTCTTAAAAATATTTTGGCTTTCTGAATCTCATGGTGTCGCATACATCATTGTCACTTCTATATCACGTTTGCATTTCTCCAGAATACCCCGTATCACTACGAACATCCACTCCTATTGGATAAATCCATCATATAGTTACATACGAACTCGAAGGAACTTGTTCCAGATTTGAGGATGGATTCTGGTTCTAGAGAGATTGAATAAGATTATTCGGTTGTGTTTTCCCTTTACGTTCTCTCAGCTTGTGAGGGCTCCTAGGATTAGGAGAGGGTACACCTATTATGCTTATTGGATAGTCTTCTTCCAAACCATAGGAAGATGCCGAAAGGTGGGGAAGGAAGAAAACTAATTAGCCTAAAGGTAGTGTACAGAAGGTAATAAGTAAAGACATATAAAGGGATTAGAATAACGGCAAAGAAAATTGCGACTGTTATCATTCACGACAAAACCGTGTATACCCCTGCCACTCCCACATCCAATTTGGATTTCTCCAGAATACTTCGTATCACTACGAACGTCCGTAATGCTTGGACATGCCATCGTATAGTTACATACGAACTCGAAGGAATTCGTTCCACATTCGAGGATGATTTCCGGTTCAGAAGAAATAGAATAGGAATATTCAGATGTCTTTTCCAATTACCTTCTCTCAGGTTGTGAGGGCTCCTGGCATAAGGAGTTTACACCTATTACGCTTATTGGATAGTCTTCTTCCATACCTTAGGTTGGTACCGAAGGGTAGGGAAGGAAGAAAAACCAATTAGCCTAAAGAAGGTGTACAGAAGGTAATAAGGAAAGACATAATAAAGGGATTGAATTAAGGGCAGGCAAGTATATGATTACTTTCATGAATCAGGATGGTGGAAGAGGCATTACTAGGAATACTAGGTTAACCCCTTCGAAACATTTTCATGTTTCAGTTTTACTGTGCGATGTTAATTGAAAACTGTTTTTCCAGTTAGATTCTGACTCCAGGGTATGTATTTACCAGATTTGATTCTCACATCTGTATGGCGTTACGGATGCTGAGTGGGAGTAAGATAGTGGGAATTGGGTGATTATATCCTCATTATATCGGAATTCTTTGTAATTAGTGATATTTAAGGAAATCACCTGGGTTTTTCCTGGCGGCAAATATTTGGTTTTGAATATTCGTCGTTATGCACCAATTTCAAACTGATATATCTGTATGTTTATTTTATAAAGTGATATATAACATTTTGAAATTATGTTTATGGCATTTACCTATGTCAGTTGATGGTTGGGTGAGGTGCATTCAACAGCGGTGTAATTCTTCTTAACCATAGTACATTTTTCAACTTACGACGCACAGGGTTTGAGTTATTGAACTCTGAGGACTTATACAAAGTATTATATGTTGTCCAGTGTCCATTAAGACAATGAGGTTGGTACTCGTACTATATTCTGATTACTCAAGACTTCTCCAGTTCTAGACAAGCATTTCATTGAAATACAAGGTCTAGATTTTGAGAAGTTATAGGTATAAGAATAAAGTAGAGAACCATTGGTTGGAAGTATCAGGATTCTTCGAAGTAGTCGAAGATGTAGATACTTGTGTTTGGTATTCCGTTGATAGTAATGGTTTTGAGAACTTCCTTCTCTTTCAGGTTACTCATATATGGATACTCTCCTAGATGAGTAATGCTTATTGACCTCTTTCCATTTGGTTGATATGCACCGGAGACAGATGCATGATTTTGAATCTGGTTCCAATTAAATTAGTGCCTTTGTTTCTATATTGGATATATATAGAATCAATTTATATCTTAATGATGTTAAGGTATAGGGAGTTGTCCGGCTGATGCTTAAAACCAGAATCCGGATAAACTCAAGGCACGATTCATTAATGGCAGTTTGTGGGTTATCCCGTGCTTTGACGACGGTTAACTTTCTACCATCAGGAAGATCAATAGTGATATTGTTCTTGACTCGCCACAGTTTTAGTAAAATAGATTTTTTCAGAAAACAAATGTGGGAGTATGGTAGAACTGGAAATGATTCCAGAACCACAAACGATCACTGATGATTTAATAGAACCTGAGGATTCAATTGGATTTGACATTCCATTAGCCACTCCGAAGTTTTGGTGGATAACCTCAGGCACCCGAGAGGTACTTTGGTCTTCAAGATACGGTGACAGGGAGGTTCTTGTTTACCAAGACTTTCCATTGCTGTTGTTCTAGACTATAAGACCCGGCAGGAGGATGAGTATAGCACCGTTCTAAACTAGTTTTAGAAGTGCATGCGTATATGACTCTGTCAGAGGGTTGTTGTTGTCAGTGGGAGCAGCGGAAGCATAGTGGGCAAGTAGCTTATATCTATTTATAGACTAAAGCAGGTATAGCGGAAATAGATCATCTATTTTTGATGTGACAGTCATAGGCTTTGACTTCATCAGAATAGGATATGGATCTGGTAAGAAGGTAGTAGGGTGTGATGTCCAAGTATTTGGGATGACATGCACTTTATAGGAAGTGAGATTCCTATACTACGATCGGTTATACTGTAATTGTCACAGAGTTGTTTCTCCACATAGGACATGGATATAATATCAGGGATTCTGGTTACTAGATCTATGGCTTTAGATCTAGATATAGGAAGTGTCCTAATTTGGGTACTTGACACTGTTCTAAAGTGTTTTAGAATCGACGACTCCTAGCATGGTGGTGTACCCGCAGGTAATGGAGTCATCCTCTTTAAAGGTGTCTTATAGACTAAAGGGGAGAGGGATCTGCATGATTAGCATATCACTTGCTTAGGCAATTGAGTTAATCATGAAATGTCAAGTACCACACCAGATGTTATTTTTGCACTTGCTGCAAGAAACATATATTAATCCAATCCTGGAGAAACATTAGGAAGCGGTCATGAACATAAGTGAATGTTCTTGGGGTTATGATAACGGCAGCCTCCCTCGGGAGAAGGTTATCATTTCAGGCTTCCAAGATGACCTGGATGACATAGTGGATGTCAGAGTTTAGTTTTCCCTCTTTTGAGGGACAGTATGTTGGACAGGTGGTCCAAGCAGATACTATGGAAGGCATGGCACAGCATACTAATTAAATTCAGTGGATGATACAGTCTAAGAAGTTTGCTGGATTTGGAGTTCATTTGTGAACTGGGACCCATCAGATATCCAGATATATTCTAAGATAGGTATTGCTCATTTCAGGAGATAGCTTTCTCCGCGATGTTGAGATATAGAGAGATAAAGATAGAAACACTGTAGTGGATCCACTCACTGAGGCTATTTCTCGAACACAATAGTTTCACAAACGAGATTTGTGAAACTGCTTAGTAGAGAAGTTGGGTGTTCGGTATCACACGAGCTGTGAGTATGCGACACCGCAATAATTGGCCTTAAGTGCAAGTGTGAGGTTGTTGGCTATAGTGCCCTCAAGGCAATTATAGTAGTCGCAAGCGGGCGATTACGATGATTGAGGGAGGACCTTATACCGGTAGAACAGTCTTACTCGAGATGATAGTATGCTATCTGATTTGTCTTTATCATCATGTACATGCTTCGGTTTGTATTACATATCACTATTACTTGTTAATAGAGCCCATAGGATTCTTTCTTGACTACCAGCATTATTGTAACGTTTTGAAAATCGTTTAGGTGAATTTTGGGTTATCGGTAAAATAACTGGTGTTTTCCGTAAAAACCAAGATATAATTACTTTTCAACAGAGACTTAATTATGCATACTTTATACATGTAATGGCTAGTATTGGTGTTTATTTAGTCACTTATAAAATTTCCAGTTTACAATTTTTTTTCCGTAATTAATTATTTTAAATATTATTTTAAGCTTTCACTAATACATTTAATTAGTGATAATTATAAATTGGAATGGGTTAATACAAGTTTAGTGCACCATGACACATCTAAACACATATTATAGCATGTTCTTTCAAAGAAAAATATTTGGATGGTTATAGTTTTATTTGTATAGAAAAGTTAAAAAGAAAAAGAAATAAAATAGAAAATATGGATGTAAGATGCAATAATGAGTTTTGTCGGGATTTTCATGACTTGGGAAGTGACACAAAACCACACCCCCTCCCCTTGAGCTGGTCGAAACCATGGCTGCCCCACTCCCAAATTATTTTGCCACATCTAAAAGAAAAGAAAACAAATAAGAGAATAATGGAAAAAGAAGGATTAATAAATGAGGTAGGGTTTTTATTTGACTTTGGTGATTTCAACACAACACATACACCTCACTCTCTCTCCCCTCACCACTTTGGCCGAGCCCCCAATTCAGCAGCCCCCAATTTTTTGACCATCTTCATTTCATTGCTAAATCATCAATAATCTCACAAAAATGCATCAAAAATCCAACAAACTCAAAATCCATTCCTTACTCATTATTCCTTGGCCATTCAAGCATGGATCTTGGAGCTTGGAAGCTAATTTGGGAGGCTACTTTGCAAGTGGGATCTACAAATTTTAAGTATAAAATCTTAACCCTTCGGTTATGTGTTGATAAATTCCTCCAATTTAAGTTATTGTGATGTTTAAATAGGGTTTTAAATTCAAGTTTGAAATCTCAAGTGAAAGGTTTGAATTAAGATTAGGGTTTGATCATTGGATTATGGTTGTGATAGGTAGATTAACATGTTATGACATGCTAAAATCTAAGCTAGTTGCTATATTACAAATTGTTATTTTAAAAATTGTCCAAATGTTATATTTTGCAAACTAGATTTTTAGAATTATGTAAATAAGTTAGAGTAAAAATCTAGTTGGTATTTGTGTGACCTAATTGAGATATTTAGTGAGCATTGTAGCCACTAAAATTGTTAAAACATTTAGATTTGTCATAAAACGGGAAATTGTGGCTTACTAGGTTTTTGGAAATAAAACGATTTGATTTACTTTATGCTTTTGATGAGTTACAACTTATTTCACATAATATTTTGTGTATTGTGAGCGCGCGATTAGCACGATTGGATTTTTGGTTTAGTGTTGCGACGTATGGCGACCCTAGTTGTAGTTTGCGGCGTTGTCGTATCCCGTTTCGTGCACCAAGCGTATGCGCGTCAAGTTAATGTGCGTGGTTGACTTGTATTGGTTGTGTCCGTGACTAATATTATATTTATTCCCTTTTTGCTTTTGTACGTTGCTAGGATCGGGTGCAGAGGCATCGGATGTGGCGCAAAAAGTATAGCTGAAATTGGAGCAGATTAGCCAAGGCGTCCAGATGAGTAGATACATATCTACGGGGGAAGTCGGGTGGATGGCGTATAGCACCCCCGCAGTTTTGTAGTGTAGTATACGAATACTTTATATGTTTATAAATCGGTGTATTGTGATCACGTGGACGATTATCTAGATAGTGTTTATTGTATAATTTCGTAGTCGTGAACCCTAGAGTATAGGTGTGCGCACACACACACATGCACACACGTGATATGTATTGGTGTATGTGATATAGGTATATATATGTGTGTGTGTGCTGATACACACACACACATACGTATACACGTACGATGAGGATAGTATATGATACTTGGAGATAAGTCGATGTGATTGGGCATGATGCCGTGTGATCGTTGATATGATTTGGGTCGTGTTATAAGATACGACATATTATATTAGCGTATTGATGGGCGATGTGTTTTCATACACACGCGGATATATGTTGATGGTATCGGTATGTACTAGACTTAGATCAGTACCCTGTTCATGATATTATGATAATGATACCATATGGATATTGAGGTATATGTGATAGACGACCCGTACCCCGATTTTGGGATGCCGTACAATGGATTTACCATACGAGACATAAATATGATGATTGATCCGCACTCATGATTCGAGGATGTCGTATTATATTGTTTATCGTATGTGACGCAATTTAGGCGGGATCAAAGACTAATACATACATACATACATACATACATACATATATATATATATATATATATATATCGACTCGAGCTTAGGTGGTTTTCCTAACCCTTTGAATTGTCTCTTAGCTTGTCCTATAGTTTACTTAGTAGATGTTAGAGTTAGGCGCGAGTAATACTTATTTCCAAAACTAACGAATTGTGAGTATTTTAAAGACAGGCCAAGGGATACTACGGATATTTCAAAGGACGTACCTTTTCTTAAAAGCACCGTAAGCCCTATTTTCTAAAAAACACGATTCGTGTGATTTCAGACATCAAAAACTGTATGACTTGTATATAGGGATGTATATTTCCTTATGTTGCGCTTACAATTCATTTTCTGCATATTCATGTTGTTCATAGTGATTCCCATGTTTATTATGAACCCATGTTATCAGGACACCAGCACCATTACCGATGATGCGTATGTCTACGAACACTTGCTTGCCGGCTCACACACATCATCATCGGTAATTTCCATGTCACGTAGACCATAGAGAATATTATTTCATTGTTATCACTTGCTAGCTGATAGTTCCGATATATTATTACTGTGCTAGTTTAGATGTTGCATTCTTTACATAGATATCCATGCATATGTATACTCATTTGTCATGCAATATTATATGAGAGGGGCCAGTCCGAATTGCCGGAGCCCGGTATTCACTATTATTGACTCTTCATATTTGGATTTCGGATTTTCCATGAGATTTCTGGATTTGGAGAAACCGCAAGATTTATAAACTCATTTATCATTTTCAGAAGATAAAAAGTGCGGTTTTCTCGTGATATGATGTGAGATACGTCCACCATGAGTTTTCTCGGCTATTGAGCGATATCATACACCCGATTCGAGGAGGAGGAGGAGGAACCGTCTTTGGGTGCATGGTGGACCCGGTGCGGTACCCTGGGGCAAGATGGTCGCAGATTATGTGTTAGTGTATATGCCCTAGAGGCCATTACTGTATCATACTAGTATGTATATTACTTGATGGAAGCTTGGGATATTCACAGTTGTACAGACAATCTTGCTCAATATAGTAGTATGCTACTTGGTTTGTCTCTGCTTTAATGTGTACTTGTGTGTTTATTTATTATATCACCTATACGCATTAGTAGAGCCCTTTGGATCTTTGCTTGATTACCAGCGTTGTGATGGCGATCACACTCGTGGGGGCTGGGTAATCTACAAGCACATCCTTATACACGTCCCTAGTCGTGGGAGTATCGAGATAGGGCATCGATACTCCGGAGTAGACTAGCGTATGCGCTTCTCATCCCAGCACGGGAGACGGTCTGTCCCACAGCCGTCGGTACGTCGTACTTAAGATAGTATGCGGGTGCTCGTTAGGTTACGAGTGCACTGGACAGGACTCGTCGGGAACTGATGGTTGGTATTATACCTATCGTCAGTTATAAGTTCCCAGGTGACATGAGTACAGCTTAGTCCGCTGACTTGACACTGTCACTTCGCCTCGAGTGTGTTCCCACTGTTCTTTGATTACTACCCTACCACGGCTCTAATGAGTCGTGCAAACAGGTAGTAGTTGGGAGCAGTCCCGAAGCACTTGGAGGCAGTGACGGTTAGACAGGATTCGTCTCTCCCGGTATTGGGGGTTGACATCGCGCTGTGTCTAGGAGAGCCATTACACAAGTAGTCCCTGGCCAGGGCAAGCGAGATATACTGGTAGGTTCCAGTGCTATCTCAGGGTGTTCTGGGCTTCACTCCGACACGACTTGTACCGCTATTAGGGGTCTGACGCTTGCCGCCCCCTAGGCCCGACATGCGATGTATCAGACGAACAGACCGGACTGTACGGAGAATGTCACATTCAGACTCAGTAGGAGTTCAGATGGGTTTAACCTCGTCAGTCTTCTTATCGGCATCTACCTGGGGACCGTTACGCACAGCTAGTGCCGCTTGCGGTCTGTGGTTAAACCCACTGCCAGCGTAGTGTCGAGTCTTTAGAGTCCCACACAGAGGGCTATTCACCTCTGGGGAAAACAGAGTAGAGGTCGCATGGTCTTGCGACAGGGTTCGTTCTCATCCGCGCACTAGTGCACGTTTGGAGTCCGGACGGATATTACTAGTAGGCTCTGGTTTATGTCAGATACTGGTATATGTTTTGGGGTTGATTTTATCTCTTGGTATTCTTGTTCCTCGGAACGAGAATGCAGGGGTGTATGCACAGTTGTTTGAGGCGGAGGAAGAGGTTTTTCATTAGGGTTTCGGAACGGGTGCGTATGCACAGTTGACAGTCGTCTTTTTCCAAACCCTAATGGAATTATGAATTATCAATTAATAATAGTAATTAAATGAAATTATGTTATGGTTGGTTTTGTTGACTTGTTGACCATGGTTGACTTGTTGACCATGGTTGAATGTTTGACCATCATCATTACTTTGCAAGGATGCTCCTTGATTCTAGCTTACATTTCATTTAATGAAGTATGATAGTGGTCATTCCAAAAAAACCATCAACTATTCTCATTTGAATTATTATTATTATTTAGATAATTCTTTTTCTTTTTGATATGGTTGCAAAAGGAAAAAGATAGCTCATTCTATCATATTGATTCTCTCTCCTCACTTCATCTTCTTCCTCCTCTTGTTCAAGGAGAGCAAATCTCATGTGTTGAGAATCATCTCCTTGAAGATATAACACCCCAAAGCACACTCTACTCACTCTAAGGTAGAAAGTCTAGCAAGCCGAATACCTTAGTTCTCTCAAGATCGAGAAAGGAGCCCAAGGATGAAGCCCACAGGTGGATCTATCTTCGGCAAAGAGGAGACAAGGAGGGGAAGCCATTCAAGCTACTACAAAGAGCAAGAAAGAAGAAGAACAACAAGAAGAGAAGGAGTTCAAGTTGAGGTATAACCACTTTGCCGAGTAGTTAACTCTTCTTTGCAAGTATGCTAGTTTAGTTTAGCAAAGATCCGGCTTTTACGGTCCATGTTACAAAGTTTAGAAAAAATTTTGTTTTACCGTTTCCACATCCCCGAAAGTACCGGGAGAGGTAACGTGGACCTAACAGTGGTATCAGAGCCTAACTAAACTTAAACTAGCTTGGTTGCGAAGTGTATGGAAGTTCGAAACCGAAAAATCGCAAAACCGGAAAATCCAAAACCCTAAGTTTCTGTTGAAATTTTTTGTGCTCTAAAAGTAAAACTTTTTACTCCTAAAATCGTCTCAGGGTTTTATAATAACACCTAAGAAAAACGATCCCCTGATTCCTTCAAACCGCCGCGGATCCGCGGCCTCAGCTATTCTCTTGGCCGCGGATCCGCCGCCGTTTGGGCTCTTTATGTGATCGTGTTTTGTGCAGTGTTCTTCTGGTAGGGTTTTGGGATTTTTCAAATATGTTATATGTGCCCAGATTTTCCAGAAAAGAAATTTACTTTTGGGGTCCTATAAATCCGTATTTTTTTTCGAACTTCGCTACACTTTGGCTATGTTGGTTATATCTGTGATGTTTGCATGTATTGAACGTCGGCTAATCGCTATAAGTCGATTAGTCGGGGTTATACATCTCTGTGATCTGTGTTTGATATTGGAATGTGTATATGAATGTGTTGGACTGTCGCGGGTGAATAGCCGGGGTGGATGTGAGATGAGCTTTTGTTTTTCTTTCATTCATTTGTAAATGTAAATTGATGTAATAATATTATTTGTATGGCCGCACAACCGGGTCGGGGTTGTAGCCGTCATTGTACAATTCTTTTTACTGTTTTTGCTCCTAGGATAGACCCATGGAGGGGTGCACAAACTACCGGGTACTTGGCGGGTAGTTTGCCGCACCCGTAGGGGTCTTGGGTGGGGTTTTGGCTATTCACCGCGACCGTGTAATCCGCTTTTCGTTGCAGGCTCGAACGGATTGCGGATTCCTAGTATATCCAATGTATTCATCTGTGATCTGTAATGTCTATCATTGCTTTACTATTTAGGCGTTGCTTATGTTTTACAGCCGCGCTAGCCCAGCCCCCGCTCTGTCGTTAGTTAAGTAACCTAACGGGTGATGACGGGACCCCGTGGCGAATGTGAATGGCATAAGCGTACGTCATATTTTGGTTGTTTTCTGCAATGGTAGGATTCAAATGATGGGACGCATTAAAAGAACTAATGCAAGAAAATAAACCTAAAAGACGTTGTTGGAACAAGTTTTTCAAAAGGCTGTTATTACAAGGACGTTCATCTTTTTGTTTTGCATCGAGGTATTCGGTTATGAATGCCCAGCACCTCAATCGACGAGGCAAGGGCCGAGATCCCTTCATCGGGAGTGACCCTTTGGACAAAAGTTTGCGTCAGGGTAATAACTTCACTATAGTCGATTATTCTTGCTTTGCATCGAGGTATTCAGTTTGGAATATCCTGCACCTCATTCGACGAGGAAAGAGCCGAGATCCCTTCACAGGGAGTGACCTCTTTAGCAAAAGTTTTTGCCACTGTATTTTCAAAAAGGTGCAATCAGGTTCCTTCAACGATATCAAGTTCATTACGTTAACGGGTTTTTCGCCAAAAACCCAGCCGTAGCCCTCCGTCGTTTCGGATTAATATTATTCAGTATTCGTGCTGCGTTTGTTGACCTAGTCAAGGCGTAGTGAACGGTAGCTAAATAATATTTTTTCTGTGGATTGCAAATGTGATTGGTTAGGACAGTCGTGCGGCCTTGTTGACCTAGTCAAGGGCACGTATGGGTGGGTCTAATGCAATCAGGATTACGACGGGTAGAACTTGTCTAACAGTTTGTGGCTTGTTGACCTAGTCAAGGTCATGAACAGTTAGGGGCAAAAACCACATCGGGAGTTTCAAAAGAACCGAAACTTGCAGATTTAGCATACCTTCTGGAGTGTGGTGACTAGAGTGGATTCCGTCTAGGTTATCACACAATGACAGTTGGATCCCGATCCCACTGATGAGTTGGATTACTCTCGGGAGATTATTTCACTTAACGATCAATGATATAAACCTAGTAGGTGTCTAGAAAGGTGTCAGCGGGGCTACGCCCCCAGGGAAAAGAGGTTCTTGAATTAAGGAACTTCGCGAAAGCGTTGGAAAACCTCCCTCGAAGTACCGACACTAGCCTGGCTGAAAGGTTAAGCAAGTATTGTGACGTGAATTAAAACCCGGCTAGTTCTTCTTTTAAAAAGGTTTTAAGAAGAATTTGAGTAAACAGTAGGAGACATCTTGGTTAGATAAATTAATAAACCAATCTAATCTTGCAAGAGCATAAGCTGAGTGTTTCTTTTCTCTCTCCAGGCCGCAACCTTTTCACGCCCTAATCAAGATAATAAAATGTATCGCTTGACCAATCCGAATTCTTATTCGGGACTGGGGAAAGTTGGTTCAGCTCTGACTTGTGACAATAGTCATGAGTATGAGAATGGGAAAGGGGAATGTATGGATTTCTAGGATACCCAGTCGAAGAAGAAGCATGGTTTTGCATCTACTTCAGGTGTTCTTGTAATTGAGAACTGTTTTACGGTCAGCCCTACCTCCTGGGTACTTGATACCGGATCAGGATCTCATATCTGTAATTTATTGCAGGGACTGAGAAAAAGTAGGAAAGTTGCACCGGGTGATATGTCGCTCAGAGTAGCGAACGGAGCACAAGTTAATGCGGCAGCCGTCGGTGAATATCACCTTATATTTCCAAATGGCAAGACTATGATTTTGAACGATTGCTACTATGTACCCTCCATGGTTTGCAACATCATATCAGTTTCTTTACTCGATAAAGATGGATATAACTTTGTTTTTGAAAAGAATATCATGAACATTTACCTTCATAAGGTACTGGTTGCAGAGGGTACACTGTGTAATGGTATCTACATTCTAAATCAGAATACAGTTCTCAATATACAAAACACACGCAAGAGGAAGAATTCAGATACGAATGAATCCTACTTGTGGCATTGTAGACTTGGTCATATCGGAGAGAAAAGATTGAGTAAGTTGCATAAAGATGGACTCTTGAATGCGTTCGAGTTTTCATCTTATGGAACTTGTCAGTCTTGTCTCAAAGGGAAGATGACCAAATCTCCGTTCACCGGACATGGAGAAAGAGCAACCGAGCTCTTGGGACTCGTACATAGTGATGTATGCAGTCCGATGTCTATACATGGAAGGGGTGGGTTCTCGTACTTCATCACATTCACTGACGATCTCTCGAGGTTCGGATATGTGTATCTGATGAAACACAAATCTGAAGCTTTTGAGAAATTCAAGGAATTCAGAAACGAAGTAGAGAACCAGACAGGCAAAAGTATCAAGATCCTCCGGTCTGACAGGGGAGGGGAGTACTTAAGCACGGAATTCCTGGATTACTTAAAAGAGAATGGTATTCTCTCTCAGCTTACTCCTCCTTATACACCACAGCACAACGGTGTTTCGGAGCGGAGGAATCGTACCCTACTGGATATGGTTCGCTCCATGATGAGTAATGCCGAGTTGCCTCTTTCATTTTGGGGACATGCGCTATTGACAGCAGCATACCTATTGAATGATGTTCCGTCTAAATCAGTGCCTAAGACTCCGTTCGAGATATGGAATGGAAAGAGGCCATATCTTAAAAGATCTAAGATATGGGTTTGTCCGGCTTATGTTAAAATGCATAAACCAGATAAACTAGAGGCACGGTCAGTTTTATGTAAGTTTGTGGGATATCCAAAGAATGGTTATGGATATCTATTCTACCACACCGAGGAACAGAAGGTGTTTGTTGCTCAACATGCCGTTTTCTTAGAAACGGAATTTCTTGCAAAAGAAATTAGTGGGAGCACGGTAGAATTAGAAGAAATTCAGCGACCACAAACTGAAACTGAAAATTTGACAGAACCTCAGGATTCAATAACCCCAGACGAACCTCAGCCACTCCGCAGATCTGGTAGGATTTCTCATCCGCCCGAGAGATACTACGGTTTTCTCATAGACGGGGATCGAGAGGATTGCATCTTGGAAGAAGATGACCCTACCAGTTTCAGGCAGGCCATTATCAGTAGGGACTCTGATAAGTGGCAGGAAGCAATGCAATCCGAAATGGAGTCCATGTACGCCAATAAAGTGTGGACTTTGGATATTGCTCCACCTGGGGTAAAACCCGTTGGATGCAAATGGATCTACAAAAGGAAACTTGGTGTAGATGGGCAGGTGGAAACCTATAAAGCTAGACTCGTTGCAAAAGGTTTTCGTCAAAGACCTGGTTTGGACTATGACGAGACTTTTTCTCCGGTGGCTATTCTCAAATCCATTCGGATCCTACTTGCCATTGCTGCCTTCCATGACTATGAAATCTGGCAGATGGATGTTAAGACGGCTTTCCTAAACGGTTGTTTGGAAGAGTGCGTTTACATGGATCAACCAGAAGGTTTCGTAGACAGTGGGAGCAGCGGAAGGGTGTGCAAGTTGCTTAAATCCATTTATGGATTAAAGCAGGCATCGCAGAGCTGGAACATCTGTTTTGATGAGGCAATCAAGGAATTTGATTTCATCAAGAACGAAGATGAACCCTGTGTATATAAGAAGATTGTAGGACGAACTGTCGTGTTCCTAGTCTTGTACGTGGACGACATTCTTTTGATAGGAAATGATATTCCTATGCTACAATCGGTCAAGCTATTTTTGTCACAAAGGTTCTCCATGAAAGACCTGGGTGATGCCTCGTACATTCTGGGGATCAAGATCTATAGAGATAGATCCAAGAGACTACTGGGACTTTCGCAGTCCAGGTACATAGAGACCGTACTAAAGAGATTTAGTATGGAGGATTCCAAGCGCGGTAATATACCCGCATTGCACGGAATTACCCTCTCCAAGAAGATGTCTGCTAAGACTGACGAGGAGAGGGTTCGCATGAGCACTATACCCTACGCTTCGGCGGTAGGATCTTTAATGTATGCGATGCTATGTACAAGACCAGATGTAGCTTACGCGCTAAACGCGGTAAGCCGGTATCAGTCAGACCCAGGGGAGGACCACTGGACAGCAGTGAAGAACATTCTCAAGTACCTGAGAAGGACTAAGGAGATGTTCCTGGTTTACGGTAATGGAGACCTCAGGGTCGAGTCCTTTACCGATTCAAGCTTCCAGAGTGACAAAGATGACAGCAAGTCTGTCTCGGGTTTTGTGTTTACCCTCAACGGAGGGGCGGTATGTTGGAGGAGTTCCAAGCAGGATACCGTCGCAGACTCGACGATGGAGGCTGAATACATTGCTGCAAGCGATGCCGCAAAAGAGGCGGTCTGGATTAAGAAGTTCATTAGTGAACTTCAGGTGGTTCCGTCCATTGTTGACCCAATACCTTTGTATTGCGATAACAATGGGGCTATAGCTTTAGCGAAGGAACCAAGGTCCCATCAAAAATCCAGGCACATCTTAAGGCGGTATCACCTGATCAGGGAAATCATTGATCCACAGGAGATCGAGGTGCGGAGAGTGGACACAAAAGACAACACTGCGGACCCATTCACGAAGGCTTTACCCCAGACTCAGTTCGAGCGGCTGATCGAGATGATAGGTCTTCGATACGCCAGTACATGGCCTTAGTGCAAGTGGGAGATTGTTAGTGTATATGCCCTAGAGGCCAATACTGTATCATACTAGTATGTATATTACTTGATGGAAGCTTGGGATATTCACAGTTGTACAGACAATCTTGCTCAATATAGTAGTATGCTACTTGGTTTGTCTCTGCTTTAATTTGTACTTGTGTGTTTATTTATTATATCACCTATACGCATTAGTAGTGCCCTTTAGATCTTGGCTTGATTACCAGCGTTGTGATGGCGATCACACTCGTGGGGGCTGGGTAATCTACAAGCACATCCTTATACACGTCCCTAGTCATGGGAGTATCGAGATAGGGCATCGATACTCCGGAGTAGACTAGTGTATGCGCTTCTCATCCCAGCACGGGAGACGGTCTGTCCCACAGCCGTCGGTACGTCGTACTTGAGATAGTATGCGGGTGCTCGTTAGGTTACGAGTACACTGGACAGGACTCGTCGGGAACTGATGGTTGGTATTATACCTATCGTCAGTTATCAGTTCCCAGGTGACATGAGTACAGCTTAGTCCGCTGACTTGACACTGTCACTTCGCCTCGAGTGTGTTCCCACTGTTCTTTGATTACTACCCTACCACGGCTCTAATGAGTCGTGCAAACAGGTAGTAGTTGGGAGCAGTCCCGAAGCACTTGGAGGCAGTGACGGTTAGACAGGATTCGTCTCTCCCGGTATTGGGGGTTGACATCGCGCTGTGTCTAGGAGAGCCATTACACAAGTAGTCCCTGGCCAGGGCAAGCGAGATATACTGGTAGGTTCCAGTGCTATCTCAGGGTGTTCTGGGCTTCACTCCGACACGACTTGTACCGCTATTAGGGGTCTGACGCTTGCCGCCCCCTAGGCCCGACATGCGATGTATCAGACGAACAGACCGGACTGTACGGAGAATGTCACATTCAGACTCAGTAGGAGTTCAGATGGGTTTAACCTCGTCAGTCTTCTTATCGGCATCTACCTGGGGACCGTTACGCACAGCTAGTGCCGCTTGCGGTCTGTGGTTAAACCCACTGCCAGTGTAGTGTCGAGTCTTTAGAGTCCCACACAGAGGGCTATTCACCTCTGGGCAAAACAGAGTAGAGGTCGCATGGTCTTGCGACAGGGTTCGTTCTCATCCGCGCACTAGTGCACGTTTGGAGTCCGGACGGATATTACTAGTAGGCTCTGGTTTGAGTCAGATACTGGTATATGTTTTGGGGTTGATTTTATCTCTTGGTATTCTTGTTCCTCGGAACGAGAATGCAGGTGTGTATGCACAGTTGTTTGAGGCGGAGGAAGAGGTTTTTCATTAGGGTTTCGGAACGGGTGCGTATGCACAGTTGACAGTCGTCTTTTTCCAAACCCTAATGGAATTATGAATTATCAATTAATAATAGTAATTAAATGAAATTATGTTATGGTTGGTTTTGTTGACTTGTTGACCATGGTTGACTTGTTGACCATGGTTGAATGTTTGACCATCATCATTACTTTGCAAGGATGCTCCTTGATTCTAGCTTACATTTCATTTAATGAAGTATGATAGTGGTCATTCCAAAACAACCATCAACTATTCTCATTTGAATTATTATTATTATTTAGATAATTCTTTTTCTTTTTGATATGGTTGCAAAAGGAAAAAGATAGCTCATTCTATCATATTGATTCTCTCTCCTCACTTCATCTTTTTCCTCCTCTTGTTCAAGGAGAGCAAATCTCATGTGTTGAGAATCATCTCCTTGAAGATATAACACCCCAAAGCACACTCTACTCACTCTAAGGTAGAAGGTCTAGCAAGCCGAATACCTTAGTTCTCTCAAGATCGAGAAAGGAGCCCAAGGATGAAGCCCTCAGGTGGATCTATCTTCGGCAAAGAGGAGACGAGGAGGGGAAGCCATTCAAGCTACTACAAAGAGCAAGAAAGAAGAAGAACAACAAGAACAGAAGGAGTTCAAGTTGAGGTATAACCACTTTGCCGAGTAGTTAACTCTTCTTTGCAAGTATGCTAGTTTAGTTTAGCAAAGATCCGGCTTTTACGGTCCATGTTACAAAGTTTAGAAAAAATTTTGTTTTACCGTTTCCGCATCCCCGAAAGTACCGGGAGAGGTAACGTGGACCTAACATGATGGCGTTGAGCCTGGCAGGGGAGCACTACCGACCGGTTATTTATGACGCAGAGGATATCAGGAGGATACTGACGTAGTTGTGAGTTTTGATGAGGGGCCATTCCGGATAGCCGAAGCCCAGGGACCAGTCCGGATAGCCGGAGCCCGAGGTATTGAGAATTTGAGGTATTGAGATTATATGATATGGGCCAGTCCGGATAGCCGGAGCCCGAGATACTGGGTATTTAGATATATGTTTTGTGTTGATGCTTGACAAGGATTTTATATTGATTTCATTGATGATACCTCGATTTTTATATACAGAAATCTCACTAAGTAAAGAAAACAATTTTCTCATTCATGATGTATTCTGTTTTCATTTCATTGCATTCATATATCATATATGTATTATGTTTCTACCTGAGGCACTAACACGAGCACTTGATTTTATACTTATGTGTAGATGGTTCAGGATATTATATTGAGGATTTTCTTATTGTATGACCTAGGATTGAGTCATACATGTAATTTCTGCTCGGTGATGTTTTCTACTCACGAGTTGGCAACTCACCCCCGCTGTGCCACAGTTTCTTGCAAGTTTTGCCGTACAGGTTTCGTTGCGGCTTGCTGGCACACTACATTCATTTCGAGTGATTGCTTGGTAGGTGGGTTCACTTGCACCTTGACTACCATTGTACTTTTATTTATATTCAGTTGTATCTAGTAAACTCCATCAACCAGAATTGTATTATTTGTTAGACCTAGAAAAACCGTGTATATTCTTTCGACCTTAGAGTCGCGCGTTGTATTGTTATGGTTTTCTTGATGATATTGGTTTTCTTTGAGTTTTGATCTACGCCCTTCGGCGTTGTATATTATATTGCTTGCGTGGTTGTGACCGCCAATTGGTGAAGAGCTAGCTCCCACTTGGGGATGTCTTATTCATTTTATTCATGTTTGTACCCGTTTGGGGCCAGTATTTACAAAGGAGACTCTGCCTAAATTTTCGGAAAAGACTTGATATTTTAAAAAGGTTTACTACGACTTTTCAAAGTGATTATATGCAAACTTTAAAACAAGTTTTCCTTCACTCTCTTCTTTCAAATGGTTTAGATTTCTGGGATTTTTTTTGGCTTACTTGAATTAGATGGGGTCCAATAGACTTCATATGATTCAAGTGCCAGTCAAGTGCTTTTCGGGTCGTGACAAAGTTGGTATCAGAGCGCTAGGTTTAACCTTGGTTCGAGTTTATGTTTGACTATACGGAGTCTAAGGCGTTATATATATTCGGAACCTATGCTTGACCTTACGGAACTTAGGTTGACTTTGGTTGATGGAGTAGGTGACTTAAGTAGAGTGGCGTACGGTGTGTATGTTCCGTGGCATACTTACGATACGCTACTCTGCTTAAGAAGCCTTAGGATGTACATTTCTTTGCACTGTATTCTATTCTTTCATTGATCTGTCCTCATCAATATCGGCTGGTGGTTTTGTTACCACGATTGCATAGGCAGAGAGAGCTGTGGCCAGAGTTGCGGTCAGCACGAGCTCATCTTGGACGATGACTGACCAGGATGTATTCCAGTGACACACGATTGCATAGATGTGTAGTTTTATTGTGTTATCACTCCATGAGCATTTGATGGATTGCTTTTATGAATTTCTCAGACGTGCAGATCAGCACCAGAGGATTGGGCCACTGCTAGAAGCGGGCTAGAATGTGATGACCGACAATGCACCGTTGTTCTTGATGATTGAGGCACTTTTTAGCGTGAGGATAAATGAGCAAGTGTTGCTACGAATGACGAGGTATCACCCCAGATGTTTGGAGCTGTTGCAGCACGAGTTTATGCTTAGAGATATGATGAAGATCGCTAGTCACCCAGGGATGAATGACTAGGACATGTGATTCGTTGCGTACCCCGATGTGAGGTCATCAGATTGATTGATTGATTCCATCTTAAGGAGACTTCACGCAGGTACGTTGAGAGTAGATAGAAAACGATCGAATGTCAGAAACCCATTTTTCCAAGTTTAAGATATTGGGAAAGACATGCAAGTAATTCTGTGGACCCTCTAGAAGAATGAAATCCTAACTCGATATAATGACCATGGGAACGCATTGAAACCTTAGGGTTTGCGGCAGTTCCGCGGTGCCATTAATGAGGCTTGGGTTTGCCCTTCTACGGTTGGTCCATAGGTACTGTGGCATGTACTCGATATTATTAAACTGTGCATGAGCGTTGAGCTCTCGGTGAATTATGGGACTTTGATGAATCGATCGAAAAGTTCGACGTTGTCTGGATATCATGTGATGGGATACATTACTTGGGAGACTCCAGATATGAGTATAGCCGTTGTAGCGAGTCTATACAGCTACGAAGAGACGAGTCCGAATCGGTCGACATTGGAGGGAAGTGGAGTAAGAGGTTCGTACGAGATTTTGATAAGATGACGTTCCACTCCTTTGACATCAAAAAAGTGATACGCATGCCGAGGCGTTAAATATGGATATATTTTCCAGAAGGAGTCATGATGAGTATGCAGTTCAGCAGAAACGGGATTTGGGAGAGATCCCGACAAGTTCTTTCTGGAAATACTAAACGAGAAGACTTGGACCAGGATCAGTCGTATTACGCACACCCGGTAGGCCAGAGTTCAGCATCGTCGATGAGACATGTTATGAGTGATGTCACGACCCAAAATTGGCCCGTGACGGCCCTAGCACTACGCAACGCCCTAAGACGTAACGTAGTAAAAGAAAGCCAAAACCCAGAAATCTAAACCATAAAAATACGGAAAAGATAATATAAGTTTTTGAAACATTTGAAATCGCAACCCAAATTCTTTAAAAGTCCTACTTTATTTCTTTAAAATTTTGGCAACACTCCTTTTTGTAAAAACTAACCCAAGATGAATACAACACAAAATATGAAGCTATAGCGAAGAAATAAAGACAATAGAGAAAAAGCTGTATATAAAAGACAACAAACCCACAATTAATATACAGTAACGTCCTCACCAAGTCCCTAAGTCAACAACATAATAGTAGATGGAGAGTACAAGATACAACGAATGTACAATACAAAATACAGATGACCACCAAAACCCACCTAAGCAAAATAGTACTGTGGGCTGATGCGGTATCTGTAGCAAAAGATGATAGCTGAAAAGCTGAATAGCGGAATAGCCTGCCTCGACTACTCTGGGGAACAACCTGAAACACTTGTGGCACAACGGGGGTGAGTTGCCAACTCGTGAATAGTAGATAACATATGCAGGTAATCGCAGGAATGCACGTACAGCATGAATCTAAGGTATGCGATTACAGTAATAGCATGTCATGCAATAGGGATATGAGGATGTAAATATGCAACTATCATAAGGGTACACTAACAGGTACTACCAATATATGAATCAACAGTAACATAACAATAATATGCAATGACCATGCAATAGGGATATGAGGACGTAAATATGCAACTATCATAAGGGTACACTAACAGGTACTACCAATATATGAATCAACAGTAACATAACAATAATATGCAATGACCATGCAATAAGGATATGAGGACGTAAATATGCAACTATCATAAGGGTACACTAACAGGTACTACCAATATATGAATCTGTGCATAAAATAAATAAGTGTGAGGTATAGGGTGGAATATGTCATTTCCACGGAAACCTGACATCGTGGTAGGAGCACAATCCATCAAGACACCCAAATCCCAAATCCTCAAATCAGCCCCCAAATTGGGCTCTCACATCATATAAGTCTCACATCACCTCAATGTACAATATCGAGTAATCTCCTATATCTCGAATGTACAAATCAACAATCTCTTTCATATCCAATATCCAATCTCAATGAATCACATATATCCCAAGTCGAATCGCAAGTAAGTTTCTAACATCCTAAGATATATAAATATTTGCAGAAATAATTATGATGGGGGCAATACACATATATTAGCGTCCCATTCCACTAATATTGGTGTAAGGGTATATATAACAACGGCTAGTCCCCTGTTATATATACAAAGGTGTTTAAAAGAAATATCATGAAAATAATGTGCCAAGCATCGACACAGAAATCCTGATAGGTACGTATCATACGCTGTCCCGAAAGCACGAGTGCCTAGCTCTAACCCTCGCCTTTCGACGTATGCATACGTGCATGACTCCCAACGGTGTCTCCATGACCCCCGCCGAGTCATCAGTACTGTCACCGGTAGGTACTAGCCCGCCTCCAGGCTCAATCGGCAAAATCCATCGATCTTCTTGCGAGGGGAACCATACCGGGCCCCACCATGTACCCTCTACGGCCTCGACGCCTCCTCGTAGGGGTATATATAATCAGCACCGATAAAGCTCATGGTGGATGCGCAAATATCATATCAAGGAAACCGGGTATTTCAATGGATGCATAATTTCACGAACTCCCGCGGTTCCCAAATCCAGAAAACATCATGTAAAATCCAAATAATAAGAATGCGCAATCCAGGAATAAATATATACGATATATCTGAAATGCGAGCATATAACAGAGAATATGTAGCTGAAACCAGATGTATGCGAAATCAATAAGGTACAGCTAAATAACATCAGTAAAGGTAAATATGTAATTGCAACTGAATATGTGTGTAACATATAGGTGTAGCAATGTATAAGTATCTACCTGTAAGAACTGATGTCGTATACCCCCTGGGTATAACTAAAATATGTAGGATATCCCCCCCGGTATAAGTAAAATGTGTGGAAGGTATACCTCTCGTAAGGTGTATATGTACCTATCACTAAAGGTATGATGCACTATAGGTATACCGATAAGCTAGATGTCATGTGTGATAAGCAATAGTGCCTATAATGGTTAGTGTGTGACATGGTAATTATTGACGGTGTGTGTGTAGCATACAATCCGTGCTCGTGCAACATGAACCGTCAATAATGTGTGCAGTGCCCTACGGCTACTAGTCACAGTACAACTATATCTAACTAAATAGGTGAAGGCGCAATTCTAATAATGACGTAGAATGTGCGACAAGTACTAGAATCCTAGCCCAGACGCATAACGCCATGCGGGCGATTCCCCTGTAGATGTTAAATCTACTCACCTACGCTCCACGCTAGGTGAATCCTACCATCTGCTCCCCCCTGTAGTAGTGTCCGCAGTCCCTGCCTGCAAACCTGCAAATAAGACACGGAAATATATATAAGCCAAATATTCCGCGAAACGCGATATCGAACCAAAACGAGAAACTCGCGTCGTGAACTAATCGCGCGTGTGCACGATACGCTGAATCGTGTGTGTACGCGTCTAAAGCCATCGTGACACGCCGCGACACGCTGGATCACAGAACCCACTCACGTATCGCGCGTATCGCGCAAACACAACGGACATGAAAAGCGGTATATGACCCCAGATTTTCCTACAGGTAAAATATTACAAAACTAGACATGCCAAGGACCTAGACAACACATAAGAGAGCCCTACACAAAACCCCAACACCCCTGCCCCCTACTTGGCCGCAATTTGCGGCCAAACTGAATTAATTGGTGGCCACAGTTAAGAATGGGGGTCTCGTGTTCTGGTGGTGTTATCTATACCTAGTGTACATGCTCCAGTTTCCTCAATTTTGTTCTGTAGGGTCCGGGTCCATAGCAGATTCCAGATGTCACAAATATCGCTTAAAAATACCAATTTTCACTAAAAAGGAAACCCTATGGTATTTTAGTGTAATCTGGGCTATTTCTCAGTGAAGTGACCCTATTAACACTAAAATAGGTAGGGTTATCTAACACAATCGTCAATTTGCCACAACATCTCACAAATCACCATAAATTAGCACTAAACTCATAATTAACACAACCCGACACCAACTATCACACAACTAAGCAAACTAGGAATTGGTGTTCAGAAATTATACCTTAAAAGGACCCTAAGAAGCAAAATAAGAAGTTCATGGAGGAGATGAGGGTTGCTGCAGTTGTTGGAGCTCCAAAAGTTGCTGCTCTTGCTTCCTGCTGCTCCTGCTGCTGCTGATGATAATGTCTGCTGCTGTTGCTGCTGATGATGATGATGATTGCTGCTGCTGCTGCCTTGCTCCAGCTGAGTGTGTGTGTGTGTGAGAGAGAGTATGAGAGAAAGATAATAAGGAGAAGAAATGAAAGCAAGGCAAAACCCCTCTCTTCCTTTCTCTTCCCTCATTAAATGATGCATGGTCTAAACCATGTAGCACCATGCTTCTCTCTCTCTCACCCAAAGTCAACATTTCAACCATTCAAACAATATTAAAATTCCATTTCAAATTCATTTTCATTTTTAAAACAACCATAACTATTTAAGCCAAAACACCTAACAATATTAATTAACTTAAAGAGAATGGGTTAATCCATCATGTTTGCTAATCATGGTCTAACCCCATCTCTAAACCTTAGTTATCATGCACAAGTGTGTGTGTGCCTAACAAAATTCTAATAAAATACTTAATAAATAGGATAAAATATTTAGAACTTAATTTGGTAAACTTTTTATTAAAAACCAAACATTAAAATATAATTAGCTACAAAACACATTCTAAGGTGTTACAATCTCCCCCCCCCCTTAAAAGAAATTCGTCCCAGAATTTTAAAAATATACCGATACGCGTACCTTCAAAGAGAAGATTAAAATCCTCAAATCTCACTCGCAGCCTCGCAAGTGACTAACTCACTATTCGGCTACGTCCAAGGAAAACCCTTCACAGATGGCAAGACCCTTGACCGACGTTTCTCTGCCTGCCGAGCCATTAACACA
This sequence comes from Agapanthus africanus, assembly GCA_030015575.1. NCBI lineage: Eukaryota > Viridiplantae > Streptophyta > Magnoliopsida > Asparagales > Amaryllidaceae > Agapanthus > Agapanthus africanus. Next base: position 497,749,621 of record JASDDO010000019.1, on the reverse strand, counting down.
ATTGGCTGCTGGCGAACGAAAGATCGCGTCCAAGCTAAATGGTCTGGTGCCAAATCATGTGAGAAGGTCATGAAGGTAGTTGTAAAGCATCATCACAAGGAATACGGGGTGAAAATCCAATAATCTGGGCGGAAGTGCCAATTTAAGGCAACGAAACTAACTTGCTTATAGGATCTCAGAAAGACCTAAATCCTGGGACAAGCTTCCCAAAATCCAACACGTCATGCATCGGAAAGTACGTAGGAATATATGATCTGTCCCTGCGAACTCGAGTCTATAACCAACACAGTCGGCATAAGACCTCAGTTCGCAATGGACAATTCCCATCCTGACCTAACACAGCTGGACCATCTCCGAAGTCTCTAGACTAGCTGGGGTCCAAGGTCCTACTTACGCAGAGTCAGAAAGATAACAGACTGGTGATCGACACGACCTAATCCCTAAACCTAAAGGTGGCCAATTGGAGTGTCTCCTGATAACAGCTATCGAAGGAGAACCCTAATGATGGCGAGTGACGACCCCCAACTACTGACAACAATAAAAACAAACACACAACTTAACAAGAAACAACTGAGCACATTGAGTATAACCAGACAACAAGAATCCGAATGGAGTCACACCCTGATTAAGCTTGGGTAGAAACCATAACGAAATTTATGGAGATCTGCTCCCACTCCTACTTCAGAACGGTTAAAGATTGCAACTCTCCAGCCGGCCTCAGATGCTCGACCCAAGCACACAACAAGACAGACACCTTGAAACGAAACCTGAAACTTCTCTTTACATCTTGTCCACCCGTAACCAACTCACAAGTCACGTCACTGTTGGCGGAACTTGAATGAAAATAGAGAGTTGACTAATATGCCTATTCTAGGATTATATGTCTCTACCCGATGAAACCAGGTACACAAACGCGTCCCTAAATTAGCACGTCATTGTCACAAATCAAGGTCTCCGAATCATTACCCAGCCGAGTATGCTCAAGTATCACTAACGAACGAGTATCGGCGGGCGGTGTCTCGCGAAAACGATTTAAGGAAAGGTGGTCGGTCGCGGACTGAGCAAGCTGTCCCCTCCACAGAGACGAACTTAAACTGTACTCAACGATCACACAAGAACTGTAAATCTGCAGAAGACTATCACAGCAATCAAAATCCGCTGCAGGAAGATATACATTAAGCTCTAGTGGTCCGTGGAAAATCTGACACGACTCTCAAACAAGTAGTGTCTCCAAATCTCCAATGCAAAACCACCGCGGCCATCTCCAGATCATGAGTGGAATATCCTTCTCGTACTTCCTCCAAATGTAGTGAATCAAAAGCGATAACTCTATAGTGTCACCTCAGTACACACTCGAGCCCACTCAAGAAACATTACAGTTTAAACAACAAGGTCGCCCGAACCAGAAAGCAAGGAAAGGACTGATGCCGTTGTTAACAGAATCTCCAACTGCCGAAAACTCCGTACACATGCCTCAGTCCGCAGAAAAGAAACCTCCATCTCGGTCAATTCAGTCGACGGTGCAGCACTTACTCTAGTAATCCTGCACGAAACGGCGGAAAAACCTGCTAAGTCCAAGAATCTGTTGATCTCCGTCCTGCACACATGTCTGGACCTAAGCTGTACGGTCATGATCTCCCTCGGAACCATACGAAACCGTCTCCCGTGACTACAAGACCTAGGAGTCGACACAAAACAAGCCTGAAGGAACACTCCGAGAATTTAGCAAACTGCTGGTACTCCCCAAGTATCTGCATAACAAATCCTCAAGTGCTACTCCTGTTCCTTAAGACACATTAGATAGACCAGAATGTCATAAATAACACAACAACGACTGGTCGAGGAACAGCCTGCAGAAATCTGGTTCATCACATCTACGAATGCTGCTAGGGCAACAGTGAATTCAACGACTCACAAAAACACACAAGGCCCATAGCACGCATAAGGCAGTCTTCGGAATGCCCTCACACCGAATCCGCAATAATGATGACCTGATCCCAAGCAAACTTAGAGAATGTCTCGCACTCTGGGGCTGATCGAATAAATCGTCAATGCGAGGTAAGGGACACCTATTCGCACCGTAAGCCGGTTCAGTTAACGATCCGTCGATACACAACCTCAAACTGCCGTCTTCCTCCTCGACGAACAGAAATCGGAGCTTCCAAAAGCGAAACACTCAGACACACAAAACTCCCCAAACCACAACTCTGCAGCTGATCCTTAAGCTCCCAAGCTTCGCCAGCTCATCCGGAACAACGTCGGAAAAACTCTCGCACGAAAGGAACCCGGTCCAACAATCCCACTGTGGCTCCGGTATCACGAATGAGCGCCAAGAATCCACGACATCTCCTCACTAGCCGACTAGCGAAAAAGGCTGAATTCAAGCTGTGAGAGGCGGCACAACTATCCACCCGCACAACAAGAACTGACCTGCCGGGAAAACAAACTTGACGGTTTCCTCATGGTAGTCCACAGACGCCTAGCACGTAGTTAACCAGTCCGTGCCCAGGAGAACGTCAAATCCTGTTAGTGTTTATGCCTTAGAAGGCCATTACTGTATCATACTAGTTTGTATATTACTTAATGGAAGCTTGGGATATTCACATGTATATAACAGTCTTGCTAAACATGGTAGTATGCTACTTGGTTTTTCTATCTTAATATGTGAGTGTACGTATTGATAGCGCTCTTAGGATCTTGCATGTCTACCAGCGTTGTGATGGCAGTCACACTAGTAGGGGCCGGGTAGTCTACAAGCACATCCTTATTCAGGTCCCTGGTCATTGGATTATCGAGACAGAGCATCGATACTCCGGAGTAGACTAGTGTGTACGCTTCTCATCCCAGTTGGGGAGATGGTCTGTCCCACAGCCGTCAGTACGTTGTACTGGAGATAGTATACAGGTGCTCGTTGGGTTACGGGTACACCGGACAGGACTCACAGGGAACTGTTGGTTGGTTTTATATCAGTCGTCAGTGAACAGTTCCCAGGTGACATGAGTACAGCATAGTCCGCAGACTTGACACTGCTACTTCGCCTCGAGTGTGTCCCACTGTTCTTAGATTGCTACCCTACCACGGCTCAAAGGAGTCGTGCAAACAGGTAGCAGTTGGGTGCAGTCCCGAGCACTTGGAGGCAGTGGCGGTTAGACAGGATTCGTCCCTCCCGGTATTGGGAGTAGATATCGCGCTGTGTCAGAGAGCCATTACGCAAAGTCCCTGGCCAGGGCAAGCGAGATTTGCTGGTAGGTTCCAGTAGTTTCTTAGGGTGTAATGGGCTTCGCTCCGACACGACTTATACCGCTATTAGGGGACTGATGCTTGCCGCCCCCCTAGGCCCGATATGCGATAGTCTTGGACGAACGGACCGGACTGTATGGAGATTGTCACAGCAGGCTCAGTAGGAGTTCGGATGGGTTTCCTCATCGGCCTTCTTATCGACAACTACCTGGGGACTGTTACGTACAGCTAGTGCCGCTTGCGGTCTGTGGTTAAACCCACTGCCAGCGTAGTAGTCGAGTCTCTAGAGTCCCACAGAGAGAGTTTCCTACTCCAGGCGAAACGATATAGAGGTCGTATGGTTTTACGACAAAGGGTTCGGACGCATACGTGTGTTTACGCACGTACGACTTTCGGACAGTTTTTACCAGTCGGCTTTGGTTTAAGCCAGTTACTGGTATCCGATTATTGGATTTATACAGTCTAAAGTTTATCCGTATTTTTTGCGGATTGGAGGGGCGTTCTCGTAATTGTGCGAGAAGCTTCTAGAAGATGGTGACTAAGGAGGTTTAGGTATCATATGCATTGATTGAGTTTAGTGAGTCATGAGAGTGATTCATCGATATCATTAATGCAAAATAAATGATTAATGAGTCATGGTTATGAATCACCATTAGATATTTATGAAACTTGATTATTCATCACTTGTTTTCTTTTATTGATGAATTTTAAAGTTTCATATATATTATGATAACTTACTATTCTCACTTGATAATATCATTCACATTCTCTCTCCTCAAGCTCACTCTCTTCAAACCCTAATCCTCACCTCTCATGTGTTGAGAACAAGGATTAGTTAGACTAAACAATCCATAACCCTCACTCTATCTCATCTATCTTCTTTGATTAGCAATCCAAGAAGGTTAGTTGCCTCATGTTTAGAGGCTAAGCTTGGAGTTTTGCTCTCGGGTGGATCATCTACTACATCGAGAAGGCCGAGGAGGACGAGGAGATCGTAAAGCCGAAGGACTTGGTTCGATAGGTATAATCCCTAAGCATAGTAGTTTAGAACAACTATGTGTTTGGTTAGTTATCGTTTAGCTTCGATTCAAGCGGTTAGTCGATGTTTGTTCACTAAAAAAGTTCGTTTTTGAAAATTCCGCCTCCCCACAAGTATTGGGGTGTTGTACATCGACTTACAGTGGTATCAGAGCCTCGCTAAACAATAAATAACTTTATTGCAAATTTGTACGAATTTCGAACGGAAGAAACGAAACCGGAAAACCCCGAACTGTCAAGTTTCTGTCGAAATTTAAATGAAGTCTAAAAATTTTTCAGGGATGTTCAGAAAGCTTGAAAAGAATCCAGGAGAACACCCAAGAAAATTGGGCCCATGACTCGGCTAAAGCGCCGCGGAAGCGCGGCGGATCCCACACGATCCGCCGCGGTTCCGCCGCCGAGTTGCCGAGTCATGAACCCAAATTTCTTGTGTGGGTCCCCTGTGATATTTGGTATTTTCTGGTATTTTTTAATTTTGCTCAGGTTTCAAGTTTACAGAACAGTATTGGAGCAATATTAAATGCGTTTAATCGATCGAAATTGTACAGTATTTGCATATTGGATTATATCTGTGATTGTATAATGTGTTCGTAAACCTCCCCTAACTGCTAGTATGTCAGTTGGCAGGGGGTTGCACATTTCTGAAATGGATTTTATCTGTTTGTGCATATGAACTGTGTTGGACTGTTGTGATGTATAGCCGGGGTTATGTGATGGGTTATCATTTAATTCATTTGATGTAAATGTAATTTGTTGTAATATTATTTTGCGGGGCACATCCAGGTTGCGGTTGTAGCCACCGTTGTATTATTTCATTTTACTGTTTTTGCTCCTAGGACTGACCCAAGGTAGGGTGCACAAACTGCCGGGTGGGTAGTTTGCCGCACCCGTAGGGGTCGTGGGTGTGGTAATGGCTATTCATCACAACTGTGTAATCCGTCTTTTGTTGCAGGCTCAAAACAAACACGGATTGCTTGCAAATCCAATTAAGTTCATCTGTGATCTGGAATGAATATCATTGCGTCAGACGAATGTAAAATATCTATATATATGATAGCTATTTAGACGTCACTTATGTTTTACACCCGCGCTAGCCCAGCCCCCGCTCTGTCGTTAGTTAAGTAACCTAACGGGTGATGACGCGACCCCGTGGCGAATGCGGATGGCATAAGAGGACGTTGTATTTTCGTTGTTTTCTTCAATGATAGGTTAATGATGGGACGCATTATCTATAATGCAAAGAAAAACAAACCAAAGTTTAAATCGTTGGAACAATTTAAAAGAAACCACTCGGTTAATTTTAAAAACAGATATTTTTAAATGCGGAGCTTTAACCACTCCTTTTAAAAGCTATCAGGTTCCTTCGGTTATATCAAGTTCACTACGTTCACGGTTTCGCCAAAACCAGTTGTAGCCCTCCGTCATTTCTTATGAATGGTCAGTAGTATTCAAGCTATGTTTGTTTGGCCCTTAGTCAAGACATAGTGATTGGTAGCTGCTGGGGTATTCTTTTGTTGCATAGATAGATGAGTTGGTTTGGGACACTCGTATTACTTTGTTTGGCCCTTAGTCAAGAGTATATACGGATGGGTTCAAATCAACAGGATAATGATGGGCAGAACTTGACATGTGACTTATGATTTGTTGGCCCTTAGTCAAGATCATAAGAACATGGGGCAAAAATATATATCGGGAATTTCTAAAGAAACTGAAATTTGCAAAGAGATGCATACCATTTGGAGTTTGATGAATGTTGGTAGGATTCCTTCAACATTATCATACGATGATATTTGGATCCCGATCCTACTGTGAGTATATGCTACTTATCAAGATATTCGTCACTTAACGATCAATGCTATAAACCAAGTAGGTGTCCAGAAAAGTGTCAGCGGGGTTACGCCCCCAGAGAAAAGAGGTTATTTAATTAAGGACCTTCGCGAAAGCGTTGGAAAACCTCCCTCGAAGTATCGACACTGGCCTGGCTGAACGGTTAAGCAAGTATTGTACGGTGAGAATAGTCCTGGCTAATTCTTCTTTTATGGTTTGAGGAAGGATTCGAGAAACAGTGGGAGCCATCCAGTTTAGATAAACTAAAAACAACTCTAAACTTGCAAGAGCATCATGCTAAAGAGTTTTCTTCTCTCTCTCCTAATTGCAGCGACCCTGAAAATGACTAGACTTAAGTTACTTTTAGAGAAAAATATACTGACAGGGCCAAACTATAAAGATTGGCTGCGGAATGTCAAAATGGTTTTGACCTATGACAAATTGGGGTACATCCTCACCGCTACGGCACCTGCTGACCCTGGTCCCAAATCCAGCAATGCGGATAAGGAAATCCGCAAAACCAGGGATTTAGATTGCGCGAAAGCCAAGTGCATCGTGCTTTCCTCAATGAACAATGAACATCAGAGGAGGCACGAGGATATGACCCTAGATGGCATATTTCTCCATACAAAGGAACTTTATGGAGAGAAATCTCGTATAGCAAGATACGAGACCTCTAAGAACTTGTTTCGAGCGAGGTTGGCTGTCGGGTCATCAGTGGGAGAACATGTCCTAAAGATGATCGGCTATATTGAAGAGCTCGCAGACCTTGGGACGACTTTGGATAATGAGCTCTATACAGACCTTATTCTCCAGTCCCTTCCTCCCACCTACGCCCAGTCTATCCTCAACTTCAACCTTCAAGGAAAAAAAGTTGAACTTGCGGAACTCCTGAACATGTTAAGGAGTGCAGAGGGCACCTTGCAGAAGGCAAGGGAAACACCCGCTATGTTTGTTGCGGTGCATCTTCTTCCGGGTCCAAGGCTAGGGCCAAAGGAAGGAAGAAGAAGGCCGCACCCAGACCTAGAGGAGGTGTTAGTAAGGTGAGAGGGAAGGGAAAGAAAAATTTTGCGGTACCGGTAGTGGGCCAGGATGAGTGCTTCCATTGTTACAGGAAAGGGCACTGGAAGAAGGATTGCAAGGCGTGGAACGCCAAGAACCAGGAACCGAAGCAAGCTGTGGCTTCGACTTCAGGTGTGTTTGTAATTGAGAATTGTCTGTCGATCAACTCTACTTCCTGGGTATTGGATACCGGATCAGGATCTCATATTTGCAATTCATTGCAGGCACTGAGAAACCGTAGAGTGCTGAAGGAAGGTGATATGACCCTAAAGGTTGCTAACGGAGCTAGCGTGGGAGCTGCGTCCGTCGGGGATTATCACCTAGGATTGACGAGTGGACACATTTTGGTTTTACATAACTGTTATTTTGTACCAAGCTTAACGTGTAATATCATATCAGTTTCCTTGTTATCAAATAAAGGTTATGATTTCACGTTTGTAAGAGATGTTGTCAACATCCACCTTAATCATGGTTTGATTGGGTCCGGTACCCTAAATAACGGTATATATGTTTTAAACCAACTCCAAATTTTCAATGTCCAGAACACACTAAAAAGAAAGTCTCCAGATTTAAATAAAGCTTTCTTATGGCATTGTAGACTGGGTCACATCAATGAAAGAAGGTTGACTAAGTTGCATAGAGAAGGATATTTGGACTCGTTCGAATATCAAACTTATGACACTTGTCAATCCTGTCTCAAAGGAAAGATGACAAAGACTCCATTTACTGGACAAGAAGTAAGAGCGAGCGAGCTCTTAGGACTCATACACAGCGATGTATGCGGTCCAATATCTACACATGCGAGAGGTGGTTATTCCTACTTCATTACTTTTACAGATGATTTCTCTAGGTTTGGACATGTCTTCTTAATGAAGCATAAATCCGAAGCTTTTGAGAAATTCCTGGAATACAAGAGTGAAGCGGAAAACCAAACAGGCAAAAGTATTAAGACACTGAGATCTGATCGAGGTGGAGAATACTTAAGTGCCGAGTTCCTAGGTTACCTAAAGGAGAAAGGAATTCTCTCTCAGCTTACTCCTCCATACACTCCACAGCACAACGGTGTATCGGAGAGACGGAATCGAACCCTATTGGATATGGTACGATCCATGATGAGTAATGCTGAGTTACCGCGATCTTTCTGGGGTTATGCGCTAGAATCAGCGGCATATCTTTTAAACCAGGTTCCAACCAAGACTGTGCCTACCACACCATATCAGATGTGGAGTGGGAAGAAACCCTGTCTAAAACATTTTAGGACATGGGGGTGTCCAGCTTTTGTAAAAAAGCAGCATGTGGACAAGCTCGAGGCACGATCAGTAAAGTGTAAGCTTGTGGGATATCCAAAGAACACCAAGGGATATTATTTCTATTACGTAGAGGAACAAAAGGTTTTTGTTTCTCGTCATGCTCACTTCTTAGAAACTGAATTTTTGGAAAATCAGAAGAGTGGGAGCGCAGTAGAACTGGAAGAAATTCCAGAACCACAAGCTGTTACTGAAAGTTTGGTAGAACCAGAAGTTCAAAAAGAACAGGACATTCCCGCACCCCTCCGCAGGAGTAGTAGGCCGTCTCATCCGCCTGAGAGATACTACGATTTTCTCATAGATGGGGATAGAGAGGATTGCATCAAGATGATGATGAACCTACTGACTTCCAGCAGGCTATCCAGAGCGGCGACTCGGTACGATGGCTAGATGCAATGCGGACCGAAATGGAGTCCATGTACACCAACAAAGTATGGACTTTGGACTTTGCTCCAGATGGGGTAAAACCCATAGGATGCAAATGGATCTTCAAGAAAAAGATTGGTGTAGATGGACAGGTGGAAACCTATAAGGCTAGACTTGTTGCAAAGGGTTTTCGTCAAAGACCTGGTTTGGACTATGACGAAACTTTTTCTCCAGTGGCTATGCTCAAATCCATTCGGGTCCTTCTTGCTATTGCTGCCTTCCATGATTATGAAATCTGGCAGATGGACGTAAAGACGGCTTTTCTGAATGGAAATTTAGAAGAAAGCGTCTATATGGATCAGCCAGAGGGTTTCAATCAGAGTGGGAGCAGCGGGAAAGTATGCAAGCTGCTTAAGTCCATTTATGGACTAAAGCAGGCATCGCGGAGTTGGAACATCTGTTTTGATGAGACAGTCAAAGAATATGACTTTATCAAAAATCCAGATGAACAGTGTATATATAGTAAAGTTGTAGCCAGAAGTGTCGTATTCCTCGTCTTGTACGTGGATGACATTCTATTGATAGGAAATGACATTCCTATGCTACAATCTGTCAAAGGATTCTTGTCACACAGGTTCTCCATGAAAGACCTGGGTGATGCCTCGTGCATTCTGGGGATCCGGATCTATCGTGATAGATCCAAGAGGATGTTGGGACTTTCGCAGTCCAGGTATATCGACACTGTACTGAAAAGATTCAGTATGGAAGATTCTAAGCGCGGTAATCTACCGGCTTGTCACGGAATCACCCTCTCCAAAGAGATGTCTCCCAAGGCTGATTTGGAAAGGGAACGCATGTCTATTATACCCTACGCTTCTGCGGTAGGCTCTATAATGTATGCGATATTGTGTACCAGACCAGATGTGGCTTACGCACTGAGCGTGGTAAGCCGGTATCAGTCAGACCCAGGGGAGAAGCACTGGATAGCAGTAAAGAACATTCTCAAGTACCTGAGAAGGACTAAGGAGATGTTTTTGGTTTACGGCGGAAAAGACCTCAGGTTGGAGGCCTTTGCTGATTTCGGCTTCCAGAGTGATAAGGACGATTCCAAGTCCATAGCGGGTTATGTCTTTACCCTCAATGGAGGGGCGGTGTGCTGGAAGAGCTCCAAGCAGGACACCGTTGCTGACTCGACGATGGAAGCGGAGTATATAGCTGCTTGCGATGCCACAAAAGAAGCAGTCTGGATGAAGAAGTTCCTAACAGAACTTCAGGTGGTTCCTACCATAGTTGATCCAATACCTCTGTATTGCGACAACAACGGAGCTATAGCTTTAGCGAAGGAACCAAGATCCCATCAAAAGTCCAGACACATCTTAAGGCGGTATCACCTGATCAGGGAGATCATTGATCGTCAGGAGATCGAGGTTCGGAGAGTTGCTTCTGAAGAGAACATTGCTGATCCATTCACGAAGGCCCTACCTCAGATTCAGTTCGAGAGGCTACTCGAGATCATCGGTCTACGATATGCCAGTACATGGCCCTAGTGCAAGTGGGAGATTGTTAGTGTTTATGCCCTAGAAGGCCATTACTGTATCATACTAGTTTGTATATTACTTAATGGAAGCTTGGGATATTCACATGTATATAACAGTCTTGCTAAACATGGTAGTATGCTACTTGGTTTTCTATCTTAATATGTGAGTGTACGTATTGATAGAGCTCTTAGGATCTTGCATGTCTACCAGCGTTGTGATGGCAGTCACACTAGTGGGGGCTGGGTAGTCTACAAGCACATCCTTATTCAGGTCCCTGGTCGTTGGATTATCGAGACAGAGCATCGATACTCCGGAGTAGACTATTGTGTACGCTTCTCATCCCAGTTGGGGAGATGGTCTGTCCCACAGCCGTCAGTACGTCGTACTGGAGATAGTATACAGGTGCTCGTTGGGTTACGGGTACACCGGACAGGACTCACAGGAAACTGTTGGTTGGTTTTATACCAGTCGTCAGTGAACAGTTCCCAGGTGACATGAGTACAGCATAGTCCGCAGACTTGACACTGCTACTTTGCCTCGAGTGTGTCCCACTGTTCTTAGATTGCTACCCTACCACGGCTCAAAGGAGTCGTGCAAACAGGTAGCAGTTGGGTGCAGTCCCGAGCACTTGGAGGCAGTGGCGGTTAGACAGGATTCGTCCCTCCCGGTATTGGGAGTAGATATCGCGCTGTGTCAGAGAGCCATTACGCAAAGTCCCTGGCCAGGGCAAGCGAGATTTGCTGGTAGGTTCCAGTAGTTTCTCAGGGTGTAATGGGCTTCGCTCCGACACGACTTATACCGCTATTAGGGGACTGACGCTTGCCGCCCCCTAGGCCCGATATGCGATAGTCTTGGACGAACGGACCGGACTGTATGGAGATTGTCACAGCAGGCTCAGTAGGAGTTCGGATGGGTTTCCTCATCGGCCTTCTTATCGACAACTACCTGCGGACCGTTACGTACAGCTAGTGCCGCTTGCGGTCTGTAGTTAAACCCACTGCCAGCGTAGTAGTCGAGTCTCTAGAGTCCCACACAGAGAGTTTCCTACTCTAGGCGAAACGATATAGAGGTCGTATGGTTTTACGACAAAGGGTTCGGACGCATACGTGTGTTTACGCACGTACGACATTCGGACAGTTTTACCAGTCGGCTTTAGTTTAAGCCAGTTACTGGTATCCGGTTATTGGATTTATACAGTCTAAAGTTTTTCCGTATTTTTTGCGGATTGGAGGGGCGTTCTCGTAATTGTGCGAGAAGCTTCTAGAAGATGGTGACTAAGGAGGTTTAGGTGTCATATGCATTGATTGAGTTTAGTGAGTCATGAGAGTGATTCATCCATATCATTAATGCACAATAAATGATTAATGAGTCATGGTTATGAATCACCATTAGATATTTATGAAACTTGATTATTCATCACTTGTTTTCTTTTATTGATGAATTTTAAAGTTTCATATATATTATGATAACTTACTATTCTCACTTGATAATATCATTCACATTCTCTCTCCTCAAGCTCACTCTCTTCAAACCCTAATCCTCACCTCTCATGTGTTGAGAACAAGGATTAGTTAGACTAAACAATCCATAACCCTCACTCTATCTCATCTATCTTCTTTGATTAGCAATCCAAGAAGGTTAGTTGCCTCAAGTTTAGAGGCTAAGCTTGGAGTTTTGCTCTCGGGTGGATCATCTACTACATCGAGAAGGCCGAGGAGGACGAGGAGATCGTAAAGCCGAAGGACTTGGTTCGATAGGTATAATCCCTAAACATAGTAGTTTAGAACAATTATGTGTTTGGTTAGTTATCGTTTAGCTTCGATTCAAGCGGTTAGTCGATGTTTGTTCACTAAACAAGTTCGTTTTTGAAAATTCCGCCTCCCCACAAGTATTGGGGTGTTGTACATCGACTTACAAATCCAACATCTCTAGAAGGACCAAAACGAAGGACGAATCTTTATCTCCTAACCGATTGGCACACACAACTGAAATACGTGTCGCGTAACAAAAGAATCGCTGACAGAAGTTAACACAACTACGACTAATCTACCCAACCACGGCACAAGCATGAAAAAAAAACGACTCCATGAAGAGAACCAGCGAATTAAAGATACCTGAAAACTCCACATTGGACGTCTGCGCGTCCCGATGAGTAGAAGCAAACTCCTGTGTCTGCCCTCTACTCGCAGCTGGATGAACTCCTCTGGTAGACTGAGCCCTCTGAGCGAACCTTCCACGTCCACGGCCTCTCTGAGTACGATCTTGACGCCGTGCTGAGGAACAATCCCTGACTAAGTGCTGAAGGCTTCCGCATCGAAAACATCCACGTGCTGACTGCTGACCATTCTGGGCTGAGAGCTGAACGACTGTCCTCGCCCTAAGCCTCTGCTACTCCCACGACGGCCACGAAATCTGTCTCGATGACCAAACCTCTGTCTCTGGGCTGGTACGCTGGTACGAGTCCTCCACTGTCCTGGAACTCTCTGAGCCTCTGGAATATACACCTCATCAACTGGAGCTGCAACCACTGGTGCTATGTAGGTGACGGACTGCTGCATGCTGATTGTAAGTGACGACTGAGTAACAGGGGTGACAACCTCCTGTCGTAGCTCCCGAATGACATCAACCAAAGAACTCATAGCCTGGCGGAAGTCCTGCATCTCTGCCAAAAGTCTATCAATAGTATAGGTCGTAGGCTGATCCGTCTGCACCTGTGCAACTAGAGTGCCATCCTGGTCAGTACTCGTCTCACCCGAGCCAACTCTGACCTCGGCCCTCGCTGCATCACTCTGACTCCCCATAGTCATCGGCGGCAAGGCTATAAGTAGTTATAAGATAAGATTCGATAAGAATAAGGAAATCGAATCTCAAGGATATGAATCATCAGGGAAGGAATTCCAAGAAAATTGTACTTAGGTCACTTAATGCAAGGTACCGCATCGTGGGTATGCTGCAGACATACACACACTACGTTACTCTGCTTAAGCCACCTACTCCATCATACTAAGGTCATCCTACACTCCGAAAGGTAAAACCTAGCGCTCTGATACCAACTTTGTCACGACCCAAAATTGGCCCCTGACGGCCCTAGTACTACGCAACGCCCTAAGACGTAACGTAGTAAAAGAAAGCCAAAACCCAGAAATCTAAACCATAAAAATACGGAAAAGATAATATAAGTTTTTGAAACATTTGAAATCGCAACCCAAATTCTTTAAAAGTCCTACTTTATTTCATTAAAATTTTGGCAAAACCCCTTTTTGTAAAAACTAACCCAAGATGAATACAACACAAAATATGAAGCTATAGCGAAGAAATATAGACAATAGAGAAAAAGCTGTATATAAAAGACAACAAACCCACAATTAATATACAGTAACGTCCTCACCAAGTCCCTAAGTCAACAACATAATAGTAGATGGAGAGTACAAGAAACAACGAATGTACAATACAAAATACAGATGACCACCAAAACCCACCTAAGCAAAATAGTACTGTGAGCTGATGCGGTATCTGTAGCAAAAGATGATAGCTGAAAAGCTGAATAGCGGAATAGCCTGCCTCGACTACTCTGGGGAACAACCTGAAACACCTGTGGCACAACGGGGGTGAGTTGCCAACTCGTGAATAGTAGATAACATATGCAGGTAATCGCAGGAATGCACGTACAGCATGAATCTAAGGTATGCGATTACAGTAATAGCATGTCATGCAATAGGGATATGAGGATGTAAATATGCAACTATCATAAGGGTACACTAACAGGTACTACCAATATATGAATCAACAGTAACATAACAATAATATGCAATGACCATGCAATAGGGATATGAGGACGTAAATATGCAACTATCATAAGGGTACACTAACAGGTACTACCAATATATGAATCAACAGTAACATAACAATAATATGTAATGACCATGCAATAGGGATATGAGGACGTAAATATGCAACTATCATAAGGGTACACTAACAGGTACTACCAATATATGAATCTGTGCATAAAATAAATAAGTGTGAGGTATAGGGTGGAATATGTCATTTCCACGGAAACCAGACATCGTGATAGGAGCACAATCCATCAAGACACTCAAATCCCAAATCCTCAAATCAGCCCCCAAATTGGGCTCTCACATCATATAAGTCTCACATCACCTCAATGTACAATATTGAGTAATCTCCTATATCTCGAATGTAAAAATCAACAATCTCTTTCATATCCAATATCCAATCCCAATGAATCACATATATCCCAAGTCGAATCGCAAGTAAGTTTCTAACATCCTAAGATATATATAAATATTTGCAGAAATAAATATGATGGGGGCAATACACATATATTAGCGTCCCATTCCACTAATATTGGTGTAAGGGTATATATAACAACGGCTAGTCCCCTGTTATATATACAAAGGTGTTTAAAAGAAATATCATGAAAACAATGTGCCAAGCATCAACACAGAAATCCTGATAGGTACGTATCATACGCTGTCCCGAAAGCACGAGTGCCTAGCTCTGACCCTCGCCTTTCGACGTATGCATACGTGCATGACTCCCAACGGTGTCTCCATGACCTCCGCCGTGTCATCAGTACTGTCACCGGTAGCTACTAGCCCGCCTCCAAGCTCAATCGGCAAAATCCATCAATTTTCTTGCCGAGGGGAACCATACCGGGCCCCACCATGTACCCTCTACGGCCTCGACGCCTCCTCATAGGGGTATATATAATCAGCACCGATAAAGCTCATGGTGGATGCGCAAATATCATATCAAGGAAACCGGATTTTTCAATGTATGCATAATTTCATGAACTCCCGCGGTTCCCAAATCCAGAAAACATCATATAAAATCCAAATAATAAGAATGCGCAATCCAGGAATAAATATATACGATATATCTGAAATGCGAGCATATAACAGAGAATATGTAGCTGAAACCAGATGTATGCGAAATCAATAAGGTACAGCTAAATAACATCAGTAAAGGTAAATAAGTAACTGCAACTGAATATGTGTGTAACATATAGGTGTAGCAATGTATAGGTATCTACCTGTAAGAACTGATGTCGTATACCCCCTGGGTATAACTAAAATATGTAGGATATCCCCCCGGTATAAGTAAAATGTGTGCAAGGTATACCTCTCGTAAGGTGTATATGTACCTATCACTAAAGGTTTGATGCACTATAGGTATACCGATAAGCTAGATGTCATGTATGATAAGCAATAGTGCCTATAATGGTTAGTGTATGACATGGCAATTATTGACGGTGTGTGTGTAGCATACAATCCGTGCTCGTGCAACATGAACCGTCAATAATGTGTGCAGTGCCCTACGGCTACTAGTCACAGTACAACTATATCTAACTAAATAGGTGAAGGAGCAATTCTAACAATGACGTAGAATGTGCGACAAGTACTAGAATCCTAGCCCAGACGCATAACGCAATGCGGGCGATTCCCTGTAGATGTTAAATCTACTCACCTACGCTCCACGCTAGGTGAATCCTACCATCTGCTCCCCCTGTAGTAGTGTCCGCATTCCCTGCCTACAAACCTGCAAATAAGACACGGAAATATATATAAGCCAAATATTCCGCAAAACGCGATATCGAACCAAAACGAGAAACTCGCGTCGCGAACTAATCGCGCGTGTGCACGATACGCTGAATCGTGTGTGTACACGTCTAAAGCCATCGCGACACGCCGCGATACGCTGGATCACAGAGCCCACTCACGTATCGCGTGTATCGCGCAAACACAACGGACATGAAAAGCGGTATATGACCCCAGATTTTCCTACAGGTAAAATATTACAAAACTAGACATGCCAAGGACCTAGACAACACATAAGAGAGCCCTACACAAAACCCCAACACCCCTGCCCCTTACTTGGCCACAATTTGCGGCCAAACTGAATTAATTGGCGGCCACAGTTGAGAATGGGGGTCTCGTGTTCTGGTGGTGTTATCTATACCTAGTGTACATGCTCCAGTTTCCTCAATTTTGTTCTGTAGGGTCCGGGTCCATAGCAGATTCCAGATGTCACAAATATCGCTTAAAAACACCAATTTTCACTAAAAAGGAAACCCTATGGTATTTTAGTGTAATCTGGGCTATTTCTCAGTGAAGTGACCCTATTAACACTAAAATAGGTAGGGTTATCTAACACAATCGTCAATTTGCCACAACATCTCACAAATCACCATAAATTAGCACTAAACTCATAATTAACACAACCCGACACCAACTATCACACAACTAAGCAAACTAGGAATTGGTGTTCAGAAATTATACCTTAAAGGGACCCTAAGAAGCAAAAGAAGAAGTGCATGGAGGAGATGAGGGCTGCTGTAGTTGCTGGAGCTCCAAAAGTTGCTGCTGTTTCTTCTTGCTGCTCCTGCTGCTGCTGATGATAATGTCTGCTGCTGTTGCTTCTGCCGATGATGATGATTGCTGCTGCTGCTGCTGCTGCCTTGCTCTAGCTGAGTGTGTGTGTGTGTGAGAGAGAGTATGAGAGAAAGATAATGAGGAGAAGAATTGAGAGCAAGGCAAAACCCCTCTCTTCCTTTCTCTTCCCTCATTAAATGAGGCATGGTCTAAACCATGTAGCACCATGCTTCTCTCTCTCTCTCACCCAAAGTCAACATTTCAACCATTCAAACAATATTAAAATTCCATTTCAAATTCATTTTCATTTTTAAAACAACCATAACTATTTAAGCCAAAACACCTAACAATATTAATTAACTTAAAGAGAATGGGTTAATCCATCATGTTTGCTAATCATGGTCTAACCCCATCTCTAAACCTTAGTTATCATGCACAAGTGTGTGTGTGCCTAACAAAATTCTAATAAAATACTTAATAAATAGGATAAAATATTTAGAACTTAATTTGGTAAACTTTTTATTAAAAACATGCATTAAAATATAATTAGCTACAAAACACATTCTAAGGTGTTACAAGTGACTATGATAAATGGCCAGGGATCTTTAGTGGATGTGCCAGAGCGGAACTGTATCCGTCGTCATTTCCATGTTGGGCCATTGAGCCGAGGAGATGTGCAATTGATAATTTGCAGTGAGAGACGAGAGCCTAAGGACACAAGACGCCAGACAACGAACAGGAGGCAAGTAGATATCTTGCTCTGTTAGCTTGGATGCACCGACAACTTCTAGACTTGAAGGAATGACATATCGACGACAGTGTTTACGATTTACGATTTGGTGATTCGAATATCACGTATCCGTCATTTTGGATTTCGGTATTTTGGGCAATTTATTGCATGATTGGGATTTTGTGCACCACAGTTGCATTCGACTTCGATTTGATGTTATTCGAGATGTTGATTTTGATTTCATGCCTATGGTATGTATGCGATTTGACTTGTGCTTTCGGTGTAGTTTTCATGCACTTTTAGTACTCAGATTCGTTTTTGTGCACGCTGATGCACGTGGTTGTGAGATTTTATGTCACGGTATACCTGATTTGGATTTAGATGTATTGTATACCATCGATTTCGATTGTGATACTCGATATTTATTTTCGTGCACCTTGTGCACTTGATTTGGATTCTTGCGCATACTTGAGGTGTTTGATGCGCTTTTGGTGCACACCAGATGCACTAAATCGGGAATCTTTGTGCATATTAGATGCACCTTATATTGCTGTCAGGCACACCTGTTTCCTTTGACAGGTGTTTTCGTACACACCCGTTGCACTTAGATTTTGTTTCTGTATGCATGTATGGCATATTCATGGATTTCGATTTTTGTGCGCACCAGACGCACGTGGCATTGTTACATGTACGATTGAGTACGATTTCTTTTGAGCAGTATGTTTTTATGATATTTACTATTTAGTATAGTAGCTGAGCAGGACTAGTCAGAGGATAGTACCTGAATATGTTTTTGCAAATATTGATAGTTATCAGAGGGATTTCCAAAAAGGATCTATAGTCTCAGTATTTACCTACGTGTCCGAGATGACATGAAATATTTGATAAAGAAATTCCTTCTAAATTATTTTCAAAACGGCGGAACATATGTTGAACGAATGACATATATATGTATATAGAATTATTTTCTTATAAATAAACGTCCGCTACTTGTGCTGTGATACGCATCGCACAGCTACTTGAAAAGGCTTGGCATGCAATTCTTTCAAATGTTTTGACGAATTTACAACGAAGCGTACTATGTACATGTTATAGTTTTGAGTATAACGTGTTGGGTTTCGTATTGGACTTTGACCTTGGTGTCTTCACCATAACTCTGATGATTGCGTGATACTTGGCGGAGTTTTGACTTTGAGTTTTGTACTCGTCTTTCATACGCGTGTATTGCGCTAAGATGCGTTTTATGTATTGATGATTTCGGAACCCCGACGACTTGATTGTTTTGCTGAATGTTTTAGTATTTGGGTGAGTTATAAATTTAAATTCGAGGACCGAATTTCTTTAAGGGGGGAAGATTGTAACGTTTTGAAAATCGTTTAGGTGAAGTTTGGGTTATCGGTAAAATAACTGGTGTTTTCCGTAAAAACTAAGATTTAATTACTTTTCAACAGAGACTTAATTATACCTACTTTAGACATGTAATGGCTAGTATTGGTGTTTATATAGTCACTTAAAAAATTTCTAGTTTACAGACAAAATTTCCGTAATTAATTATTTTAAATATTATTTTAAGCTTTCACTAATGCATTTAATTAGTGATAATTACAAATTAGAATGGGTTAATACAAGTTTAGTGCATCATGACACATCTAAACACATATTGTAGCATGTTCTTTCAAAGAAAAATATTTGGATGGTTCTAGTTTTATTGGTATAGAAAAGTTAAAAAGAAAAAGAAATAAAATAGAAAAGATGGATGTAAGATGCAATAATGAGTTCTGTAGGGGTTTTCTTGACTTTGGAAGTGACACAAAACCACACACACCCCTCCCCTTGAGCTGGCCGAAACCATGGCTGCCCCACTCCCAAATTATTTTCCCACTTCTAAAAGAAAAGAAAACAAAGAAGAGAATAATGGAAAAAGAAGGATTAATAAATGAGGTATGGTTTTTATTTGACTCTGGGGATTTCAACACAACACATACACCTCACTCTCTGTCCCTTCACCGCTTTGGCCGAGCCCCCAATTCAGCAGCCCCCCATTTTTTGTTCATCTTCATTTCATTGCTAAATCATCAAAAATCTCACAAAAATGTATCAAAAATCCCACAAACTCCAAATCTATTCCTTACCCATTATTCCTTGGACATTCAAGCATGGATCTTAGAGTTTGGGAGGCTAGTTTGCAAGTGGGATCTACAAAGTTTAGGTATAAAATCTTAACCCTTTGGTTATGTGTTGATTAATTCCACCAATTTAAGTTATTGTGATATTTAAATAGGGTTTTAAATTCAAGTTTGAAATCTCAAGTGAAAGGTTTTGAATTAAGATTAGGGTTTGATTATTGGATTGTGGTTGTGATGGGTAGATTAACATGTTATGACATGCTAAAATCTAAGCTAGTTGCTATATTACAAATTGTTATTTTAAAAATTGTCCAAATGTTATATTTTGCAAACTAGATTTTTAGATCTATGTAAATAAGTGAGAGTAAAAATCTAGTTGGTATTTGTGTGACCTAATTGAGATATTTAGTGAGCATTGTGTCCACTAAAATTGTAAAAACATTTAGATTTGTCCTAAAACGGGAAATTGTGGCTTACTAGGTTTTTTGAAATAAAACGATTTGATTTAGTTTAAGCTTTTGATGAGTTACAACTTATTTCAAATAATATTTAGTGTATTGTGAGCGCGTGATTAGCGCGATTGGGTTTTTGGTTTGGTGTTGCCACGTATGGCGACCCTAGTTGTAGTTTGAGGCGTTGTCGCAGCGCGTTTCGTGCACTAAGCGTGTGCGCGTCAAGTTAATGCGTGTAGTTGACTTGTATTGGTCGTGTCCGCGACTAATATTATATTTATTCTTTTTTTCCTTGTGTACGTTGCTAGGATCGGGTGCAGAGGCGTCGGATGTGTCGCGAAAAGTACAGCTGAAATCGGAGCAGATTAGCCGAGGCGTCCAGATGAGTAGATATATATCTATGGTGGAAGTCGGGTGGATGGCGTATAGGACCCCCGCAGTTTTGTAGTGTAGTATACAAATACTTTATATGTTTATAAATGGGTGCATTGTGATTACGTGGACGATTAGCTAGATAGTGTTTATTGTATAGTTTCGTAGTCGCGAATCCTGGAGTATAGGTGCACACACACACATGCATACACGTGATATGTATTGGTGTATGTGATATATGTATATATATATCTGTGTGTGTGTGCGTGCGCGCGTGCTGATATATATATATATATATATATATATATATATATATACACACACACGTATACACGTACGATGAGGATAGTATATGATACTTGAAGATGAGTCGATGTGATTGGGCATGATACCGTGAGATCGGTGATATGATTTCGGTCGTGTTATTAGATGCGACATATTATATTAGCGGATTGATGGGCGATGTGTTTTAATATACACGCGGATTTATGTTGATGGTATCGGTATGTACTAGATTTAGATCAGTACCCTGTTCATGATATTATGATAATGATACCATATGGATATTGAGTTATATGTGATAGGCGACCCGTACCCCGATTTTGGGATACCGTACGATGGATTTACCATACGAGACATAAATATGAAGATTGATCCGCACTCATGATTCGAGGATGTCGTATTATATTGTTTATCGTATGTGACACTATTGAGGCGGGATCACCGTGTATATATATATATATATAAATATATAAATATATATATATATATACACTCAGACTTAGGTGGTTTTCTTAACCCTTTGAATTGTCTCTTAGCTTGTCCTGTAGTTTACTTAGTAGATGTTGTAGGGATCCTAGGCACACTAACGAGGTCTCACAAGTGATCAAACATGCCCAATTCAAATTTTTTCATGTGCCTACAAACCCTAATACGGATCGTTAACTAGATTTATAGGCGTTGCAAGCAAGTAAACGAATTTATTGCTAAAGGAAAGTAACTACAACCTTTGTAGATCCGGTCCTCCACTTCATTAGCCCCACGATGAAGTCCCTCCGCTGTACCTTTCGGATCCCGGACTCTCGCGGTGGTTTCATCGAAAGAATGATCGGGCTAGGTCGTCGACTTCGATGCCGAAGATGATCTACGTCGAGGCAACTCAAGATCAAACTCCAACTTCACCAAGTCATGAAACTTGTGAAGAAAACACCCTATACTACTTGCCAAGTGGTAGAGGATGAAGAAATAGGAAGTGGGTTCACTTTAGAATTGGATTTCTCACTCTTTTTCTCAAGTTGCCATTGATGGAGGCAAGGTTTCTTCTTCTTGATGATGAAGAAGAAGAAGAAAGAATATATGATAAGTCTTTTTCAAAAAGGAAAATAATATGAATACTTATCATATACTATCCATGGTTAGGTGTAGAGAATAGACTATGGTTAGGTGGAATGGTTAGGGTTAAGCATGAGACAAATATGGTGGACTTGTTCAAAGCTTCATGAATCTTCAACAAGCAAACAAAGAAAGCCACCATATCATTTTTCTTTTGCCAAAATAAATAAATAAATGAATAAGTAAATCAAATGAAACCCTAACCATTAACTAACCATGGTTTAATTCTTTACACAAACCCAAGTTAGCATGTATCATCAAACATGATACAATCTTGTGCAGAAAAATATATCACATATACAATGTGCATTTCAAGTGAGAAAATCCATTTAAAGTGAACCAATACTAGTTAATGCAAAGTAATATATCAAATATATAATTATACATTAAATCATTAAATCAACACTTGATTCAATGATCCGGTCATGTCGCATATAACCGACTAGTATCCAATGTATCGGCTTATCGAATCAATCCTTGATTCGATAACTTGGTTATATCGCATACAACCATTCGATACATTCATTGCGAGAATAGAATACGGTATCACATACACGCATTATTCTCGGTCCCGCACATATCTCATATGCGCTCCTATTTCGTTTCGCTTGAGCCAGGAAACCTCTGTGTAGGACTCTAAAGACTCGTCAATACGCCGGCAGCAGATGATGATCATATCAAACACTCACAAGCCGCAAGCGGTCTGCTAAACGTAACGGCCACCCGGGTATTGAGCGATCAGAAGATCGACGAGCAAGCCCGCTCACACTCCTGTGAATCCAACCAGTAACACTTACCGTACAGTCCGGTCTGTTCGTCTGATATGTCGCATATCTCGCCTAGGTGTGGTAAACGTCAGACCCCAGTAGCTTGATAAGTCATACCGACATGAGGTCCGTAACAATCGTGAAACAACTGATAACTCTTACCAGTATATCACTGCAACCCTGCCCAGGGATTTCCTGTTATGGCCAGTCGAGCATAGCGCAACATCAACCCCCAATACCGGGAGAGACGAATCCCCTCCTATCGCTCATTGCCTCCATATGAATCGGGACTGTACCCAAAAACCACATGTTTGCACGACTCAGTAGAGCCGTGGTAGGGTGGAAATCAAAGCACAGTGGGAGACACACAAGACTCTATGACGATCTCGGGTCAACAGACTAAGCTGTACCAGTATCACCAGAGAACTGCCATCTGACGTGAGGTATAATACCATCTGGGAGTTCTCGGCGAGTCCGTTCAGTGTACCCAGTCTCCACTGAGCACCCGCATACCATCTCTGATGTCAAACACCAATGGATATGGGATCATCCATCGCCCATCACATGGGTCGAGAAGATATACGCTAGTCTACTCTGGAGTATCGATGCCCCATCTCGATATTCCCACGACTAGGAACATTGAAGGATGTACTCATGGACTACCCAGGCCACACTAGTATGATCTGCATCATAGTCCTGGAAGTCGAGTAGAAATCCTAAGGGCTTTATCAACATGTCACAGAGAGACAGAAAGTATACATGTTAAGATAAAGAGCAACCAGATAGCGTACTATCATGTCGAGCAAGAAAGTCTTACCTATATATGTCCCAGCATCCACTACAATATATATCCAATGTACAGTAATGGCCTCTAGGGCATACATATAACTAACAATCTCCCACTTGCACTAGGGCCATCTGTAGCAGTAGTTGTAGTATCTAATACTCAACCATCCCCTAAAAGTCTCTCTTTGGGAAAAGGCCTTCGTGAGTGGATCCGCCGTGTTGTCCTCTGAGTCTACTCCCCTAACCTCGATCACCTTGGAGATCATCTATATGCTGCCTCAGAATATGTCTGGGTCACTGATGGGACCAGGGTTCCTGGGCCGAAGCCACACTTCCATTGTCATACAATGGTAAAAACCTAGTTCATCTCATGAACCAATATACACCCAAACTGCCTCTTTGGTAGAATCTTAAATAGCGATGTTACCAGCCTTTATCGTCTAGTTTGCCACGGTATCTTGCTTGGAACACTTCCAACATACCGTCTCTCCACTGAGGGTGAAGACATTTCCTGTGACTGACATTCAGTCGTCCTTATCACCCTGGAAATCTTCCAGTGATTCTCCCCAGGATCGATTGATACTATCTTACTATAACTAGTGAGAATCCTAACATCCATTTAGATCTATCTCATAGACCCAAATCCCAGGATTTAGGAGGTATCATCTTTGTCCTATATGGAGAATCCATGTGATAAGCGGAGATTGACCGTGCGTAGCATAGGAAACTCTTTTCTTATCAAGAGCATGTTGTCCACGTACAATACGAGGATGACCACCTTACTCTCTACTACCGTTTTGTATATACAAGGTTTATCTACCATTTTGATGAAGTCAAACACTTTGACTACCACATCAAAACAGACGTTGCAACTCCGCGATGCCTGCTTTATTCTATAAAGCAACTTGCACACGTTTCCGCTGCTCCCACTGTTTACGAAGCCCTCTAGCCGTGTACTTATAGACGTTCTCTTCTAAAACATCATTTAGAAAAGTAGTCATGGCACCCAACCACCAGATATCGTAGCCATGGTATGTAGCAATGGTAAGTAGGATTTGGATGGACTTAAGCATAGCCACTGGAAAAGGTATCATCATTATCCACGCCTGGTCGATGACAAAACCCTTTAACAAGTCTAGCTTTGAAAGTCTCACCTTTTCCATCTACACCAAGTAATCTTCTCAAGATATACTTGCTCCTGATGGGGATTTAACCCTTCAGATATCGCAACCAAAGTCCGTACTTTGTTGGTGTATATGGATTCCATCTCAGATCGCTAAGCATCCAGCCATTCTTATAGAGTCCCTACTCTCGATGGCCTGCTCGAAACTAGTTAGGTCATCATCTCATGATGTAACCCTCGCTCCCACTGTAATCGAGAAACCGAGGTATCTCTCAAGCGGATGAGGAACCCTACTAGATCGGCGGAGAGGCTGAGGTTCGTCAGGGACTACTGAATCCTTTGTTTCTGACAAATCATCAGCTGCAGTTTTATATAGCAGGAACCTTTCCAGTTCTACAGAACTGATCTCGCCTCGATCTTGTCCGGATTTTGCTTTTGACATAGGCCGAACAATCCCAAATCTTAACTTACTTAAGAGATAGGCTCTTCCCATACCATATCTTATATGGAGTGGTAGGCACTGATTTGAATCGAACCCTATTCAATTTGTATGCAACTTCATAAGTGCATAACTCCCTAAAAGGAAATAAGAAACTCAGTAGTACTCATCATAGAGCGCACCTTATCATATAGGGTGTGATTGCTCCGCCCCAATATACCATCGTGCTATGGTGTATACGGAGGAGTAATGCTGAAAGAGAATCTCATTTTCTTTTAGAATACTCCAGGAATGCCATGCACAAGTATTCTCCTCCCTGATCTTATCATAGGACATAATACTTATACCCGTATTTTGGTTCTCTACTTTTAACTTATATTCTGTGAATATCTCAAAAGGTTTGGACTTATGTTTCAACAGGAACATATGACTGAATCTTGAGAGATTATCAGAGAACGTAATGAAGTATAAAGAACCAGTCCCGGCATGTGTAGACAGGAGACCTTACATACATCATCATGTATCAGTCCCAAGAGTTCATTAACTCTTTCTCTGTTCCCAATAAACAGAGCTATGGTCATCTTATCTTTATGACATGACTGGCTAGTTTCACAAGATGTAAATTCAAACTGATTTAAATATGCATCTAAAATGTAACTTCAGCCAGTCGGGTCGTATTGATATGACCTAGTCTACAATGCCTCAGGAATGATTCGTTCATTTCTGAACTCTTCCTCTTGTGTGTGTTCTGTATACTAGGAACTGTAGTTTGATTTAGAACGTCAATGCTTTTAGATAACGTGCCTGAACCGATCAACTTTTGATATAGGAAATGTTCAAAACATTACCCACCAATACAAAATTATATCCTTTCTTTACTAATAAAGAGACTGATATGATTTTGTATATCAGGTTCGGTATCTAATAACATTCGTTCAGAATCAATGTACTGGTCATACAGGGTGACAGTGACCAACAGACTTGGCTGCAACACTTGCCCCGTTCTCTGTCTCATGAAACTTATCACCCGTTCTCAGTTCTCTGCCTTTCTGTTGCCCTATGTAATAGATTACATATCTGGGATCCTGATTCGGTATCAGATACCCAGGATGCAGAGGATACTGAGAAACAGTTCTGTATAATGAACACACCTGAAGGAGATGCATCATATGCACTTTCTTCGTTTGGGCGGCATAGGAATTCTGGTTTTCCCCTATTTCCTGCTCTGTCTTATAACAATTATAAGTTGGAGCGGGACCAACGTTCCCCAGTTCAGTATAACAAGCGGGTTCGGTCAATACATCTATATTATTATCTTGATTGGGGCGTGATATGGTCGCTACCTGGAGAGAGAGAGAATAAAACACTCTGCGTGCGCTCTTGCAAGATCAGATTGGTTATTATTTTATCTAATCAGGATGGCTTCTACTGTTTTTATCAAATCTTTCTTCAAACCCTAAAAGGAAAGACTAGCCGGGATTAATTACACTCTACAAGTTCGCCAATCTTTCAGCCAGGCCAGTGTCGGTATTTTGAGGGAGGTTCCCCGTGCTTTCACACGGACCTAATTACAGTAAACCTCGTTTTCCCAGAGGCGTAACCCCGTTGACACCTTTCTAGACACCTACTTGATCGGCTAATTGCAAAGTGCAAAACTCTCCCAGGAGTAACAATTACTCGCAGTGGGTATCGGGATCCAACTATCACATAGAAGGTATGCAATCTCATTGCAAATTTCAACACTTGAAACTCCCGATAAAGATTTTTACCCCTAGTACTTATGACCTTAACTATGGTCAACAAATCATAAGCACTAGTCAAGTTCTACCCGTCATTTCGTGATTAATTAGACCCACCCACATGACCCTTAACTAAGGTCAACAAAGTCATGCGATTGTCCTAACTAATCGCATCATATGCGGTGTAGGAAGACATCACTTAGCTACCGTACACTGTGCCTTAACTAAGGTCAACAAACACAGCACGAATACTAAGTACTCTACTTCCTAAAATGACGGAGGGTTGCGAATGGTTTTTATGAAAACCTTTAACGCTTCGAACTTGATCTCGTTGCGGAATCAAATGGTTTTTAAAAGGAATGTTTTTGAAGCTTTTCTAGTTTTGCTAAAGGGGCCACTCCCGGTGAAGGGATCGTCGACCCTTTCCTAGTCGAAAGAGATGCGGGATATATCATATATATCACTGTGCAAAGAAAAACTATAGAAGCAATCAAAAGACAAACCGAGTGTGTAGCATCTGCCAGTTATTGCTAAAGGAGTCACTCCCGGTGAAGGGATCTCGGTCCTTTCCTTATCGAATAAGGTGCAGGATATATCATATATACCGCTGTGCAAAGCAAGAACTGTAGCTTCCTATTTTTTATTTTGAAATTCGATTCCACAACATCAATTAGGTTTATTTTCTTTCATTGATCTCATTGATGAATGTCCCATCATTTAAGTTCACCTAAACATCACAGATAAATATAACGTACCCTTATGCCATCCGCATTCGCCTCGATGTCCCGTCTGCACCGTTAGGTTAGGTAACTAATGCCAGAACGAGGCAGGGCTAGCGCGGGTGTAAAACATAAGCAACGTCTATATAATATATTATATATACTATATACTGTATCTATCTGAATAAATCACATGATCACATCACAGATAACGCAGCAGAAAATATCATATGAAATATTGGATGTACAAGGACGTCCGTGTTTTTAATACGAGCCAGTATAAAACACGGATTCCACGGTCGTGATGAATAGCCAATCCCACACCCCTAGACCCCTACGAGAGCGGCAAGCAACCCTACCAATTCTAGGGTTAGGAGACCCGGACTCGACTCCTCGAGATGGTCTCCCACTGGACCCTAGAACCCGGTTACTTGTGCTCCCCTCCTTGGGTCTATCCTAATGCGGAAAAGTAAATAATATACAAAGGGTGACAGCTTCCGCAACCTGGAAGTGCCCCAATAAAAGAATATTACATACAAGTTTTTACATGAATGAAAATGAAAAACACTCATCTCACATAAAAAAAACCCGGCTATTCGAACACGACGATCCAATATAACATATCCAGCAACACATAACTTCACATGTCATCAACGTAAGTAAATATGCGCATCCCAATTGTCGTTGACATATAGCAACGAAACCGGCGATATCACATAGTACACTTACGGTCACAGGAAAGAAAGTGTAAAACTACAACAGTTGGAATCCGCATCCTCTTTAGACATCGCATGCCTAATCAAATGAAATACTTAGACATCACATGCCTAACAATTAGAAACCCCGCATTTTAGTCTCATTATCGAAAACTCTTTTCAATATCAAGTCGGGCAATTCAATAAGATTCCCGACATTTTGATCGAATACTCGTCGCAAACTTTAGCAGGCGGCCGCACCCCCGATACCGTCGACGAAGTGCACTATGGCGGAACACCGCTACCGCGAGCACCCGAACGGATGCTTTCAGTGACGGGGTTCTCCTACAGTCACTTGGTCGGGGTTATGGAGTGAAGCTGTCTATTATATTTACCCGGCGAGTATCCGCGTACGCTACGTGATTGCGACGGACTTTTGATCACATCAAAATTCCGTGGCAACCGATCAAGTGAGACTAAACCGCCAGATTTATAACATTCATTCAGTTATCTCATAACTGCTTGTGAATTCCAATTATTGTATCACATTCCGAATAAGATAGAAAATGATAAATTTTCCGATCGAACAATCAAACACCCAAGTTTTCCCGAAACAGCTCAACACATGTAATAAGTTCAAAGACATTCACTTCGTGCATCAGTACCAACGGTCCAGCCGTAGAAGGGTCAAGCCAACGCCTCACATGTGGCACGTCGTACTGCCCCAAACCCTAAGGTTCAAAGGGCAGTTCAAGACGGTCACATAATCGAGTTAAGGTTTGTTGTCTTCTAGATGGACCATCGCGTTACTTGCACTACTTAGAACGTCATTAAACTACGGAAAAATCCAACAATTGGAAATTTCTCGGCAGGGGAAAAAGTGGGTATTTAAATCCGGTCAAACTTTTTAACATATTCTAAAATTATCCGGAAAAGCACACAGACAAAATTAGACAATCAGATCGAAACACCGAGTCCCCAATACAACCCAGAAAACTCAACTCTTGAGTTCAGATTAAAAATTCCCAGGAAAACCAACTCTGCAAAATCGGAATTACTGTGCAAAAGTCAATGCAAGAGGAGACTAATCCGCCGCGGAACCGCCGCATTAGCCATAATAATGCCGCGGTTCCGCCGCACTTTGATGGACTCAGGAGTACGGGCTTCTCAGTAATTCTTAGAATCTCCTGCTGGTTTTTCTGCATATTTTTAATTCTCAAAAATCCCCGATTTCAAAAAATGTACAGAGAGCATTCTTGAGTTAGGGTTTCGGTTCGATTGGACTTCTAACTCCGTCTACGCATCGCCTAAGGCTCTAGCTAGGCTCTGATACCACTGTAGGGATCCTAGGCACACTAATGAGGTCTCACAAGTGATCAAACATGGCCAATTCAATTTTTTTCATGTGCCCACAAACCCTAATACGGATCGTTAACTAGATTTATAGGCGATGCAAGTAAACGAATTTATTGCTAAAGGAAAGTGACTACAACCTTTGTAGATCCGGTCCTCCACTTCCTTAGCTCTACGATGAAGTCCCTCCGCTGTACCTTTCGGATCCCGGACTCTCGCGGTGGTTTCATCGAAAGAATGATCGGGCTAGGTCGTCGACGTCGATGCCGAAGATGATCTATGTCGAGGCAACTCAAGATCAAACTCCAACTTCACCAAGTCATGAAACTTGTGAAGAAAACACCCTATACTACTTGGCAAGTGGTAGAGGATGAAGAAATAAGAAGTGGGTTCACTTTAGAATTGGATTTCTCACTCTTTTTCTCAAGTTGCCATTGATGGAGGCAAGGTTTCTTCTTCTTGAAGATGAAGAAGAAGAAGAAAGAATATATGATAAGTCTTTTTCAAAAAGGAAAATAATATGAATACTTATCATATACTATCCATGGTTAGGTGTAGAGAATAGGCTATGGTTAGGTGGAATGGTTAGGGTTAAGCATGAGACAAATATGGTGGACTTGTTCAAAGCTTCATGAAGCTTCAACAAGCAAACAAAGAAAGCCACCATATCATTTTTCTTTTGCCAAAATAAATAAATAAATGAATAAGTAAATCAAATGAAACCCTAACCATTAACTAACCATGGTTTAATTCTTTACACAAACCCAAGTTAGCATGTATCATCAAACATGATACAATCTTGTGCAGAAAAATATATCACATATACAATGTGCATTTCAAGTGAGAAAATCAATTTAAAGTGAACCAATACTAGTTAATGCAAAGTAATATATCAAATATATAATTATACATTAAATCATTAAATCAACACTTGATTCGATGATCCGGTCATGTCGCATATAACCGACTAGTATCCAATGTATCGGCTTATCGAATCAATCCTTGATTCGATAACTAGGTTATATCGCATACAACCATTCGATACATTCATCGCGAGAATAAAATACGGTATCACATACACGCATTATTCTCGGTCCCGCACATATCTCATATGCGCTCCTATTTCGTTTCGCTTGAGCCAGGAAACCTCTGTGTAGGACTCTAAAGACTCGTCAATACGCCGGCAGCAGATGATGATCATATCAAACACCCACAAGCCGCAAGCGGTCTGCTAAACGTAACGGCCACCCGGGTATTGAGCGATCAGAAGATCGACGAGCAAGCCCGCTCACACTCCTGTGAATCCAACCAGTAACACTTTCCGTACAGTCCTGTCTGTTCGTCTGATATGTCGCATATCTCGCCTATGGGTGGTAAACGTCAGACCCTAGTAGCTCGATAAGTCATGCCGACATGAGGTCCATAAAAATCGTGAAACTACTGATAACTCTTACCAGTATATCACTGCAACCCTGGCTAGGGTCTTCCTGTTATGGCCAGTCGAGTATAGCGCAACATCAACCCCCAATACCGGGAGAGACGAATCCGCTCCTATCGCTCGTTGCCTCCATGTGAATCGGGACTGTTCCCAAAAACCACCTGTTTGCACGACTCAGTAGAGCCGTGGTAGGGTGGAAATCAAAGCACAGTGGGAGACACACAAGACTCTATGACGATCTCGGGTCAACAGACTAAGCTGTACCAGTGTCACCAGAGAACTGCCATCTGACGTGAGGTATAATACCATCTGGGAGTTCTCGGCGAGTCCGTTCAGTGTACCCAGTCTCCACTGAGCACCCGCATACCATCACTGATGTCAAACACCAATGGATATGGGATCATCCATCGCCCATCACATGGGTCGAGAAGATATACGCTAGTCTACTCTGGAATATCGATGCCCCGTCTCGATATTCCCACGACTAGGAACATTGAAGGATGTACTCATGGACTACCCAGGCCCCACTAGTATGATCTGCATCATAGTCCTGGAAGTCGAGTACACATCCTAAGGGCTTTATCAACATGTAACAGAGAGACAGAAAGTATACATGTTAAGATAAAGAGCAACCAGATAGCGTACTATCATGTCGAGCAAGAAAGTCCTACCTATATATGTCCCAGCATCCACTACAATATACATCCAATGTACAGTAATGGCCTCTAGGGCATACATATAACTAACAGATTTTAGAGTTTGGCGCGAGTCATACTTATTTCCAAAACTAACGAATCGTGAGTATTTTAAAACCAGGCCAAGAGATACTACGAATATTTCAAAGGACGTACCTTTTCCTAAAAGCGTCGTATGCCCTATTTTCTAAAAACCATGATTCGTGTGATTTCAGACACCAAAATCTGTATGACTTGTATATAGGGATGTATATTTCCTTATGTTACGCTTACTATTCATTTTCTGCATATTCATGTTGTTCATATCACATTGCATGCTTATACTGTGATTCCCCTGTTTATTATGAACCCATGTTATCATGACACCAGCACCATTACCGATGATGCGTATGTCTACGAGCACTTGCTTGCCGGCTTACCCACATCATCATCGGTAATTGCCATGTCACGTAAAACTTAGAGAATATTATTTCATTGTTATATTTTGCTAGTTGATAGTTCCGATATATCATTACCGTGCTAGTTTAGATGTTGCATTTATTACATAGATATCCATGCATATGTATACTCATTTGTCATGCAATATTATATGAGAGGGGCCAGTCCGGATTGCCGGAGCCCGGTATTCACTATTATTGACTCTTCATATTTGAATTTCGGATTTTTCATGAGATTTCTGGATTTGGAGAAACCGCAAGATTTATAAACTCATTTATCATTTCCAAAAGATAAAAAGTGCGGTTTTCTCGTGATATGATGTGAGATACGTCCACCATGAGTATTCTCGGTTCTTGAGCGATATCATACACCCGATTCGAGGAAGAGGAGGACGAACCGTCTGTGGGTGCATGGTGGACACGGTGCGGTACCCCGGGGCAAGATGGTCGCAGATGATGGCGTTGAGCTTGGCAGGGAAGCACTACCGACCGGTTATTTGTGACGCAAAGGATTTCCGGAGGATACTAACGTAGTCGTGAGTTTTGATGAGGGGCGAGTCCTGATAGACGGAGCCCAGGGGCCAGTCCTGATAGCCGGAGCCCGAGATATTGAGACTTTGAGGTATTTAGATTATATGATATGGGCCAGTCCGGATAGCCGGAGCCCGAGATATTGGGTATTTGGATATATGTTTTATGTCGATGCTTCACACGGATTTTATGTTGATTTCATTGATGATGCCTCGATTTTTATATACAGAAATCTCACTAAGTAAAGAAAACAGTTTTCTCATTCATGATGTATTCTGCTTTCATTTCATTGCATTCATACATCATATATGTATTATGTTGCTACCTGAGGCACTAACACGAGCACTTGATTTTACACTTATGTGTAGATGGTTCAGGATATTATATTGAGGATATTCTTATTGTATAACCTAGGATGGAGTCATACATGCGATTTCTTCTCGGAGATGTTTTCTACTCACGAGTTGGCAACTCACCCCCGTTGTGCAACAGTTTCTTGCTGGTTTTTCCGTATAGGTTTCGTTGCGGCTTGTTGGCATACTACTTTCATTCCGGGTGATTTCTTGGTAGGTGGGTTCACTTGCACCGTGACCACCATTCTACTTTTATTTATATTCAGTTGTATCTAGTAAATTCCATCAACCAGACTTGCATAATTTGTTAGACCTAGAAGACCCGTGCATATTCTTTCGACGTTAGAGTCGCGCGTTGTATTATTATGGTTTTCTTGATGATATTAATTTTCTTTGAGTTTTGATCCTCGCCCTTCGGTGTTGTATATTATATTGCTTGTGTGGTTGTGACCGCCAATTGGCGAAGTGCTAGTTCCCACTTGGGGACGCCTTATTCATTTTATTCATATTTGTACCCGTTTAGGGCCAGTATTTACAAAAGAGACTCTGCCTAAATTTTCGGAAAAGACTTGATGTTTTAAAAAGGTTTACTACAACTTTTCAAAGTTATTATATGCAAACTTTAAAACAAGTTTTCCTTCACTCTCTTCTTTCAAATTGTTTAGATTTCTGGGATTTTTTTTGGCTTACTTGAATTAGATGGGGTCCTATAGAGTTCATATGATTCAAGTGCCAGTCAAGTGCTTTTCGGGTCGTGACAAAGTTGGTATCAGAGCGCTAGGTTTAACCTTGGTTCGAGTTTATGTTTGACTATGCGGAGTCTAGGGCGTTATATATATTCGGAACCTAGGCTTGACCTTACGGAACTTAGACTTTGTCGAGGGGGTATTAGACCCGAACTTTCGTCGCATAAGTTGATCTTGATTGATGGAGTAAGTGACTTAAGTAGAGTGTCGTACCGTGTGTATGTTCCGCTGCATACTTACGATACGCTACTCCGCTTAAGAAGCCTTAGGATGTACATTTCTTTGCACAATATTCTATTCGTTCATTGATTTGTCCTCATCAATATCGGTAGGTGGTTTTGTTACCACGATTACATAGGCAGTGAGAGCTGTGGCCAGAGTTGCAGTCAACACGAGCTCGTCTTGGACGAAGACTGACCAGGATGTATTCCAGTGACACACGATTGCATAGATGTGTAATTTTATTGTGTTTTCACGCTATGAACGTTTGATGGATTGCTTTTATGAATTTCTCAGACGTGCAGATCAGCACCATAGGATTGGGCCACTGCTAGAACTGGCTAGAATGTGATGATCGACAATGCACCGTTATTATTGATGATTGAGGCACTGTTTAGCGTGCGGACGAATGAGCCAGTGTTGCTACGAATGACGAGATATCACCCCAAATGTTTGGAGCTGTTGCAGCACGAGTTTATGCTTAGAGATATGATAGAAGATCGCTAGTCACCCAGGGATGAATGACTAGGACATGTGTTTCATTGCATACCCCGATGCGAGGTCATCAGATTGATTGATTGATTCCAGCTTGAGGAAACTTCACAGAGGTACGTTGAGAGTCGATAGAAAACGATCGAATGTCCGAACCCATTTTTCCAAGTTTAAGATATTCGGAAAGAGATGCACGTAATTCTGTGGACCCTCTAAAAGAATGAAACCCTAACTCGATATAATGACCATGGGAACGCTTTGAAACTTTAGCGTTTGCGGCTGTTCCGCGGTGCCATTAATGAGGCTTGGGTTTGCCTTTCTACGGTTGGTCCTTAGGTACTGTAGCATGTACTCGATATTATTAAACTGTGCATGAGTGTTGAGCTCTTGGTGAATTATGGGACTTTGATGAATCGATCGAAAAGTTCGACGTCGTCTGGATATTATGTGATGGGATACATTACTTGGGAGACTCTAGATATGAGTATGGCCGTTGTAGCGCAGTCTATACAGCTACGAAGAGACGAGTCCGAATCGGTCGACATTGGAGGGAAGTGGAGTAAGAGGTTCGTACGAGATTTTGATAAGATGACGTTCCACTCCGTTGACATCAGAAATGTGATATGCATGCTGAGGTGTTAAATATAGATATATCTTCCAGAAGGAGTCGTGATGAGTATGTGTTAGTTATATGTATGCCCTAGAGTCCATTATTGTACATATGATGCATATTGTAGTGGATGCTAGGACATATATAGGGAGGACTTTCTTGCTTGACATGATAGTATGCTATCTGGTTGCACTTTATCTTAACATGAACTCTGATTGTCTGTATGTTACATGTTGATAAAGCCCTTAGGATATGTACTCGACTACTGGGACTATGATGGGATCATACTAGTGGGGCCACGGTAGTCGATGAGTACATACTATAACTGTTCCTAGTCGAGGGTGTATCGAGACAGGACATCGATACACCATAGTTGAATAGCGTATACGCATCTTGACCCATATGATGGGCGATGGATGATCCCATATCCTTCGGTGTTTGACATCAAGGATGGTGTACGGG
Source organism: Agapanthus africanus (assembly GCA_030015575.1). Classification (NCBI taxonomy): domain Eukaryota; kingdom Viridiplantae; phylum Streptophyta; class Magnoliopsida; order Asparagales; family Amaryllidaceae; genus Agapanthus; species Agapanthus africanus. Next base: position 497,714,175 of record JASDDO010000019.1, on the reverse strand, counting down.
TGCTCAGTAGAGACTGGGTACACTGGACGGACTCGCCGAGAACTCCCAGATGGTATTATACCTCACGTCAGATGGCAGTTCTCCGGTACACTGGTACAGAGTAGTCTGTTGACCCGAGATCGTCATAGAGTCTTGTGTGATTCCCACTATGCTTTGATTTCTATCATACCATGTCCAAGAGGGCGTGCAAAAAGGTGGCTTTTTGGTACAGTCCCGAATCACATGGAGGCAATGAGCGATGGAAGGGGATTCGTCTCTCCCGATATAGGGAGTTGATGTTGTGCTGTGTTTGATTGGCTATAACCGGAAATCCTTGGCCAGGGTTGCTGAGATTTACCGGTAAGTGTTATCAGTAGTTTCTCGAACTGTTATAGACCTCATATCGACACGACTTATCGAGCTACTGGGTCTGACGTTTACCATCCCTTGGCGAGATATGAGACATATCTGACGACAAGACAGGACTGTACAGGAGTGTTACTGATTGGATTCACAGGAGAATGTACAGGCTTGCTTATTGATCTTCTGAGCGATCAATACCTGGGTGGCTGTTACGTTTAGCTGACCGCTTGCAGCTTGTGGGTGTTTGATATGATCATCACCTACTGCCGGCGTATTGACGATTCTTTAGAGTCCTACACAGAGATTTCTTGGCTCAGGCAAAACGGAGTAGGAGCACATATGTGATATGTGCGGGACCGAGGATAATGCGGTATGTGATACCGTATTGGATTCTCGCGATATGAGATATCGGCCGGGTATATGTGATATAGCTGGGTCATCGTATTAGTCGGTTATATGCGATATAGCCGGATTGTCGGATCAAATGTTGATTCGATAATTTAAAGTATAATAATAAATATGATATATTAAATTACATTAACTAATATTAGCTCACCAAAAGATTCTTTTTCTCACTCGGGTAATACATTGATATATATGCGATATATGTTAATTGTATTATATTATTTTTTTACAATAAATATTGTATATATGATATATAATATTGTAACATGATATGATAACTAATGCAGTATGTTTAGTTGAGATTAAACAAGTGTAGGGTGTTTTTTGTCACCCCATTGAGATGGGAATACACGCACGCTTGTAAGGCGCATTACAGATTCCCCTTGCCTAGGGTAGGCTGGGGTTTATTGATTGTGGGGATCTGAATCTCTGGCAGCCTCGGACTAAGCTGCAGTTAATTACCCCTCGCCTTTGGTGCGAGGGAACCTCCGATTAACGGGTTAAACTGGTCATGCGAACTCAATGTGTAGTGTTATCCTTTGAAGTGGTTTTTGATATATCGGGGGCCCCGCAGAGTTTTTACGGGGGTCCCGCTACCCGGATAGCGGGCTGGGGGTCAAGAGGGCTAGCAGCCCCCTTGCGGGGTGCGGGGCAGCGCCCCGTTAGAAATTTTTTTCTAACAGGGACAGTGTCGTGGTGTATGTGTGTGTGCACATATGTATGCATATGTGTATATATATATGTATATATATATATATAAAAGAAAGAGGGGGAAAAAGCAACCAAAGGATGCGTGGGGCCAGCGCCTTGGGCGTTGTGCGCCCAGGTGCTGTGCGCTCAGGTGCTAGCGTGCCACATGTCGGCTCATGGGCGCTCTATGCTTGGGTGCTGTAGTGCGAGCACGCCACGTGTCGGCACGTGGGCGCTTTATGCATCAGCGCTTGACGCTCGAGCACAAGTACGCCACGTGTCGGCACGGGGGCGACTTGCACTTGAGCGCTGGGCGCTTGAGCGCAAGTGCGCCACGTGTCGGCACGGAGGCCACTTGCGCCAGAGCGCTGTGCGCTTGAGCGCAAGCGCACCACGTGTTGGCGCTGGGCGACTTGAGCTCGAGCGCAAGCGCGCCACATTTCGGCACTGGGACGACTTGCGCTCGAGCGCAAGCACTCGAGCGCAAGCGAGCCACGTGTCGGCACGTGGGTGCTTTACGCTCGAGCGCAGGGCGCTGTAGTGCAAGCGCGCCACGTGTCGGCACGTGGACGCTTTGCGCTTGAGCACTGAGCGATTGAGCGCAAGCGCGCCACGTGTCGGCTCTGTTGGAGATAGTGCCCTCAGAGTCAATTATTGGATCACAGGCACGTGATTGCAATGATTGAGGGAGGACCTGTCCCAGTAGGACAGTCTTACTCGAGATGATAGTATGCTATCTGGTTTATCTTTATCATCGTGTACTGCTTTAGGTGACCAGACAGGTCGCTATTACACGTTGATAGAGCCCCTAGGATTCTTGCTTGACCACCAGCAGTATGAGGGCGATCATATAAGTGGGAGCTGGGGTCTATAAGCATATCCTTAAAAGGTCCCTAGTCGTGGGAGTTTCGAGACAGGGCATCGATACTCCAGAGTAGACTAGTGTATACAGTCGAGACCCCGACGAGGGGCGGTGGCCGGTCTCACAAGCCACTGGTGTCAGTTGGATCACCTAAGATGTATACAGGGGCTCATTGGGTTATGAGTACACCGGACAGGACTCGCCGGGAACATGCTAGTTGGTCTTATACCTGACGTCAGATAGCAGTTCCCTGGTGACATGTGTACAGGTTAGTTCATCGACCTAGGGATCGTCATTTGTCTCGTGTGAGTTCCCACTGTACTTTGATTACTACCCTACCACGCTCAAAGGAGACGTGCAAACAGGTTTTAGTTGGGTACAGTCCCGAGCCACATGGAGGCAGTGAGCGGATCTTCAGTGGTTCGTCTCTCCCGGTATTGGGGGTGAGGTCGCGCTGTGTCTAGGAGAGCCATTACACGAAGCCCTCAGCCGAGGCAGGAGATTTACTGGTAGGTATTCCAGTGTAGGGTTCCTAGGCACTCTTGTGAAGGTTCATAAGGCATCAAACATGCCCGGATAAAATTTTAGACGTGCCGAACAACCCAAAACCGGGATCTTTGCTAGATTATTAGGGTTAAATATGCAAGATGATAACTTTTATCTAAGTGTGAGGGATGACAACCTTTGTAGCCCGCTCCTTCACTTCATAAGCTCCGAGTAGAAGTCCCTTTGCCGCGATCCACGATCTCCCGGACTCATGAGAGGCTCCACGACTCGAACGATCCATGCTAGCTCGAAGTATTCCAAATCTCCGATGATCTACCTTGAAGTTGCTTCGACTCAAGCTTTCTCACTCAAAAGAGAAGAACACACTAATCCCATGGTCTAGATGAGATGAGGATGAGAGAGTAGTATTTATGCTTTCTTTTTATATCATTTTCTCAATTTTATTCATCACTTCAAGATTTTCTAGCAAGCTTTCTTGAAGAAGGAAGAAGATGATAATGAAAAGATAATGATCAACCTTTTCTTTTGTGATGAATAGAATAAATCTATATGATTGATTATTAACCATGGCCAAGGATGAGTGGCTAAGAATGTGTAGAGAATAAACTAGGGTTAGGGTTTGGTTGAGTTAAGAATGTGTCATCAACAAATATCTTAACCATGACAAAAGAATAAAGCTTCTAGAATGTGCATGAAGCTACTAACCCAAATCAAACCCTAACCTCAATTAATCATCCTTAAACATGTTTAATAATAAATCATATCATGTCACAATAATATATATCACATATATATTATATATTTGCAACAAAAGAAAATAATACAATTAACATATATCGCATATATATCAATGTATCATCCAATGAGAAAATGAAATAATAAAGTGAGCCAATATTAGATAATGTAATAATATATCATATATATTATTATACATTAAATCATCGAATCAACACTTGATCCGACGATCCGGCTATATCGAATATAACCGACTAATATATCATGTACCGATTCATCGAATCAACACTTGATCCGATGTCCCGGTTCATATCTAAATATCGCGAGAATATAATACGGTATCTCATATCGCATTATTCTCGGTCCTGCACATATCACATATGTGCCTCTAATCCGTTTCGCCTGAGCCAAGAAACCTCTGTGTAGGACTCTAAAGAATCGTCAATACGCCGGTAGCAGGTGATGATCATATCAATCACCCACAAGCTGCAAGCGGTCAGCTAAACGTAACAGCCACCCAGGTATTGAGCGATCAGAAGATCAACAAGCTAGCCTGTGCGTTCTCCTGTGAATTCAACCAGTAACACTCCCGTACAGTCCGGTCTGTTCGTCTGATATGTCGCATATCAAGTCTAGGGGTGGTATACGTCAGACCCCAGTAACCGATAAGTCGTGTCGGTGTGTGGCTCATAACGGGTCGAGAAACTACTAGTAACACTTACCAGTAAATCTCTATATCAGCCCTGGCCAGGGACTTCCAGTTATAGCCAATCGAACACAGCACAACATCAACTCCCTATACCGGGAGAGACGAATCCCCTCCTATCGCTCATTGCCTCCATGTGATTCGGGACGGTACCCAAAAGCCACCGTTTTGTACGCCCTCTTGGACGTGGTAAGGTGGAAATCAAAGCACAGTGGGAATCACACAAGACTCTATGACGATCTCGGGTCTACAGACTAACCTGTACCAGTGTCACCGGAGAACTGCCATCTGACGTGTGGTATATCACCATCTGGGAGTTCTCGGTGAGTCCGTCCAGTGTACCCAGTGTCCACTGAGCACCCGTACACCATCTCTGATGTCAAACACCGATGGATATGGGATCATCCATCGCCCATCATATGGGTCAAGATGCGTATACGCTAGTCTACTCTGGTGTATCGATGCCCTATCTCGATATACCCTCGACTAGGAACAGTTATAGGATGTACTCATCGAGTACCGCGGCCCCACTAATATGATCTCATCATAGTCCCAGTAGTCGAGTACAGATCCTAAGGGCTTTATCAACATGTGAGAGTAAAACAGTAAACCAATACAAGTCAACATGTTAAGATAAAGTGAAACCAAATAGCATACTATCATGACGAGCAAGAAAGTCATCTCTATATATATCTAAGCATCCATTATAATATACATCATATGTACAACAATGGCCTCTAGGGCATATACATAACTAACAATCTCCCACTTGCACTAAGGCCAGCTGCTGTAGTATCTCATACCTAGCATCCCGAATAATCTCTCAAACTGTATCTGGGGAATAGCCTTCGTGAATGGATCCGCAGTGTTGTCCTTCGTATCTACTCTCCTGACCTCGATCTCCCGGCGATCAACTATCTCCCTGATCAGGTGATACCGCCTCAGAATATGTCTGGACTTCTGATGGGATCTGGGTTCCTTGGCTAAAGCCACAGCTCCATTGTTATCGCAATACAGAGGTATTGGATGCTCAATGGATGGAACCACACCAAGTTCACAAATGAACTTCTTTATCCAGACAGCCTCTTTGGCAGCATCGTTGGCAGCGATGTATTCAGCCTCCATCGTCGAGTCTGCAACGGTATCCTGTTTGGAACTCTTCCAACATACCGCCCCTCCATTGAGGGTAAAGACAAAACCCGAATGCGACTTAGAGTCGTCCTTATCACTTTGGAAGCTGGAATCGGTAAAGGACTCCACCTGGAGTTCTCCGTTACCATACACCAAGAACATCTCCTTAGTCCTTCGTAAGTACTTGAGAATGTTCTTCACAGCTGTCCAATGACTCTCTCCAGGATCTGCTTGATACCGACTCACTATACTTAGTGAGTATGCTACAACGGGTCTGGTACATAGCATCGCATACATGATAGAGCCTACTGCCGAAGCATAGGGTATCCCTTGCATGCGAGCTCTCTCCAAATCAGTCTTGGGAGACATCTCTTTGGAGAGAGTGAGTCCAGAGATCGTGGGCTGATTCCCACGCTTGGATTCTTCCATACTAAACCTCTTTAGTATGGTGTCAATGTACCTGGATTGGGACAATCCCAGTATCCGTTTAGATCTATCTCTATAGATCATAATTCCCAATATGCAGGAGGCATCACCTAGATCTTTCATCGAGAATCTCTGTGATAAGAAGAGCTTGACTGATTGCAGCAGAGGAATATCATTTCCTATCAAGAGTATGTCATCCACGTACAATACGAGGAAGACAACCTTACCCTCTGCTACCTTCTTATAGATACAAGGTTCATCTATATTTTTGATGAAGTCAAACTCTTTGACTACAACATCAAAACAGATATTCCAACTCCGCGATGCTTGCTTTAACCCATAAATGGATTTAAGCAGCTTGCACACCTTTCCGCTGCTCCCACTATCTACGAAGCCCTCTGGCTGAGTCATGTACACGCACTCTTCTAAATCACCGTTTAGAAAGGCGGTCTTAACATCCATTTGCCAGATTTCGTAGTCATGGTATGCAGCAATGGCAAGTAAGATCCGGATGGACTTAAGCATAGCCACTGGAGAAAAGGTTTCGTCATAGTCCACACCTGGTCGTTGACGAAATCCCTTTGCTACAAGTCTAGCTTTGAAAGTCTCAACTTTTCCATCTACACCAAATTTCTTTTTAAAGATCCACTTGCTCCAAATGGGTTTTACCCCTTCAGGAGCATTTTCCAAAGTCCATACTTTGTTGGTGTACATGGATTCCATCTCAGATCGCATTGCATCCAGCCATTTCACAGAGTCACCACTCGTGATGGCCTGCTCGAAACTAGTCGGTTCATCATCATCCATGATGCAGTCCTCGCTTCCACCATCAATGAGAAAACCGTAGTATCTCTCAGGTGGACGAGAAACCCTACTAGATCGGCGGAGAAGCTGGGGTTCGTCGGTATTACCGAATCCTCTGGTTCCAATAAATCATCAGTTGTAGTCTGTGGTGCTGGAACCTCTTCCAGCTCTACCTCTTTGCCACTAATTTCTTTTTCAAGAAATTCCTTTTCTAAAAAGGTGGCATATTGAGAAATAAACACCTTTTGTTCCTCAGCGTGATAGAAAATATATCCTTGAGAATTCTTAGGATATCCCACAAATTTGCAAAGAACTGACCGTGCCTCGAGTTTGTCTGGATTTTGTCTTTTGACATAGGCCGGACAACCCCATATCTTAACTCTTTTAAAATATGGTTTCTTCCCACTCCATATCTCATGTGGTGTGGTAGGCACAGATTTAGACGGAACTTGATTCAATAGGTATGCTGCTGTTTCAAGCGCATAACCCTAGAAGGAAATAGGCAACTCAGCCTCGCTCATCATAGAGCGCACCATATCTAATAGGGTGCGATTCCTCCGCTCCGATATACCGTTGTGCTGTGGTGTATAAGGAGGAGTAAGCTGAGAGAGAATCCCATTCTCTTTTAGATAATCTAAAAACTCACCGCTTAAGTATTCACCTCCTCGATCAGATCGAAGAATCTTAATACTTTTGCCCGTTTGATTCTCTACTTCGTGGTTATATTCTCTGAATTTCTCAAAAGCTTCAGACTTGTGTTTCATCAGAAACACATGTCCGTATTTAGAGAGATCGTCAGTGAATGTAATGAAGTAGGAAGAACCGTTCCTGGCATGCGTAGACATGGGACCGCATACATCACTATGTATCAGTCCTAAGAGTTCGGTAACTCTTTCTCCGTGTCCACTAAACGGAGCTTTGGTCATTTTTCCTTTGAGACATGAATGGCAAGTATTATAAGATGATAATTCGAACGGATTCAAATAACCATCCTTATGTAACTTAGCCAATCGTGTCGCATTGATATGACCAAGTCTACAATGCCACAAGTAGGATTTGTTCATATCTGAACTTTTCCTCTTGTGTGTGTTTTGTATATTCAGGACTGTATTCTGATTTAGAATGAATATGCCATTATATAACGAGCCTGATGCAATCAACTTTTGATCTAGGAATATGTTCATAACATTATCCTTTACTACAAAATTATATCCTTCTTTACTTAATAAAGAAACTGAAATAATGTTGCACATCATGTTCGGTATATAATAACACTCATTTAGAATCAGTGTATTACGACTTGGTAATAAAAGATGATATTCGCCAACTGCTTTGGCTACAATACTTGCACCGTTCCCTACTTGAACGGAATGATCACCTTTTCCCAGTTCTCTACCTTTCCGTAGCCCATGTAACTGTTTACATATGTGGGATCCTGATCCGGTATCTAATACCCAGGAGGTAGGGTGAACTGAGAAACAATTCTCAATAACTAACACACCCGAAGAAGATGCATCATCATGCATGTTCTTTTGGGCGGCGTGAGAATCCAGATATTCTCCTGTTTCCTGTTCAGTCTTATAACTCTTATAAGAAAGAACGGGTCCAACATTCCCTAGCTCAGTACAATAATTAGGTTTAGTCAATACATCCATATTATTATCTTGATTATGGCCTGAAATGGTCGCTACCTGGAGAGAGAGAGAAGAAAACACTTTAGCGTATGCTCTTGCAAGATTAGATTGGTTATTATCTTATCTAATCAGGATGTCTCCCACTGTTTTTATCAAATCTGCCTTCAAACCCTAAAAGGTAAGATTAGCCGGGATTAATTACACCCTACAATTTCGTCAATCTTTCAGCCAGATCAGTGTCGGTACTTTGAGGGAGGTTCCCCGTGCTTTCGCACGGACCTAATTAAAGTAAACCTCGTTTTCCCAGAGGCGTAACCTCGTTAACACTTTTCTAGACACCTACTTGAATGACTAATTATCCTGTGTAAAACTCTCCCAGGAGTAACTCTTACTCGCAGTGGGTATCGGGATCCAACTATCTCATAGAAGGTATGCAATCTCATTGCAAATTTCAACACTTGAAATTCCTGATAATATTTTTGCCCCTAGCAATTTATGAGCTTAACATAGTCAACAAATCATAATTGCTAGCCAAGTTCAACCCGTCATTTCCCGATTAAATTAAATCCACCTGCACGACCCTTAACATAGTCTACAAAGTCGCACAACTACCCTAATCCAATCATATCTCATGTTTTAGCAGATAAGTACTAATTAGCTACCGCACACTATGCCTTAACATAGTCAACAAACGTAGCACGAATACTAACTAGTCTTTATCTGAAATGACGGAGGGCTACGCAGGTTTTTCAGAAAACCCCGAGCGTAATGAACTTGATATCGTCGTAGAATCGAGTGAAGTTTTGAAAAGGAGTGTTTTTGAGGCTTTTCTTAGTTTCGCTAAAGGGGTCACTCCCGGTGAAGGGATCGTCGGCCCTTTTCTCATCGAATAAGGTGCAGGATATATCATATATACCGCTGTGCAAAGCAAAACACTAAAAGCAATCAAAAAACAAACCGCGTTTTGTAGCATCTGCCAGTTTTGCTAAAGGAGTCACTCTCGGTGAAGGGATCTCGGTCCTTTCCTCATCGAATAAGGTGCAGGATATATCGTATATATCACTGTGCAAAGCAAAACTGTAGCTACCCCTTTTATAAAGTTTTTGATTCTACAACATCTTTAGGTTTCTTTTCTTTTATTAATCTCATTAATAAAAATCCCATCAGCTTATGCTTCCTAAGCATCACAGAAGAAACGAAAGCAGTAATATTTATATATCAGCATATATATATAGTATAAGCATTCGTCTCAGGCAGTAATATGATCTCATCACAGAACATTGCAGCAGAAGAACATATATGAAATATTGGATATACTAGGACGTCCGTGTTTTCAATACGAGCCTGTATAAAACACGGATTCCACGGTCGCGACGAATAGCCAAACCCACATCCCAAGACCCCTACGAGAGCGGCAAGTAACACTGCCAATTCTAGGGTTAGGAGACCCGGTCTCGACTCCTCGAGATGGCCTCCCACTGGACCCTAGAACCCGGTTACTTGTGCACCCCTCCTTGGGTCTACCTAATGCGGAAAAGTAAATAATATACACTGGTGACAGCAACCGCAACCTGGAAGTGCCCCAAATAAAAGAATATTACATTACAAATGAATTTTACATGAATGAAAATAAAAACCCTCATCTCACATAAAACCCCCGGCTATTCAGAACGCGACGATCCAATATAACATATCACAGCAACACATAATATCACATATCATCAACGTAAGTAAATATGCGCATCCCAATTGTCGTTGAATCATATAGCAACGAAACCGGCGATATCACATATTACACTTACGGCCACAGAAAAGAAAGTGTAAAACTACAACATTTGGAATCCACAATCACTTTAGACATCGTAAATCCGAAATATCACATACTTCGCATTTCATGCCTAACTCTATGAATTCCACATATTGTATCACATTCCAGATAAATAGACAGTATTAAACTTTCCGAACAGATAATCAAATACCCAAAATTTCCCAAACTGCTCAACACTTGAGCGGAGTTCAAATAATCTCAGAATATGTCACAGTACCGGTGATCCAGCCGTAGAAGGGTCAAGCCAACGCCTCACATGTGGCACGCCGTACTGCCCCAAACCCGAAGGTTCAAAAGGCAGTTCAAGACGGTCACATAATCGAGTTAAGGTTTGTTGTCTTCTAGAGGGTCCACCGCTTAACTTGTACAATTTTTCCGAAAGATTTAAACCCGAATAAATTTCAACACTTGAAAGTTTGCCGTACCGGGAAACAGTGAGTTAATGATATCCGTTCAAATAGTTTAACAGTTTCTAAATATCCGGAAAGAAAAACGAACTTAAATATTCCGATCGAATCTACTATTACCAAATAAACCCCAGATTTAAACAATACTGGAATTACTGTTAAAAATATCCAGAAGCATCAACAAGTACCTACGGAAATTACCATAAAGTCCACGTGTCATGATCTCATCAATCCGCGGCGGAACCGCTGCGCAAGCCATGCTTCCGCCGCGGTTCCGCCGCCGTTTAGTGGAATTAGGGGCTCGGGTTTTATGGTAATTCTTATAATTCCCTGCTGATTTTTTTACATATTTTTAATTCAGAAAATTCCCAAAATTTAAAAAATTTCCAGAGAGGGGTCTTTTTGCGTCGTTTCGGGTTCGATCGGAGTTTTAACTTCGTAAACACATCGCCTAATGCTCTAGCTAGGCTCTGATACCATTGTAGGGTTCCTAGGCACTCTTGTGAAGGTTCATAAGGCATCAAACATGCCCGGATAAAATTTTAGACGTGCCGAACAACCCAAAACCGGGATCTTTGCTAGATTATTATGGTTAAATATGCAAGATGATAACTTTTATCTAAGTGTGAGGGATTACAACCTTTGTAGCCCGCTCCTTCACTTCATAAGCTCCGAGTAGAAGTCCCTTTGCCGCGATCCACGATCTTCCGGACTCATGAGAGGCTCCACGACTCGAACGATCCATGCTAGCTCGAAGTATTCCAAATCTCCGATGATCTACCTTGAAGTTGCTTCGACTCAAGCTTTCTCACTCAAAAGAGAAGAACACACTAATCCCATGGGCTAGATGAGATGAGGATGAGAGAGTAGTATTTATGCTTTCTTTTTATATCATTTTCTCAATTTTATTCATCACTTCAAGATTTTCTAGCAAGCTTTCTTGAAGAAGGAAGAAGATGATAATGAAAAGATAATGATCAACCTTTTCTTTTGTGATGAATAGAATAAATCTATATGACTGATTATTAACCATGGTCAAGGATGAGTGGCTAAGAATGTGTAAAGAATAAACTAGGGTTAGGGTTTGGTTGAGTTAAGAATGTGTCATCAACAAATATCTTAACCATGACAAAAGAATAAAGCTTCTAGAATGTGCATGAAGCTACTAACCCAAATCAAACCCTAACCTCAATTAATCATCCTTAAACATGTTTAATAATAAATCATATCATGTCACAATAATATATATCACATATATATTATATATTTGCATCAAAAGAAAATAATACAATTAACATATATCGCATATATATCAATGTATCATCCAATGAGAAAATGAAATAATAAAGTGAGCCAATATTAGATAATGTAATAATATATCATATATATTATTATACATTAAATTATCGAATCAACACTTGATCCGACGATCCGGCTATATCGAATATAACCGACTAATATATCATGTACCGATTCATCGAATCAACACTTGATCCGATGTCCCGGTTCATATCTAAATATCGCGAGAATATAATACGGTATCTCATATCGCATTATTCTCGGTCCTTCACATATCACATATGTGCCTCTAATCCGTTTCGCCAGAGACAAGAAACCTCTGTGTAGGACTCTAAAGAATCGTCAATACGCCGGTAGCAGGTGATGATCATATCAATCACCCACAAGCTGCAAGCGGTCAGCTAAACGTAACAGCCACCCAGGTTTTGAGCGATCAGAAGATCAACAAGCTAGCCTGTGTGTTCTCCTGTGAATCCAACCAGTAACACTCCCGTACAGTCCGGTCTGTTCGTCTGATATGTCGCATATCAAGTCTAGGGGTGGTATACGTCAGACCCCAGTAACCGATAAGTCGTGTCGGTGTGTGGCTCATAACGGGTCGAGAAACTACTAGTAACACTTACCAGTAAATCTCTATATCAGCCCTGGCCAGGGACTTCCAGTTATAGCCAATCGAACACAGCACAACATCAACTCCCTATACCGGGAGAGACGAATCCCCTCCTATCGCTCATTGCCTCCATGTGATTCGGGACTGTACCCAAAAGCCACCGTTTTGCACGCCCTCTTGGACGTGGTAAGGTGGAAATCAAAGCACAGTGGGAATCACACAAGACTCTATGACGATCTCGGGTCTACAGACTACCCTGTACCAGTGTCACCGGAGAACTGCCATCTGACGTGTGGTATATCACCATCTGGGAGTTCTCGGCGAGTCCGTCCAGTGTACCCAGTCTCCACTGAGCACCCGTACACCATCTCTGATGTCAAACACCGATGGATATGGGATCATCCATCGCCCATCATATGGGTCAAGATGCGTATACGCTAGTCTACTCTGGTGTATCGATGCCCTATCTCGATATACCCTCGACTAGGAACAGTTATAGGATGTACTCATCGACTACCGCGGCCCCACTAGTATGATCTCATCATAGTCCCAGTAGTCGAGTACAGATCCTAAGGGCTTTATCAACATGTGAGAGTAAAACAGTAAACCAATACAAGTCAACATGTTAAGATAAAGTGAAACCAAATAGCATACTATCATGACGAGCAAGAAAGTCATCTCTATATATATCCAAGCATCCATTATAATATACATCATATGTACAACAATGGCCTCTAGGGCATATACATAACTAACATCCAGTAGTATCTCAGGGTGTTCTGGGCTTCACTCCGACACGACTTGTACCGCTTTTGGGGGTCTGACTTTTACCAACCCCCTAGGCCCGCCATGCGATGCTCATAGACGAACGGACCGGACTGTACGGATATTGTCACTGACAGGCTCAGTAGGGTGTCAGGATGAGTTAGCTCATCGACGTCCCTTTTGGTCAATACCTGGTAGCCCGTTACGTATTGACTTATACCTCTGACGTGCTAGTGGTTAAATCCATAACCAAGGTGATGACGAGTCTTTAGAGTCCCCCACATTCAGTTGCTCAAGTTTTCGGGTGAAACGCTGTAGAGGCCGTATGGAGATATGGCAGGGTCCGATCAGATACGTGCGGTATTGCACGGATCAAGATCGGACGGTTAGTACTAGAGGCCGTATGGATATATGGCAGGGTTCGATCAGATACGTGCGGTACTGCACGGATCAGGATCGAACGGATATTACTAGCCGGCTTTGGTTTAAGCCGGATTCTAGTATGGTACAGTGTAGATTTTGTCTCATTGCATTTGTATTTCGGTCGGAATAAAAATGCGGATGTGTATACACAGTATCGGGGTTTTCCTATAATTTATTACGGGACCAGTTTTCTGGAGTTGCCAGTTTGCTTTCCGTTTCGGCCATATTTCTTTGTATCTTTCATTGCCCGAAGATTGGTGGAGGAGGGCTTATTTGCATTTGTGCAAATAAGCATTTGTGGAAGGGGTCTTTGCATTTTATTGTATCATGATTATTCCTCCACCATTTGACTTATTCATTTCATCATGGCTTGACTTTGGAGCAATCATGGTTGTTGTTGATTAGTTGGTGGAGTATGGATTTGTTAGTGATCATTGCTTGACTTTCTTTGTCATCATGCTTTTGATGATGGTTGAATATGATAACCATTTCTTTTCACTTGCTTATTCTTGTGGCTATCCTTTTTCACTCACCCCCTCACTCCATTCTCTCCACCACAATTTCCATGGCCGGCCAAAGCTAATGGGGGCTGTCCAAACATTTTGGTGGGGGGATTTTGGTTCATTTCATGTTGGAAAAATCCCACAACACCATCTCCAAAAAGCTTATATCATTACCTCCACCATAGGGCAACTTCTATAAACCACAAATGAGACACAAGGTTCTACACACATTCTACAGCAAACCTTGGGCACGTCGGCTCGCCAACTTCGTGCCCGAGTTGCCTCGGTATAGAGGTGGGAGCCCGTAAAAGAAGCCGGCGACGTGGTGCCCTTCCGGCGACGAGGTGGAGACCGGAGATTCCGCGGGAGATTGGGACGACGACGAGAAGACCAGAGGACACGGATCAGTCGGTATATCTCTCTTCCCCATCTTGGAGTTAGCTAGGACTAGTTAATGGTTCGATCCGGGTTTTAGTGCGCGGTGGTGCCGGTTCAAGAAAAATTAAAGTTAACCATCGCTTCCGCATTTGGCCTCAGGATGGAGGCCGGGGCGCCGCCGTGCACTTACAGTGGTATCAGAGCCTCGCCATTAACATAGTCGAGCTTTGTCTAATGTGTTTTACATTTTCGATCGAACAATTTTCCGAAAACCGTATTTTTCTTCACATCAGTTTCTATCGAAATTTTTTGAAGCCCAAAATTTTTTCAGGTTGTTTCAAAATGATGTGTAGGACAATCTAAGAGTTCTGGGAAAATTTGGTCTCGTGAACAGTCTAAACGACCGCGGAACCGTGGCCAAACCCATGCTTGGGCCGCGGTTCCGCCGCGACTTGAACTGATCAGTGTACCAAAATTTTCCAGAAAGCTCCTGAGTTGAAAATATGGGTTTTGGAATATTAATTTTGGGCCCAGAATTTCTTGATGTGCTACAGCAGTACTTGGGGCCCACTTGTTATAATTTTGATCGATCGGATATTATAAACACATTTGTTCACAGTATTTACATTATATCTGCGATCGTGAATGTCACTTGATCGGTAAATCCTGTCCAACTGCTATAGCTCGGTTAGACGGATTTGCGAACGTGACTTTCATGTTGATGTTCTGTGTATTGCTGTGATGTTGCGGATCGGTCGTGGGGGATAGCCTGATTGCAGTGGTAGTACAGTTTTGTTGTATTATGTACATTTGATATTGCGGGGCGAGCGTCCGACATGTGGACTGCCGTCACTGCCTGTTTGTATTATTATTTTGGGGCATGGCCAGGTTGCGGTCGATGTACCCGTTGTATGTATATTTTACTTTCTGTACTAGGATTGCCCCGCGGAGGGGTGCACGGATAGCCGGATTCTAGAGGGCAACAAGCCCGCATCTCATGGCATTGAGACGGAGGGGGCTTCACTCTAGAATTGGCGGGCTATTCGCCGCACTCGTAGGGGGTACAGGTTGACCCAGGAGGGGTGCCCAAGTTACCGGATTCCGTGAAGTGCTGGGTGGTCCATTCACGTTGCTGAAGGGGGCTGCCTCGCTTCAGGTTTTGGCGGGTAACTTGCCGCGCCCGTAGGGGTCTAGGATTTTCATTACACAGGCTATCCACACGACCAGGGAAACGTCGGGTTTCAGCGGCTCTGTGAAACCCGGGGATCCCAGATATCTGTATTGTTCTGTGATGCTGTACATTTCTGTGATGTTGCATTTTATCATGCCTTGAGCGAAATATTATATATTGATATATATACTAGTAGATGTTGTATATGTTTTGCATCCGCGCTAGTCCAGTCCCCGCTCTGTCGTTAGTTAGCTAACCTAACGGGTAATGACGGGACTCAGTGGCGAATGCAGATGGCATATACGTACATCAGTAAATTTTCGTTCTTTTTGGTGTGATCAATTGATGGGACTGCGTTGATTCGGATCAATGCAAGTTAAAAACAAACCTAATCTGATGTTGTTGGAACACTCACTACTACAAAGAAGGGTTGCCCCTACGGATTTATCCGTAGGGGCAACCCACTGCCCCTACGGATATATACGTAGGGGCGAAAAAATACCCCGTAGGTGCAAAGGCCGCAGGTGCAAGTTGAGGCCCTGAACTTGCCCCTACGGTTAATTTCTTGTCCCTACGGATATATGTGTAGGTCAAGTTTCCCCTACGGATTACGCCGTAGGGTATAAGATTTTATATTATTTACGGTTTATTTTAATAAATTACTTGGCCCTACGGATATACCCGTAGGGGCATGCACTTCCCCCTACGGATATATGGGTAGGTACGTTTCCGTAGGGGCATAAATTCAGGATTCCTGATATTTTGCCCCTACGGATAATGCCGTAGGGGATAGTCAGTGGCCCCTACGGATATAGCCGTAGGGGCTTTCCCAACCCCCTGGCCCTGAGATCTGGGGGAAATATCAGTTACTGCTGATATTTTGCCCCTACGGACATATCCGTAGGGGTATCATGTGTGCCTACGGATTAATCCGTAGGTACATATTGTCTGAAATTTTTTTTAAAAAATGGGCTGCTTGATTTTTTCCCGCCCTGTGCACAATAATATATACATCAATCAAATCATATATTGCAGTATTCATAATCACATCTCACGCATATATATAATATACAAAAGAAACACAAAAACTGAATATGATATAAATACAAACCAATATCAATATCGTTTCAAAATGTAGTACAATGTGTATGATATAAATAAATACATTTTTCAAAAAAAAAGAACCAAAAATCTACCCTAGCTCGGTCCAGCTCCACCTCTGAATAACGATAGAATAACGCGCGCCTGCTCCTCGGTCAATAAACTCTGCAATTCGTCGCGAGCGGGAGTCTGAGTGGGCGGTGGAGCTACAGGAGCTGTCTGCGGAACCGCAGCCGATGTAGTGGCTTGCGGAGCCGCAGCCGAAGGAGATGCGTGTGGAGGCTCGGCCGATCTACCCTGTCGCGTCTGGATATAACGTGTGTAAGAAGCGTGTAAGAACTATTTATTATTCGAATTCGTATCATTATTAAGTTATTTCGAAACCCTGTTTGGATATCTAGTTTGGAAAAGCGTTGTTTATTTCAATTACATATGTATGTATGATTAATCAAACTTAAGTCTAAAACCAAATAAGCTCAAGCTACGTACTAATTATGGATATGTTGATATGTATATAATATGAAATGATATTTTACTATAAAGTAGTATACATACCAGCATTTCCTTCAACTTCTGAACGCTGGCCCTCAAGCTATCCAGTTTATGCTGGATACGTCGCTCACTGGAGACGGAGGAAGTAACCACCGGGGTGGAGTCCAACCTCATATGGGCCCTGCTAGAGCCCAGTCCTCGGCCTCTCTCCCAACCTCCGTGGTGCCGTCCGTGTGCGGCGTCCAGGACTGGGGTCAGCAGCCTCGAATGTTGCCTTCCCCCTACCAACTGTCAGAACATTATATTTAGCACATACTGGTCTATAAAATTGACAAGAAATACCAAAATCAACAAATTCAAAGCCTTACCTACAGTGATAGAAGATGTGCTCCTCTGGTATCTGCATGTATCAAAATTTGAATAATATTAATTAATTTCAGTACATACATACTAACAAGGTAAACACGCATATAGCGCTGCTTACACATATGACAGGGAGTGAACAAGCTCTTGTAGATCATCAGGCGCAAATCTAATCTCATCAAGCAGCCCATGATAATGAGTTGGACGACTAAGAGCAAAAGGAATGTGTGTATATTTATGATATAGCATTCTAAATCAATATACATGCCCTATATAATATATAAATATACCTGGAGGAACGGGAGTGGCCTCTGTCCCTGATATGGACGCATCACCAACAACTAGACAATCAAACATTGACAATATAAGTAATTTTGACATAAAGAGGCATGGATATCTATAATATTACATTCAAAATGAATATTAGAGAGCGCACCTGCAATGAGAAGTGATAAAAGTATCACCCAACAAGAGTGTAATTTACAGAATCAGTTGAGACTCTTAAAAGTCATAGAAGAACCCGACCTGCACAAATCTGATGTATGCTTTCCATTGGACACTAAGAAGTCTCTAAAGGGAAAAGCCTATGTGAAAGCCATCATTAGTTCATATCAGAAGATTGATGCTGAAACAGAGAACGAGGAATGTCATTTTTTTCTTCTTCCGTCACATTACTGTCTTCTCCTTCTGCCACATTACTGTCTTCTCCTTCTTATTATGTGCGCGTGCAAATTCAATGACTATATTGAGAATATGGATTAATAGTGGGTAGGAAAAGTATTTCTCAAATGGCTTTTGCGTCTTAAAACCATAAACTACTAAGTAATGGCATACATAATTTTTTTAGTATAAAGGTTGTTATTTTAAGTTTTCCCTTATAGAGATATAATCTAACTGCATCTATAAACTATAAGTGTGCAGAAAATTATGATAAGAAACCATAAGAAAGGGTCGTAGCCATGCATAACCTTGAATCTACATACCAAAACATGCAAAAGCATGCATTTATTGTCACCTTGCCTTGGAATATAAAATATCTTGGAAGACTATAAGCGAGCATTTAAATCTTGATAGCTTTTGACTTCAACATATATTTTTCTCAAGTACCATGAAATATACTTGCTCCGTATAAACCATTTTCAGGAAGATGGATTAATAATGACAAATTATCCATTGTGGCTCACTAGGTTAGTATTTTCTCTTCTATTGACCATCTTTCTAATCTGCTTGGTAAATTTATTCGGAACCGGCTGTGAATCATTAAAAGACATGCATAAGAAAGAAAGCTAAAATAAAGATATATAGCACCGATACATCGAAACTTCATAGTTGCGATGGCAATCCAGAGATATTTATTTCTACACACGTGGTGCGCGTGCGAATGCGTCAGGCATCATGGACAAATATTTCAGAACATGGAAAGTATTATTCGTATAAAGTAATTAAAACTTTTAAACACCTTGGGTAGATATTTTCTTAGTTGATGCAATCATATCATGAGGACTAAATTTAAGCTATTATACATATGCATATGTATTTTTCTAACCTAATATATCACACACACACACACAGAGAGAGAGAGAGAGAGAACACCTGGTAGGTAAAGAAATCAGGTAGCAGGATCCTGAAGAAATGGAGTCCATAGCATTGCTCATCATCATCATCCATGATCCCTTTGATAATATTTTTTCAAAGGGATCACGGATGATGATGATGAGCAATGCTATGGACTCTATTTCTTCAGGATCCTGCTACCTGATTTCTCTATCTACCTGGTGTTCTCTCTCTCTCTCTCTCTCTCTCTCTGTGTGTGTGATATATTAGGTTAGAAAAATACATAAGCATATGTATAATAGCTTAAATTTAGTCCTCATGATATGATTGCATCAACTAAGAAAATATCTACCCAAGGTGTTTAAAAGTTTTAATTACTTTATACGAATAATACTTTCCATGTTCTGAAATATTTGTCCATGATGCCTGACGCATTCGCACGCGCACCACGTGTGTAGAAATAAATATCTCTGGATTGCCATCGCAACTATGAAGTTTCGATGTATCGGTATGCTATATATCTGTATTTTAGCTTTCTTTCTTATGCATGTCTTTTAATGATTCGCAGCCGGTTCCGAATAAATTTACCAAGCAGATTAGAAAGATGGTCAATAGAAGAGAAAATACTAACCTAGTGAGCCACAATGGATAATTTGTCATTATTAATCCATCTTCCTGAAAATGGTTTATACGGAGCAAGTATATTTCATGGTACTTGAGAAAAATATATGTTGAAGTCAAAAGCTATCAAGATTTAAATGCTCGCTTATAGTCTTCCAAGATATTTTATATTCCAAGGCAAGGTGACAATAAGTGCATGCTTTTGCATGATTTGGTATGTAGATTCAAGGTTATGCATGGCTACGACCCTTTCTTATGGTTTCTTTTCATAATTTTTTGCACACTTATAGTTGATAGATGCAGTTAGATCATATCTCTATAAGGGAAAACTTAAAATAACAACCTTTATACTAAAAAAATTATGTATGCCATTACTTAGTAGTTTATGGTTTTAAGACGCAAAAGCCATTTGAGAAATACTTTTCCTACCCACTATTAATCCATATTCTCAATATAGTCATTGAATTTGCACGCCCACATAATAAGAAGGAGAAGACTGTAATGTGGCAGAAGGAGAAGACAGTAATGTGGCGGAAGAAGAAAAAAATGACATTCCTCGTTCTCTGTTTCAGCATCAATCTTCTGATATGAATTAATGATGGCTTTCACATAGGCTTTTCCCTTTAGAGACTTCTTAGTGTCCAATGGAAAGCATACATCAGATTTGTGCAGGTCGGGTTCTTCTATGACTTTTAAGAGTCTCAACTGATTCTGTAAATTACACCCTAGTTGGGTGATACTTTTACCACTTCTCACTGCAGGTGCGCTCTCTAATATCCATTTTGAATATCGATAATATTACATTCAAAATGGATATTAGAGAGCGCACCTGCAGTGAGAAGTGGTAAAAGTACCACCCAACTAGAGTGTAATTTACAGAATCAGTTGAGACTCTTGAAAGTCATAGAAGAACCCGACCTGCACAAATCTGATGTATGCTTTCCATTGGACACTAAGAAGTCTCTAAAGGAAAAAGCCTATGTGAAAGCCATCATTAGTTCATATCAGAAGATTGATGCTGAAACAGAGAACGAGGAATGTCATTTTTTTCTTCTTCTGCCACATTACTGTCTTCTCCTTCTTCTTCTGCCACATTATTGTCTTCTCCTTCTTATTATGTGCGCGTGCAAATTCAATGACTATATTGAGAATATGGATTAATAGTGGGTTGGAAAAGTATTTCTCAAATGGCTTTTGCGTCTAAAAACCATAAACTACTAACTAATGGCATACATAATTTTTTAGTATAAAGGTTGTTATTTTAAGTGCGCGTGCAAATTCAATGAAAGTTAGATTTGAGGATACCCATGTATGAGTTGTATTCTATATATGTGTGTTTCGATTTATGATTTCGCTTAAGTGTAGGGTTGTTTTTACTTAAATTTCAAATGTATATACATGCATACTGTCTTCTCCTTCTTCTTCTGCCACATTATTGTCTTCTCCTTCTTCTTCTGCCACATTACTGTCTTCTCCTTCTTATTATGTACAGTACTTCCACAAAATACGTGTTCTCATTTCTAAATGGAAGTTTCTCAGTGCCACCATAGTAGCAGAAGATGGAATTGTTTATCGCCACTAGATTATGCTAAGCCTCGGATAGATTAGGCAAACATGATCTAGAAGAATATAATTAGCAGAGGAAATATGCAAATAAACATGCATGCAAGCTGACATTAAAAGATTAATATAACAGAGATGTCTACTGATGATTTGTAAGATGTTATCGCAGGTAGGACAACTGCCAATTCTATGGCTTGTGGCCACCAGCGACTGCTTTCTCACCACAGTAAAAATAATGAGGGACTATAACATATCATGAATTCGATTTGCACCGTGATTTCATAGCATATGTCTATTAACCTATAATGTATAAGTTCTCGGCGTTGATTGCAGAGGTGCATACAGTCTGAACTAGTAAATATACGTAAGAAGGAAAAAGAAGAAACGATTCATAAATATGGTTGGGCCAGAAACAGACTTAGTCACTGAATGACATATAACTGATATTCTTTGATGTAGAAATCAATACACCTTTAATAACAAACTCATTCTTTTTTGGGAGATATATGAATAACCGACTCTGACCCTCAGCATTCCATTGAACACATGGAAATCCATCGTATCTCATATCCAGCCACCTCACTTCACCGATCCTATGATCGCCCTCTTGAGGACGCACAGCCCTAGCCGCAGCCCCAGCCCAAACCCTAGCCTTAGGTGGTGGTGATGAATGTGAATCCTCATGTGATTTTGCATATTATTGCAAGAGCGTTAATGGGTTTTCAAGATTTGTACGTAGTCAAGAGCAATTGTGAGCAAGGAAAGTAAAAATAGTTTTGGAATTTTATCAAACGGTTGGTGAGCAAACTAGCAAAACGTTTTGAATGAAAATATAATGTAAAATAATTTCGAGAATCAAAAGTGATAAGCTTTGTTAATGATATGGGAGAGAAGCTTGCTTTTTCTTTTTTGTGAGAAATATTTTAGGTTTTTTTTCCTTATTTCTGTTACATCCTGACCGAAGAACTTTCACAATTGTTAAAATTCAACATTTTGGTCAGTCCTCTCCTTTATTGATATGCATGTGATGTGAGGGTTGGATTTAACACAGCAACCATTGTTCATCAATATATATTACCAAATAAAGCTCTTTATTGTTGGTTATGTTGGTTTCATCCTATTCTTGCCTCAATTTGGTGTAATTTGAAATGGCCCACGATTCTAGGGTTTGATATGGGATGGCAATAGAAAAGAGAATTTGTTCTCAAGTTATGATCGAATACCATAATAAATTGGGAGTTGGTTAGGATTGTGAAATTGTGAAAGTAGTTGCATTTTTTTCAAGTATGATCTTGTGAAAATCGGATGAAATATTTAACATCATTTTGTTGTTATTTAGGATTAGCACCCTCTAAAGGATTTTAAGTTAAGATAATGGATATGGATCTTTTGTCAGGATAAAGAAGATCTGCACATGCATAAATACTAGTATCAGATAATTCAAAATTTGGGACAACGGATACATACCGCTAAAAGATATAAATCGAAAACCCAAACAATATTTTGTGATAAACTTAAGTGTTCTTGCAAACTAATACAAATCTTGCTAAAAATTTGATAAATTGACCTTCCCCTTCCCCTTCCCCAGCCCTAGCCCCAGCCCGCAGCCCCAGCCGCTCCCCCAATAAAAAATTTGATAAATTGACCCTTCCCCTACCCCGACCCCGACCCTAAACCTACCCCGACCCCGAACCCGACCCCGCAGCCCAGCCCCTGCCCCAACCCTAACCCGACCCCGACTGCGACCGCGACCCCAGCCCAACCCCAACTCGCGCCCCATGAACCTTAAGCCCAAAATAATCCAATAAATTCTTTAACTTACCTCGAGATTTACTCACCTGAACGGCTGCTGGGGCAGGGGCGACGATCTGAACGGCGGTGGCGACGACCTTAACCGCGGTGGCGACGAGAACTCCAGTGGCGACGAAACCGGCGGTGGCCACGAGGAGAACAACCTTGGCGGCGACGGCGTGACGCATTGGGGGCTTATTTTCGCGCCCGATCGAGAGAGAGAGGGAAATGAGCGTAGGCGATCGAGATCTGGGATTTTATTAAATCGATATTTACTTGCCCCTACGGATATATCCGTAGGTCCTTTGTTTGCGGCTCCGTAGGGGCAAACACCTAATTAAGAATTAATATTTTTATTCTTGGACGTCTTTGCCCGTAGGGGCAACCTTTTAGCCCTACGGATATATCCGTAGGTCCAAGTTATTTCTGCCCCTACGGATTAAACTATCCGTAGGGGCAACCCCCTATTTTACTAGTGACTTTTCAAAAAGTTGTTATTGCAAGGACGTTCACTTTTGTTTTGCATCGTGGTATTCAGTTGGAATATCCTGCTCCTCGGTCGACGAGGCAAGGGCCGAGATCCCTTCAACGGGAGTGACCCCTTGGACAAAAAGTTTGCGTCAGGGCAATAACTTCACTATAGCCGATTACTTTTGCTTTGCATCGTGGTATTCAGTTGGAATATCCTGCACCTCATTCTACGGGGAAAGAGCCGAGATCCCTTCACCGGGAGTGACCTCTTTAGCAACGGTTTTCGTCACTATATTTTTAAAAGCTATCCGTTCCTTCAACGATATCAAGTTCATTACGTTAAAGGTTTTCGCCAGAAACCATTCGTAGCCCTCCGTCGTTTCATATGGATGGTCAATAGTATTCAAGCTGTGTATGTTGGCCAAAGTCAAGGCATAGTGATTGGTAGCTATTGAAGTATTCCTATGCAGTATAGATAGATGCGTTGGTTTGGGACAGTCGTACTGCCATTTTGGCCAAAGTCAAGGGTAGGTACGGGTGGATTCAAATTAACCTGGAGAATGACGGGTAGAACTTGACATGTGACTAATGATATGTTGGCCAAAGTCAAGGTCATAAGAGCATGGGGCAGAAATCACATCGGGAGTTTCTAAAGAAACTGAAACTTGCCAGATATGCGCATACCTTCTGGAGTGTGATGACGTGAGCAGATTCCGTCACGTTATCATGCGATGATAGTTGGATCCCGATTCCCACTGATGAGTTAGTTTACTCCTCGGGTGATCCCGACTAATTCTTCTTTCAGGTTTGGAGGAGAATTTGACGGTACAGTGGGAGGTTTCCAGATTAGATAAATTGGTAACCATTCTGATCTAGGTTAGAGTGCACGCTGAGTGTTTCTTTTCTCTCTCTCTTTGGCAGCGACTATTGACCCGACCCTAGACTATGACTCAGAGACCAAGTTGACCGAACCTTCTAAAACACTGGCTTTTGGATTGTCAGAGTTGCAAACCTCATTGCCACTCCTACTTTTACCCTTTTCTCCAGGACACCCCGTATTACTACGAACGTCCACTTCCATTGGACAAAACCATCGTATGGTTAGATACGAACTCAAAAGAATTTATTCGAGGATGGTTTCAGGTTCTGGAGGAAATGAATAGGACTATTCAGTTGTCTTTTCCTTTTACCTTCTCTCAGGTTGCGAGTACTCCTTAGTTTAGGAGATAGTACACCTATTATGCAAATTGGATAGTCTGCTTCCAAACCATAGGCAGGTGCCGACCGATAGGGAATGAAGCAAACCAATTAGCATAACGATGGTGTACAGAAGGTATTAAGTAAAGACATAACAAGAGATTAGTAAGAGGGCAAAGTAAATTGCGACTGATATTCACGACAAAACCAGGTATTTCATTACCACTCCCAAATCACCTTTGTATTTCTCCAGGACACTCCTTATCACTTCGAAGATCTACAGTTTATTGGATAATCCATCGTATGGTTATATACGAACTCGAAAGGAACTTGTTCCAGTTCGGGGATGGATTCTGGTTCAGGAGAAATAGGAATAAGATTTATTCAGGTGTCTTTTATATTCACCTTCTCTCGCATTGCGAGTGCTCCTAGGATTAGGACAGTACACCCATTACGCTTATTGGATAGTCTTCTTCCAAACCATAGGCTGGTGCCGAATGGTAGGGAAGGAAGAAAACCATTTGGCCTAAAGGGGTGTGCAGAAGGTAATGACTAAAGACATAAAAAGGGATTTGGAGAGGTGGCAAAGAATTATACGGTTACAGTCGAGAATCTAGAAGAGGAATTACTAGGAATACCGGGATACCCCATCGAAACATTTCAATGTTTCAGTTTCGCTGTGTACAGTTAAAGGAAAACTGATTTCCCGATTAGTCCTTACTCCAGGGTATGTATTTACCAGGTATGATTCTCACATCTGTATGGTTTTGCAGATGATGAGTGGGAGTAGGTTAGTGGGAATTAGGTGATCATCCTCATTATATCGGGATTCGTTGTAATCAGTGATATTTGAGGAAGTCACTTGGGTTGTTTGCCGGTCGGCAAATATTTGGTTTTGAATATCCGCTGTCGTGCACCAATTTCAAATTGATATATCTGTACGTCTATTTTCATAGAGTGAGATATACCTTTATGAAATTATGTCTATGACATTTACCTATATCAGTGGATGGTTAGGAAAGGAGCATTAAACAGCGGTGTAATTCTTCATAACCATAATACAGTTTTCAACCTACGACACACAGTGAATGAGTTATCAGACTCAATGGACTTATACAGAGTATTGTATGTTGTCTAAGGTCCATCAGGACAGAGGGGTTGGTCCTCGTACTATATTCGGTTTACTTATGACTTCTCTAGTTTTTAGACAGGTGTTTCGTGGAAACACAGGGTTCGAATTTTGAGAAGTTATAGGTATTTGAATAAAGTAGAGAACCAGGTATTGCAAGTGTCGGGATTCTTCAAAGCGATCGAAGATGTAGATACTTGTGTATGGTATTCAGTTGATAGTAGTGATTAAGAGAACTTGCTTCTCTTTCAGGTTACTCATAATTGGAAGCATTCCTAAGTTGAGTAACGCTGATCGCCCTCCTTCTATTTGGCTGACATGCACTGGAGACAGCTGCATGATTTGAATCTGGTTCAATTAAATCAGTGCCTCTGGTTCTATATTGGATATAGAACAGTTCATATCTTAACGATGTTAAGGTACGGGGAGTTGTCCGGTTTATGATTAAAACCAGACACTGGACAACTCAAGGCACATTTCTGTAATGGCTGTTTGTGGGTTGACCCAGGCTATGATGAGGGTTGACTTTCTACCATCTGAAAGATCAATAGTGATATTGTTCTAAACTCGCCATAGTTTTAATAAAAATGGATTTTTCAGAAAACAGTAGCGGGAGTATGGTAGAACTGGATGTGATTCCAGAACCACAAATGATTACTGAAGATTTGATAGGAACATAAAGATTCAATCTGGTTTGACATTCCATTGGCCACTCCGCAGATTTGGTGGGTAACTTCAGGCACCCGAGAGGTACTCCGGTAGCCTCAAGGACGGTGATAGGGAAGTTCTTGTTTACCCAGACTTGCCATTGCTGTTGTTCCAGACTGTGAGACCCGGCAGGAGGATGAGTATAGCGTCGTTCTAAACTTGCTTTAGAAGTGTACGTCTACATGACTCTGCCAGAGGGTTGTCGTAGTCAGTGGGAGCAGCGGAAGCATTGGTGGACAGGTAGCTTATGTCTATTTATAGACTAAAGCAGATATAGCGGAGATAGATCATCGATTTCTGATGTGACAGTCATAGGTTTGACTTCATCAGAATAGGGGATGGATCTGTTAAGAAGGTAGTAGGGTGTGATGTCCTGGTATTTGGATGACATACACAGAGTAGGAAGTGATATTCCTATACTACAATCGGTTATACTTTGGTCGTCACACAGTGGTTTCTCCACATGGGACTTGGACATTATATCAGACATACTGGTTACTAGATCTATGGTTTTAGATCTAAATTTGGGTTGTTTCCCAATTAAGGGTACTTAGACAGCATTCTAAGAGTATTTAGAATGGACGACTCCTGGCACGGTAGTGTACTTGTAGGTGATGGAGTCACCCTCTCTAAAGGTGTCTTGCAGACTAAAGGGGAGAGGGATGTGCATGGTTGGCAGATCACTTGCTCAGGCAATTGAGCCAATCATGAGATGTCAAGTACCACACCAAATGTTGTTCTTGCACCAGATGCAATAAGTTGAAATTGATCCAATCCTGGAGAAACAGTCGGAAGCAGTTTTAGAACATAAGTGGATGTTCTAGGGATATGATAACGACAGCCTCAATCGAGAGACAGTTATCATTTTAGGCTTCCAAGGTGACATGGACGACAAGGAGGTTGTCAGAGTTATAGTTTTTCCTTCTGACGAGGGGCGGTATTTTGGACAGGTGGCCCAAGGCAATACTGAGGGAGGCATGGCGCAGCATACTGATTAAGTTCAGTTGACGATACAGTCTAAGAAGTTTGGATTTGGAGTTCATTTATGAGCTAGGTCCCATCAGACATACAGACACATTCTAAGACAGGTATTGCTCATTTCGGGAGATGGGTTACTCCGTGAACTTGAGATATAGAGAGACATAGAAAGAAACATCAAGGCGGATGCACTCACTGAGGCTATTCCTCGAACGTAATTGTTTTGCAAACGAGCTTTGTGAGACTGACTAGTAGAGGAGTTGGGTGTTCGGTATCACACAGGCTGTGAGTATGCGACATCGCAATAATTAGCCTTGAGTGCAAGTGGGAGATTGTTGGAGATAGTGCCCTCAGAGTCAATTATTGGATCACAATCACGTGATTGCAATGATTGAGGGAGGACCTGTCCCAGTAGGACAGTCTTACTCGAGATGATAGTATGCTATCTGGTTTATCTTTATCATCGTGTATTGCTTTAGGTGACCAGACAGGTCGCTATTACACGTTGATAGAGCCCCTAGGATTCTTGCTTGACCACCAGCAGTATGAGGGCGATCATATAAGTGGGAGCTAGGGTCTATAAGCATATCCTTAAAAGGTCCCTAGTCATGGGAGTTTCGAGACAGGGCATCGATACTCCAGAGTAGACTAGTGTATACAGTCGAGACCTCGACAAGGGGCGGTGGCCGGTCTCACAAGCCACTGGTGTCAGTTGGATCACCTAAGATGTATACAGGTGCTCATTGGGTTATGAGTACACCGGACAGGACTCGCCGGGAACATGCTAGTTGGTCTTATACCTGACGTCAGATAGCAGTTCCATGGTGACATGTGTACAGGTTAGTTCATCGACCTGGGGATCGTCATTTGTCTCGTGTGAGTTCCCACTGTACTTTGATTACTACCCTACCACGCTCAAAGGAGACGTGCAAACAGGTTTTAGTTGGGTACAGTCCCGAGCCACATGGAGGCAGTGAGCGGATCTTCAGGGGTTCGTCTCTCCCGGTATTGGGGGTGAGGTCGCGCTGTGTCTAGGAGAGCCATTACACGAAGCCCACGGCCGAGGCAGGAGATTTACTGGTAGGTATTCCAGTAGTATCTCAGGGTGTTCTGGGCTACACCCCGACACGACTTGTACCGCTTTTGGGGGTCTGACTTTTACCAACCCCCTAGGCCCGCCATGCGATGCTCATAGACGAACGGACCGGACTGTACGGATATTGTCACTGACAGGCTCAGTAGGGTGTCAGGATGAGTTAGCTCATCGACGTCCCTTTTGGTCAATACCTGGTAGCCCGTTACGTATTGGCTTATACCTCTGATGTGCTAGTGGTTAAATCCACAACCAAGGTGTTGACGAGTCTTTAGAGTCTCCTACATTCAGTTGCTCAAGTTTTCGGGCGAAATGCTATAGAGGCCGTATGGAGATATGGCAGGGTCCGATCAGATACGTGCAGTATTGCACGGATCAGGATCGGACGGTTAGTACTAGAGGCCATATGGATATATGGCAGGGTTCGATCAGATACGTGCGGTATTGCACGGATCAGGATCGAACGGATATTACTAGCCGGCTTTGGTTTAAGCCGGATCCTAGTATGGTACAGTGTAGATTTTGTCTCATTGCATTTGTATTTCGGTCGGAATAAAAATGCGGATGTGTATACACAGTATCGGGGTTTTCCTGTAATTTATTACGGGACAAGTTTTCTGGAGTTGCCAGTTTGCTTTCCGTTTCGGCCATATTTCTTTGTATCTTTCATTGGCCGAAGATTGGTGGAGGAGGGCTTATTTGCATTTGTGCAAATAAGCATTTGTGGAGGGGGTCTTTGCATTTTATTGTATCATGATTATTCCTCCACCATTTGACTTATTCATTTCATCATGGCTTGACTTTGGAGCAATCATGGTGGTTGTTAATTAGTTGGTGGAGTATGGATTTGTTAGTGATCATTGCTTGACTTTCTTTGTCATCATGCTTTTGATGATGCTTGAATATGATAACCATTTCTTTTCACTTGCTTATTCTTGTGGCTATCCTTTTTCACTCACCCCCTCACTCCATTCTTTCCACCACAATTTGCATGGCCGACCAAAGCTAATGGGGGCTGTCCAAACATTTTGGTGGGGGGATTTTGGTTCTTTTCATGTTGGAAAAATCCCACAACACCATCTCCAAAAAGCTTATATCATTACCTCCACCATAGGGCAACTTCTATAAACCCCAAATGAGACACAAGGTTCTACACACATTCTACAGCAAACCTTGGGCACGTCGGCTCGCCAACTTCGTGCCCGAGTTGCATCGGTATAGAGGTGGGAGCCCGTAAAAGAAGCCGGTGACGTGGTGCCCTTCCGGCGACGAGGTGGAGACCGGAGATTCCGCGGGAGATCGGGACGACGACGAGAAGACCGGAGGACACGGATCAGTCGGTATATCTCTCTTCCCCATCTTGGAGTTAGCTAGGACTAGTTAATGGTTCGATCCGGGTTTTAGTGCGCGGTGGTGCCGGTTCAAGAAAAATTAAAGTTAACCATCGCTTCCGCATTTGGCCTCGGGATGGAGGCCGGGGCGCCGCCGTGCACTTACAGGCACGTGGGCGCTCTGCGCTTGAGCGCCGGCGAGGAAAAGAGGCTTTTAGCCTAAAAAGATTCTCGGAAGAGAAATCAGAGTGGAGTTGGACTCCTAAGTGTGTTTTTGGGGTTAATGGAAGGGGTTCTTCTTCTTCCTCCTCTGTTAGCTGGATCTTGAAGATCAAGAGATGTGAGATTTCAAAATCTCTCCTTTTGGGGATCTAAAGGCAGATCCAAGCTCCCCTTTGTTGGTTTGGTGGTGAAAAACTATCTTGTTTTTGAAAAGGAAGAGTAAAACTCTTGATTTAATTCAAAAGAGAGAAGAAGGTTTGAGAACTTCAGAAAAGGGAAAGAAATACAAACCCTAGAATTTTTTTTGAGAGAACGAAAGTGTTAGTTATATGTATGCCCTAGAGCCCATTACTGTACATAGGATGTATATTGTAGTGGATGCTGGGACATATATAGGGAGGACTTTCTTGCTCGACATGATAGTATGCTATCTGGTTGAACTTTACCTTAACGTGTATGCTGATTGTCTCTCTGTTACATGTTGGTAAAGCCCTTAGGATGTGTGCTTGACTACCTGGACTATGATGCGGATCATACTAGTGGGGACATGGTAGTCCATAAGTACATCCTTCAAAGTCCCTAGTCGAGGGTGTATCGAGACGGGGCATCGATATACCAGAGTAGACTAGCGTATACCTTCTCGACCCATACAGATGGGCGATGGATGGTCCCATATCCATTGGTGTTTGACATCAGAGATGATATACGGGTGCTCAGTAGAGACTGGGTACACTGGACGGACTCGCCGAGAACTCCCAGATGGTATTATACCTCACGTCAGATGGCAGTTCTCTGGTGACACTGGTACAGAGTAGTCTGTTGACCCGAGATCGTCATAGAGTCTTGTGTGGTTCCCACTGTGCTTTGATTTCCATCTTACCACGTCCAAGAGGGCATGCAAAACGGTGGTTTTTGGGTACAGTCCCGAGTCACATGGAGGAAATGAGCGATAGGAGGGGATTCGTCTCTCCCGGTATAGGGAGTTGATGTTGCGCTGTGTTCGATTGGCTATAACAGGAAATCCCTGGCCAAGGTTGCTGAGATTTACTGGTAAGTGTTACCAGTAGTTTCTCGAACAGTTATAGACCTCATATCGACACGACTTATCAAGCTATTGGGGTCTGACGTTTTACCACCCCTAGGCGAGATATGCGACATATCAGACGATCAGACCGGACTGTACGGTAGTGTTACTGGTCGGATTCACTGGAGTGTGAGCGGGCTTGCTCGTCGATCTTCAGATCGCTCAATACCCGGGTGGCCGTTACGTTTAGCAGACCGCTTGCGGCTTGTGGATGTTTGATATGATCATCATCCGCTGCCGGCGTATTGACGAGTCTTTAGAGTCCTACACAGAGGCTTCCTGGCTCAAGCAAAACGAAATAGGAGCGCATATGAGATATGTGCGGTACCGAGAAAATGCGTGTATGTGATACCGTATTCCATTCTCGCGATGAATGTATCGATTAGGTTATATGCGATATACCCTAGTTATCGAATCAAAGGTTGATTTGATAAGCCGATACATTATATACTAGTCGGTTGTGTGCGACATGACCGGGTCATTGAATCAAGTGTTGATTTAATTATTTAATGCATAATTATATATTTGATATATTACTTTGCATTAACTAGTATCGGTTCACTTTAGATGGATTTTCTCACTCGGATGTGCACATTATGTATGTGATATGATTTTGTGCATTTGCTTGTATCATGTTTGATGATACATGCTTTTTGGTTTGTGTAAAGATTAAACCATGGTTATTTAAATGGTTAGGGTTTTGTTTTTCATATCTATTTATTCATTTATTTATTTATTTTGTTTTTGGAAAAGGAAATGAGAAGAATGGTGGCTTTCTTTGTTTGTAGTTGAAGATTCATGAACTTTTGACTTTGTCCACCATTCTTATCTCATGCTTAACCTAACCATTTGATTTAACCCTAGTTCAATCTCTACACTTGACCATGGTATAGATTATGATAAGTTTTGATTTTTCTTTTAATTTTTTAATTAACTGATCATAATTTTTCTTCTTCTTCTTCCTTGAACTCAAGAAGAAAAAGCTTTCTTCATCAATGGTGAATTGAGCAAACAAGTGAGAAATCCAATTCTAAAGTCTACCCACTTCCTATTTCTTCATCCTCTACCTCTTGCCAAGTAGTAGAGTGTGTTTCCTTCACAAGTTTTAGGGCTTGGTGAAGGTGGAGCTTGATTTAGCGATGCCTCGACGTAGATCATCTTCGGCATGGACATCGACAACCTAGCTCACTTTTTCTCCGACGAAGCCGACCCTAGAGCCCGGATTTGTTTTGGACAGCGGAGACGACTTCGTTGCGGAGCTATGGAGGTGGAGCACCGGATCTACAAAGGTTGTATTTCCGATATCCCATTAGTTAATTGTTAACTAGTTAGCTTTTTCGCCTAAACATCTAGCAAACGATCCGTAGTCGGGTTTCTCGGCACCGTTAAAATTTTAATTTGGCATGTTCGATGCCTTGTGTGACCTCATTAGGGTGCCTAGGAACCCTACAGTGGTATCAGAGCCTAGCTAGAGCCTTAGGCGAAGCGTAGACGGAATTTGAAGTCCGAACGACCCAAAACCGAAACCCAAAATATGCTCTCTGTACTTTTTTGAAAACAGTGAGTTTTTCCAAATTAAAAATTGCTAAAAAATTCAGCAGGGAAAAATAAGAATTACGGTGCAAAAAGTTTCTGGTGAACAGTATTTTTCGCGGACGATCAGCGGCAGAAGCATGGCTTCTGCGGCTGATCAGCGGCCACTTGATGACGTCAGCCCTGTTCCTTTGCACAGTAATTCCTAGTTCAAAGAGCTGAGTTTTCTGGGAATTTTTAATATTTATTCAAGAGTTGAATGTTCTGGAGTTGTTTTGGGGATTTGGTGTTTTGATCGGAGTATCAAATTTTGTCTGTGTGGCTTTCCGGATAAATTTTAGAATATGTTAAAAAGTTCGACCGGATATAAATACCCAATTTTTCCCCTGTCGGGAAATTTCCAAGTGTTGGATTTTTCCGTAGTTTAACGACGTTCTAAGTAGTGCAAGTAACTCGATGGACCCTCTAGAAGACAACAAACCTTAACTCGATTATGTGACCGTCTTGAACTGCCCTTTGAACCTTCGGGTTTGGGGCAGTACGGCGTGCCACATGTGAGGCATTGGCTTGACCCTTCTACGGCTGGACCGTTGGTACTGAGGTACGAATTGAATGTTGTTAGACTTATTTCATGTGTTGATCTGTATCGGGAAAACTTGGGTGTTCGATTGTTCGATCGGAAAGTTTAACATTTTCTGTTTATCTGGAATGGGATACAATAATTGGGATTCACAATAAGTTATGAGATAACTGAATGAATGTTATAAACATAGCAGTTTAGTCTCACTTGATCGGTTGCCACGGAATTTTGATGTGATCAAAAGTCCGTCGCAATCACGTAGCGTACGCGGATATTCGCCGGGTAAACTTAATAGACAGCCTCACTCCATAGCCCCGACCAAGTGACTGTATGAGAACCCCGTCGCCGAAAGCATCCGTCCGGGTGCTCGCGGCAGCGGTGTTCCGCCTTGGTGCACTTCGTCGGCGGTATCAGGGGTGCGGCCGTCTACTGAAGTTTGCGACGAGCATTCGATCAGGATGTCGGGAATCTTGTTGAATTGCCCGACTTGGTATTGAAAAGAGTTTTCGATTTTGAGACTAAAATGCGGGGTTTATAGTTGTTAGGCATGCGATGTCTAAGTAATTCATTTGGTCAGGCATGCGATGTCTGAGATGGTTGCGGATTCCAACTGTTGTAGTTTTACACTTTCTTTTCTGTGACCGTAAGTGTAATATGTGATATCGCCGGTTTCGTTGCTATATGTCAACGACAATTGGGATGCGCATATTTACTTACGTTGATGACATGTGATGTTATGTGTTGCTGGATATGTTATATTGGATCGTCGTGTTTGAATAGCCGGGGGTTTTTATGTGAGATGAGTGTTTTTCATTTTCATTCATGTAAAAAATTGTATGTAATATTCTTTTATTGGGGCGCTTCCAGGTTGCGGGAGTTGTCACCTGTTGTATATTATTTACTTTTCCGCACTAGGATAGACCCAAGGAGGAGGGCACAAGTAACCGGGTTCTGGAGTCCAGTGGGAGGCCAACTCGAGGAGTTGAGTCCGGGTCTCCTAACTCCAGAATTGGTAGGGTTGCTTGTCGCTCTCGTAGGGGTCTAGGGGTGTGGGTTTGGCTATTCATCACGACCGTGGAATCCGTGTTTTATACTGGCTCGTATTGAAAACACGGACGTCCTAGTATATCCAATATTTCATATGATTCTTCTGCTGCGATATCTGTGATGTGATCATGTGATGTTCTGTGATAGATACAGTATATTGTATATATGATATATTATATAGATGTTACTTATGTTTTACACCAGCGCTAGCCCTGCCCCGCTCTGCCGTTTGTTACCTAACCTAATGGTGCACGAGGGGACATCGAGGCGAATGCGGATGGCATAAGTGTACGTCGTATTTATCTGTGATGTTTAGGTATTTAAATGATGGGACTTCATTAATGTGATTAATGAAATAAAAGAAACCTAAGATGTTGTAGAATCGAATTTCAAAAATAAAACAGGTAGCTACAGTTCTTGCTTTGCATAGCGGTATATGTGATATATCCTGCACCATATTCGATGAGGAAAGGACCGAGATCCCTTCACCGGGAGTGACTCCTTTAGCAATAACTGGCAGATGCTACACACTCGGTTTGTCTTCTGATTGCTTTTAAGAGTTGTTGCTTTGCACAGTGATATATATGATATATCCCGCACCTCATTCGACGAGGAAAGGACCGACGATCCCTTCACCGGGAGTGACTCCCTTAGCAAAACTAGAAAAGCCTCAAAATCACTCCATTTTAAAATCATTTGATTCTACAACGATATCAAGTTCATTACGCAATAGGTTTTCAGAAAAACCTGTCGTAGCCCTCCGTCATTTCAGATAAATCCTGTTTAGTATTCGTGCTGCGTTTGTTGACCTTGTCAAGGCGCACTGTGCGGTAGCTAACCAGTATTTATCTGCTTATGCATATGATGCAGATTGGGTTAGGGTAGTCGTGCGGCCTTGTTGACCTTGTCAAGGGTCATGCGGGTGGGTTTGATTCAATCAAGAAATGACGGGTTGAACTTGACTTGCGGTCTATGGTTTGTTGACCTTGTCAAGGTCATAGATCGTTCGGGGCAAAATATTATCGGGAATTTCAAGTGTTGAAATTTGCAATGAGATTGCATACCTTCTATGAGATAGTTGGATCCCGATACCCGCTGCGAGTAAGAGTTACTCCTGCGAGAGTTTTATACATTACAATTAGCCGATTAAGTAGGTGTCTAGAAAGGTGTTAACGGGGTTACGCCTCTGGGAAAATGAGGTTTACATTAATTAGGTTCGTGCGAAAGCACGGGGGACCTCCCTCAAAGTACCGACACTGGCCTGGCTGAAAGATTGGCGAACTTGTAGTGTGTAATTAATCCCGGCTAGTCTTTCCTTTTAGGGTTTGAAGGAAGATTTGATAAAAAGCAGTGGGAGCCATCCTGATTAGATAAAATAATAACCAATCTATTCTTGACAGAGCGCACGCTGAGTGTTTTCTTCTCTCTCTCTCCAGGTAGCGACCATATCACGCCTTAATCAAGATAATAAAATGGATTATTGACCGAACCCGCTTGTTATACTGAGCTGGGGAACGTTGGTCCCGCTCCAACTTATAATTGTTATAAGACAGAGCAGGAAATTGGGGAATACCAGATTTCCCGTGCCGCCCAAACGAAGAGAGTGCATGTTGATGCATCATCTTCGGGTTTGTTCATTATACAGAACTGTTTCTCAGTATCCTTTACGTCCTGGGTATATGATACCGGATCAGGATCCCAGATATGTAATCTGTTACATAGGGCTACAGATAGGTAGAAAAACTGAGAACGGGTGATAAGTTTCATGAGGCAGAAAACGGGGCAAGAGTTGCAGCCAAGTCTGTTGGTCACTGTCACCCTGTATTACAATACATTGATTCTGAACGAATGTTATTAGATACCGAACCTGATATACAAAATCATATCAGTCTCTTTATTAGTAAAGAAATGATAAAATTTTGTATTGTTGGATAATGTTTTGAACATTTCCTATATCAAATGTTGATCGGTTCAGGCGCGTTATCTAAAAGCATTGATGTTCTAAATCAAACTACAGTTCTTAGTATACAGAACACACACAAGAGGAAGAGTTCAGAAATGAACGGATCCTTCTTAAGGTATTGTAGACTAGGTCAGATCAATGCGATCCGACTGGCTAGAGTTACATAAAGATGCATATTTAAATCAGTTTGAACTTACATCTTGTGAAACTCGCCAGTCATGTCACAAAGATAAGATGACCACAGCTCTGTTTATTGGAAACAGAGAAAGAGTTAGTAAACTCTTGAGATGATACATGTTGATGTATGAAAGGTCCCCTGTCTACACATGCCAGGACTGGTTCTTTGTACTTCATTACATTCTCTGATAATCTCTCAAGATTCAGACATATGTTCCTGTTGAAACATGAGTCCGAGCCTTTTGAGATATTCACAGAATATAAGCGAGAAGTAGAGAACCAAAATACTGGTATAAATATTATGTCCTTTGATGAGATCAAGGAGGAGAATACTTGAGCACGAAAATCCTGGATTAATCTAAAGGAGAATGAGATTCTCTCTCAGCATTACTCCTCTGTATACACCATAGCATGATGGTATATCAGGGCGGAGCAATCACACCCTATATGATAAGGTGTGCTCTATGATGAGTACTACTGAGTTACCTTTTTCCTTTTTGGGAGTTATGCACTTGAGAAGCTGCATACCTATTGAATAGGGTTCCAATCAAATCAATGCCTACCACTTCATATGTGATATGGAAAGGGAAGAGCCCATATCTTAAGATGGTTAAGATTTGGGGTTGACCGGCCTATGTCTAAAAGCAAAATCCGGACAAGCTCGGGGCAAGATCTGTTATGTAGAACTGGAAATGTTCCAGCTATACAAACTGCAAATGATGATTTGAAAGAACCAAAGGATTCAATAGTTACCAACGAACCTCGGCCTCTCCGCCGATCTAGTAGGGTTCCTCACCCACCTGAGAGATACTTCAGTTCCTCTATGACAGTGGGAGCGAGAATTGCATCATGAGATGATGACCCAACTAGCTTCGAGCTGGCCATCAGGAGTGAGACTCTGTAAGAATGGCTGGATGCTTAGCGATCTGAGATGGAATCCTTATACACCAACAAAGTATGGACTTTGGTTGCTATATCTGAAGGGTTAAATCCCCATCAGGAGCAAGTATATCTTGAGAAGATTACTTGGTGTACATCGAAAAGTTGAGACTTTCAAAGCTAGACTTGTTAAAAGTTTGCATCATTGACCAGGTGTGGATAATGATGAAACCTTTTTCAAGTAGCTATGCTTAAGTCCATCCAGATCCTACATGACACGGCTACATACCATGACTACGATATCTGGCGGTTGGGTGCCATGACTGCTTTTCTAAATATTGATTTAGAAGAGAACGTCTGTAAGTACACAGCCAGAGGGCTTCGTAAACAGTGGGAGCAGCGGAAACGTGTGCAAGATGCTTTATAGGATAAAGCAGGCATCGCGGAGTTGGAACATCTGTTTTGATGAAGCGGTCAAAGAGTTTGACATCATCAAAATGGTAGATGAACCTTGTATAAACAAAAAGGTAGTAGGGAGTATGGTGGTGATCCTCGTAGAGTACGTGGATGACATACTCTTGATAAGAAAGGAGTTTCTTATGCTACGCTCGATCAATCTCCGTCTATCACAATGATTCTCCATATAAGATCATAATGATACCTACTAACTCCTGGATTTTGGATCTATGAGATAGATCTAAATGGATGTTAGGATTCTCACTTGTCAAAGTGAGATGGTATCACATGATCCTGGGGAGAATCACTGGAAGGGTTCCAGGGTGATAAGGACGACTGAATGTCAGTCACAGGCATTGTCTTTACCCTCAGTAAAGGGACGGTATGTTGGACCAGTTCCAAGCTAGATACCGTGACATACTAGACGATAAAGGCAGGATACATCGCTACTTAAGATGCTACCAAAGAGGCAGTCTGGGTGTATATTGGTTCATGAGATGAACTTAGTTCCTCCCATTGTGTGACAATGGAGTTGTGGCTTATGCCAAGGAACGTCCGTCCCATCAGTGATCCAGACATATTCTAAGGCAGTATCACCTGATCATGGAGATGGTTGATCTCCAGGGAGATCGAGGTTAGGAGAGTAGACTCAGAGGACAACACAGCGGATCCACTCACAAAGGCCTGTTCCCAGAGAGAGACTTTTATGGGATGGTTGAGTATGAGATACTGCAACCACTGCTATCAGATGGCCCTAGTGCAAGTGGGAGATTGTTAGTTATATGTATGCCGTAGAGGCCATTACTGTACATAGGATGTATATTGTAGTGGATGCTGGGACATATATAGGGAGGACTTTCTTGCTCGACATGATAGTATGCTATCTGGTTGAACTTTACCTTAACGTGTATGCTGATTGTCTCTCTGTTACATGTTGGTAAAGCCCTTAGGATGTGTGCTTGACTACCTGGACTGTGATGCGGATCATACTAGTGGGGACATGGTAGTCCATATGTACATCCTTCAAAGTCCCTAGTCGAGGGTGTATCGAGACGGGGCATCGATATACCAGAGTAGACTAGCGTATACCTTCTCGACCCATACAGATGGGCGATGGATGATCCCATATCCATTGGTGTTTGACATCAGAGATGATATACGGGTGCTCAGTAGAGACTGGGTACACTGGACGGACTCGCCGAGAACTCCCAGATGGTATTATACCTCACGTCAGATGGCAGTTCTCTGGTGACACTGGTACAGAGTAGTCTGTTGACCCGAGATCGTCATAGAGTCTTGTGTGGTTCCCACTGTGCTTTGATTTCCATCTTACCACGTCCAAGAGGGCGTGCAAAACGGTGGTTTTTGGGTACAGTCCCGAGTCACATGGAGGCAATGAGCGATAGGAGGGGATTCGTCTCTCCAGGTATAGGGAGTTGATGTTGCGCTGTGTTCGATTGGCTATAACAGGAAATCCCTGGCCAGGGTTGCTGAGATTTACTGGTAAGTGTTACCAGTAGTTTCTCGAACAGTTATAGACCTCATATCGACACGACTTATCAAGCTATTGGGGTCTGACGTTTTACCACCCCTAGGCGAGATATGCGACATATCAGACGATCAGACCGGACTGTACGGTAGTGTTACTGGTCGGATTCACTGGAGTGTGAGCGGGCTTGCTCGTCGATCTTCAAATCGCTCAATACCCGGGTGGCCGTTACGTTTAGCAGACCGCTTGCGGCTTGTGGATGTTTGATATGATCATCATCCGCTGCCGGCGTATTGACGAGTCTTTAGAGTCCTACACAGAGGCTTCCTGGCTCAAGCAAAACGAAATAGGAGCGCATATGAGATATGTGCGGGACCGAGAATAATGCGTGTATGTGATACCGTATTCCATTCTCGCGATGAATGTATCGATTAGGTTATATGCGATATACCCTAGTTATCGAATCAAAGGTTGATTTGATAAGCCGATACATTATATACTAGTCGGTTGTGTGCGACATGACCGGGTCATTGAATCAAGTGTTGATTTAATTATTTAATGCATAATTATATATTTGATATATTACTTTGCATTAACTAGTATCGGTTCACTTTAGATGGATTTTCTCACTCGGATGTGCACATTATATATGTGATATGATTTTGTGCATTTGCTTGTATCATGTTTGATGATACATGCTTTTTGGTTTGTGTAAAGATTAAACCATGGTTATTTAAATGGTTAGGGTTTTGTTTTTCATATCTATTTATTCATTTATTTATTTATTTTGTTTTTGGAAAAGGAAATGAGAAGAATGGTGGCTTTCTTTGTTTGTAGTTGAAGATTCATGAACCTTTGACTTTGTCCACCATTCTTATCTCATGCTTAACCTAACCATTTGATTTAACCCTAGTTCAATCTCTACACTTGACCATGGTATAGATTATGATAAGTTTTGATTTTTCTTTTAATTTTTTAATTAACTGATCATAATTTTTCTTCTTCTTCTTCCTTGAACTCAAGAAGAAAAAGCTTTCTTCATCAATGGTGAATTGAGCAAACAAGTGAGAAATCCAATTCTAAAGTCTACCCACTTCCTATTTCTTCATCCTCTACCTCTTGCCAAGTAGTAGAGTGTGTTTCCTTCACAAGTTTTAGGGCTTGGTGAAGGTGGAGCTTGATTTAGCGATGCCTCGACGTAGATCATCTTCGGCATGGACATCGACAACCTAGCTCACTTTTTCTCCGACGAAGCCGACCCTAGAGCCCGGATTTGTTTTGGACAGCGGAGACGACTTCGTTGCGGAGCTATGGAGGTGGAGCACTGGATCTACAAAGGTTGTATTTCCGATATCCCATTAGTTAATTGTTAACTAGTTAGCTTTTTCGCCTAAACATCTAGCAAACGATCCGTAGTCGGGTTTCTCGGCACTGTTAAAATTTTAATTTGGCATGTTCGATGCCTTGTGTGACCTCATTAGGGTGCCTAGGAACCCTACAGAAAGTGTTATATTTTTATTCATCATCATTTTGTCTTATATATGTTAGTTATATGTATGCCCTAGAGGCCATTACTGTACATAGGATGTATATTGTAGTGGATGCTGGGACATATATAGGGAGGACTTTCTTGCTCGACATGATAGTATGCTATCTGGTTACACTTTACCTTAACGTGTATACTGGGTGTCTCTCTGTTACATGTTGGTAAAGCCCTTAGGATGTGTACTTGACTACCTGGACAATGATGCGGATCATACTAGTGGGGACATGGTAGTCCATAAGTACATCCTTCAAAGTCCCTAGTCGTGGGTGTATCGAGACGGGGCATCGATATACCAGAGTAGACTAGCGTATACCTTCTCGACCCATACAGATGGGCGATGGATGATCCCATATCCATTGGTGTTTGACATCAGAGATGATATACGGGTGCTCAGTAGAGACTGGGTACACTAGACGGACTCGCCGAGAACTCCCAGATGGTATTATACCTCACGTCAGATGGCAGTTCTCTGGTGACACTGGTACAGGGTAGTCTGTTGACCCGAGATCGTCATAGAGTCTTGTGTGGTTCCCACTGTGCTTTGATTTCCATCTTACCACGTCCAAGAGGGCGTGCAAAACGGTGGTTTTTGGGTACAGTCCCGAGTCACATGGAGGCAATGAGCGATAGGAGGGGATTCGTCTCTCCCGGTATAGGGGGTTGATGTTGCGCTGTGTTCGATTGGCTATAACAGGAAATCCCTGGCCAGGGTTGCTGAGATTTACTGGTAAGTGTTACCAGTAGTATCTCGAATTGTTATAGACCTCATATCGACACGACTTATTGAGCTATTGGGGTCTGACGTTTACCACCCCTAGGCAAGATATGCGACATATCAGACGATCAGATCGGAGTGTACGGTAGTGTTACTGGTCGGATTCACTGGAGTGTGAGCGGGCTTGCTCGTCGATCTTCAGATCGCTCAATACCCGGGTGGCCGTTACGTTTAGCAGACCGCTTGCGGCTTGTGGGTGTTTGATATGATCTTCGCCTGCTGCCGGCGTATTGACGAGTCTTTAGAGTCCTACACAGAGGTTTCCTGGCTCAAGCGAAACGAAATAGGAGCGCATATGAGATATGTGCGGGACCAAGAATAATGCGTGTATCTGATACCGTATTCCATTCTCGCGATGTGACATTGATCGGTTATATCCGATATAGCCGGGTTATCGGATCAAGTGTTGATTCGATAAGTTGTTACTAATGATACTAGTCGGTTATATGCGATATGACCGGATCGTTAAATCAAGTGTTGATTTAATGATTTAATGCATAATTATATATTTGATATATTACTTTGCATTAACTAGTATCGGTTCACTTTATAATGGATTTTCTGGCTCGGGTGTGCGCATTGCATATGCGATATGATTTTGTGCACATGCTTGTATCATGTTTGATGATACATGCCTTTTTAATTAAGTGTATAGAATTAAACCTTGGTTAATGGAATGGTTAGGGTTTGCTATTTGCTTATTCATTTTATTCATTTATTTATTTATCTTTTTCTTATTGGAAAAAGGAAATGAAATGATAAAATGGTGGCATTTCTTTTGAACATTCATGAAGCTTCATGATTGCTTTGACTTGATGACCATTTTGTTTTTAGCTTAACCCTAACCATTGCATCAAACCATGATTAGTTCTCTACACTTAACTATAGTCAAGTTATGATAAGAATTGATATTCTTTTCTTTTTTAATTTGAACTTATCATATCTTTTCTTCTTCTTCTTCCTTGAACAAAAAGAAGAAACCTTCACTTCATCAATGGTGGATTGATGAAATGAGTGAGAAATCCAAAAGTAAAGTCTACCCACTTCCTATTTCTTCATCCTCTACCTCTTGCCAAGTAGTAGAGTGTGTTTTCTTCACAAGTTTCTTGACTTGGTAAAGTCGGAGCTTGATTTAGCGATGCCTCGACGTAGATCATCTTCGGCATGGACATCGATGACCTAGCCCGTCCATTCTCCGATGAAGCCGACGCTAGAGCCCGGGACTTGTTATGGACAACGAGGAGACTTCATTGCGGAGCTATGGAGGTGGAGAACCGGATCTACAAAGGTTGTATTTCCGTATCTCTTAGTTAAGTGTTAACTAGTTATCTTTTCGCCTAGAAATCTAGCCAACGATCCGTAGTCGGGTTTCTCGGCACCTAGAATTTTTGAAATTGGCATGGTTGATGCCTTGTGAGACCTCATTAGGATGCCTAGGAACCCTACAGTGGTATCAGAGCCTAGCTAGAGCCTTAGGCGAAGTCTAGACGGAATTTGAAGTCCGATCGACCCGAAAAACCAACCCGGAACATGCTCTCTGTCCTTTTTTCAAAAACGTGGATTTTTCCAAATTAAAAATTGCTAAAAAATTCAGCAGGGAAATCTAAGAATTACGATGCAAAAATAATTTCATGAACAGTAATTTCCGCGGCGGAACCGCGGCAGAAGCATGGCTTCTACGGCGGTTCCGCGGCCCCTTGATGACG
This sequence comes from Agapanthus africanus, assembly GCA_030015575.1. Classification (NCBI taxonomy): domain Eukaryota; kingdom Viridiplantae; phylum Streptophyta; class Magnoliopsida; order Asparagales; family Amaryllidaceae; genus Agapanthus; species Agapanthus africanus. The sequence continues at coordinate 497,670,700 of JASDDO010000019.1, read as the reverse complement.
TCAGCCCTGTTCCTTTGCACAGTAGTTCCTAGTTCACAGTGCTGAGTTTTATGGGAATTTTTAATTTTTTTTCCAGAGTTGTATTTTCTGGAGTTGTTTTGGGGATTCGGTATTTTGATCGGATTATCAAATTTTGTCTGTGTGGCTTTCCGGATAAATTTTTAGAATATGTTAAAAAGTTCGACCGGATAAAAATACCCAATTTTTCCCCTGTCGGGAAATTTCCAAGTGTTGGATTTTTCCGAAGTTTAACGACGTTCTAAGTAGTGCAAGTAACGCGATGGTCCCTCTTGAAGACAACAAAGCTTAACTCGATTATGTGACCGTCTTGAACTGCCCTTTGAACCTTCGGGTTTGGGGCAGTACGGCGTGCCATATGTGAGGCGTTGGCTTGACCCTTCTACGGCTGGACCGTTGGTACTGAGGCACGAACTGAATGTTGTTAGACTTGTTTCATGTGTTGATCTGTATCGGGAAAACTTGGGTGTTTGAATGTTCGATCGGAAAGTTTAACATTTTCTAATTATCTGGAATGGGATACAATAATTGGAATTCACAATAAAGTTATGAGATAACTGAATGAATGTTATAAACATAGCAGTTTAGTCTCACTTGATCGGTTGCCACGGAATTTTGATGTGATCAAAAGTCCGTCGCAATCACGTAGCGTACGCGGATACTCGCCGGGTAAACTTAATAGACAGCTACGCCCCATAGCCCCGACCAAGTGACTGTAGGAGAACCCCGTCGCCGAAAGCATCCGTCAGGGTGCTCGCGGTAGCGGTGTTCCGCCTTGGTGCACTTCGTCGACGGTATCGGGGGTGCGGCCGCCTACTAAAATTTGCGACGAGCATTCGATCAGGATGTCGGGAATCTTGTTGAATTACCCGACTTGGTATTGAAAAGTGTTTTCGATTTTGAGACTAAAATGCGGAGTTTATAATTGTTAGGCATGCGATGTCTAAAGAATTCATTTGGTCGGGCATGCGATGTCTGAGGTGGTTGCGGATTCCAACTGTTGTAGTTTTACACTTTCTTTTCTGTGACCGTAAGTGTAATATGTGATATCGCCGGTTTCGTTGCTATATGTCAACGACAATTGGGATGCGCATATTTACTTACGTTGATGACATGTGATGTTATGTGTTGCTGGATATGTTATATTGGATCGTCGTGTTTGAATAGCCGGGTTTTTTTATGTGAGATGAGTGTTTTTCATTTTCATTCCTGTAAAAACTTGTATGTAATATTCTTTTATTAGGGCACTTCCAGGTTGCGGAAGATGTCACTCTTTGTATATTATTTACTTTTCCGCACTAGGATAGACCCAAGGAGGGGAGCACAAGTAACCGGGTTCTGGAGTCCAGTGGGAGACCAACTCGAGGAGTCAAGTCCGGGTCTCCTAACTCTAGAATTGGTAGGGTTGCTTGCCGCTCTCGTAGGGGTCTAGGGGTGTGGGTTTGGCTATTCATCGCGACCGTGGAATCCGTGTTTTATACTGGCTCGTATTGAAAACACGGACATCCTAGTATATCCAATATTTCATATGATTCTTCTGCTGCGATATCTGTGATGTGATCATGTGATGTTCTGTGATAGCTACAGTATATAGTATATATGATATATTATATAGGCGTTACTTATGTTTTACACCCGCGTTAGCCCTGCCCCGCTCTGCCGTTAGTAACCTAACCTAACGGTAAACGAGGGGACATCGAGGCGAATGCGGATGGCATAAGTGTACGTCATATTTATCTGTGATGTTTAGGTACTTAAATGATGGGACTTCATTAATGTGATTAATGAAATGAAAGAAACCTAAGATGTTGTAGAATCGAATTTCAAAATAAAACAGGTAGCTACGGTTCTTGCTTTGCATAGCGGTATATGAGATATATCCTGCACCTTATTCGATGAGGAAAGGACCGAGATCCCTTCACCGGGAGTGACTCCTTTAGCAATAACTGGCAGATGCTACACACTCGGTTTGTCTTTTGATTGCTTTTAAGAGTTTTTGCTTTGCACAGCGATATATATGATATATCCCGCACCTCATTCGACGAGCAAAGGACCGACGATCCCTTCACCGGGAGTGACTCCTTTAGCAAAACTAGAAAAGCCTAAAAAAAACAATCCATTTTAAAATCATTTGATTCTACAACGATATCAAGTTCATTACGCAATAGGTTTTCAGAAAAACCTGTCGTAGCCCTCCGTCATTTCAGATAAATCCTGTTTAGTATTCGTGCTGCGTTTGTTGACCTTGTCAAGGCGCAGTGTGCGGTAGCTAACCAGTATTTATCTACTTATGCATATGATGCAGATTGGGTTAGGGTAGTCGTGCGGCCTTGTTGACCATGTCAAGGGTCGCGCGGGTGGGTTTGATTCAATCAAGAAATGACGGGTTGAACTTGACTTGCGGTCTATGGTTTGTTGACCTTGTCAAGGTCATAGATCGTTCGGGGCAAAATATTATCGGGAATTTCAAGTGTTGAAATTTGCAATGAGATTGTATACCTTCTATGAGATAGTTGGATCCCGATACCCGCTGCGAGTAAGAGTTACTCCTGGGAGAGTTTTATACATTACAATTAGCCGATCAAGTAGGTGTCTAGAAAGGTGTTAACGAGGTTACGCCTCTTGGAAAACGAGGTTTACATTAATTAGGTTCGTGCGAAAGCACGGGGGACCTCCCTCAAAGTACCGACACTGGCCTGGCTGAAAGATTGGCGAACTTGTAGTGTGTAATTTGTTAGTGTATATGCCCTAGAGTCCATTACTGTATCATACTAGTATGTATATTACTTAATGGAAGCTTGGGATATTCACCTTGTATTGACAATCTTGCTCAAAATAGTAGTATGCTACTTGGTTTGTTTCTACTTCAATGTGTACATGTGTTTATTTTTGTATATCGCCTATACACATTAGTAGAGCCCTTAGGATCTTTGCTTGATTACCAGCGATGTGATGGCCGTCACACTAGTGGGGCTGGGTAATCTATAAGCACATCCTTATGCAGGTCCCTGGTCGCAGGACTATCGAGACAGGGCATCGATACTCCAGAGTAGACCAGCGCATGCGCTTCTCATCCCAGTGTGGGAGACGGTCTGTCCCACAGCCGTCAGTACGTCGTACTTGAGATAGTATGCGGGTGCTCGTTAGGTTACGGGTACACTGGACAGGACTCGTCGGGAACTGACTAGTTGGTATTATACCTATCGTCAGTTATCAGTTCCCAGGTGACATGAGTACAGCTTAGTCCGCTGACTTGACACTGTCACTTCGCCTCGAGTGTGTTCCCACTGTACTTTGATCACTACCCTACCACGGCTCAAAGGAGTCGTGCAAACAGGTAGTGGTTGGGTGCAGTCCCGAAGCACTTGGAGGCAGTGACGGTTAGACAGGATTCGTCTCTCCCAGTATTGGGGGTTGACATCGCGCTGTGTCTAGGAGAGCCATTACACGAGTAGTCCCTGGCCAGGGCAAACGAGATATACTGGTAGGTTTCCAGTGTTATCTCAGGGTGTTTTGGGCTTCGCTCCGGCACGACTTGCACCGCTATTGGGGGACTGACGTTTACCGCCCCCTAGGCCCGCCATGCGATGTATCAGACGAACAGACCGGACTGTACGGAGAATGTCACATTCAGGCTCAGTAGGAGTTCAGATGGGTTTCGCCTCGTCGGTCTTCTTGTCGGCATTACCTGGGGACCGTTACGCACAGCTAGTGCCGCTTGCGGTCTGTGGTTAAACCCACTGCCAGCGTAGTGTCGAGTCTTTAGAGTCCCATACAGAAAGCTTTTCGCCTTTAGGCAAAAGAGTAGAGGTCGCATGGTATTGCGACAGGTCGCATGGTTTTGCGACAGGGTTCGGTCACATCCATGCACTTGTGCGCGTGCAGTGTCCGGACAGTTTACACTAGCGGGCTTTGGTTTAAGCCAGATCCTAGTGTACCTTATGGGATTGGATTTATCCAGTTTGCATTCGTGTTCCTCGGAACGCGGATGCGGGTGTGTATGCACAGTTGACAGGGAGACAGAGGCAGTGGATTCTCATTAGGGTTGTTGACAGTTGACCGTTGACTATTGACCTTTTGATCAACCCTAATGAGAATATGATATGTGATTAACTATTATATTAATTAAGTATTATGGTGACAAGGTTGTTGACTTTTGTTGACTTTGTTGACTTGTTGACTTTTGTTGACTTGTTGACTTTGTTGACCGGTTGACTAGGCTTGACTAGTTGACCATCATGATAACCATAGCCATCATTTCATGGCAAAGACTTTTTCTTGCTTGCTCATTTGTGTAAAATGAGTGCATGAAATGATATGGTTATGGTTGCTTCAAACCATCACATAAGACTTTTTTAGTATGATGAGTTATCATGACTTTGGATTATGAGAGGGTGAAAGACAAAAGAGAGCCTGATTCTTTCTTGCTCATTCTCTCTCTTGTTCTTGAGCTCTCCATTTTTGCTCTCACCCTCTTGCTCTTGCTCCCTCTCTTTACTCTATGGTTCATATCTCTCATGAGTTGAGAATCAAGAACCATATATAAAATCCCATTCTAATTCTTCTCTACTCTTTCTAGTTCACTAGGTTTAGCAAACCAAGTGAACTAGTTTCTTCAAAGAACGAAGAAGGAGCTAAAGGTTGGAGCTTTCAGGTGGATCTATCTTCGACGTACGGAGACGACGAGAAGAAGCCAATCGGACTACCATCGGAGTTTGAAGACGAAGGAGTTCAAGACAAGCAAGGTATAACCCCCTAACCGAGTAGCTAGAAACTCATAGTTAGGTTGTTAGATAGATGTTTAACCAAGATCCGGGTTTTAGGTCCATGTTACCATCCTTAAGAAAATCGTTTTTTACCAAATTCCGCATTCCCGAAAGTACCGGGAGAGGTAGCATGGACTTACAGTGGTATCAGAGCATAGTTAAACTCTATCTAACAAGTTAGCAAGTAACTAGAAGATCGATCAAAGAAAAAGTCCCAAAAACGAACCCATGAATTTTCAACTTTCTGTCGATTTCAAAAGTACTGGAAAAATTTTTTGGAACACACCAAAAATCGGCTCAGGGTTTTATTTGAATAACTACCAAAGATGGACCCACGATCCAGTCAAAGCGCCGCGGAAGCGCGGCGGGAGCACGCTCCCGCCGCGGATCCGCGGCCGAGTTGACTCGGCCGAGGTCAATCTTTGGTGCAGTGTTATTCTGGGGGTATTTTGGGATTTTTAGTATATATATTTTCAACCCAGATTTTCCAGACGAAAATTTTATTTTGGGGTCCCGAAAATCCGTATTTTTTATCGAACTTCTAAAAGACTTAAGCTAACGGGTTTTCTGTAATGTGATATTTGTATTGAACGTCTACTAATCGCTATATGTCGATTAGTGGGGGTTATACAAATCTATGATCTGTAATATTGATGGAATGTGTATATGAATATGTTGGATTGTCGCGGGTGAATAGCCGGGAGTTGTGAGACGAGAGTTTTCTTATCTTTCAATTCATGTAAATTTGTAAATTGATGTAATAATTATTTGTATGGCCGCACAACCGGGTCGGGGTTGTAGCCGTCATTGTATAATTTCTTTTTACTGTTTTTTGCTCCTAGGATAGACCCATGGAGGGGGTGCACAAACTACCGGGTATGCCGAAGTGTCGAGTGGCCTACTCATGGAGATGAGCGAGGTTACTACGCTTCGGGTACTTGGCGGGTAGTTTGCCGCACCTGTAAGGGTCTTGGGTGGGGTTTTGGCTATTCACCGCGACCGTGTAATCTGTTTTCGTTACAGGCTCGTACGAATTACAGATTCCTAGTATATCCAATGTATTCATCTGTGATCTGAAATGTTTATCATTGCAGTATATCTATATATGATATTATTTAGGCATTGCTTATGTTTTACAGCCGTGCTAGCCCAGCCCCCGCTCTGTCGTTAGTTAAGTAACCTAACAGGTAATGACGGGGCCCCGTGGCGAATGCGAATGGCATAAGCGTACGTCATATTTAGTTGTTTTCTGCAATAGTAGGATTAAATGATGGGACGCATTAAAAGAACTAATGCAAGAATATCACGCATTAAAAGAACTAATGCAAGCAAAACATGCATTAAAAGAACTAATGCAAGAAAATAAACCAAGTATAAGTCGTTGGAACACTTTCGAAAAACCACTCGGTTCTTTTCAAAAACAAACTTTTAAAATGCGGAGTTTGAGCCACTCCATTTAAAAGCTATCTCGTTCCATCGACTAAATCAATTCACTACGTTCACGGTTTCGCCAAAACCATTCGTAGCCCTCCGTCGTTTCATATGAATATTCAACAGTATTCAAGCTGTGTTTGTTGGCCTTAGTCAAGGCACAGTGATTGGTAGCTGGTGGACATTCATATGTTGCATAGATAGATGCGTTGGTTTGGGACAGTCGTATTACCTTGTTGGCCTTAGTCAAGGGTATATACGGATGGGTTCAAATTAACCTGGACAACGACAGGTAGAACTTGACATGTGACTTATGATTTGTTGGCCTTAGTCAAGGTCATAAGAGCATGGGGCAAAAACCCACATCGGGAGTTTCATAAGTACTGAAACTTGCTAGATTTGCATACCATTTGGAGTGTGATGATTCTGGTAGGATTCCTTCAGTTTCGTCACGCGATGATATTTGGATCCCGATCCTACTGTGAGTATATGCTACTCCTCGGGAAATTTCTCACTAAACGATCAATGCTATAAACCTAGTAGGTGCCTAGAAAGGTGTTAGCGGGGCTACGCCCCCAGGGAAAAGAGGTTCTTTAATTAAGGAACTTCGCGAAAGCGTTGGAAAACCTCCCTCGAAGTACCGACACCGGCCTGGCTGAACGGTTAAGCAAGTATTGTACGGTGGGATTGATCCCGACTAATTCTTCCTTTATGGTTTGAGGAGGGATTCGAGAAATAGTGGGAGCCATCCTGTTTAGACAAACTAAAAACCACTCTAAACTTGCAAGAGCATCATGCTGAGTGTTTCTTCTTCTCTCTCTTAATTGCAGCGACCCTGTGACCACGCCTAGGTTACATCTAGATAAAAACATGACTAAACCTGACTGTTATGACTGGCAAAGGTCTGTCCAGATGTCCATTGCCCATGACAAGCTGGGACACCTCTTAACTAATCAAAACCCTGCTGTCTCAGGTCCAGTTTCCCCTGTCACGGATGTTCACATCCGCAGGACATCGGAAAAGGATTGTGCGAAAGCCAAGTGCCTCGTGTTAGCCTCAGTTGATGGTACAAACCAGAGGCAGCACGAGAAGATGGACTCAGTTTCTATCTTTCTCCATAACAAAGTTTTATATGGAGAGCAATCTCGTATCGCAAGATATGAGACCTCGAACGAATTGCTTCAAGCAAGGTTGGCAGTCGGGTCATCTGTAAGGGGCAACGTCCTTACAGAGACCAGCTATATTGAGCTCACGGACCAGGAGACCACGTTGGAGAATGGGTCAAGTACTGACCTAATTCTACAGTCCCTGCCCTCTGCTTATACCCTGAAAGAAACCAGGGAAGAAAAAGGAAAAACAAGGGCAAAAGTTTCAGGACTGGATATAGTAAAAGAGGGACGTTCCTATTGTAACGGGAATGAACTATGGCAGAAAGATTGCAGGGCTTGTAAAGCCAGTAGCCAGAATTCGAAGCATGTTGTGGCTTCGGCTTCGAGTGTGTTTGTAATTGAGAACTGTTTGTCAGTTAACCCTACTTCCTGGGTATTGGATATCGGATCAGGATCTCATATCTGTAATTCGTTACAGGGTCTGAGAAACCGTAGGGTTATCAGGAAAGGTGATATGACTCTCAGGGTTGCTAACGGAATGAGCATGGATGCTGTATCCATAGGGGAATATCACCTAGGACTGACAACTGGGCAGATATTGATTCTGCGTGACTGTTTGTATGTACCAGGTGCGACTTGCAATATCATATCTGTATCCTTACTTTCTAAGGAAGGATATGATTTTGCTTTTGTAAGCGATGTAGTAAACATCCACCTAAATCAAGCACTGATTGGGTCAGGTACATTAAATAACGGTATATACATATTGAATCAAGCTCAGATATTCAGTGTCCAGAACACACTTAAAAGAAAGTCTCCAGAATTAAATCAGGCTTTCTTATGGCATTGTAGACTGGGTCACATCAATGAGACACGGTTGACTAAGTTACATAAAGAAGGATACTTGGATCCGTTCGAGTACCAGTCTTATGCCACTTGTGAATCTTGTCTCATAGGAAAGATGACAAAGACTCCGTTCACTGGACACGGAGTAAGAGCGAGCGAGCTCTTGGGACTTATACACAGTAACGTATGTGGTCCAATGTCTACACATGCGCGAAGCGGTTATTCATACTTCATTACTTTCACAGATGATTTCTCTAGGTATGGACATGTCTTCTTAATGAAGCACAAATCCGAGGCCTTTGAGAAATTTCGGGAATATAAGAATGAAGTAGAAAAACAAACAGGCAAAAGTATCAAGATCCTAAGATCGGATCGAGGTGGTGAATACTTGAGTGCCGAGTTTCTGGACTACTTAAAAGAGAATGGAATTCTCTCTCGGCGTACTCCTCCATACACACCACAACACAACGGTGTATCGGAAAGAAGGAATCGAACCTATTAGATATGGTTCGTTCCATGATGAGTAAGGATGAGTTACCGCGATCTTTCTGGGGTTATGCACTGGAAACAGCTGCACATCTCTTGAACCAAGTTCCTACTAAGACAGTGTCTACCACACCATATCAGATGTGGAGTGGGAAGAAACCCTGTCTTAAATCCTTTAAGACATGGGGATGTCCAGCTTTTGTAAAAAAGCAGCATGCGGACAAGCTCGAGGCACGCTCAGTACAGTGCAAGTTTGTGGGATACCTAAAGAACTCCAAGGGGTATCTTTTCTATTACACAGAGGAGCAAAAAGTCCTTATTTCTCGTCATGCCCGCTTCTTGGAAACTGAGTTTTTAGAAAATCAGATAAGTGGGAGCGCAATAGAACTGGAAGAAATTCCAGAACCACAAGCTATTACTGAAACCTTAGTAGAACCAGAAGGTTCAGGGGAACCGGACATTCCTACGCCGCTCCGCAGGAGTAGTAGGCAGTCTCATCCGCCCGAGAGATACTACGGTTTTCTCATAGACGGGGATAGAGAGGATTGCATCATAGATTATGATGAGCCTACTAGCTTCCAGCAAGCCATTCAGAGCGGTGACTCGGTAAAATGGCTGGATGCAATGCGGACCGAGATGGAGTCCATGTACACCAACAAAGTTTGGACTTTGGACTTTGCTCCAGAAGGGGTAAAACCCGTAGGCTGCAAATGGATCTTCAGAAAGAAGATTGGTGTAGATGGGCAGGTTGAAACCTATAAAGCTAAGCTCGTTGCAAAGGGTTTTCGTCAAAGACCTGGTTTGGACTATGACGAGACTTTTTCTCCGGTAGCCATGCTTAAATCCATTCGGATCCTTCTTGCCATTGCTGCCTTCCACGATTATGAGATCTGGCAGATGGACGTTAAGACGGCTTTCCTAAATGGAAATTTGGAAGAGTGCGTCTATATGGATCAGCCAGAGGGATTCAATCAGAGTGGGAGCAGCGGTAAAGTGTGCAAGTTGCTCAAGTCCATCTATGGACTTAAGCAGGCATCGCGGAGTTGGAACATCTGCTTTGATGATACTGTCAAAGAATTCGACTTTGTCAAAAACCCAGATGAACCATGCATTTACAGTAAGATTGTAGGGAGAAATGTGGTATTCCTCGTCTTGTACGTCGATGACATTCTCCTAATAGGAAATGATATTCCTATGCTACAGTAAGTCAAAGGATTCTTGTCACAGAGGTTCTCCATGAAGGACCTGGGCGATGCCAACTACATTCTGGGGATCCAGATCTATCGTGATAGATCTAAAAGGATGTTGGGACTTTCACAGTCAAGGTACATCGACACCATACTGAAACGATTCAGTATGGAAGATTCCAAGCGCGGTAATCTACCGGCTTGTCACGAAATCACCCTCTCCAAAGAGATGTCTCCCAAGACTGATTTGGAAAGGGCTCGCATGTCATCAATACCCTACGCATCTGCGGTAGGCTCTATTATGTATGCGATGTTATGTACCAGACCAGATGTAGCATACGCATTGAGCGTTGTAAGCCGGTATCAGTCGGACCCAGGGGAGAAACACTGGATAGCAGTAAAGAACATTCTCAAGTACCTGAGAAGGACTAAGGAGATGTTCTTGGTGTATGGCGGAAAAGACCTCCAGATTGAGGCCTTTGCTGACTCCAGCTTCCAGAGTGACAAGGATGACTCCAAGTCCATGTCGGGTTATGTCTTTACCCTCAATGGAGGGGCGGTTTGCTGGAAGAGTTCCAAGCAGGAAACCGTTGCTGACTCAACCATGGAAGCGGAGTACATAGCTGCTTGCGATGCCGCAAAGGAAGCTGTCTGGATGAAGAAGTTCCTCACGGAACTTCAGGTGGTTCCTACCAGTGTTGATCCAATACCGCTGTATTGTGACAACAACGGCGCTATAGCTTTAGCGAAGGAACCCAGGTCCCATCAGAAGTCCAGGCACATTTTGAGGCGGTTCCACCTGATCAGGGAGATCATTGATCGCCGGGAGATCGAGGTAAAGAGAGTAAAATCAGAAGATAACACTGCAGATCCATTCACCAAGGCCTTGCCCCAGACTCAGTTCGAGCGGCTGATCGAGATGATAGGTCTTCGATACGCCAGTACATGGCCTTAGTGCAAGTGGGAGATTGTTAGTGTATATGCCCTGGAGGCCATTACTGTATCATACTAGTATGTATATTACTTAATGGAAGCTTGGGATATTCACCTTGTATTGACAATCTTGCTCAAAATAGTAGTATGCTACTTGTTTTGTTTCTACTACAATGTGTACATGTATTTATTTTTGTATATCGCCTATACACATTAGTAGAGCCCTTAGGATCTTTGCTTGATTACCAGCGATGTGATGGCCGTCACACTAGTGGGGCTGGGTAATCTATAAGCACATCCTTATGCAGGTCCCTGGTCGCAGGACTATCGAGACAGGGCATCGATACTCCGGAGTAGACCAGCGCATGCGCTTCTCATCCCAGTGTGGGAGACGGTCTGTCCCACAGCCGTCAGTACGTCGTACTTGAGATAGTATGCGGGTGCTCGTTAGGTTACGGGTACACTGGACAGGACTCGTCGGGAACTGACTAGTTGGTATTATACCTATCGTCAGTTATCAGTTCCCAGGTGACATGAGTACAGCTTAGTCCGCTGACTTGACACTGTCACTTCGCCTCGAGTGTGTTCCCACTGTACTTTGATCACTACCCTACCACGGCTCAAAGGAGTCGTGCAAACAGGTAGTGGTTGGGTGCAGTCCCGAAGCACTTGGAGGCAGTGACGGTTAGACAGGATTTGTCTCTCCCGGTATTGGGGGTTGACATCGCGCTGTGTCTAGGAGAGCCATTACACGAGTAGTCCCTGGCCAGGGCAAACGAGATATACTGTTAGGTTTCCAGTGTTATCTCAGGGTGTTTTGGGCTTCGCTCCGGCACGACTTGTACCGCTATTGGGGGACTGACGTTTACCGCCCCCTAGGCCCGCCATGCGATGTATCAGACGAACAGACCGGACTGTACGGAGAATGTCACATTCAGGCTCAGTAGGAGTTCAGATGGGTTTCGCCTCGTCGGTCTTCTTGTCGGCATTACCTGGGGACCGTTACGCACAGCTAGTGCCGCTTGCGGTCGGTGGTTAAACCCACTTCCAGCGTAGTGTCGAGTCTTTAGAGTCCCACACAGAAATCTTTTCGCCTTTAGGCAAAAGAGTAGAGGTCGCATGGTATTGCGACAGGTCGCATGGTTTTGCGACAGGGTTCGGTCACATCCGTGTACTTGTGCGCGTGCAGTGTCCGGACAGTTTACACTAGCGGGCTTTGGTTTAAGCCAGATCCTAGTGTACCTTATGGGATTGGATTTATCCAATTTGCATTCGTGTTCCTCGGAACGCGGATGCGGGTGTGTATGCACAGTTGACAGGGAGACAGAGGCAGTGGATTCTCATTAGGGTTGTTGACAGTTGACCGTTGACTATTGACCTTTTGATCAACCCTAATGAGAATATGATATGTGATTAACTATTATATTAATTAAGTATTATGGTGACATGGTTGTTGACTTTTGTTGACTTTGTTGACTTGTTGACTTTTGTTGACTTGTTGACTTTGTTGACCGGTTGACTAGGCTTGACTAGTTGACCATCATGATAACCATAGCCATCATTTCATGGCAAAGACTTTTTCTTGCTTGCTCATTTGTGTAAAATGAGTGCATGAAATGATATGGTTATGGTTGCTTCAAACCATCACATAAGACTTTTTTAGTATGATGAGTTATCATGACTTTGGATTATGAGAGGGTGAAAGACAAAAGAGAGCCTGATTCTTTCTTGCTCATTATCTCTCTTGTTCTTGAGCTCTCCATTTTTGCTCTCACCCTCTTGCTCTTGCTCCCTCTCTTTACTCTATGGTTCATATCTCTCATGAGTTGAGAATCAAGAACCATAGATAAAATCCCATTCTAATTCTTCTCTACTCTTTCTAGTTCACTAGGTTTAGCAAACCAAGTGAACTAGTTTCTTCAAAGAACGAAGAAGGAGCTAAAGGTTGGAGCTTTCAGGTGGATCTATCTTCGACGTACGGAGACGACGAGAAGAAGCCAATCGGACTACCATCGGAGTTTGAAGACGAAGGAGTTCAAGACAAGCAAGGTATAACCCCCTAACCGAGTAGCTAGAAACTCATAGTTAGGTTGTTAGATAGATGTTTAACCAAGATCCGGGTTTTAGGTCCATGTTACCATCTTTAAGAAAATCGTTTTTTACCAAATTCCGCATTCCCGAAAGTACCGGGAGAGGTAGCATGGACTTACATAATTAATCCCGGCTAGTCTTTCCTTTTAGGGTTTGAAGGAAGATTTGATGAAAAGCAGTGGGAGCCATCCTGATTAGATAAAATAATAACCGATCTATTCTTGCAAGAGCGCACGCTGAGTGCTTTCTTCTCTCTCTCTCTCCAGGTAGCGACCATATCACGCCTTAATCAAGATAATAATACGGATTATTGACCGAACCCGCTTGTTATACTGAGCTGGGGAACGTTGGTCCCGCTCCAACTTATAATTGTTATAAGACAGAGCAGGAAATTGGGGATTACCAGAATTCCCGTGCCGCCCAAACGAAGAGAGTGCATGCTGATGCATCATCTTCGGGTGTGTTCATTACAGAGAACTGTTTCTCAGTATCCTTTACATCATGGGTATGTGATACCAGATCAGGATCCCAGATATGTAATCTGTTACATAGGGCTACAGCTAGGTAGAGAACTGAGAACGGGTGATAAGTTTCATGAGGCAGAAAACGGGGCAAGAGTTGCAGCCAAGTCTGTTGGTCACTGTCACCCTGTATTACGAATAGATTGATTCTGAACGAATGTTATTAGATACCGAACCTGATATACAAAATCATATCTATCTCTTTATTAGTAAAGAAATGATAAAATTTTGTATAGATGGATAATGTTTTGAACATTTCCTATATCAAAAGTTGATTGGTTCAGGCACGTTATCTAAAAGCATTGATGTTCTAAATCAAACTATAGTTCTTAGTATACAGAACACACACAAGAGGAAGTGTTCAGAAATGAACGAATCCTTCTTGAGGTATTGTAGACTAGGTCAGATCAATGTGACCCGACTAGCTAGAGTTACATAAAGATGCATATTTAAATTAGTTTGAATTTACATCTTGTGAGACTCGCCAGTCATGTCACAAAGATAAGATGACCACAGCTCTGTTTATTGAAAACAGAGAAAGAGTTAGTAAACTCTTGGGATGATACATGTTGATGTATGTAGGTCCCCTGTCTACACATGCTAAGACCGGTTCTTTGTACTTCATTACATTCTCTGATAATCTCTCAAGATTCCTGTAGCGTCTTGAAATGTCGTTTTGATGTTTTCCTGAAATTCGGTGAAAATTCGGTATTTTTCCGAAAACCGTCTTTCTTGTTATTTTGCAGTTTAGGGCTAATTATACTTAAAATGGATAGGTAATTGCTTGTTTTTAGTAGCTAATGAGTTAATTATGAAATTTTGGTCGTTTGAAAATTTTCCCTAATTTTTCAATTTTTTTTTATATTACTTTAAGCCGGTAAGAAAATACATTAAATAAGCGATAAATACAAATTTTTCCGGGCTAATTTTAATCTCTAAAATTATGATAATTATAATCTAGTGATAACATGAATTTTTAGTAATTTATTTTGATTTTTAACAAATTTTTATGAATTGAAACGAATTTATTGAATTTTGAGCTAAAACTTGCAATTTTTGAGTTGTAGGGGGCCTTTTTGCATAAAATTTCTTTTGTAAAACCCCTCTCTCTTTTCCCTCAGCCCTAGAACAGCCCAACCCTGACCAAGACCAGAAATTTCTGGGCTCCTTTCTTTGGTTGCCTTCTTGTGTGAAATTGGGATTGTTTATGGATTTATTTTTAATATATTGGACAAAGTATGGTGCATTTGACCTTGGAACTTGACCCTTGACTTTCCCCACTTGCCCACACCCTCCCCCTCACCTCAATACTGGCCGAAACCTGCACCATCCCCCATCTCCATTATTTTCCTTCTCTTTCTCTCTCATTTTCTTCAAAATTTGCAACAAAATTCAAAAGAAAATTCAAATTAAAGCTTGCAGATTCAAACCATTCTTCATCCTTCTTTTCCTTCACCTCCCTAGCTTGGATCTTGGTGCTTGAGGCCATCAATTGGAGCAAAATTTCCTTGCTTGATCCATAGATCAAGAGGTATAATTTCTATCATGTTAAATTCTTTTGTTTAAGTTTCTTATGTTGTATGGTTTAGTGTTAATTTAGTGTAGTTTAATCTAGTTTCTTAGGTTTTGCTTGAAAATTTTAGCTAGGGTTTTGAAGCCATAATACTTAATTATGTTGTTTTATAGTTAATCTAGTGGTTAATTAACTAATCCATATAGTTATCTTGTTGATGTAGTTTTCAATTTTGCTAAATTAGTTAATTTTAGAAGGGTGAAATTGTTGTTTTAAATTTTCAAGAGAGGGTTTATGTTTGGTAATGGTTTGTGAAACATGATTAGTGAGTTGATTAAGGTTTAGAAACCATTATTTGGTTGATTAAACCTAAATTGCTATCTAGTATTTTGCTAACCTAACCTAAGAGGTTAATTTTCTTAAGTGGGCTTTGTTGTGTTAATTTAAAGTTTCAAGTGAGGAAATTGATTGGATTTTGCTAAGTTATAAATTCAAGAATGGTTGTTTATGGAAAATAGGACTGGAATCATTGTTGTTGTGTTATAATTAGTGTTTGTAGATTGCTTGTAGTGTGGTTGGGTGATTGTGCTAGATTGTAGTCGTTTTGTCGCTAATCGGCGATTTTTGCACCGATTTTGGATTGAAATGCTTACTAGTTTTGTATAAAAGTTATGTGATGAATTATTTTTAGTATCTTGATGATTGTAATGGCTTGTCCTACGACTTTTAGGATGCGTGAGTGCGGTTTTTTGGGTAGTCGGGTTTTAGTTTCGCCGGGCGACCCAAATCGGCGTTTTTTGGCAGTTTTTGCGATTTTCGCGTGTGTTCCGCGCACTTTGTGCACGTTGTACCTAGCTAGCGAACGTTAGTAGTTTCGTTGGGGTTTTGCGTCGTTCTTGAATGTGTAACCTTATATTTGGTATTGATGTAAATTCCAGATTCGGTCGCGGAGACGTCAGACGCGGCGCGAAAGGGAAAGGCGGTGATTGGACACAGCTAGCCAGGGATCCCGGTGAGTAGATTTAACATCTACGGGGGACGATCGTTTGGATGGCGCAAGTCGCCCGATAGATTTAGTAAACTGAAAAATAGTAAACTGGATAACCACTTGTGACATTAGAATAATATTACTGGCATGATAATTGCTGCAATTAGATCAATATATTATACCCATATACGCAAACTCAATTGTAGGACACATGCACCATTACCAGGTTTTTTATATGCAGCACGAGCACTATTCATGCTTACACACACACCCTGGTAATTGCCATGCCACCACACTAGATAACATTTAAATTTAAACGTTTTACTAATTGATACTTAAACTGGTGCTATTGATACTTAAACTGGTGCTATTGCTTTTAATTCCTTAAAATGAAACCGTAGAATTGCTATTCATGTGCATGTACTTCATCATATTAATTGTTCATGCTTAATCCATTAATCACACATCGCAACTTGATTATTGATATCATACGCATTCATTATCATTGATATATGCACTTATGAGGATTTCTTGAGATTTTATGATATTGCTGGATTTCGGGGGAAAGCCGCAAAATTTCTAAACTTATTATATTTTTAAAATATGTAAATTGCGGTTTTCTAGTGTTGTAAGTGTCGTCCACCATGAGTTTGCTGTGGATTTGGAAATCCGTATCGAGGAGTGGAGGAACCGGCACGGGTACATGGTGGGCCCGGTAAGGTACCCCGGGGCAAGAGGAATGTGGTGATGACGTTGAGCCTGGCAGGGGACGGATTACCTACCGGTGACTGTTTGGGACGGCGGATATCCAGAGGATACCGACCGTGGACGCTAGATGATGAGATATTGATATTTGAGATGGGTCAGCCGGACGGCTGAGGCCAGAGATACATTTATGAGATTTGAGACAGCTTTTGGGTGTCGTTGCTGGACACCGATTTTTGTCGATTCATTGACATTATGCTGGCATTCTAAAAGAGTTTCAAAAACAAAAAAGAGAATAAATATTTCTTATATATACATATTGAGACCCCAGATTTCCATGTTGCATACATATTAGCACACTGATGTTGTATACACACCTGCTAGTGCATCCAGTCATACCTGTATTTTAGATGCTAGGATGCTTGTGTGCATGCATACGATAGCCTTTGTAGATGTTATTTATTAATCATGAGTTGGCAACTCACCCCCGTTGTGCCACAGTCTTTTGCAGGTCCGCTCCATCAGTTCAGTAGCGGCGGGCGCACTTGTTCTTTTGCCTCTTTTGCCTGAGCTCGAGATTTGCTCATAGGTGGGTTATGTTATCATTTTTGTACCACCTTGTATATTCTTTGTATCTAGTGCACTCCATCTACTGTTTCTACCAGATTATTGTATATTGACCTAGAGATGAGACTGTGAGGTTTGTGGATTTTATGCTGTATTTTGGGGTCGAGCTCACTTGAGCCGACATGCTACTTTTTCATGCTTCCTTATGCTTTATTATGATTATTATGCTTGCTGTCATTTACATTGCGTGGGATTTGTGACCGCCTTATGGCGAAGAGCTAGCTCCCGCTTGGGGATGCCCTATTTTGTTGGATTCATGTATATATTTTGTTGTACCCATTTTTGGGGGTCAGTATTTACAAAGGAGACTCTGCCGAAATTTTCGGGAAAAATTGGTATTGTTTTTAAAAAGGGTTTTACATGACTTATTTGATAACTTGCTTTCAAATGATTGGGTTTTCTTCACTCTTTTGCTTCATTGGTTTTGTTTTCTGGGCTTTGGCTTACTTATTTTACGGACGCCTTTAGACGTTTCGTAAACTTAAGTGCCAGTCACGTTCCGTACCCTGCGGGTCGTGACAAAGTTGGTATCAGAGCGATAGGTTTTACCTTTGTGAGTGTAGGATGACCCTTGGTAGATGGAGTAAGTGACTTAAGCAGGGTAACGTAGCGTGCGTATGTCCGCGGCATACTTACGATACGGTACTCCGCCTAAGTGACTTTAGGATACTTGCTTGAAAAAAAAAATTCCTTCTTCAATTCCGTGTATCCTATGATCCTATTGCACTGTCCTTACTATCCGTTTTCCTGTAACAGCCACTATGCCGCCGAAGGCTACGAGGGCACAGAGGGCTGCCGCCAGAGACGAGATTCGAGCTGGCTCGTCCGAGACTAGGACTGAGCAGGGTGGTATGCCTACGCCGCAGGGACAGACCGATCCACCTTCCCCAGGCCGTATGGATAGGCTCGAGACCGGTATGGAGGAGTTGCGACAGATGATGGGAGGCATGCAGGAGCTACGTCAGATGGTAGGATCCCTAGTTGCAGCCAGTCGTACACCGAGGCCGGATGACGTACCTACTACATCACAGACGACCATGATACCTGCTCCTACTACTACCACCGTGGCCATTCCGGTTTCACTACAGGATTTCATGAGGCTGAGACCTCCAGTATTCACCGGCACCGAGACAGCGGAGGACCCACAGACGTTCCTTGACAGTTTAGCCAGGATCTGCCGTTCGCTGAGATGTTCGGATGATCGATGGGTAGAGCTTGCGAGTTTCCGACTAGAGGGTCTCGCGCAGACATGGTGGGAGTCAGTCTTGAGAGGTCGGGCTGCAGATCTACCGCCTATGACTTGGGCCGAGTTTACAGCGGTCTTTCTAGCCCGTTTCCTTCCAGAGAGCGTTCGTGACGCCAGAGCTCGCAGCTTCGAGGCCTTAGTCAAGACACCTGGGATGACGGTGTCTGAGTATGACATCCAGTTTACACAGTTATCCCGATATGCTCAGTATTTGGTGGATACCGAGGAGAAGATGGTGAAGAGGTTCGTACAGGGACTTGATGCCCAGCTATATCTTGCCATTGGCGCCCAGCACTACGACACTTATTCAGCTGCTATGGATACGGCATTGCGGATGGAGGCACGCATATCGCGGACTTCGGCCGTTTCTGGGCCGAAGAGGATTCGCACCGATGTACCGTCTCAGAGACAGCGCGCCAGATTCTTTCTGAGAGATAGGCCTGGCAGAGGATTTGGGCGGGGACAGTTATATGGTTCTTATCCCCAGGGGCAGCAGCCGTCGCCAGGATGTTTTGGGTGCGGGAGTTTGCACCATCTTGTCAGAGACTGTCCGGTGAGACGACAGGGAGCAGCGACTGTTCCGCACGTGGCCCTACCAACATCACCACCCCCTCCTCAGAGAGCACTACTTCCTACCCCAGGCGATGCTCCACGCCAGTTAGGTGCACCCAGAGGCCGTGGACGTGGCGGTCCTGTTCAGAGAGGACGAGGAGGCAGAGGCCGAGGTCGAGGTCAGCCCGCTATCGGTGGAGGACAGGCCCGAGTTTTTGCTTTGACACTGCAGGATGCGCAGGCATCCAATGCCGTTGTGACAGGTACCTTGCCAGTTTGTACTTTCGACGCACGGGTACTATTCGACCCAGGTTCCACCCATTCGTACGTATCTACACACTTTGCACCGATGTTGGGCCGTGAGTCGTCGTCGTTAGATCAGCCGCTTGTTGTTAGTACTCCGGTAGGCGAGTCGTTTGTCGCTCGTTTTGTATTTCGTTTGTGTTCTGTTCGTATCGGGGAGAAGGATTCATCAGTTGATTTGATACTCCTCGATATGTTGGACTTTGATGTGCTTCTGGGCATGGATTGGCTAGCCACTTGTTATGCTTCGGTGGACTGCCATGAGAAGGCAGTCAGATTTAGCTTTCCGGGAGAGCCAGTCCTTGTTATTCAGGGAGACCGTAGTGTCGCCCTTCCCAGCTTAATTTCGTCTCTTCGCGCTGGTCAGCTCTTGCGGAAGGGATGTCAGGGATTCTTAGCGTTAGTTTGTGATACTCGAGCTGCAGATGTTCCGTTGGACCGGGTCCCGGTAGTTTGTGAGTTCCCTGATGTTTTCCCTGATGAGCTACCTGGGCTACCGCCTGAGCGCGATGTTGAGTTCTGCATTGATTTGATTCCCGGTTCGGGGCCTATTTCTATACCGCCTTATCGGATGGCCCCGGCAGAGCTTCGAGAGCTGAAGGATCAGTTGCAGGATTTGTTAGATAAGGGGCTTATTCGACCGAGTGTTTCTCCGTGGGGTGCTCCGGTCCTGTTTGTCAAGAAGAAGGATGGAAGTTTGCGCTTATGTATCGACTACCGCTAGCTGAACAAAGTTACCGTTCGGAACAGATATCCGTTGCCGCGCATTGATGATTTGTTCGACCAGCTTCAGGGTGCGGGGTATTTTTCGTGGATCGACTTGCGATCAGGATACCATCAGCTGCGAGTTTGACAGGAGGATATACCGAGGACAGCTTTCCGCACGCGCTATGGCCACTACGAGTTTTTGGTGATGTCGTTCGGACTCACCAACACCCCAGCAGCATTCATGGATTTGATGAACCGTACATTCAGGCCGTATCATGACTTGTTCATCATCGTGTTTATCGACGATATCTTGGTGTACTCCCGGAGCAGAGAGGAGCACGAGCAGCACTTGCGGATTACGTTACAGACTCTGAGGGAGCACCAGCTGTTCGCGAAGTTCTCCAAGTGTGCTTTCTGGCTGGACAGCGTCGGATTCTTGGGTCACGTGGTTACGAGAGACGGCATTTGTGTGGACCCGAAGAAGATTGAGGCTGTTCAGCAGTGGCCCCGACCTACATCGGTTACTGAGATCCGTAGTTTTCTAGGCCTGGCGGGCTACTACAGGCGTTTTGTTCAAGACTTCTCCCGTATAGCTGCACCGTTGACCGGTTTGACCCGGAAGGGAGTTCCTTTCGTTTGGACAGAGGAGTGCGAGCGCAGTTTTCAGCAGCTACGGACTTGTTTGACTACGGCGCCGGTATTATCTTTGCCTTCGGGATCAGGCGGATTTGTTGTCTACTGTGATGCTTCGCGAGTGGGATTAGGATGCGTATTGATGCAGCATGGCCGGGTGATCTCCTACGCTTCTCGGCAGTTGAAGAAGCATGAACAGAACTACCCCACTCATGATTTGTAGATGGCTGCAGTGGTCTTTGTACTGAAGATTTGGCGACATTACCTTTACGGCGAGTCATGTCAGATATTCACCGATCACAAGAGCTTAAAGTACATATTTCAGCAGCGAGACCTGAACCTCAGACAGCGTCGTTGGATGGAGTTGGTGAAAGACTACGACTGCGAGATCTTATATCACCCCGGCAAGGCGAATGTGGTGGCAGATGCGTTGAGTAGGAGGCCCGGGGGTAGTCTATCCTTTTTGCGCGCAGTGCAGAGGCAGTCGTCAGCAGATTGGCAGATGTTATGCGACAGCCGAGTTGAGTTCGAGTTCACTCAGACAGGGGGACAACTCGCGCATGTTCGTGCACGCCCACAGTTGCTTGACCATATATATAAGGCACAGCGCAGTGACGACCGTTGCTCAGAGATCATGGCACAGATGGGACAGGGCAGATTTTCTGAGTTCGTGGTTGATGATCAGGGGATTTTACGATATGGATCTAGACTGTGCGTACCAGATACTGATGGATTGCGGCGCGACATTCTTGAGGAGGCACACCGATCAGTGTATAGTGTCCACCCCGGTTCCACCAAGATGTACCATGATATGAGAGAGACCTACTGGTGGGACGGGATGAAGAGGGACATTGCGGAGTTCGTTTCGAGATGCCTGACTTGTCAGCAAGTCAAGGCCGAGCACCAGAGGCCCGCAGGAGAGCTACAGCCGTTACCCATTCCAGAGTGGAAATGGGAGCAGATTTCGATGGATTTCGTTGTGGGTCTACCCAGGACCAGTCGAGGGTACGACTCCATCTGGGTGATCGTGGATAGATTGACGAAAGCGGCTCACTTCCTTCCAGTGAAGACGACTTTCAGCTTCGCTCAGTATGCTCAGCTCTATATTGACGAGATCGTGCGACTACATGGCGTACCGACTTGTATCGTGTCAGATCGAGGCACTCAGTTCACCAGCCGACTTTGGCAGAGACTTCAGGAGGCTTTGGGCACTTGTTTGAGCTTCAGCACAGCGTTTCATCCGCAGACCGACGGACAGTCAGAGCGGACCATTCAGACTCTCGAGGACATCCTCAGAGCGTGCGTTTTAGACTTTGGTGGTAGCTGGGATCGTCATTTACCTCTAGTGGAGTTCTCCTACAACAACAGCTTCCAGGATACTATTCAGATGGCATCTTTCGAGGCATTGTATGGGAGGAGATGCAGATCGCCCGTTTGTTGGACAGAGCTCAGCGAGAGCAGCATTTTGGGGCCGCAGCTTGTTGAAGAGACGACATCGAAGATCCAGTTGATCCGAGACCGGATGAGAGCGGCTCAGAGCAGGTAGAAATCTTATGCAGACAGGCGCCGTCGCAGATTAGAGTTCGCAGTTGGCGACCATGTTTTTCTGAGGGTCTCTCCGATGAAGGGCGTGATGCGTTTTGGGCGAAAGGGGAAGCTTAGCCCTAGATTCGTAGGTCCCTTCGAGATCCTTGAGCGTGTTGGCGCTGTTGCTTATCGTTTGGCTCTTCCAACCAGCTTTCCCGATGTTCACCCCGTTTTTCATGTTTCGATGCTCCACAAGTACCTTCACGACCCTTCGCATGCGATTCAGCACCCGACAGTCCAGCTAGAGCGCGACCTTTCTTTTGCAGAGCAGCCGGTGGCCATCCTGGATCGGCAGGTGAAGAAGTTGAGGTCGAAGATTATACCAACCGTCAAGGTCCTTTGGCGTAGCCCGAGCAGCGAGGAGGTTACCTGGGAGACCGAGGGCGAGATGAGGAAGAAGTATCCCCATCTCTTCGAAGGTACGCGTAGCTATATTTTTAAATTCGGGGACCGAATTTCTTTAAGGGGGAAGATTGTAGCGTCCTGAAATGTCGTTTTGATGTTTTCCTGAAATTCGGTGAAAATTCGGTATTTTTCCGAAAACCGTCTTTCTTGTTATTTTGCAGTTTAGGGCTAATTATACTTAAAATGGATAGGTAATTGCTTGTTTTTAGTAGCTAATGAGTTAATTATGAAATTCTGGTCGTTTAAAAATTTTCCCTAATTTTTCAATTTTTTTTAATATTACTTTAAGCCGGTAAGAAAATACATTAAATAAGCGATAAATACAAATTTTTCCGGGCTAATTTTAATCTCTAAAATTATGATAATTATAATCTAGTGATAACATGAATTTTTAGTAATTTATTTTGATTTTTAACAAATTTTTATGAATTGAAACGAATTTATTGAATTTTGAGCTAAAACTTGCAATTTTTGAGTTGTAGGGGGCCTTTTTGCATAAAATTTCTTTTGTAAAACCCCTCTCTCTTTTCCCTCAGCCCTAGAACAGCCCAACCCTGACCAAGACCAGAAATTTCTGGGCTCCTTTCTTTGGTTGCCTTCTTGTGTGAAATTGGGATTGTTTATGGATTTATTTTTAATATATTGGACAAAGTATGGTGCATTTGACCTTGGAACTTGACCCTTGACTTTCCCCACTTGCCCACACCCTCCCCCTCACCTCAATACTGGCCGAAACCAGCACCATCCCCCATCTCCATTATTTTCCTTCTCTTTCTCTCTCATTTTCTTCAAAATTTGCAACAAAATTCAAAAGAAAATTCAAATTAATGCTTGCAAATTCAAACCATTCTTCATCCTTCTTTTCCTTCACCTCCCTAGCTTGGATCTTGGTGCTTGAGGCCATCAATTGGAGCAAAATTTCCTTGCTTGATCCATAGATCAAGAGGTATAATTTCTATCATGTTAAATTCTTTTGTTTAAGTTTCTTATGTTGTATGGTTTAGTGTTAATTTAGTGTAGTTTAATCTAGTTTCTTAGGTTTTGCTTGAAAATTTTAGCTAGGGTTTTGAAGCCATAATACTTAATTATGTTGTTTTATAGTTAATCTAGTGGTTAATTAACTAATCCATATAGTTATCTTGTTGATGTAGCTTTCAATTTTGCTAAATTAGTTAATTTTAGAAGGGTGAAATTGTTGTTTTAAATTTTCAAGAGAGGGTTTATGTTTGGTAATGGTTTGTGAAACATGATTAGTGAGTTGATTAAGGTTTAGAAACCATTATTTGGTTGATTAAACCTAAATTGCTATCTAGTATTTTGCTAACCTAACCTAAGAGGTTAATTTTCTTAAGTGGGCTTTGTTGTGTTAATTTAAAGTTTCAAGTGAGGAAATTGATTGGATTTTGCTAAGTTATAAATTCAAGAATGGTTGTTTATGGAAAATAGGACTGGAATCATTGTTGTTGTGTTATAATTAGTGTTTGTAGATTGCTTGTAGTGTGGTTGGGTGATTGTGCTAGATTGTAGTCGTTTTGTCGCTAATCGGCGATTTTTGCACCGATTTTGGATTGAAATGCTTACTAGTTTTGTATAAAAGTTATGTGATGAATTATTTTTAGTATCTTGATGATTGTAATGGCTTGTCCTACGATTTTTAGGATGCGTGAGTGCGGTTTTTTGGGTAGTCGGGTTTTAGTTTCGCCGGGCGACCCAAATCGGCGTTTTTTGGCAGTTTTTGCGATTTTCGCGTGTGTTCCGCGCACTTTGTGCACGTTGTACCTAGCTAGCGAACGTTAGTAGTTTCGTTGGGGTTTTGCGTCGTTCTTGAATGTGTAACCTTATATTTGGTATTGATGTAAATTCCAGGTTCGGTCGCGGAGACGTCAGACGCGGCGCGAAAGGGAAAGGCGGTGATTGGACACAGCTAGCCAGGGATCCCGGTGAGTAGATTTAACATCTACGGGGGACGATCGTTTGGATGGCGCAAGTCGCCCGATAGATTTAGTAAACTGAAAAATAGTAAACTGGATAACCACTTGTGACATTAGAATAATATTACTGGCATGATAATTGCTGCAATTAGATCAATATATTATACCCATATACGCAAACTCAATTGTAGGACACATGCACCATTACCAGGTTTTTTATATGCAGCACGAGCACTATTCATGCTTACACACACACCCTGGTAATTGCCATGCCACCACACTAGATAACATTTAAATTTAAACCTTTTACTAATTGATACTTAAACTGGTGCTATTGCTTTTAATTCCTTAAAATGAAACCGTAGAATTGCTATTCATGTGCATGTACTTCATCATATTAATTGTTCATGCTTAATCCATTAATCACACATCGCAACTTGATTATTGATATCATACGCATTCATTATCATTGATATATGCACTTATGAGGATTTCTTGAGATTTTATGATATTGCTGGATTTCGGGGGAAAGCCGCAAAATTTCTAAACTTATTATATTTTTAAAATATGTAAATTGCGGTTTTCTAGTGATGTAAGTGTCGTCTACCATGAGTTTGCTGTGGATTTGGAAATCCGTGTCGAGGAGTGGAGGAACCGGCACGGGTACATGGTGGGCCCGGTAAGGTACCCCGGGACAAGAGGAATGTGGTGATGACGTTGAGCCTGGCAGGGGACGGATTACCTACCGGTGACTGTTTGGGACGGCGGATATCCAGAGGATACCGACCGTGGCCGCTAGATGATGAGATATTGATATTTGAGATGGGTCAGCCGGACGGCTGAGGCCAGAGATACATTTATGAGATTTGAGACAGCTTTTGGGTGTCGTTGCTGGACACCGATTTTTGTCGATTCATTGACATTATGCTGGCATTCTAAAAGAGTTTCAAAAACAAAAAAGAGAATAAATATTTCTTATATATACATATTGAGACCCCAGATTTCCATGTTGCATACATATTAGCACACTGATGTTGTATACAAACCTGCTAGTGCATCCAGTCATACCTGTATTTTAGATGCTAGGATGCTTGTGTGCATGCATACGATAGCCTTTGTAGATGTTATTTATTACTCACGAGTTGGCAACTCACCCCCGTTGTGCCACAGTCTTTTGCAGGTCCGCTCCGTCAGTTCAGTAGCGGCGGGCGCACTTGTTCTTTTGCCTCTTTTGCCTGAGCTCGAGATTTGCTCATAGGTGGGTTATGTTATCATTTTTGTACCACCTTGTATATTCTTTGTATCTAGTGCACTCCATCTACTGTTTCTACCAGATTATTGTATATTGACCAAGAGATGAGACTGTGAGGTTTGTGGATTTTATGCTGTATTTTGGGGTCGAGCTCACTTGAGCCGACATGCTACTTTTTCATGCTTCCTTATGCTTTATTATGATTATTATGCTTGCTGTCATGTACATTGCGTGGGATTTGTGACCGCCTTATGGCGAAGAGCTAGCTCCCGCTTGGGGATCCCCTATTTTGTTGGATTCATGTATATATTTTGTTGTACCCATTTTTGGGGGGCAGTATTTACAAAGGAGACTCTGCCGAAATTTTCGGGAAAAATTGGTATTATTTTTAAAAAGGGTTTTACATGACTTATTTGATAACTTGCTTTCAAATGATTGGGTTTTCTTCACTCTTTTGCTTCATTGGTTTTGTTTTCTGGGCTTTGGCTTACTTATTTTACGGACGCCTTTAGACGTTTCGTAAACTTAAGTGCCAGTCACGTTCCGTACCCTGCGGGTCGTGACAATTCCGACATATGTTCCTGATGAAACACAAGTCCGAACCTTTTGAGATATTCACAGAATATAAGCGAGAAGTAGAGAACCAGAATACGGGTATAAGTATTATGTCCTATGATGAGATCAAGGAGGAGAATACTTGAGCACGGAAATAATGGACTATTCTAAAGGAGAATGAGATTCTCTCTCAGCATTACTCCTCTGTATACACCATAGCACGATGGTATATCAGGGCGGAGCAATCACACCCTATATGATAAGGTGTGCTCTATGATGAGTACTACTCAGTTACCTATTTCCTATTAGGGGTTATGCACTTATGAAGTTGCATACCTATTGAATAGGGTTCCAATCAAATCAGTTGCCTACCATTTCATATGTGATATGGAAAGGGAAGGGCCCATGTCTTAAGCTAGTTAAGATTTGGGGTTGTCCGGCCTATGTCTAAAACCATGATCCGGACAAGCTCGAGGGAAAGTCTGTAATGTAGAACTGGAAAGGTTCCAGCTATACAAATTACAGCAGATGATTTGGTAGAACCAAAGGATTCAATAGTAACCAACGAACCTCAGCCTCTCCGCCGATCTAGTAGGGTTCCTCACCCACCTGAGAGATACTTCGGTTTCTCTATGACAGTGGGAGCGAGGATTGCATCATGAGATGATGACCCAACTAGCTTCGAGCTGGCCATCGAGAGTA
Source organism: Agapanthus africanus (assembly GCA_030015575.1). NCBI lineage: Eukaryota > Viridiplantae > Streptophyta > Magnoliopsida > Asparagales > Amaryllidaceae > Agapanthus > Agapanthus africanus. The sequence goes on along the minus strand of JASDDO010000019.1, from coordinate 497,643,605 downwards.
AGACTCTATAAGATTGGCTGGATGTTTAGCGATCTGAGATGGAATCCATGTACACCAACAAAGTATGGACTTTGGTTGCTATATCTGAAGGGTTAAATCCCCATCAGGAGCAAGTATATCTTGAGAAGATTACTTGGTGTAGATGGAAAAGTTGAGACTTTCAAAGCTAGACTTGTTAAAGGTTTGCATCATTGACCAGGAGTGGATTATGATGAAACCTTTTCAAGCAGCTATGCTTAAGTCCATCCAGATCCTACTTGCCACGGCTACGTACCATAACTACGATATCTGGCGGTTGGGTGTCATGACTGCTTCTCTAAAATGATGTTTTAGAAGAGAGAGTCTGTAAGTACACAGCCAGAGGGCTTCGTAAACAGTGGGAGCAGCAGAAACGTATGCAAGATGTTTTATAGGATAAAGCAGGCATCGCGGAGTTGGAACATCTGTTTTGATGGATAAGTCAAAGAGTTTGACATCATCAAAATGGTAGATGAACCTTGTATAAAGAAAAAGGTAGTAGGGAGTATGGTGACGATCCTCGTAGAGTACGTGGATGACATACTCTTGATAGGGAAAGAGTTTCCTATGCTACGCTCGGTCGATCTCCGCTTATCACAATGATTCTCCACATAGGATCAAAGTGATACCTCCTAAATCCTGGGTTTTTGGATCTATGAGATAGATCTAATTGGATGTTAGGACTCTCACTAGTTGTAGTGAGACGGTATCAACCGATCCTGGGGAGAATCACTGGAAGGGTTCCAGGGTGATAAAGACGACTGAATGTCAGTCACAGGCATTGTCTTTACCCTCAGTGGAGGGACGGTATGTTGGAAGAGTTCCAAGTTAGATACCGTGGCATACTAGACGATTAAGGCAAGATACATTGCTACTTAAGATGCTACCAAAGAGGCTGTTTGGGTGTATATTGCTTCATGAGATGAACTACGTTCCTACCATTGTGAGACAATGGAGTTGTGGCTTATGCCGAGGAACGCTGGTCCCATCAGTGTTCCAGACATATTCTAAGGCAGTATCACCTGATCATGGAGATGGTTGATCTCTAAGGGATCGAGGTAAGGAGAGTAGACTCAGAGGACAACACAGCGGATCCACTCACAAAGGCCTGTTCCCAGAGAGAGACTTTTATGGGATGGTTAAGTATGAGATACTACAACAACTGCTACAGATGGCCCTAGTGCAAGTGGGAGATTGTTAGTTATATGTATGCCCTAGAGGCCATTACTGTACATAGGATGTATATTGTAGTGGATGCTGGGACATATATAGGGAGGACTTTCTTGCTCGACATGATAGTATGCTATCTGGTTACACTTTACCTTAACGTGTATACTGGGTGTCTCTCTGTTACATGTTGGTAAAGCCCTTAGGATGTGTACTTGACTACCTGGACTATGATGCGGATCATACTAGTGGGGACATGGTAGTCCATAAGTACATCCTTCAAAGTCCCTAGTCGTGGGTGTATCGAGACGGGGCATCGATATACCAGAGTAGACTAGCGTATACCTTCTCGACCCATACAGATGGGCGATGGATGATCCCATATCCATTGGTGTTTGACATCAGAGATGATATACGGGTGCTCAGTAGAGACTGGGTACATTGGACGGACTCGCCGAGAACTCCCAGATGGTATTATACCACACGTTAGATGGCAGTTCTCTGGTGACACTGGTACAGAGTAGTCTGTTGACCCGAGATCGTCATAGAGTCTTGTGTGGTTCCCACTGTGCTTTGATTTCCATCTTACCACGTCCAAGAGGGCGTGCAAAACGGTGGTTTTTGGGTACAGTCCCGAGTCACATGGAGGCAATGAGCGATAGGAGGGGATTCGTCTCTCCCGGTATAGGGGGTTGATGTTGCGCTGTGTTCGATTGGCTATAACAGGAAATCCCTGGCCAGGGTTGCTGAGATTTACTGGTAAGTGTTACCAGTAGTATCTCGAATTGTTATAGAACTCATATCGACACGACTTATTGAGCTATTGGGGTCTGACGTTTACCACCCCTAGGCAAGATATGCGACATATCAGACGATCAGACCGGACTGTACGGTAGTGTTACTGGTCGGATTCACAGGAGTGTGAGAGGGCTTGCTCGTCGATCTTCAGATCGCTCAATACCCGGGTGGCCGTTACGTTTAGCAGACCGGCTGTGGCTTGTGGGTGTTTGATATGATCATCGCCTGCTGCCGGCGTATTGACGAGTCTTTAGAGTCCTACACAGAGGTTTCCTGGCTCAAGCGAAACGAAATAGGAGCGCATATGAGATATGTGCGGGACCGAGAATAATGCGTGTATCTGATACCGTATTCCATTCTCGCGATGTGACATTGATCGGTTATATCCGATATAGCCGGGTTATCGGATCAAGTGTTGATTCGATAAGTTGTTACTAATGATACTTGTCGGTTATATGCGATATGACCGGATCGTTAAATCAAGTGTTGATTTAATGATTTAATGCATAATTATATATTTGATATATTACTTTGCATTAACTAGTATCGGTTCACTTTATAATGGATTTTCTCGCTTGGGTGTGTGCATTGCATATGCGATATGATTTTGTGCACATGCTTGTATCATGTTTGATGATACATGCCTTTTTAATTAAGTTTATAGAATTAAACCTTGGTTAATGGAATGGTTAGGGTTTGCTATTTGCTTATTCATTTTATTCATTTATTTATTTATCTTTTTCTTATTGGAAAAAGGAAATGAAAGGATAAAATGGTGGCATTTCTTTTGAACATTCATGAAGCTTCATGATTGCTTTGACTTGATGACCATTTTGTTTTTAGCTTAACCCTAACCATTGCATCAAACGATGATTAGTTCTCTACACTTAACTATAGTCAAGTTATGATAAGAATTGATATTCTTTTCTTTTTTAATTTGAACTTATCATATCTTTTCTTCTTCTTCTTCCTTGAACAAAAAGAAGAAACCTTCACTTCATCAATGGTGGATTGATGAAATGAGTGAGAAATCCAAAAGTAAAGTCTACCCACTTCCTATTTCTTCATCCTCTACCTCTTGCCAAGTAGTAGAGTGTGTTTTCTTCACAAGTTTCTTGAATTGGTAAAGTCGGAGCTTGATTTAGCGATGCCTCGACGTAGATCATCTTCGGAATGGACATCGATGACCTAGCATGTCCATTCTCCGATGAAGCCGACGCTAGAGCCCGGGACTTGTTATGGACAACGAGGAGACTTCATTGCAGAGCTATGGAGGTGGAGAACCGGATCTACAAAGGTTGTATTTCCGTATCTCTTAGTTAAGTGTTAACTAGTTATCTTTTCGCCTAGAAATCTAGCCAACGATCCGTAGTCGGGTTTCTCGGCACCTAGAATTTTTGAAATTGGCATGGTTGATGCCTTGTGAGACCTCATTAGGATGCCTAGGAACCCTACAATATAGGCTTACATATTTACATATAGCCCTTTGGGGTTTGCAAAAATGGCATTTTGCCCATTCCATGGCTCATGTGCCATTTCATTTTTGCACATAAGCCATGGGCTTACAAAATATTGGCTTTATGCCCATTTTGCATACATTCATGTATAGACGATTACATAAAAATTATTTATTACATGATTTTGTTGTTGGCATGGCGGAAGGCCCGACGCTTCGTGTTCGGCCTCGACCTGGGCATTGGCCCACTTGCTTGGGCTTGGGCCTGGGCCTACCTGGCTTGGGGTTGACCTAGACATTAGCTTGGTCAATCGGGGTGTAAATTTGGACTTCAACAACAAGATTAGGGTTTGATTGGGGTTAATGCTTTCTACATGTTTCTAGAAGGTTTCTTTTTGTTTTTGCAAAGATATTTACATATGACTTATGCTTTAACCCAACCCAAAACCTAACCCTAGTTAATTCTCTACATGGGTTTAGTTGACTATGGTTGCATTATTCATCATTATCTTCTTTGCATTATTCATCACAAAAGGATTATGATATTCTTCTTCTTCTTCCTTCTTCTTTCTTTCATGGAAAAAGCATTCTAGCTTTTTTCAAAGTGATAAAAATGAGTGAGAATAAGAAAATAAAAGAGAGCAAAAATCTTACTTCATCATTCTCATCTATCCTTGCCCTTTAGATGAGAGTGTTCACTTCATTTAGTGAGTGTTGGCTTGTGATAATGAAACTTCAAGGTAGATCATCTTTGTTATCGAAGATCGGAAGCAAGACTGCATCTTTCTCTTCGTGAAGCCTATCGAGAGTCCGGAACACGATGATCGCAGCGAAGCGACCTCAACACGGAGCTTAAGAAGTGAAGGACCGGATCTACAAAGGTTATAATCCTTCTCACTTAGTGTTAAAGAGTTTAACATTCTTGTTTTCGCATAAACTCTAATTTAAAGATCCGGCTTTGGGTTGTTCGGCACGGCTAAATTTTAAATCGGGCATGGTAGATGCCTTGTAGACCCTTGTGCGTGTGCCTAGCAACCCTACAGTGGTATCAAAGCCAACCTAGAGCTTCAGGCGAAGTCTGAGCGAAATTTAAAGTCCGATCGAACCAGGATACCCCGATACGAACCCTTCTCTGGACAATTTTCAAAAATGTGATTTTTTATGAATTAAAAATGCTCAGAAAATTAAGCAGGAAAAATTAAGAATTATTGTGAAGTACGTCCCACTAATGCTCTTATATGACCGCTGAACCGCAGCCAAACCAAGGGTTTGGCGGCGGTTCCGCGGCCAAAATTATGACTTAGTCCCTCATACTTCATATATTTATTCTTAGGTCCTTTCTTGTCATTTTTTTCTAGGAATTTTTAATTCCACTCAAATGTTGAGTTTTCTAGGGTTGTATTGGGGACTCGTTGATTCGATCGGATAATTTAACTTTGTTTAGTTTGTCCGGGTAATTTTTAGATCGTGTTAAAAAGTTCGACCGGATATCAATAACTCACTTTTTCCTCTGACGGAAAATTTCCAAGCGTTGGATTTTTCCGTAGTTTAGGAACGTTCTAAGTCGTGCAAGTAACGCGGTGGACCCTCTAGAAGACAACAAACCTTAACTCGATTATGTGACCGTCTTGAACTGCCTCTGAACCTTAGGGTTTGTGGCAGTACGGCGTGCCATATGTGAGGCGTTGGCTTGACCCTTCTATGGCTGGACCATTGGTACTGTAGCATGTGATGGATGTTTTTAAACTAATTTCAAGTGTTGAGAACTATTTGGGAAAATTTGGATGTTTGATTATTCGATCGGAATGTTTAACATTGTCTATTTATCTGGAATGTGATACAATATTTGGAATCCACATGTAGTTATGAGATAACTAATTTGAATGTTATAAATCTAGCAGTTCAGTCTCAGATGTGTAGGGTTCCTAGGCACACAAATGAGGTCTCACACGTGATCAAACATGGCCAATTCAAAATTTATCATGTGCCTACAAACCATAATACGGATCGTTGACTAGATAATGAGGCATTGCAATGCGAGTAAACAAATTTAACGCTAAAGGAAAAGGGCTACAACCTTTGTAGATCCGGTCCTCCACCTCCATAGCTCCGTGATGAAGTCTCCTCGCTGCGATCATCGGATCCCTGGCTCTAGCGTCGGCTTCATCGGAGAAATGGGCGGGCTTGGTCGTCGGCTTCGATGCCGAAGATGATCTACTTCGAGGCAACACAAGATCAAGCTTCCACATCACCAAGTCATGAAACTTGTGAAGAAAACACCTTATACTACTTGTCAAGAGGTAGAAGATGAAGAAATAGGAAGTGGGTTCACTTTAGAATTGGATTTCTCACTCTTTTTCTCATGTTGCCATTGATAGTGGCAAGGTTTCTTCATGTTGAAGATGAAGAAGATGAAGAGAGAATATATGATAAGTATTTTCTAAAAAGGAAAATAATATGAATACTTATCATATAATAACCATGGTTAGGTGTAGAGAATAGACTATGGTTAGGTGGAAAGGTTAGGGTTAAGCATGAAGACAAAATTGTCACTTAGTCAAAGCTTCATGAAGCTTCAACAACAAACAAAGAAAGCCACCATTTTCTCTTTATCTTTCAAAAAAGAATAATAAATAACTAAATAAATAGATAAATAAACAAAACCCTAACCATTAACATAACCATGGTTTAAACTAAACATACACCCAAACATTCATGTATCATCAAACATGATACAATCTTGTGCACAAAAAAATATATCACATATATAATGTGCATTTCAAGTGAGAAAATCCATTTAAAGAGAACCAATACTAGTTAATGGAAAGTAATATATCAAATATATAATTATGCATTAAATCATTAAATCAACACTTGATTCAATGATCCGGTCATGTCGCATATAACCGACTAGTATTCAATGTATCGACTTAACGAATCAATCTTCGATTCGATAACTAAGTTATATTGCATACAACCATTCGATACATTCATCGCGAGAATGGAATACGGTATCACATACACGCATTATTCTCGGTCCCGCACATATCTCATATGCGCTCCTATTTCGTTTCGCTTGAGCCAGGAAACCTCTGTGTAGGACTCTAAAGACTCGTCAATACGCCTGCAGCAAGTGATGATCATATCAAACACCCACAAGCCGCAAGCAGTCTGCTAAACGTAACGGCCACCCGGGTATTGAGCGATCAGAAGATCGACGAGCAAGCCCGCTCACACTCCTGTGAATCCAACCAGTAACACTTACCGTACAGTCCGGTCTGTTCGTCTGATATGTCGCATATCTCGCTTAGGGGTGGTAAACGTCAGACCCTAGTAGCTTGATAAGTCATGCCGACGTAGGGTCCATAACAATCGTGAAACTACTGATAACTCTTACCAGTATATCACTGCAACCCTGGCCAGGGATTTCCTGTTATGGCCAGTCGTGCATAGCGCAACATCAACCCCCAATACCGAGAGAGACGAATCCGCTCCTATCGCTCATTGCCTCCATGTGAATCGGGACTGTACCCAAAAACCACCTGTTTGCACGACTCTGTAGAGCCGTGGTAGGGTGGAAATCAAAGCACAGTGGGAGACACACAAGACTCTATGACGATCTCGGGTCAACAGACTAAGCTGTACCAGTGTCACCTGAGAACTGCCATCTGACGTGAGGTATAATACCATCTGGCATCTGGGAGTTCTCGGGGAGTCCGTTCAGTGTACCCAGTCTCCACTGAGCACCCGCATACCATCTCTGATGTCAAACACCAATGGATATGGGATCATCCATCGCCCATCACATGGGTCGAGAAGATATACGCTAGTCTACTCTGGAATATCGATGCCCCGTCTCGATATTCCCACGACTAGGAACATTGAAGGATGTACTCATGGACTACCCAGGCCCCACTAGTATGATCTGCATCATAGTCCTGGAAGTCGAGTACACATCCTAAGGGCTTTATCAACATGTAACAGAGAGACAGAAAGTATACATGTTAAGATAAAGAGCAACCAGATAGCGTACTATCATGTCGAGCAAGAAAGTCCTACCTATATATGTCCTAGAATCCACTACAATATACATCCAATGCACAGTAATGGCCTCTAGGGCATACATATAACTAACAATCTCCCACTTGCACTAGGGCCATCTGTAGCAGTGGTTGCAGTATCACATACTCAACCATCCCATATAAGTCTCTCTCTGGGAAAAAGCCTTTGTGAGTCGATCCGCCGTGTTGTCCTCTGAGTCTATTCTCCTAACCTCGATCACCTTGGAGATCATCTATCTCCATGATTAGGTGATACTGCCTAAGAATATGTCTGGGTTACTGATGGGATCGGTGTTCCTTGGCCAAAGCCACACTTCCATTGTCATACAATGGTAGGAACCTAGTTCATCTTATGAACCATTATACACCCAAACTGCCTCTTTGGTAGTATCTTTAATAGCGATGTTACCAGCCTTTATCGTCTAGTTTGCCACGGTATCTAGATTGGAGCTCTTCCAACATACCGTCCCTCCACTGAGGGTGAAGACAATGCCTGTGACTAACATTCAGTCGTCCTTATCACCCTGGAACACTTCCAGTGATTCTCCCAAGGATCGATTGATACCATCTCACTACAACTAGTGAGAATCCTAATATCCAATTAGATCTATCTCATAGATTCAAAACCCAGGATTTAGTAGGTATCACTTTGATCCTATGTGGAGAATCATTGTGATAAGTGGAGATTGATCGAGCGTAGCATAGGAAACTCCTTCCCTATCAAGAGTATGTTGTCTACGTACAATACGAGGATAACCACCTTACACTCTATTACCGTTTTGTATATACAAGGTTCATCTACCATTTTGATGAAGTCAAACACTTTGACTATCATATCAAAATGGACGTTCCAACTCCGTGATGCCTGCTTTATTCTGTAAAGCAACTTGCACACGTTTCCGCTGCTCCCACTGTTTACGAAGCCCTCTGGCTGTGTTCTTATAGACGTTCTCTTCTAAATCACTATTTAGAAAAGTAGTCATGGCACCCAACCATCAGATATCGTAGTCATGGTATGTAGCAATGGCAAGTAGGATCTGGATGGACTTAAGCATAGTCCTTAGAAAATGTTTCATCATTATCCACACCTGGTCGATGACGAAAATCTTCAACAAGCCTAGCTTTGAAAGTCTCAATTTTTCCATCTACACTAAGTAATCTTCTCAAGATATACTTGCTCCTGATGGGGATTTAACCCTTCAGATATCGCAACCAAAGTCCATACTTTGTTGGTGTATATGGATTCCATCTCAGATCGCTAAGCATCCAGCCATTCTTACAGAGTCCCTACTCTCGATGGCCTGCTCGAAACTAGTTGGGTCATCATCTCATGATGCATTCCTTGCTCCCACTGTCATCGAGAAACCGAGGTATCTCTCAAGCGGATGAGGAACCCTGCTAGATCGGCGGAGAGGCTGAGGTTCGTCGGGAACTATTGAATCCTTTGGTTCTGTCAAATCATCAGTTGCAGTTTTGTATGGCTGGAACCTTTCCAGTTCTACAGAACTGACCTTGCCTCGATCTTGTCCGGATTTTGCTTTTGACACAGGCCGGACAATCCCAAATCTTAACTTACTTAAGAGATAGGCTCTTCCCATACCATATCTTATATGGAGTGGTAGGCACTGATTGGATTCGAACCTAATTCAATAGGTATGCAGCTTCTCAAGTGCACAACTCCCTAAAAGGAAATAGGAAACTCAGCAGTACTCATCATAGAGCGCACCATATCATATAGGGTGCAATTGCTCCGCCCTTATACACCATCGTGCTATGGTGTATACGGAGGAGTAATGCTGAGAGAGAATCTCATTCTCCTTTAGAATAGTCCAGGAATGCCTTGCTCAAGTATTCTCCTCCCTGATCTTATCATAGGACATAATACTTATACCCGGTTATAGGTTCTCTACTTCTAACTTATATTCTGTGAATATCTCAAAAGGTTCGGACTTGTGTTTCAACATGAACATATGTCTGAATCTTGAGAGATTATCAGAGAACGTAATGAAGTATAAAGAACCAGTCCTGGCATGTGTAGACAGGAGACCTTATATACATCATCATGTATCAGTCCCAAGAGTTCACTAACTCTTTCTCTGTTTCCAATAAACAGAGCTATGGTCATCTTATCTCTGTGACATGACTGGCAAGTTTCACAAGATGTAAACTCAAACTGATTTAAATATGCATCTAAAATGTAAGTTCAGCCAGTTGGGTCGCATTGATATGACCTAGTCTACAATGCCTCAAGAATGATCCGTTCATTTCTGAACTCTTCCTCTTCTGTGTGTTCTGTATACTAGGAACTGTAGTTTGATTTAGAACATCAATGCTTTTAGATAACGTGCCTGAACCGATCAACTTTTGATATAGGAAATGTTCAAAACATTATCCATCAATACAAAATTTTATCATTTCTTTACTAATAAAGAGACTGATATGATTTTGTATATCAGGTTCGGTATCTAATAACATTCGTTCAGAATCAATGTATTGGTAATACAGGGTGACAGTGACCAACAGACTTGGTTGCAACACTTGCCCCGTTTTCTGTCTCATGAAACTTATCACCCGTTCTCAGTTTTCTACCCTTTTTTGGCACTATGTAACAGATTACATATCCGGGATCCTGATCCGGTATCAAATACCCAGGATACAGAGGATACTGAGAAACAGTTATTTGTAATGAACACACCCGAAGGAGATGCATCTCATGCACTTTCTTCGTTTGGGCGGCATGGGAATCCTGGTATTCCCCTAATTCCTGCTCGGTCTTATAACAATTATTAGTTGGAGCGAGACCAACGTTCCCCAGCTCAGTATAACAAGCGGGTTCGGTCAATACATCCATATTATTATCTTGATTAAGGCGTGATATGGTCGCTACCTGGAGAGAGAGAGAAGAAAACACTCTGCGTGCGCTCTTGCAAGATTAGATTGGTTATATATTTTATCAAATCAGGATGGCTCTCACTATTTTTATCAAATCTTCCTTCAAACCTTAAAAGGAAAGAATAGCCGGGATTAATTACATACTACAAGTTCGCCAATCTTTCAGCCAGGCCAGTGTCGGTACTTTGAGGGAGGTTCCCCGTGCTTTCGCACGGACCTAATTACAGTAAACCTCGTTTTCCCAGAGACGTAACCCCGTTGACACCTTTCTAGACACCTACTTGATCGGCTAATTGTAAAGTGCAAAACTCTCCCAGGAGTAACAATTACTCGCAGTGGGTATCGGGATCCAACTATCACAAAGAAGGTTTGCAATCTCATTGCAAATTTCAACACTTGAAACTCCCGATAAAGATTTTTACCCCTAGCACTTATGACCTTAACTATGGTCAACAAATCATAAGCACTAGTCAAGTTCTACCCGTCATTTCGTGATTAATTAGACCCACCCACATGACCCTTAACTAAGGTCAACAAAGTCACGCGACTGTCCTAACTAATCGCATCGTATGCAGTGTAGGAAGACATCACTTAGCTACCGTACACTGTGCCTTAACTAAAGTCAACAAACACAGCACGAATACTAAGTACTCTACTTCCTAAAATGACGGAGGGTTGCGAATGGATTTTGTGAAAACCTTTAACGCTTTGAACTTGATCTCGTTGCGGAATCAAATGGTTTTTTAAATGGAATGTTTTTTAGGCTTCTCTAGTTTTGCTAAAGGGGCCACTCCCGGTGAAGGGATCGTCGGCCCTTTCCTCGTCGAATGAGGTGCGGGATATATCATATATATCACTGTGCAAAGCAGAAACTATAGAAGCAATCAAAAGACAAACCGAGTGTGTAGCATCTGCCAGTTATTGCTAAAGGAGTCACTCCCAGTGAAGTGATCTCGGTCCTTTCCTCATCGAATAAGGTGCAGGATGTTCTATAATGAACACCGCGATGCAAAGCAAGAACGGTAGCTACCTGTTTTATTTTGAAATTCGATTCCACAACATCAATTAGGTTTATTTTCTTTCATTAATCTCATTAATGAATGTCCCATCAATTAAGTCCACCTAAACATCACAGATAAATATAACGTACGCTTATGCCATCCGCATTCGCCTCGATGTCCCGTCTGTACCGTTAGGTTAGGTAACTAACGCCAGAACGAGGCAGGGCTAGCGCGGGTGTAAAACATAAGCAACGTCTTTATAATATATCATATATACAATATACTTTATCTATCTGAACAAATCACATGATCACATCACAGATAATGCAGCAGAAAATATCATATAAAATATTGGATATACTAGGACGTCCGTGTTTTCAATACGAGCCAGTATAAAACACGGATTCCACGGTCGTGATGAATAGCCAATCCCACATCCCTAGACCCCTACGAGAGCGGCAAGCAACCCTACCAATTCTAGGGTTAGGAGACCCGGACTCGACTCCTCGAGTTGGTCTCCCACTGGACCCTAGAACCCGGTTACTTGTGCCCTCCTCCTTGGGTCTATCCTAGTGCAGAAAAGTAAATAATATACAAATGGTGACATCATCCGCAACCTGGAAGTGCCCCAATAAAAGAATATTACATACAAGTTTTTACATGAATGAAAATGAAAAACACTCATCTCACATAAAAAAAACTCCGCTATTCAAACACGACGATCCAATATAACATATCCAGCAACACATAACATCACATGTCATCAACGTAAGTAAATATGCGCATCCCAATTGTCGTTGACATATAGAAACGAAACCGGCGATATCACATATTACACTTACGGTCACCGAAAAGAAAGTGTAAAACTACAACAGTTGGAATCCGCAACCTCATTAGACATCGCATGCCTAATCAAATGAAATACTTAGACATCACATGCCTAACAATTATAAACCCCGCATTTTAGTCTCATTATCGAAAACTCTTTTTAATATAAAGTCGGGCAATTCAACAGGATTCCCGACATACTGATCGAATGCTCGTCGCAAACTTTAGTAGACGGCCGCACCCACAGTACCATCGATGAAGTGCACTAAGGCGGAACACCGCTGCCGCAAGCACACGAACGGATGTTTTCGGCGACGGGGTTCTCCTACAGTCACTTGGTCGGGGCTATGGGGCGAGACTGTCTATTAAGTTTACCAGGCGAGTATCCGCGTACACTACGTGATTTCGACGGACCTTTGATCGCATCAAAATTCCGTGGCAACCGATCAAGTGAGACTAAACTGCTATGTTTACAACATTCATTCAGTTATCTCATAACTACTTGTGAATTCCAATTATTGTATCACATTCCGGATAAATAGAAAATGTTAAACTTTCCGATCGAACAATCGAACACCTAAGTTTTCCCGAAACAGCTCAACACATGAAATCAGTTTAAAAACATTCACTTCGTGCCTCAGTACCAACGGTCCAGCCGTAGAAGGGTCAAGCCAACGTCTCACATGTGGCACGCCGTACTGCCCCAAACCCTAAGGTTCAAAGTGCAGTTCAAGACGGTCACATAATCGAGTTAAGGTTTGTTGTCTTCTAGAGGGACCATCGTGTTACTTGCACTACTTGGAATGTCATTAAACTACGGAAAAGTCCAACAATTGGAAATTTCCCGGCAGGGGGAAAAATGGGTATTTATATCCGGTCGAACTTTTTAACATATTCTAAAATTATCCGGAAAAACACATAGACAAAGTTTGATAATCCGATCGAATTTACGAACTCCCAATACAACCCAGAAAACTCAACTCTTGAGTAATTATTAAAAATTCCAAGAAAACTCAGCACTGGAAAATAGGAATTACAGTGCGAAATTCATTGAACAAGGAGACATTACGGCCGCGGAACCGCCGCACGAGCCATGCTCGTGCCGCGGAACCGCGGCGGTTTGATGGACTTAGACGCTCGTTTTGCACCATAATTCGTAGATATTCCTGCTGAATTTTTTAAGTATTTTTAATCTGGAAAAAACCTAGTTTTTGAAAAAAGTCCAGAGAGCATTTTGGAGTTTGGGTTTCGGTTCGATCGGACTTCTAACTCCGTCTACGCATCGCCTAAAGCTCTAGCTAGGCTCTGATACCACTGTAGGATTCCTAGGCACACAAATGAAGTCTCACAAGTGATCAAACATGGCCAATTCAAAATTTATCATGTGCCTACAAACCCTAATACGGATCGTTGACTAGATAATGAGGCGATGCAATGCGAGTAAACAAATTTAACGCTAAAGGAAAGGGGCTACAACCTTTGTAGATCCGGTCCTTCACCGCCATAGCTCCGTGATGAAGTCTCCTTGGTGCGATCATCGGATCCCGGGCTCTAGCGTCGGCTTCATCGGAGAAATAGGCGGGCTTGGTCGTCGGCTTCGATGCCGAAGATGATCTACGTCGAGGCAACACAAGATCAAGCTCCCACTTCACCAAGTCATGAAACTTGTGAAGAAAACACCCTATACTACTTGACAAGAGGTAGAGGATGAAGAAATAGGAAGTGGGTTCACATTAGAATTGGATTTCTCACTCTTTTTCTCAAGTTGCTATTGATGGTGGCAAGGTTTCTTCAGGTTGAAGATGAAGAAGATGAAGAGAGAATATATGATAAGTATTTTTCAAAAAGGAAAATAATATGAATACTTATCATATACTAACCATGGTTAGGTGTAGAGAATAGACTATGGTTAGGTGGAATGTGTTAGTTATATGTATGCCCTAGAGGCCATTACTATACATAGGATGTATATTGTAGTGGATGCTTGGACATATATAGGGATGACTTTCTTGCTCGACATGATAGTATGCTATCTGGTTGATATTTACCTTAACGTGTACACTGATTGTCTCTCTGTTACATGTTGGTAAAGCCCTTAGGATGTGTACTTGACTACCTGGACTATGATGCGGATCATACTAGTGGGGACATGGTAGTCCATAAGTACATCCTTCAAGGTCCCTAGTCGTGGGTGTATCGAGACGGGGCATCGATATACCAGAGTAGACTAGCGTATACCTTCTCGACCCATACAGATGGGCGATGGATGATCCCATATCCATTGGTGCTTGCCATCGGAGATGATATACGGGTGCTCAGTAGAGACTGGGTACACTGGACGGAGTCGCCGAGAACTCCCAGAAGGTATTATACCTTACGTCAGATGGCAGTTCTCTGGTGACACTAGTACAGGTTAGTCTGTTTACCCGAGATCGTCATAGAGTCTTGTGTGGTTCCCACTGTGCTTTGATTTCCACCTTACCACGTCCAAGAGGGCGTGCAAAACGGTGGTTTTTGGGTACAGTCCCGAATCACATGGAGGCAATGAGCGATAGGAGGGGATTCGTCTCTCCCGGTATAGGGAGTTGATGTTGAGCTGTGTTCGATTGGCTATAACCGGAAATCGCTGGCCAGGGTTGCTGAGATTTACTGGTAAGTGTTACCAGTAGTTTCTCGAACTGTTATAGACCTCATATCGAGCTACTGGGGTCTGAAGTTTACCACCCTTAGGCGAGATATGCGACATATCAGACGAACAGACCAGACTGTACGGTAAGTGTTACTGGTTGGATTCACAGGAGTATGAGCGGGCTTGCTCGTCGATCTTCTGATCGCTCAATACCCGGGTGGCCGTTACGTTTGGCAGACCGCTTGCGGCTTGTGGGTGTTTGATATGATCATCACCTGCTGCCGGCGTATTGACGAGTCTTTAGAGTCCTACACAGAGGTTTCCTGGCTCAAGCGATACGAAATAGGAGCGCATATGAGATATGTGCGGGACCGAGAACAATGCGTGTATGTGATACCGTATTCTATTCTCACGATGAATGTATCGATTGGTTGTATGCGATATAACCTAGTTATCGAATCGAGGATTGATTCGTTAAGCCGATACATTAGATATTAGTCGGTTATATGCGATATGACCGGATCGTTAAATCAAGTATTGATTTAATGATTTAATGCATAATTATATATTTGATATATTACTTTGCATTAACTAGTATTGGTTCACTTAAATTGGATTTTCTCACTCGAATGTGCACATTGTATATATGATATAGTTTTGTGCACTTGTTTGTATCATGTTTGATGATACATGCTCATTTGGGTTTGTGTAAAGAATTAAACCATGGTTAAGTTAATGATTAGGGTTTACATTTTTCTTATTCATTTATTTTTTTTTTCATTTAAATTAGAAATGGTGGCTTTCTTTGTTTGCTTGTTGAAGCTTCATGAAGCTTTGAACAAGTCCACCATTCTTGTCTCATGCTTAACCCTAACCATTCAAATTAACCATAGTCTATTCTCTACACCTAACCAAGGTTAGTATATGATAAGTATTCATATTATTTTCCTTTTTGAAAAGGGACTTATCATATTCTTTCTTCTTCTTCTTCTTCATCAACAAGAAGAAAAACTTGCCTCCATCAATGGCAACTTAAGAAAAAGAGTGAGAAATCCAATTCTAAAGTGAACCCACTTCCTATTTCTTCATCGTCTACCACTTGCCAAGTAGTATAAGGTGTTTTCTTCACAAGTTTCATGACTTGTTGAAGTTGGAGTTTGATCTTGAGTTTCCTCGACGTAGATCATCTTTGGCATCGAAGTCAACGACCTAACCCGATCAATTCTTCGATGAAACCACCGCGAGAGTCCGAGATCCGATGGGTACAGCGGAGGGACTTCATCACGGAGCTTTGCAGGTGGAGGACCGGATCTACAAAGGTTGTAGCCCCTTCCCTTTTAGTTAAAGTCGTTAACTTGCATTGCATCGTCTATACATCTAGTTAACGATCCGTATTAGGGTTTGTAGGCACATGGAAAATTTTGAATTAACCATGTTTGATCACTTGTGAGACCTCATTAGTGTTCCTAGGAACCCTACAGTGGTATCAGAGCCTAGCTAGAGCCTTAGGCGATGAGTAGACGTAGTTACAAGTCCGATCGAACCGAAACCCTAATACAAATTTGCTCTCTGTACATTTTTTGAAATCGGGGATTTTTGAGAATTAAAAATATGCAGAAAAATCAGCAGGAATTTCTAAGAATTACTGTGAAGCACGAGCACCTAATTCGATCATAGCGCGGCGGAACCGCAGCATTTGCATGGCTAATGCGGCCGTTCCGCGGCCAATTACTCTCTTCAGTTAACTATTTTTGCACAGTAACTTCTTTATTTTAATGCTGAGTTTTCTGGGAATTTTTAATATTTACTCAAGAGTTGAGTTTTCTAGGTTGTATTGGGAGTTCGTAGATTCGATCGGATTATCAAAATTTGTCTATGTGTTTTCCGGATATTTTAGAATGTGTTAAAAAGTTCGACCGGATATAAATACCCACTTTTTCCCCTGCCGGTAAATTTCCAATTGTTGGATTTTTCCGTAGTTTAACGACGTTCTATGTAGTGCAAGTAACGCGATGGTCCCTCTAGAAGACAACAAACCTTAACTCGATTATGTGACCGTCTTGAACTGCCCTTTGAACCTTAGGGTTTGGGGCAGTACGGCGTGCCACATGTGAGGCATTGGCTTGACCCTTCTACAGCTGGACCGTTGGTACTGAGGCACGAAGAGAATGTTTTAAAACTTATTTCATGTTTTGAGCTGTTTCGGGAAAACATGGGTGTTCGATTATTCGATCGGAAAGTTTAACATTTTCTATTTATCCGGAATGTGATACAACATTTGGAATTCACAAACAGTTATGAGATAACTGAATGAATGTTATAAACATAGCAGTTTAGTCTCACTTGATCGGTTGCCACGGAATTTTGATGCGATCAAAAGTCCGTCGCAATCACGTAGTGTATGCGGATACTCGTCGGATAAACTTAATAGACAGCCTCACTCCATAGCCCCGACCAAGTGACTGTAGGAGAACCCCGTCGCCGAAAGCATCCGTTTGGGTGCTCGCGGCAGCGGTGTTCCGCCTTGGTGCACTTCGTCGACGGTATCAGGGGTGCGACCGCCTACTAAAGTTTGCGACGAGCATTCGATCATGATGTCGGGAATCTTGTTGAATTGCCCGACTTGATATTGAAAAAAGTTTTCGATAATGGGACTAAAATGCGGGGTTTATAATTGT
Organism: Agapanthus africanus; assembly: GCA_030015575.1. NCBI lineage: Eukaryota > Viridiplantae > Streptophyta > Magnoliopsida > Asparagales > Amaryllidaceae > Agapanthus > Agapanthus africanus. The sequence continues at coordinate 497,626,077 of JASDDO010000019.1, read as the reverse complement.
TAGGCATGTGATGTCTAAGGAACTCATTGGTTTAGGCATACGATGTCTAAGGAGGTTGCGGATTCCAACTGTTGTAGTTTTATACTTTCTTTTCTGTGACCGTAAGTGTAATATATGATATCGCCGGTTTCGTTGCTATATGTCAACGACAATTGGGATGCGCATATTTACTTACGTTGATGACATGTGATGTTATGTGTTGCTGGATATGTTATATTGGATCGTCGTGTTTGAATAGCCGGGGTTTTTTATGTGAGATGAGTGTTTTTCCTTTTCATTCATGTAAAAACTTGTATGTAATATTCTTTTATTGGGGAACTTCCATGTTGCGGATGATGTCACCATTTGTATATTATTTACTTTTCCGCACTAGGATAGACCTAAGGAGGAGGACACAAGTAACCGGGTTCTGGAGTCCAGTGGGAGACCAACTCGAGGAGTCGAGTCCGGGTCTCCTAACTCTAGAATTGATAGGGTTGCTTGCCGCTCTCGGAGGGGTCTAGGGGTGTGGGTTTGGCTATTCATCGCGACTGTGGAATCCGTGTTTTATACTGGCTCATATTGAAAACACGGACGTCCTAGTATATCCAATATTTCATATGATTCTTCTGCTGCGATATCTGTGATGTGATCATGTGATGTTCTGTGATAAATATTGTATATAGTATATATGATATATTATATAAGCGTTACTTATGTTTTACACCCGCGCTAGCCCTTCCCCGCTCTGCCGTTAGTTATCTAACCTAACGGTGCACGAGGGGACATCGAGGCGAATGCGGATTGCATAAATGTACGTCGTATTTATCTGTGATGTTTTGGTACTTAAATGATGGGACTTCATTAATATGATTAATGAAAGAAAAAGAAACCTAAGATGTTGTGGAATCGAATTTCAAAAATAAAACAGGTAGCTACTGTTCTTGCTTTGCACAGCGGTATATATGATATATCCTGCACCTTATTCGATAAGGAAAGGACCGAGATCCCTTCACCGGGAGTGACTCCTTTAGCAATAACTGGCAGATGCTACACACTCGGTTTGTCTTTTGATTGCTTTTAAGAGTTTTTGCTTTGCACAGTGATATATATGATATATCCCGCACCTTATTCTATAAGGAAAGGGCCGACGATCCCTTCACCGGGAGTGACCCCTTTAGCAAAACTAGAAAAGCCTCGAAAACACTCCATTTCGAAAATCATTTGATTCTACAACGATATCATGTTCATTACGCAATAGGTTTTCAGAAAAACCTGTCGTAGCCCTCCGTCATTTCAGATAAGTACTAGTTAGTATTCGTGCTACGTTTGTTGACTATGTTAAGGCGTAGTGTGCGGTAGCTAATTAGTGCTTATCTGAATAAGCATATGATGCGATTGGATTAGGGTAGTCATGCGACTTTATTGACTATGTTAAGGGTCGTGCGGGTGGGTTTAATTCAATCGGGAAATGACGGGTTGAACTTGACTAGCACTTATGATTTGTTGACTATGTTAAGGTCATATAGCTGCCAGGGGCAAAATATTATCGGGAATTTCAAGTGTTGAAATTTGCAATGAGATTGCATATCTTCTATGAGATAGTTGGATCCCGATACCCACTGCGAGTAATTGTTACTCCTGGGAGAGTTTTACACATTACAATTAGCCGATCAAGTAGGTGTCTAGAAAGGTGTTAACGAGGTTACGCCTCTGGGAAAATGAGATTTACATTAATTAGGTTCGTGCGAAAGCATGGGGGACCTCCCTCAAAGTACCGACACTGGCCTGGCTGAAAGATTGGCGAACTTGTAGTGTGTAATTAATCCCGGCTAGTCTTTCCTTTTAGGGTTTGAAGGAAGATTTCATAAAAATAGTGGGAGCCATCCTGATTAGATAAAATAATAACCAATCTGATCTTACAAGAGCATACGCTGAGTGTTTTCTTCTCTCTCTCTCCAGGTAGCGACCATATCACGCCTTAATCAAGATAATAATACGGATTATTGACCGAACCCGCTTGTTATACTGAGCTGGGGAACGTTGGTCCCGCTCCAACTTATAATTGTTATAAGACAGAGTAGGAAATTGGGGAATACCAGATTTCCCGTGCCGCCCAAACGAAGAAAGTGCATATGATGCATCTCCTTCGGGTGTGTTCATTACAAAGAACTGTTTCTCAAATGTCTTCTACGTCCTGGGTATTTGATACCGGATCAGGATCCCAGATATGTAATCTGTTACATAGGGCTACAGATAGGTAGAGAACTGAGAATGGATGATAAGTTTCATGAGACAGAAAACGGGGCAAGTGTTGCAGCCAAGTCTGTTGGTCACTGTCACCCTGTATCCCAAATACATTGATTCTGAACGAATGTTATTAGATACCGAACCTGATATACAAAATCATGTCAGTCTCTTTATTAGTAAAGAAATGATAAAATTTTGTATTGTTGGATAATCTTTTGAACATTTCCTATATCAAAAGTTGATCGGTTCAGGCACGTTATCTAAAAGCATTGATGTTCAAAATCAAACTACAGGTCTTAGTACATGGAACACACACAAGAGGAAGAGTTCAGAAATGAACAAATCCTTCTTGAGGTATTGTAGACTAGGTCATATCAATGCGACCCGACTAGCTTAAGTTACATTTAGATGCATATTTAAATTAGTTTGAATTTACATCTTGTGAAACATGCCAGTCATGTCACAGAGATAAGATGACCACATCTCTGTTTATTGGTAACAGAGAAAGAGTTGGTAAACTCTTGGGACGATACATGTTGATGTATGTAGGTCCCCTGTCTACACATGCGAAGACCGGTTCTTTATACTTCATTACATTCTCTGATGATCACTTTAGATTCAGACATATGTTCCTTTTGAAACACAAGTCCGAACCTTTTGAGATATTCACAGAATATAAGTTAGAAGTAGAGAACCAATACGGGTATAAGTATTATGTCCTTTGATGTGATCAAGGAGGAGAATACTTGAGCATGGAAATCCTGGACTATTCTAAAGGAGAATGAGATTCTCTCTCAGCATTACTCCTCCGTATACACCATAGAATGATGGTATATCGGGGCGGAGCAATCACACCCTATATGATAAGGTGTGCTCTATGATGAGTACCATTGACTTACCTATTTCCTTTTTGGGTGTTATGCACTTGAGAAGTTGCATACCTATTGAATAGGGTTCCAATCAAATCAGTTGCCTACCACTTCATATGAGATATGATAAGGGAAGAGCCCATCTCTTAAGTTAGTTAAGATTTGGGTTGTCCGGCCTATGTCTAAAAACAAAATCCGGACAAGCTCGAGGCAAGGTCTGTTATGTAGAACTGGAAATGTTCCAGCTATACAAACTGCAGCTGATGATTTGAAAGAACCAAAGGATTCAATAGTTACCAACGAACCTCAGCCTCTCCGCCGATCTAGTAGGGTTTCTCACCCACCTGAGAGTTACTTCGGTTTCTCTATGACAGTGGGAGCGAGGATTGCATCATGAAATGATGACCCAACTAGTTTCGAGTAGGCCATCGAGAGTAGGGACTCTGTTAGAATGGCTGGATGCTTAGTGATCTGAGATGGAATCCTTATACACCAACAAAGTATGGACTTTGGTTGCTATATCTGAAGGGTTAAATCCACATGAGGAGCAAGTATATCTTGAGAAGATTACTTGGTGTAGATGGAAAAGTGGAGACTTTCAAAGCTAGATTTGTTAAAGGTTTTTGTCATCGACCAGGCGTGGATAATGATGAAACCTTTTCCAGTAGCTATGCTTATGTCCATCCGGATACTACTTGCCACGGCTACATACCATGACTACGATATCTGGCGGTTGGGAGTCATGACAGCTTTTCTAAATGATGTTTTAGAAGAGGGCGTCTATAAGTACACAGCCAGAGGGCTTCGTAAAAAGGTGGGAGCAGCGGAAACGTGTGCAAGAAGTTTTATGTGATAAAGCAAGCATCGCGGAGTTGGAACATCTGTTTTGATGGATTAGTCATAGAGTTTGACATCATAAAAATGGTAGATGAACCTTGTATATACAAAAAGGTAGTAGGGAGTATGGTGGTGATCGTCGTAGAGTACGTGGATGACATACTCTTGATGGGGAAGGAGTTTCCTATGCTACGCTCGGTCAATCTCCGCTTATCACAAGGATTCTCCATATAGGATCAAAGTGATACCTCCTAAATCCTGAGTTTTCATCTATGAGATAGATGTAATTGGATATTAGGATACTCACTAGTTGTAGTGAGATGGTATCAATTGATCCTGGGGAGAATCACTGGAAAGGTTCCAGAGTGAAAAGGACGACTGAATGTCAGTCACAGGCATTGTCTTTACCCTCAGTAAAGGGACGGTATGTTGGAAGAGTTCCAAGCTAAATACCGTGGCTTACTAGACAATAAAGGCAGGATACATCGCTACTCAAGATGCTACCAAAGAGGAAGTCTGGGTGTATATTAGTTCATGAGATGAACATCGTTCCTACCATTGTGAGACAATGGAGTTGTGGCTTATGCCTAGGAATGCCCGTCCCGTCAGTGATCCAGACATATTCTAAGGCAGTATCACCTGATCATGGAGATGGTTGATCTCCAGGGTGATCGAGGTTAGGAGAGTAGACTCAGAGGACAACACGGCGGATCCACTCACAAAGGCCTTTTCCCAGAGAGAGACTTTTATGGGATGGTTGAGTATGAGACACTACAACCACTGCTATCAGATGGCCCTAGTGCAAGTGGGAGATTGTTAGTTATATGTATGCCCTAGAGGCCATTACTATACAAAGGATGTATATTATAGTGGATGCTTGGACATATATAGGGATGACTTTCTTGCTCGACATGATAGTATGCTATCTGGTTGATCTTTACCTTAACGTGTAAACTGATTGTCTCTCTGTTACATGTTGGTAAAGCTCTTAGGATGTGTACTTGACTACCTGGACTATGATGCGGATCATACTAGTGGGGACATGGTAGTCCATAAGTACAATCCTTCAAGGTCCCTAGTCGTGGGTGTATCGAGACGGGGCATCGATATACCAGAGTAGACTAGCGTATACCTTCTCGACCCATACAGATGGGCAATGGATGATCCCATATCCATTGGTGTTTGACATCGGAGATGATATACAGGTGCTCAGTGGAGACTGGGTACACTGGACGGACTCGCCGAGAACTCCCAGATGGTATTATACCTTACGTCAGATGGCAGTTCTCTGGTGACACTAGTACAGGTTAGTCTGTTGACCCGAGATCGTCATAGAGTCTTGTGTGGTTCCTACTGTGCTTTGATTTCCACCTTACCATGTCTAAGAGGGCGTGCAAAATGGTGGTTTTTGGGTACAGTCCCGAATCACAAGGAGGCAATGAGCGATAGGAGGGGATTCGTCTCTCCCTGTATAGGGAGTTGATGTTGAGCTGTGTTCGATTGGCTATAACCGGAAATCCCTGACCAGGGTTGATGAGATTTACTGGTAAGTGTTATCAGTAGTTTCTCGAACTGTTATAGACCTCATATCGACACGACTTATCGAGCTACTGGGGTCTGACGTTTACCACCCCTAGGCGTGATATGCGATATATCAGACGAACAGACCGGACTGTACGGTAAGTGTTACTGGTTGGATTCACAGGAGTATGAGTGGGCTTGCTCGTCGATCTTCTGATCGCTCAATACTCGGGTGGCCGTTACGTTTGGCAGACCGCTTGCGGCTTGTGGGTGTTTGATATGATCATCACCTGCTGCCAGCGTATTGACGAGTCTTTAGAGTCCTACACAGAGGTTTCCTGGCTCAAGCGAAACGAAATGGGAGCACATATGAGATATGTGCGGGACCGAGAACAATGCGTGTATGTGATACCGTATTCTATTCTCGCGATGAATGTATCGATTGGTTGTATGCGATATAACCTAGTTATCGAATCGAGGATTGATTGGATAAGCCGATACATTAGGTATTAGTCGGTTATATGCGATATGACCGGATCCTTAAATCAAGTATTGATTTAATCATTTAATGGATAATTATATATTTGATATATTACTTTGCATTAACTAGTATTGGTTCACTTAAATTGGATTTTCTCACTCGAATGTGCACATTGTATATATGATATAGTTTTGTGCACTTGTTTGTATCATGTTTGATGATACATGCTCACTTGGGTTTGTGTAAAGAATTAAACCATGGTTAAGTTAATGATTAGGGTTTACATTTTTCTTATTCATTTATTTTTTTTTTTCATTTTGGAAAAGATAAATTAGGAATGGTGGCTTTCTTTGTTTGCTTGTTGAAGCTTCATGAAGCTTTGAACAAGTCCACCATTCTTGTCTCAAGCTTAACCCTAACCATTCAAATTAACCATAGTCTATTCTCTACACCTAACCAAGGTTAGTATATGATAAGTATTCATATTATTTTCCTTTTTGAAAAAGGACTTATCATATTCTTTCTTCTTCTTCTTCTTCTTCAACAAGAAGAAAAACTTGCCTCCATCAATTGCAACTTGAGAAAAAGAGTGAGAAATCCAATTCTAAAGTGAACCCACTTTCTATTTCTTCATCCTCTACCACTTGCCAAGTAGTATAGGGTGTTTTCTTCACAAGTTTCATGACTTGTTGAAGTTGGAGTTTGATCTTCAGTTGCCTCGACGTAGAACATCTTCGGCATCGAAGTCGACGACCTAGCCCGATCAATTCTTCGATGAAACCACCGCGAGAGTCCGAGATCCGATGGGTACAGCGGAGGGACTTCATCACGGAGCTATGTAGGTGGAGGACCGGATCTACAAAGGTTGTAGCCCCTTCCCTTTTAGTTAAAGTCGTTAACTTGCATTGCATCGTCTATACATCTAGTTAACGATCCGTATTAGGGTTTGTAGGCACATGGAAAATTTTGAATTAGCCATGTTTGATCACTTGTGAGAACTCATTAGTGTTCCTAGGAACCCTACAGAATGGTTAGGGTTAAGCATGAAGACAAAATGGTCACTTAGTCAAAGCTTCATGAAGCTTCAACAACAGACAAAGAAAGCCACCATTTTCTCTTTATCTTTCAAAAAAGAATAATAAATAACTAAATAAGTAGATAAATAAACAAAACCCTAACCATTAACATAACCATGGTTTAAAGTAAACATACACCCAAACATTCATGTATTATCAAACATGATACAATCTTGTGCACAAAAAAAATATATCACATATACAATGTGCATTTCAAGTGAGAAAATCCATTTAAAGTGAACCAATACTAGTTAATGCAAAGTAATATATCAAATATATAATTATGCATTAAATCATTAAATCAACACTTGATTCAATGATCCGGTCAGGTCCAATATAACCGACTAGTATTCAATGTATCGACTTATCGAATCAATCTTCGATTCGATAACTAGGTTATATCGCATACAACCATTCGATACATTCATCGCGAGAATGGAATACGGTATCACAAACACGCATTATTCTCGGTCCCGCACATATCTCATATGCGCTCCTATTTCGTTTCGCTTGAGCCAGGAAACCTCTGTGTAGGACTCTAAAGACTCGTCAATACGCCGGCAGCAGGTGATGATCATATCAAACACCCACAAGCCGCAAGCGGTCTGCTAAACGTAACGGCCACCCGGGTATTGAGCGATCAGAAGATCGAGGAGCAAGCCCGCTCACACTCCTGTGAATCCAACCAGTAACATTTACCGTACAGTCCGGTCTGTTCGTCTGATATGTCGCATATCTCGCCTAGGGGTGTTAAACGTCAGACCCTAGTAGCTTGATAAGTCATGCCGACGTAGGGTCCATAACAATCGTGAAAGTACTGATAACTCTTACCAGTATATCACTGCAACCCTGGCCAGGGATTTCCTATTATGGCCAGTTGTGCATAGCGCAACATCAACCCCCAATACCGGGAGAGATGAATCCTTTCCTATCGCTTATTGCCTCCATGTGAATCGGGACTGTACCCAAAAACCACCTGTTTGCACGACTCAGTAGAGCCGTGGTAGGGTGGAAATCAAAGCACAGTGGGAGACACACAATACTCTATGACGATCTCGGGTCAACAGACTAAGCTGTACCAGTGTCACCTGAGAACTGCCATCTGGCGTGAGGTATAATACCATCTGGGAGTTCTTGGCGAGTCCGTTCAGTGTACCCAGTCTCCACTGAGCACCCGCATACCATCTCTGATGTCAAACACCAATGGATATGGGATCATCCATCGCCCATCACATGGGTCGAGAAGATATACGCTAGTCTACTCTGGAATATCGATGCCCCGTCTCGATATTCCCACGACTAGGAACATTGAAGGATGTACTCATGGACTACCCAGGCCCCACTAGTATGATCTGCATCATAGTCCTGGAAGTCGAGTACACATCCTAAGGGCTTTATCAACATGTAACAGAGAGACAGAAAGTATCTTTGTTAAGATAAAGAGCAACCAGATAGCGTACTATCATGTCGAGCAAGAAAGTCCTAACTATATATGTCCCAGCATCCACTACAATATACATCCAATGCACAGTAATGGCCTCTAGGGCATACATATAACTAACAAGATGATCGGTTGCCACGGAATTTTGATGTGATCAAAAGTCCGTCGCAATCACGTAGCGTACGTGGATACTCGCCGGGTAAACTTAACAGACAACCACGCCCCATAGCCCCGACCAAGTGACTGTAGGAGAACCCCGTCGCCAAAAGCATCCGTTCAGGTGCTCACGGCAGCGGTGTTCCGCCTTAGTGCACTTCGTCGACGACATCGGGGGTGAGGCCGTCTACTAAAGTTTGCGACGAGCATGCGATCGGTATGTCGGGAATCTTGTTGAATTTCCCGACTTGGTATTGAACGAGTTATCGATAATGAGACTAAAATACGGGGTTTATAATTGTTAGGCATGTGATGTCTAAGGAATTCATTTGGTTAGGCATGCGATGTCTAAGGAGTTTGCGGATTCCAACTGTTGTAGTTTTACATTTTCTTTTCTGTGACCGTAAGCGTAGTATGTGGTGTATCGCCGGCTTCGTTGCTATACATCAACGACAATCGGAATACGCATACTTACTTACGTTGATGATATGAGATATTATGTGTTGCTGTGATATGTTATATTGGATCGTCGCGTTCTGAATAGCCGGGGGATTTATGTGAGATGAGAGCTTTTCTTTTTCATTCATGTAAAATTCATTTTTATGTAATATTCTTTTATTGGGGCATTTCCGGGCTGAGAATGATGTCACCATTGTATATTATTTACTTTTCCGCATTATGTAGACCCAAGAAGGGGAGCACAAGTAAACGGGTTCTAGGGTCCAGTGGGAGACCATCTCGAGGAATCGAGCCCGGGTCTCCTAACCCTAGAATTGGCAGTGTTGCTTGCCGCTCTCGTAGGGGTCTAGGGATATGGGTTTGGCTATTCATCATGACCGTGGAATCCGTGTTTTATACAGGCTCATATTAAAACACGGACGTCCTAGTATATCCAATATTTCATATATGTTCTTCTGCTACACTGTTCTGTGATAAGATCATATTACTGCCTGAGACGAATGTTTATATTATATATATGAGATATATATTATATATTGTTGATTTCGTTTCATATCTGATGCTTGTGAAGCATAATAAAATAGGACTTCATTAATGAGATTAATGAAATAAAAGAAACCTATGATGGTGTAGAAACTTGTTTAAAAACTAGTAGCTCTAGTTCTTGCTTTGCATAGCGGTGTTCCTTGTAGAACATCCAGCACCTTATTCGATAAAGAAAGAGCCGAGATCCCTTCACCGAGAGTGACCTCTTTAGTGAAACTAGCAGATGCTACAAACTCGGTTTGTCTTTTGATTGTTTCTATATTTTTTGCTTTGCATAGTGATATTTGTGAAATATCCTACACCTTATTCAATGAGGAAAGAGCCGACGATCTCTTCACCGGGAGTGACCTCTTTAGCGAAACTAGAAAAGCCTCAAAAACATTCCATTTAAAATCACTCGATTCTACAACGATATCAAGTTCATTACGCAAAGGGTTTTCTTAAAAACCTGCGAAGCCCTCCGTCATTTCAGATAAGTACTACTTAGTATTCGTGCTGCGGTAGTTTGGCATGCGTCAAGGCGTAGTGTACGGTAGCTAACTAGTGCTTATCTGCTAGCATACGATGCGATTGGATTAGGGTATTCGTACAGCGTTGTTTGGCATGCGTCAAGGGTCGTACGGGTGGGTTTAATTCAATCACGAAATGTACGGGTTGAACTTGACTAGCGGACTATGGGTTGTTTGGAATGCGTCAAGGTCATAGCACGCCAGGGGTAAAAATATTTTTCGAAATTTCAAATGTTGAAATTTGCAATGAGATTGCATACCTTCTATGAGATAGTTGGATCCCGATACCCGCTGCGAGTAGGAGTTACTCCTGGGAGAGTTTTACACATTACAATTAGCCGATCAAGTTGGTGTCTAGAATTGTGTCAACGGGGTTACGCCCCTGGGAAAACGAGGTTTACTTTAATTAGGTTCGTGCGAAAGCACGGGGGACCTCCCTCAAAGTACCGGCACTAGCCTGGCTGAAAGATTGGCGAACTTGTAGCGTGTAATTAATCCCGGCTAGTCTTTCTTTTTATGGTTTGAAGGAAGATTTGATTAAAACAGTGGGAAACATCCTGATTAGATATATTAGATAACCAATCTAATCTTGAAAGAGCATACGCTGAGTGTTTTCTTCTCTCTCTCTCTTCTGGTAGCGACCATATCACGCCTTAATCAAGATAATAATACGGATGAATTAACCGAACCCGCTTGTTATACTGAGCTGGGGAACGTTGGTCCCGCTCCAACTTATAATTGTTATAAGACAGAGCAGGAAGTTGGGGAATACTAGATTTCCCGTGCCGCCCAAACGAAGAAAGTGCTTGCTGATGCATCATCTTCGAGTATGTTCATTACATAGAACTGTTTCTCAGTATCCTTCACGTCCTGGGTATGAGATACCGAATCAGGATCCCATATATGTAATTTTTTACATGGGCTACAGATAGGTAGAGAACTGAGAATGGGTTATAAGTTTCATGAGATAGAAACCGTGCAAATGTTTCAGCCAAGTCTGTTAGTCACTATCACCCTGTATTACTAGAATACATTGATTCTGAACGAATGTTATTAGATACCGAACCTGATATACAACATCATATCAATCTCTTTATTAGTAAAGAAGGGTATAATTTTGTATTGCTGAATAATATTTTGAACATTTCCTATATCAAGAGTTGATCGGTTCAGGCACGTTATCTAAAAGCATAGACGTTCTAAATCAAACCACAGTTCTTAACGTATAGAACACATACAAGAGGAAGAGTTCAGAAATGAACGAATCTTTCTTGAGGCATTGTAGACTAGGTCATATCAATGTGACCCGACTAGCTAAAGTTTCATTTAGATGCATATTTAAATCTGTTTGAATTTACATCTTGTGAAACTTGCCGGTCATGTCACAAAGATAAGATGACCATAGCTCTGTTTATTGGAAACAGAGAAAGAGTTAGTGAACTCTTGGGATTGAAACATGCTAATGTATGAAGGCTCCCTGTCTACACATGCCAAGACCGGTTCTTTGTACTTCATTATATTCACTGATGATCTCTCTAGAATCAGACATATGTTCCTGTTGAAACACAAGTCTGAACCTTTTGTGCTATTCACAGAATATAAGTTAGAAGTAGAGAACCAAATACGGGTATAAGTATTATGTCCTTTGATGAGATCAGGGAGGAGAATACTTGAGCACGGAATTCCTGCACTATTCTAAAAGAGAATAAGATTCTCTCTCAGCATTACTCCTCCGAATACATCACAGCACGATGGTATATCGCGGCGGAGCAATAACACCCTATGTGATATGGTGTGCTCTATGATGAGTACTACTGAGTTTCCTATTTCCTTTTGGGAGTTATGCACTTGAGAAGCTGCATACCTATTGAATAGGGTTCAAATCAAATCAGTTGCCTACCGCTTCATGTGTGATATGTAAAGGGAAGAGCCCATATCTTAAGCTTGTTAAGATTTGGGGTTGTCCGGCTTATGTCTAAAAGAAAAATCCGGACAAGCTCGAGATAAGGTTAGCTCTGTAAAACTGGAAGCAGTTCCAGCTATACAAACGGCAGCTGATGATTTGGTAGAACCAAAGGATTCAGTAGTTTCCAACGAACCTCAGCCTCTCCGCCGATCTAGTAGGGTTCCTCACCCACCCGAGAGATGCTTCGGTTTCTCTGTGACAGTGGGAGCGAGGATTGCATCATGAGATGATGACCCAACTAAGTTTCGAGCTGGCCATCAGGAGTGCGACTCTGTAAGAATGGCTGGATGCTTAGTGATCTGAGATGGAATTCTTATACACCAACAAAGTATGGACTTTGGTTGCTTTATCTGAAGGGTTAAATCCCCATCAGGAGCAAGTATATCTTAAGAAGATTACTTGGTGTACATGGAAAAGTTTAGACTTTCAAAGCTATGCTTAAGTCCATCCAGATCCTACTTGCCACGGCTACATACCATGACTACGATATCTGGATGTTGGGTGTCTTGACTGCATTTCTAAATGATGATTTGGAAGAGAGCGTCTATAAGTACACAGCCAAAGGACTTCGTAGACAGTGGGAGCAGCGGAAACGTATGCAAGTTGCCTTATAGGATAAAGCAGGCATCGCGGAGTTGGAACGTCTGTTTTGATGTGGTAGTCAAAGAGTTTGACTTCATCAAAATGGTAGATGAACCTTGTATATACAAAAAGGTAGTAGGGAGTATGGTGGTGATCTTCGTAGAGTACGTGGATGACATACTCTTGATAGGGAAGGGGTTTCCTATGCTACGCTCGGTCAATCTCCGCTTATCACAAAGATTCTCCATATAGGATCAAAGTGATACCTCCTAAATCCTGGGTTTTGGATCTATGAGATAGATCTAATTGGATGTTAGGATACTCACTAGTTGTAGTGAGATGGTATCAATCAATCCTGGGGAGAATCACTGGAAAGGTTCCAGGATGATAAGGACGACTGAATGTCAATCGCAGGCATTGTCTTTACCCTCAGTAGAGGGACGGTATGTTGGAAGAGTTCCAAGCTAGATACCGTGACATACTAGACGATTAAAGGCAAGATACATCGCTACCAAGGATGTTACCAAAGAGGCAGTCTAGATACATATAAGTTCATGAGATGAACTTCGTTCCTACCATTATGTGACAATGGAGTTGTGGCTTTTGCCAAGGAACCCCCCGTCCCATCTGAAATCCAGATATAATTCTTAGGCAGTATCACCTGATCATGGAGATGGTTGATCTCCAGGAAGATCGAGGTTAGGAGAGTAGACATAGAGGACGACAGTGCGGATCCACTCACAAAGGTCTTTTTCCCAGTAGAGACTTTTATGGGATGGTTGAGTATGAGATACTTCAACCACAGCTAATTGTTGGGTACGTGATACCATAACAGATGGCCCTAGTGCAAGTGGGAGATTGTTAGTTATATGTATGCCCTAGAGGCCATTACTGAACATATGATGTATATTGTAGTGGATGCTAGGACATATATATAGAGGAATTTCTTGCTCGACATGATAGTATGCTATCTGGTTACACTTTATCTTAACATGTACTCTGATTGTCTCTATGTTACATGTTGATAAAGCCCTTAGAATATGTACTCGACTACTGGGACTATGTTGAGATCATACTAGTGGGGCCACGGTAGTAGACGAGTACATCCTATAACTGTTCCTAGTCGAGGGTGTATCGAGACAGGTCATCGATACACCAGAGTAGAATAGCGTATACGCATCTTGACCCATATGATGGGCGATGGATGATCCCATATCCATCGGTGTTTGAAATCAAGGATAGTGTACGGGTGCTCAGTAGAGACTGGGTACACTGGACGGACTCGCCGAGAAGTCCCAGATGGTATTATACTTCACGTCAGATGGCAGTTCTCCGGTGACATTGGTACAGAGTAGTCTGTTGACCCGAGATCGTCATAGAGTCTCGTGTGATTCCCACTGTGCTTTGATTTCCATCATACCACGTCCAAGAGGGCGTGCAAAAAGGTGGCTTTTTGGTACAGTCCCGAATTATATGGAGGCAATGAGCGATAGGAGGGGATTCGTCTCTCCCGGTATAGGGAGTTGATATTGTGCTGTGTTCGATTGGCTATAACCGGAAATCCCTGGCCAGGGTTGCTGAGATTTACCGGTAAGTGTTATCAGTAGTTTCTCGAACTGTTATAGACCTCATATCGACACGACTTATCGAGCTACCAGGGTCTGACGTTTACCACCCCTAGGCGAGATATGCGACATATCAGACGACGAGACCGGACTGTACGGGAGTGTTACTGATTGGATTCACAGGAGAATGTACAGGCTTACTTGTTGATCTTCTGAGCGCTCAATACCTGGGTGGCTGTTACGTTTAGCTGACCGCTTGCAGCTTGTGGGTGTTTAATATGATCATCACCTACCGCCGGCGTATTGACGATTCTTTAGAGTCCTACACAGAGGTTTCTTGGCTCAGGAAAAACGGAGTAGGAGCACATATGTGATATGTGCGGGACCGAGGATAATGCGGTATGTGATACCGTATTGGATTCTCGCGATATGAGATATCGGCCGGGTATATGTGATATAGCCGGGTCATCGTATTAATCGGTTATGTGCGATATAGCCGGATTGTCGGATCAAGTGTTGATTCGATAATTTAATGTATAATAATATATATGATATATTAAATTACATTAACTAATATTAGCTCACCAAAAGATTATTTTTCTCACTCGGGTAATACATTGATATATATGCGATATATGTTAATTGTATTATATTATTCTGTTACAATAAATATTGTATATGTGATATATAATATTGTAACATGATATGATAACTAATGCAACATGTTTAGTAGAGATTAAACAAGATTAAGATTTGATTTGGGTTAATACTTTCTAGATGTTTCTTTTTGTTTTTGCAAAGATATTTACATATGACTCATGCTTTAACCCAACCCAAACCCTAACCCTAGTTAATTCTTTACATGGGTTTAGTTTACCATGGTTGCATTATTCATCATTATCTTCTTAGCATTATTCATCACAAAAGGATTATGATATTCTTCTTCTTCTTCCTTCCTCTTTCTTTCATGGAAAAAGCTTTCTAGCTTTTTTCCAAGTGATGAAAATGATTGAGAATAAGAAAATAAAAGAGAGCAAAAATCCTACTTCATCATTCTCATCTATCCTTGCCCTTTAGATGAGAGTGTTCACCTCATTTAGTGAGTGTTAGCTTGTGTTAATGAAACTTCAAGGTAGATCATCTTTGTTATCGAAGATCGGAAGCAAGACTGCATCTTTCTCTTCGTGAAGCCTCTCGAGAGTCCGGAACACGATGATCGCAGCGAAGGGACCTCAACACGGAGCTTAAGAAGTGAAGGATCGGATCTACAAAGGTTGTAATCCCTCTCACTTAATGTTAAAGAGTTTAACATGCTTGTTTTCGCATAAACTCTAATTTAAAAATCCGGCTTTGGGTTGTTCGGCACGGCTAAATTTTAAATCGGGCATGGTAGATGCCTTATAGACCCTTGTGCGTGTGCCTAGCAACCCTACAGTATGCAGTTCAGCAGAAACGAGTTTTGGGAGAGATCCTGACAAGTTCTTTCTGGAAATACTAAACGAGAAGACTTGGACCAGGATCGGTCGTATTACGCACACCCGGTAGGCCAGAGTTCAGCATCGTCGACGAGACATGTTATGAGTGACCATGATAAATGGCTAGAGATCTTTAGAGGATGTGACAGAACAGAACTGTATCCGTCGTCATTTCCATGTTGGGCCGTTGAGCTGAGGAGATGTGCAATTGATAATTCGCAGTGAGAGACGAGAGCCTAAGGACACAAGGCCCTAGACAATGAACATGAGGCAAGTAGATATCTTGCTATGCTACCTTGGATGCACCGACACCTTCTCGACTTGAAAGAATGACATATCGACGGCAGTGTTTACGATTTGTGATTTGGTGATTCGAATATCACGTATCCGTCATTTTGGATTTCGGTATTTTGGGCAATTTATTGTATGATTCGGATTTTGTGCACCACAGTTGCACACGACTACGATTTGATGTTATTCAAGATGTTGATTTTGATTTCATGCCTATCGTATGTATGTGATTTGACTTGTGCTTTCGGTGTAGTTTTCATGCACTTTTAGTACTCAGATTCGTTTTTGTGCACGCTGATGCACGTGGTTGTGAGATTTTATGTCACGGTATAACTGATTTGGATTTAAATGTGTTGTATACCATCGATTTCGATTGTGATACTCGATATTTGTTTTCGTGCACCTTGTGCACTTGATTTGGATTCTTGCGCATACTTGAGGCGTTTGATGCGCTTTTGGTGGACACCAGATGCACTAAATCGGGATTCTTCGTGCATATCAGATGCACCTTATATTGTTGTCAGGCACACCCATTGCCTTTGACAAGTGTTTTCGTACACACCCGTTGCACTTAGATTTTGTTTCTATGCGCATGTATGCCATATTCATGGATTTCGATTTTTGTGCGCACCAGACGCACGTGGCATTGTTACATGTACGATTGAGTACGATTTCTTTTGAGCAGTATGTTTTATGATATTTACTATTTAGTATAGCAGCTGAGCAGGACTAGTCAGAGGATAGTACCTGAATATGTTTTTGGAAATATTGATAATTATCAGAGGGATTTCCAAAAAGGAGCTATAGTCTCAGTATTTACCTACGTGTCCGTGATGACACGAAACATTTTATAAAGGTAACCCTTCTAAATTATTTTCAAAACGGCGGGACGTATGTTGAACGAAAGACATATATATGTATATAGAATTATTTTCTTACAAATAAACGTCCGCTACTTGTGCTGTGATACGCGCATTGCACAGCGACTTGAAAAGGCTTGGCATGCAATTCTTTCAAATGTTTTGACGAATTTACAACGATGCATACTATGTACATGTCACAGTTTTGAGTATATCGTGTTGGGTTTCGTATTGGACTTTGACCTTGGTGTCTTGACCATAACTCCGATGAATGCGTGATACTTGGCGGATTTTTGTACTTGTCTTTCATACGCGTGCATTGCGCTAAGATTCGTTTTATGTATTGATAATTTAGGAGCCCCGACGACTTGATTGTTTTGCTGAAATGTATTAGTATTTGGGGGAGTTATAAATTTAAATTCGGGGACCGAATTTCTTTAAGGGGGGAAGATTGTAACGTTTTGAAAATCGTTTAGGTGAATTTTGGTTTATCGGTAAAATAACATGTGTTTTCCGTAAAAACCAAGATATAATTACTTTTCAACAGAGATTTAATTATACCTACTTTAGACATGTAATGGCTAGTATTGGTATTTAATTAGTCACTTAAAAAATTTCTAGTTTACAAAAAAAATTCCATAATTAATTATTTTAAATATTATTTTAAGCTTTCACATATACATTTAATTAGTGATAATTACAAATTGGAATGGGTTAAAACAAGTTTAGTGCACCATGACACATCTAAACACATATTGTAGTATGTTCTTTCAAAGAAAAATATTTGGATGGTTCTAGTTTTATTTGTATAGAAAATTTAATAAGAAAAAGAAATAAATAGAAAAGATGGATGTAAGATGCAATAATGAGTTTTGTAGGGGTTTTCTTGACTTGGGAAGTGACACAAAACCACACACACCCCTCCCCTTGAGCCGGCCGAAACCATGGTTGCCCCAATCCCAAATTATTTTCCCACTTCTAAAAGAAAAGAAAACAAAGAAGAGAATAATGGAAAAGGAAGGATTAATAAATGAGGTATGGTTTTTATTTGACTCTGGGGATTTCAACACAACACATACACCTCACTCTCTCTCCCTTCAGCACATTGGCCGAGCCCCCAATTCAGCAGCCCCCTATTTTTTGTTCATCTTCATTTCATTGCTAAATCATCAAAAATCTCACAAAAATGCATAAAAAATCCTACAAACTCCAAATATATTCCTTACCCATTATTCCTTGGACATTCAGGCATGGATCTTGGTGCTTGGAAGCTAATTTGGGAGGCTAGTTTGCAAATGGGATCTACAAATTTTAGGTATAAAATCATAACCCTTTGATTATATGTTGATTAATTCCTCCAATTTAAGTTATTGTGATATTTAAATAGGGTTTTAAATTCAAGTTTGAAATCTCAAGTGAAAGGTTTTGAATTAAGATTAGGGTTTGATCATTGGATTATGGTTGTGATGGGTAGATTAACATGTTATGACATGCTAAAATCTAAGCTAGTTGCTATATTACAAATTGTTATTTAAAAAATTGTCCAAATGTTATATTTTGCAAACTAGATTTTTAGAATTATGTAAATAAGTGAGAGTAAAAATCTAGTTGGTATTTGTGTGACCTAATTGAGATATTTAGTGAGCATTGTGACCACTAAAATTGTTAAAACATTTAGATTTGTCCTAAAACGGGAAATTGTGGCTTACTAGGTTTTTGGAAATAAAACGATTTGATTTACTTCAAGGTTTTGATGAGTTACAACTTATTTCAAATAATATTTAGTGTATTGTAAGCGCGCGATTAGCGCGATTGGGATTTTGGTTAGGTGCTCCTACGTATGGCGACCCTAATTGTAGTTTGCGGCGTTGTCGCGGCGCGTTTCGTGCACTAGGCGTGTGCGGATCAAGTTAATTCGTGTGGTTGAGTTGTATTGGTTGTGTCTGCGACAATATTATATTTATTCCTTTTTTCCTTGTGTACGTTGCTAGGATCGGGTGCAGAGGCGTCGGATGTGGCGCGGAAAGGACAGCTGAAATCGGAGCAGATTAGCCGAGGCGTCCAGATGAGTAGATATATATCTACAGGGGAAGTCGGGTGGATGGCGTATAGCACCCCCGCAGTTTCGTAGTGTAGTATACAAATACTTTATATGTTTATAAATGGGTGTATTGTGATTACGTGGACGATTATTTAGATAGTGTTTATTGTATAGTTTCGTAGTCGCGAACCCTAGAGTATAGGTGTGCACACACACACATGCGCACACGTGATATGTATTGGTGTATGTGATATATGTCTATATATCTGTGTGTGTGTGCGCGCGCGCGCACGCTGATATATATATATACACGTACGATGAGGATAGTATATGATACTTGGAGATGAGTCGATGTGATTGGGCATGATGCCGTGAGATCGGTGATATGATTTGGGTCGTGTTATGAGATACGACATATTATATTAGCGGATTGATGGGCGATGTGTTTTCATACTCACACGGATATATATTGATGGTATCGGTATGTACTAGACTTAGACCAGTATCTTGTTCATGATATTATGATAATGATACCATATGGATATTGAGGTATATGTGATAGGAGACCCGTACCACGATTTTGGGATGCCGTATGATGGATTTACCATACGAGACATAAATATGATGATTGATCCGCACTCATGATTCGAGGATGTCGTATTATATTGTTTATCGTATGTGACGCTATTGAGACGGGATTACCGACTAATATATATATATATATATATATATATATATATCGACTTGGACTTAGGTGGTTTTCCTAACCCTTTGAATTGTCTCTTAGCTTGTCCTGTAGTTTACTTAGTAGATGTTAGAGTTGGGCGCGAGTCATACTTATTTCCAAAACTAACGAATCGTGAGTATTTTAAAGACAGTCCAAGGGATATTACGGATATTTCAAAGGACGTACCTTTTCTGAAAAGCACCGTAGGCCCTATTTTCTATAAACCACGATTCGTGTGATTTCAGACACCAAAAACTGTATGCGTATATAGGGATGTATATTTCTTTATGTTGCGCTTACTATTCATTTTCTGCATATTCATGTTGTTCATATCGCATTGCATGCTTATACTGTGATTCCAGTGTTTATTATGAACCCATGTTATCAGGACACCAGCACCATTACCGATGATGCGTATGTCTACGAACGCTTGCTTGCCGGCTCACACACATCATCATCGGTAATTGCCATGTCACGTAAATCTTAGAGAATATTATTTCATTGTTATCGCTTGCTAGCTGATAGTTCCGATATATTATTACAGTGCTAGTTTAGATATTGCATTCTTTACTTAGATATCCATGCTTATGTATACTCATTTTTCATGCAATATTATATGAGAGGGGCCAGTACGAATTGCCGGAGCCTGGTATTCACTATTATTGACTCTTCATATTTGGATTTCGGATTTTCCATGAGATTTCTGGATTTGGAGAAACCGCAAGATTTATAAACTTATTTATCATTTTCAAAAGATAAAAAGTGTGGTTTTCTCATGATATGATGTGAGATACGTCCACCATGAGTTTTTTCGGCGCTTGAGCGATATCATACACCTAATTTGAGGAGGAGGAGGAACCGTCTGTGGGTGCATGGTGGACCCGGTGTGGTACCCCGGGGCAAGATAGTAGCAGATGATAGCGTTGAGCCAGGCAGGGGAGCACTACCGACCGGTTATTTGTGACGCGGCGGATATCCGGAGGATACCGATGTAGTCGTGAGTTTTAATGAGGGGCCAGTCCTGATAGCCGGAGCCCAGGGGCCAGTCCGGATAGCCCGAGCCTGAGATATTGAGACTTTGAGGTATTGAGATTATATAATATGGGCCAGTCTGGATGGCCGGAGCCCGAGATATTGGGTATTTGGATATATGTTTTGTGTCGATGCTTGACACGGATTTTATGTTGATTTCATTGATGATACCTCGATTTTTAAATACAGAAATCACACTAAGTAAAGAAAACAGTTTTCTCATTCATGATGTATTCTGTTTTCATTTCATTGCATTCATACATCATATATGTATTATGTTGCTACCTGAGGCACTAACACAAGCACTTGATTTTACACTTATGTGTAGATGGTTCAGGATATTATATTGAGGATATTCTTATTGTATGACCTAGGATAGAGTCATACATGCGATTTCTGCTCGGTGATGTTTTCTACTCACGAGTCGGAAACTCACCCCCGTTGCGCCACAGTTTCTTGCAGTTTCGCCGTACAGGTTTCGTTGCGGCTTGCTGGCACATTACTTTAATTCCGAGTGATTGCTTGGTAGGTGGGTTCACTTTCACCGTGACCACCATTGTACTTTTATTTATAGTCAGTTGTATCTAGTAAACTCCATCAACCAGACTTGTATTATTTGTTAGACCTATAAGACCCGTGTATATTCTTTCGACCTTAGAGTCGCGTGTTGTATTATTATGTTTTTTTTTATGATATTTGTTTTCTTTGAGTTTTGATCCTCGCCCTTCGGCGTTGTATATTATATTGCTTGCGTGGTTGTGACCGTCAATTGGCGAAGAGCTAGCTCCCGCTTGGGGATGCCTTATTCATACTATTCATGTTTGTACCCGTTTGGGGCCAGTATTTTCAAAGGAGACTCCGCCGAAATTTTCGGAAAAGACTTGACGTTTTAAAAAGGTTTACTACGACTTTTCAAAGTGATTATATGAAAACTTTAAAACAAGTTTTCCTTTACTTTCTTCTTTCAAATGGTTTAGATTTCTGGGATTTTTTTTCGCTTACTTGAATTAGATGGGGTCCTATAGACTTCATATGATTCAAGTGCCAGTCACGTGCTTTTCGGGTCATGACAATTATGATGGCGATCATATACGTGGGAGCTGGGGGTCTATAAGCACATCCTTAAATGTCCCTAGTCATGTGAGTTTCGAGACTGGGCATCGATACTCCGGTGTAGACTAGTGTATACTGATCGAGACCCTGACAAGAGGCGGTGGCCAGGTCTCACAAGCCATTGGTGTTAGTTTGTTCACCTAAGATAGTATACAGGTGGTCATTGGGTTATGAGTACACTGGACGGACTCCCCGGGAACCTGCTAGTTGGTACTATACCTATTGTCAGATAGAAGTTCCCAGGTGACATGTGTACATTTTAGTCTGTTGACCTAAGATCGTCATTTGTCTCGTGCGAGTTCATACTGTTCTTTGATTTCTACCCTACCACGGCTCAAAGGAGTCATGCAAACAGGTTTTAGTTGAGTACAGTCCTGAGCCACATGGAGGCAGTGAGCGGATTGTCGGGGATTCGTCTCTCCCGGTATTGGGGGTTGATGTCGAGCAGTGCACGGGTGGCCATCACCAGAAATCCTTGGCCAAGGTAGTCGAGAATTACTAATCTAGGATCGGTAGTTTCTCATGTGGTGATGGGTTTCATACCGACATGAATTATCGCGTTATTAGGGGTCTGACTTTGTCCACCCCCTAGACTCGATATGCGATATGTAGGGTTCCTAGGAATCCTAATGAGGTCTCACAAGGCATCAACCATACCAATTTCAAAAATTCTAGGAGCCGAGAAACCCGACTACGGATCGTTGGCTAGATTTCTAGGCGAAATGATAACTAGTTAACACTTAACTAAGAGATACGGAAATACAACCTTTGTAGATCCTGTTCTCCACCTCCATAGCTCCGCAATGAAGTCTCCTCGCTGTCCATAACAAGTCCCGGGCTCTAGCGTCGGCTTCATCGGAGAATGGACGGGCTAGGTCATCGATGTCCATGCCGAAGATGATCTACGTCGAGGCATCGCTAAATCAAGCTCCGACTTTACCAAGTCAAGAAACTTGTGAAGAAAACACACTCTACTACTTGGCAAGAGGTAGAGGATGAAGAAATAGGAAGTGGGTAGACTTTAGTTTTGGATTTCTCACTCATTTCATCAATCCACCATTGATGAAGTCAAGGTTTCTTCTTTTTGTTCAAGGAAGAAGAAGAAGAAAAGATATGATAAGTTCTAATTAAAAAAGAAAAGAATATCAATTCTTATCATAACTTGACTATAGTTAAGTGTAGAGAACTAATCATGGTTTGATGCAATGGTTAGGGTTAAGCTAAAAACAAAATGGTCATCAAGTCAAAGCAATCATGAAGCTTCATGAATGCTCAAAAGAAATGCCACCATTTTATCATTTCATTTCCTTTTTCCAATAAGAAAAAGATAAATAAATAAATGAATAAAATGAATAAGCAAATAGCAAACCCTAACCATTCCATTAACCAAGGTTTAATTCTACACACTTAATTAAAAAGGCATGTATCATCAAACATGATACAAGCATGTGCACAAAATCATATCGCATATGCAATGCGCACACCCGAGCGAGAAAATCCATTATAAAGTGAACCGATACTAGTTAATGCAAAGTAATATATCAAATATATAATTATGCATTAAATCATTAAATCAACACTTGATTTAACGATCCGGTCATATCGCATATAACCGACTAGTATCAATAGTAACAACTTATCGAATCAACACTTGATCCGATAACCCGGCTATATCGGATATAACCGATCAATGTCACAACGCGAGAATGGAATACGGTATCACATACACGCATTATTCTCGGTCCCGCACATATCTCATATGCGCTCCTATTTCGTTTCGCTTGAGCCAGGAAACCTCTGTGTAGGACTCTAAAGACTCGTCAATACGCCGGCAGCAGGCGATGATCATATCAAACACCCACAAGCCGCAAGCGGTCTGCTAAACGTAACGGCCACCCGGGTATTGAGCGATCTGAAGATCGACGAGCAAGCCCGCTCACACTCCAGTGAATCCGACCAGTAACACTACCGTACAGTCCGGTCTGATCGTCTGATATGTCGCATATCTTGCCTAGGGGTGGTAAACGTCAGACCCCAATAGCTCAATAAGTCGTGTCGATATAAGGTCTATAACAATTCGAGATACTACTGGTAACACTTACCAGTAAATCTCAGCAACCCTGGCCAGGGATTTCCTGTTATAGCCAATCGAACACAGCGCAACATCAACCCCCTATACCAGGAGAGACGAATCTCCTCCTATCGCTCATTGCCTCCATGTGACTCGGGACTGTAACCAAAAACCACCGTTTTGCACGCCCTCTTGGACGTGGTAAGATGGAAATCAAAGCACAGTGGGAACCACACAAGACTCTATGACGATCTCGGGTCAACAGACTACTCTGTACCAGTGTCACCAGAGAACTGCCATCTGACGTGAGGTATAATACCATCTGGGAGTTCTCGGCGAGTCCGTCCAGTGTACCCAGTCTCTACTGAGCACCCGTATATCATCTCTGATGTCAAACACCAATGGATATGGGATCATCCATCGCCCATCTGTATGGGTCGAGAAGGTATACGCTAGTCTACTCTGGTATATCGATGCCCCGTCTCGATACACCCACGACTAGGGACTTTGAAAGATGTACTTATGGACTACCATGTCCCCACTAGTATGATCCGCATCATAGTCCAGGTAGTCAAGTACACATCCTAAGGGCTTTACCAACATGTAACAGAGAGACACCCAGTATACACGTTAAGGTAAAGTGTAACCAGATAGCATACTATCATGTCGAGCAAGAAAGTCCTCCCTATATATGTCCCAGCATCCACTACAATATACATCCTATGTACAGTAATGGCCTCTAGGGCATACATATAACTAACAATCTCCCACTTGCACTAGGGCCATCTGTAGCAGTGGTTGTAGTATCTCATACTCAACCATCCCATAAAAGTCTCTCTCTGGGAACAGGCCTTTGTGAGTGGATCCGCTGTGTTGTCCTCTGAGTCTACTCTCCTTACCTCGATCCCTTAGAGATCAACCATCTCCATGATCAGGTGATACTGCCTTAGAATATGTCTGGAACACTGATGGGACCAGCGTTCCTCGGCATAAGCCACAACTCCATTGTCTCACAATGGTAGGAACGTAGTTCATCTCATGAACCAATATACACCCAAACAGCCTCTTTGGTAGCATCTTAAGTAGCGATATATCTTGCCTTTATCGTCTAGTATGCCACGGTATCTAACTTGGAACTCTTCCAACATACCGTCCCTCCACTGAGGGTAAAGACAATGCCTGTGACTGACATTCAGTCGTCTTTATCACCCTGGAACCCTTCCAGTGATTCTCCCCAGGATCGGTTGATACCGTCTCACTACAACTAGTGAGAGTCCTAACATCCAATTAGATCTATCTCATAGATCCAAAAACCCAGGATTTAGGAGGTATCACTTCGATCCTATGTGGAGAATCATTGTGATAAGCGGAGATCGACCGAGCGTAGCATAGGAAACTCTTTCCCTATCAAGAGTATGTCATCCACGTACTCTACGAGGATCGTCACCATACTCCCTACTACCTTTTTGTTTATACAAGGTTCATCTACCATTTTGATGATGTCAAACTCTTTGACTTATCCATCAAAACAGATGTTCCAACTCCGCGATGCCTGCTTTATCCTATAAAACATCTTGCACACGTTTCTGCTGCTCCCACTGTTTACGAAGCCCTCTGGCTGTGTACTTACAGACGCTCTCTTCAAAAACATCATTTTAGAGAAGCAGTCATGGCACCCAACCGCCAGATATCGTAGTTATGGTACGTAGCCGTGGCAAGTAGGATCTGGATGGACTTAAGCATAGCTGCTTGAAAAGGTTTCATCATAATCCACGCCTGGTCAATGATGCAAACCTTTAACAAGTCTAGCTTTGAAAGTCTCAACTTTTCCATCTACACCAAGTAATCTTCTCAAGATATACTTGCTCCTGATGGGGATTTAACCCTTCAGATATAGCAACCAAAGTCCATACTTTGTTGGTGTACATGGATTCCATCTCAGATCGCTAAACATCCAGCCATTCTTACAGAGTCTTACTCTCGATGGCCAGCTCGAAACTAGTTGGGTCATCATCTCATGATGCAATCCTCGCTCCCACTGTCATAGAGAAACCGAAGTATCTCTCAGGTGGGTGAGGAACCCTACTAGATCGGCGGAGAGGCTGAGGTTCGTTGGTTACTATTGAATCCTTTGGTTCTACCAAATCATCTGCTGTAATTTGTATAGCTGGAACCTTTCTAGTTCTACATTACAGACTTTGCCTCGAGCTTGTCCGGATCATGCTTTTAGACATAGGCCGGAAAACCCAAATCTTAACTAGCTTAAGACATGGGCCCTTCCCTTTCCATATCACATATGAAATGGTAGGCAACTGATTTGATTGGAACCCTATTCAATAGGTATGCAACATCATAAGTGCATAACCCCTAATAGGAAACAGGTAACTCAGTATTACTCATCATAGAGCACACCTTATCATATAGGGTGTGATTGCTCCGCCCTGATATACCATCGTGCTATGGTGTATACAGAGGAGTAATGCTGAGAGAGAATCTCATTCTCCTTTAGAATAGTCCAGTATTTCCGTGCTCAGGTATTCTCCTCCTTGATCTCATCATAGGACATAATACTTATACCCATATTCTGGTTCTCTACTTCTCGCTTATATTCTGTGAATATCTCAAAAGGTTCGGACTTGTGTTTCATCAGGAACATATGTCTGAATCTTGAGAGATTATCAGAGAATGTAATGAAGTACAAAGAACCGGTCTTGGCATGTGTAGACAGGGGACCTACATACATCAACATGTATCATCCCAAGAGTTTACTAACTCTTTCTCTGTTTCCAATAAACAGAGCTATGGTCATCTTATCTTTGTGACATGACTGGCGAGTCTCACAAGATGTAAATTCAAACTAATTTAAATATGCATCTTTATGTAACTCTAGCTAGTCGGGTCACATTGATCTGACCTATTCTACAATACCTCAAGAAGGATTCGTTCATTTCTGAACACTTCCTCTTGTGTGAGTTCTGTATACTAAGAACTGTAGTTTGATTTAGAACATCAATGCTTTTAGATAACGTGCCTGAACCAATCAACTTTTGATATAGGAAATGTTCAAAACATTATCCATCTATACAAAATTTTATCATTTCTTTACTAATAAAGAGATTGATATGATTTTGTATATCAGGTTCGGTATCTAATAACATTCGTTCAGAATCAATGTATTCGTAATACAGGGTGACAGTGACCAACAGACTTGGCTGCAACTCTTGCCCCGTTTTCTGCCTCATGAAACTTATCACCCGTTCTCAGTTCTCTACCTAGCTGTAGCCCTATGTAACAGATTACATATCTGGGATCCTGATCTGGTATCACATACCCAGAACGTAAAGGATACTGAGAAACAGTTCTCTGTAATGAACACAACCGAAGATGATGCATCAGCATGCACTCTCTTCGTTTGGGCGGCACGGGAATTCTGGTAATCCCCAATTTTCTGCTCTGTCTTATAACAATTATAAGTTGGAGCGGGACCAACGTTCCCCAGCTCAGTATAACAAGCGGGTTCGGTCAATAATCCGTATTATTATCTTGATTAAGGCGTGATATGGTCGCTACCTGGAGAGAGAGAGAAGAAAGCACTCAGCGTGCGCTCTTGCAAGAATAGATTGGTTATTATTTTATCTAATCAGGATGGCTCCCACTGCTTTTCATCAAATCTTCCTTCAAACCCTAAAAGGAAAGACTAGCCGGGATTAATTACATACTACAAGTTCGCCAATCTTTCAGCCAGGCCAGTGTCGGTACTTTGAGGGAGGTCCCCCGTGCTTTCGCACGAACCTAATTAATGTAAACCTCGTTTTCCCAGAGGCATAACCTCGTTAACACCTTTCTAGACACCTACTTGATCGGCTAATTGTAATGTATAAAACTCTCCCAGGAGTAACTCTTACTCGCAACGGGTATCGGGATCCAACTATCTCATAGAAGGTATGCAATCTCATTGCAAATTTCAACACTTGAAATTCCCGATAATATTTTGCCCCGAACGATCTATGACCTTGACAAGGTCAACAAACCATAGACCGCAAGTCAAGTTCAACCCGTCATTTCTTGATTGAATCAAACCCACCCGCACGACCCTTGACAAGGTCAACAAGGCCGCACGACTACCCTAACCCAATCTGCATCATATGCATAAGCAGATAAATACTGGTTAGCTACCGCACACTGCGCCTTGACAAGGTCAACAAACGCAGCACGAATACTAAACAGGATTTATCTGAAATGACGGAGGGCTACGACAGGTTTTTCTGAAAACCTATTGCGTAATGAACTTGATATCGTTGTAGAATCAAATGATTTTAAAATGGATTGTTTTTAATAGGCTTTTCTAGTTTTGCTAAAGGAGTCACTCCCGGTGAAGGGATCGTCGGTCCTTTCCTCGTCGAATGAGGTGCGGGATATATCATATATATCGCTGTGCAAAGTAAAAACTCTTAAAAGCAATCAAAAGACAAACCGAGTGTGTAGCATCTGCCAGTTATTGGTAAAGGAGTCACTCCCGGTGAAGGGATCTCGGTCCTTTCCTCATCGAATAAGGTGCAGGATATATCTCATATACCGCTATGCAAAGCAAGAACTGTAGCTACCTGTTTTATTTTGAAATTTGATTCTACAACATCTTAGGTTTCTTTCATTTCATTAATCACATTAATGAAGTCCCATCATTTAAGTACCTAAACATCACAGATAAATACGACGTACACTTATGCCATCCGCATTCGCCTCGATGTCCTCTCGTTCACCGTTAGGTTAGGTAACTAACGGCAGAGCGGGGCAGGGCTAACGTGGGTGTAAAACATAAGTAACGCCTATATAATATATCATATATACTATATACTGTAGCTATCACAGAACATCACATGATCACATCACAGATATCGCAGCAAAAGAATCATATGAAATATTGGATATACTAGGATGTCCGTGTTTTCAATATGAGCCAGTATAAAACACGGATTCCACGGTCGCGATGAATAGCCAAACCCACACCCCTAGACCCCTACGAGAGCGGCAAGCAACCCTACCAATTCTAGAGTTAGGAGACCCGGACTCGACTCCTCGAGTTGGTCTCCCACTGGACTCCAGAACCCGGTTACTTGTGCTCCCCTCCTTAGGTCTATCCTAGTGCGGAAAAGTAAATAATATACAAAGAGTGACATCTTCCGCAACCTGGAAGTGCCCCAATAAAAGAATATTACATACAAGTTTTTACATGAATGAAAATGAAAAACACTCATCTCACATAAAAACCCCCGGCTATTCAAACACGACGATCCAATATAACATATCCAGCAACACATAACATCACATGTCATCAACGTAAGTAAATATGCGCATCCCAATTGTCGTTGACATATAGCAACGAAACCGGCGATATCACATATTACACTTACGGTCACAGAAAAGAAAGTGTAAAACTACAACAGTTGGAATCCGCAACCACCTCAGACATCGCATGCCTGACCAAATGAATTCTTTAGACATCGCATGCCTAACAATTATAAACTCCGCATTTTAGTCTCAAAATCGAAAACACTTTTCAATACCAAGTCGGGTAATTCAACAAGATTCCCGACATCCTGATCGAATGCTCGTCGCAAACTTTAGTAGGCGGCCGCACCCCCGATACCGTCGACGAAGTGCACCAAGGCGGAACACCGCTACCGCGAGCACCCTGACGGATGCTTTCGGCGACGGGTTCTCCTACAGTGGTATCAGAGCCTAGCTAGAGCCTTAGGCGAAGTCTAGACGGAATTTGAAGTCCGATCGACCCGAAAAACCAACCCGGAACATGCTCTTTGTCCTTTTTTCAAAAACGTGGATTTTTCCAAATTAAAAATTGCTAAAAAATTCAGCAGGGAAATCTAAGAATTACGATGCAAAAATTATTTCATGAACAGTAATTTCCGCGGCGGAACCGCGGCAGAAGCATGGTTTCTGCGGCAGTTCCGCGGCCCCTTGATGACGTCAGCCCTGTTCCTTTGCACAGTAGTTCCTAGTTCACAGTGCTGAGTTTTATGGGAATTTTTAATTTTTTTTCCAGAGTTGTATTTTCTGGAGTTGTTTTGGGGATTCGGTATTTTGATCGGATTATCAAATTTTATCTGTGTGGCTTTCCGGATAAATTTTTAGAATATGTTAAAAAGTTCGACCGGATAAAAATACCCAATTTTTCCCCTGTCGGGAAATTTCCAAGTGTTGGATTTTTCCGAAGTTTAACGACGTTCTAAGTAGTGCAAGTAACGCGATGGTCCCTCTAGAAGACAACAAACCTTAACTCGATTATGTGACCGTCTTGAACTGCCCTTTGAACCTTCGGGTTTGGGGCAGTACGGCGTGCCACATGTGAGGCGTTGGCTTGACCCTTCTACGTTGAAATTGGCATGGTTGATGCCTTGTGAGACCTCATTAGGATGCCGAGAAACCCGACTACGGATCGTTGGCTAGATTTCTAGGCGAAAAGATAACTAGTTAACACTTAACTAAGAGATACGGAAATACAACCTTTGTAAATCCGGTTCTCCACCTCTATAGCTCCGCAATGAAGTCTCCTCGCTGTCCATAACAAGTCCCGGGCTCTAGCGTCGGCTTCATCGGGGAATGGACGGGCTAGGTCATCGATGTCCATGCCGAAGATGATCTACGTCGAGGCATCGCTAAATCAAGCTCCGACTTTACCAAGTCAAGAAACTTGTGAAGAAAACACACTCTACTACTTGGCAAGAGGTAGAGGATGAAGAAATAGGAAGTGGGTAGACTTTAGTTTTGGATTTCTCACTCATTTCATCAATCCACCATTGATGAAGTGAAGGTTTCTTCTTTTTGTTCAAGGAAGAAGAAGAAGAAAAGATATGATAAGTTCTAATTAAAAAAGAAAAGAATATCAATTCTTATCATAACTTGACTATAGTTAAGTGTATAGAACTAATCATGGTTTGATGCAATGGTTAGGGTTAAGCTAAAAACAAAATGGTCATCAAGTCAAAGCAATCATGAAGCTTCATGAATGTTCAAAAGAAATGCCACCATTTTATCATTTCATTTCCTTTTTCCAATAAGAAAAAGATAAATAAATAAATGAATAAAATGAATAAGCAAATAGCAAACCCTAACCATTCCATTAACCAAGGTTTAATTCTATACACTTAATTAAAAAGGCATGTATCATCAAACATGATACAAGCATGTGCACAAAATCATATCGCATATGCAATGCGCACACCCGAGCGAGAAAATCCATTATAAAGTGAACCGTTACTAGTTAATGCAAAGTAATATATCAAATATATAATTATGCATTAAATCATTAAATCAACACTTGATTTAACGATCCGGTCATATCGCATATAACCGACTAGTATCATTAGTAACAACTTATCGAATCAACACTTGATCCGATAACCCGGCTATATCGGATATAACCGATCAATGTCACATCGCGAGAATGGAATACGGTATCACATACACGCATTATTCTCGGTCCCGCACATATCTCATATGCGCTCCTATTTCGTTTCGCTTGAGCAAGGAAACCTCTGTGTAGGACTCTAAAGACTCGTCAATACGCCGGCAGCAGGCGATGATCATATCGAACACCCACAAGCCGCAAGCGGTCTGCTAAACGTAACGGCCACCCGGGTATTGAGCGATCTGAAGATCGACGAGCAAGCCCGCTCACACTCCAGTGAATCCGACCAGTAACACTACCGTACAGTCCGGTCTGATCGTCTGATATGTCGCATATCTTGCCTAGGGGTGGTAAACGTCAGACCCCAATAGCTCAATAAGTCGTGTCGATATGAGGTCTATAACAATTCGAGATACTACTGGTAACACTTACCAGTAAATCTCAACAACCCTGGCCAGGGATTTCCTGTTATAGCCAATCGAACACAGCGCAACATCAACCCCCTATACCGGAAGAGACGAATCCCCTCCTATCGCTCATTGCCTCCATGTGACTCGGGACTGTACCCAAAAACCACCGTTTTGCACGCCCTCTTGGACGTGGTAAGATGGAAATCAAAGCACAATGGGAACCACACAAGTCTCTATGACGATCTCGGGTCAACAGACTACTCTGTACCAGTGTCACCAGAGAACTGCCATCTGACGTGAGGTATAATACCATCTGGGAGTTCTCGGCGAGTCCGTCCAGTGTACCCAGTCTCTACTGAGCACCCGTATATCATCTCTGATGTCAAACACCAATGGATATGGGATCATCCATCGCCCATCTGTATGGGTCGAGAAGGTATACGCTAGTCTACTCTGGTATATCGATGCCCCGTCTCGATACACCCACGACTAAGGACTTTGAAGGATGTACTTATGGACTACCATGTCCCCACTAGTATGATCCGTATCATAGTCCAGGTAGTCAAGTACACATCCTAAGGGCTTTACCAACATGTAACAGAGAGACACCCAGTATACACGTTAAGGTAAAGTGTAACCAGATAGCATACTATCATGTCGATCAAGAAAGTCCTCCCTATATATGTCCTAGCATCCACTACAATATACATCCTATGTACAGTAATGGCCTCTAGGGCATACATATAACTAACACGATACTCTTAGACGAACAGACCAGACTGTACGGATATTGTCACTATCAGGCGCAGTAAGGGTTTGGATGAGTTTTCTCATCGGCCTTCCTTTCGCTCAATACCAAGGTAGCCGTTACGTACAGTTAGTGCCGCTGACGTGCTTGTGGTTAAACCACTGCCAACGTATTGATGAGTCTTTAGAGTCCCACACAGAGGGTTTTCACGGTTCAGGCGATATGGTGTAGATGATGTATGTTGGTACATACAGGTGTCCGATTAAATATGTGTACAGGCTGCACAGACTTTGGTCGGACGGTTGATAATACTAGCGGCTTAGGACTGAACCGGATTATTAAATCAGGTTTTGATTTAAAAATTTATATATGTATTTATATATATGTATTTTAGTATTATTGTTCACTATTCATTTTCTCTCTTGGCTATTCGTATTTTGGTACGAATACACGTATATGTATTTCGATACGTATGCAAGGTTGAATTCCATATTTATACGGAATGGTTTCTGGAAGATTTCCACCTCATTAATTGATTTTCTTTTTAGAAAATCAATTTGGAAATGAGGTGGAGGGGTGAGTTAGCATGAGCATGGGCTTGAGCATGTAGAGAGGTATGGTTCATATTTGTTTATTTGGAAAATGAGATGAGATATTTTGTGTGCATGAGAGAGAGGGGGTAGCCACATGATTAGGGGATGGCTTTATCATTTCTTTTACTACACTTGCTTCATTACTTGCTCATTCTACTCTCACTTGGAGACTTAGCCATTTTTCTTTAGTTGCTCATGCCACATGTTTTCTCACCTCCTCTTCATCTTCTTGAGTTGCTGTTGGAGCATTTGTGATGAGAGAAAATTATAGTGACACATTCCTACACCTCCACTCTCCATTGCTAGCAACTTTGGAGCGTCGGTTGCCTGGCTTGGCGAGGCTGAAGCTTGCGCTGTTTCCCTCTGGTGGATCATCGTAGATGGAGGAAGACCGGCAACCAAACTTGATCTGCAACCACTAGGAGCTTAGGATGAAAGTTGAAGACCGAAGGACACAGATCAACACGGTATAAACATTCCTAACTCTTTATATTGCTTGCTAGTATAGGGTTTAGGGTAGATCCGGGCATCGGGTAATGGTAGCGCCAGTTTAGAAAAAATTTGTTCCGCATTTGGCCATGGTTTGATGGCCGGGGCGCTGCCGTAACCCAACAGTTGTCACAATACTAAAGTATCAGTCCAACAAATGGAAGGAACCACTTGAAGTTCAGTTAAGAACTTCCTTATCTAGACTGCCTCTTCTGCAGCGTCTCATGCAGCGAACTACTCTGTTTCCATCGTCGAGTCTGCAACGGTGTCCTGCTTGGAGCTCTTCCAACATACCGCCTCTCCACTGAGGGTAAAGACATAACCTGACATGGACTTGGAGTCATCCTTAACACTCTGGAAGCAGGAGTCAGCAAAGGCCTCGATCTGGAGGTCTTTTCCGCCATACACCAAGAATATCTCCTTAGTCCTTCTCAGGTACTTGAGAATGTTCTTTACTGCTATCCAGTGCTTCTCCCCTAGGTTTGACTGATACCGGCTTACCATGCTAGTGCGTAAGCAACATCTGGTCTGGTACACAACATCGCATACATTATAGAGCCTACCGCAGAAGCGTAGGGTATAAATGTGATGCGGGCCCTTTCTAAATCAGTCTTTGGAGACATCTCTTTGGAGAGGGTGATTCCGTGACAAGCCGGTAAAGCACCGCGCTTAGAATCGTCCATACTAAATATTTTCAGTATGATGTTGATGTACCTCGACTGTGAAAGTCCCACCATCCTCTTTGATCTATCAAGATAGATCTGGATCCCAGAATGTAGTTGGCATCACCCAGGTCAATCATGGAGAACCTCTGTGACAGAATTCTTTGACTGAATGTAGTATATGAATGTTAATTCCTATCAAGAGAAAGTCATCCACGTACTAGAAGGGGAATCCCAAAGTTCTCGCTATAATCTTACTATAAATGCATGGTTCATCTGGATTTTTGATAAAGTCGAATTCTTTGACTGTCTCATCAAAAAAAATGTTCTAACTCCGCGATACCTGCTTTAGTCCATAAATGGACTAAGGCAACTTGCACACTTACCCGCCGCTCCCACTCTGATTGAGACCCTCTAGTTGATCCATATAGACGCACCCTTCTAAATAATCATTTAGGAAAGCCGTTTTTACGGCCATCAGCCAGATCTCATAATCTTGGAAGGCAGCAATGGAAAGAAGGATTTGAATGGATTTGAGCATAGCCACTGGAGAAAAAGTTTCATCATAGTCCAAACCAGGTCTTTAACCAAAACCTTTTTCAACATATCTAGCCTTATAGGTTTCAACCTGTCCATTTACACCAATCTTCTTTCTGAATATTCATTTGCAGCCTTCGGGTTTTACCCCTTATGGAGCAATATTCAAAGTGCATACTTTGTTGGTGTACATGGACTCCATCTCGGTCCATATTGCATCCATCCATTTTACCGAGTCACTGCTATGAATGTCATGTTGGAAGCTAGTCGGCTCATCATTGTCAATGATGCAATCCTCTCTATCCCCGTCTATAAGAAAACCGTAGTATCACTCGGACGGATGAGAATTCCTACTATTCCTGCGGATGGGCGCTGGAATGTCCTGTTCTTTTGAATCCTCTAGTTCTACCATACTTTCAGTAATAGTTTGTGGTACTGGAATTTCTTCCAGTTCTATCGTGCTCCCACTATTTTCTTTCAAAAAATTCGTTTTCTAAAAAGTGGGCATGCCGAGGAACAAAAAACCTTTTGTCCCTCTGCGTGATAGAAAAGATACCCCCTGGAGTTCTTTGGGTATGCTACAAACCTACACAGTACTGAGCGTGCCTCGAACTTATCAGCATACTGCTTTTTGACAAAAGCTGGACATCCCAATATCTTCAGATACTGAAGATAGGGTTTCTTCCCACTCCACATCTGATATGGTGTGGTAGGGACAGTCTTGGTAGGAACCTTATTCAAAAGATATGCAGCTGATTCTAGTGCATAACCTCAGAAGGATCACGGCAACTCAGCGTTTACTCATTATGGAACGTACTATATCCAATAGGGTTCTGTTCCGCCTTTCCACTACACCGTTGTGTTATGGTTTGTATGGAAGAGTAAGCTGAGAGAGAATTCCATTCTCTTTTAAGTAACCCAGGAACTGGGCAATTAAGTATTCACCACATCGATCAGATCTCATTGTCTTGATACTTTTGCCTGCTTGTTTTTCCACTTCATTCTTTTATTCCCGGAATTTCTCAAAAGGCCTCGGATTTATGCTTCATCAAGAAGACATGTCCATACCAAGAGAAATCATCCGTAAATGTAATGAAATTGGAATAACCACTTCGTACATCTGTAGATATTTGACCACACACGTCGCTGTGTTTGAGTCCTAAGAGCTCGCTCGCTCTTACTCCGTGTCCAGTGAACGGAGTCTTTGTCATCTTTCCTATGAGACAAGGTTGACAAGTTGCATAAGATTGATATTTGAACGGATCTAAATATCCCTCTCTATGTAATTTCTACAACCGTGTATCATTGATGTGACCCTGTCTACAATGCCATAAGAAATCCTTATTTAATTCTGGAGACTTTCTTTTAAGTGTGTTCTGAAAGTTGAAAACCGGAGCTTGATTTTATATGTATATACTGTCCTCTAGTATACCTGAACCAATAAAGCTTTGATTTAGGTGGATGTGGACCACATCGTTTACAAACTAGACTAGGTACACACAAACAGTTACGTAGAATCAATATCTGCCCACTTGTCAATTCTAAGTGATATTTCCCTACGGATACAATGTCCACGCTCCTTCTGTTAGCAACCCTGAGTGTCATATCACCAGCCCTGATAACTCTACGGTTTTTCAAAGCCTGTAATGAATTACAGATATGAGATCCCGATTCGGTATCTTCTACCCAGGAAGTAGAGTTAATTGACAGATTGTTTTCAATCACAAACACACCCGAAGTCGAAGCCACAACATACTTCGGATCCTGGATTCTGGTTTTCCAAGCCCTGCATTCCTTCTGCCAATGCCCTTTTCCGTGACAATAGGAACATTCCTCCTTCCCTACTGTTAGCCCCGAAACTTTTGCCATACCCTATCCTTCTACCTTACTGACACTGCCTATCAGCTTTGTGGAGGTCTTCTTCTTCTCACCCTTGGTTTTCGCCTTGGATCCCGAAGAGGAAGATTCCCCAATAAGTAGAGCGGGTGTCTCCCTTGTTTCCTTCCGGGTGCCCTTAACTGGAAGTGTAACTTTCTTCCCCTGGGCGTAAGTAGAAGGTAGGGACTGTAGAATCAAGTCAGTACATAACTCGTTCTCCAACGTGGTCTCCAGGTCCTTCATCTTTTCAATATTGCTAGTCATTGTAAGGACGTGATCCCCTACAGATGACCCGACAGCTAACCTCGCTTGAAACAATTCTTTCGAGGTCTCATTTCTTGCGATACGTGATTGCTCTCCATATAAAACTTTGTTATGGAAAAAGATGGAAACTAAGTCCATCTTCTCGTACTGCCTCTGGTATACACCATCAACTGAGGCCAACACGAGGCACTTGGCATTCGCACGGTCTTTTCTCCTTGTCTTACGGATATCACCATCCGTAACGGTGGAAACTAAACCTGGGACGGCGGGGGCTTGAGTAGTAATGAGGTGGTCTAGCTTGTCATAGGTAATGGTCTAGCTTTCCAGTCAATATAGTATAACTCAGTCATTTTATTATCTAACTGCAACCTAATCTGGTCACCTGGTCGCTGCAATTAAGAGAGAGAGAAGAAAACACTCAGCATGATGCTCTTGCAAGTTTAGATTGGTTTTTAAGTAATCTAAACAGGATGGTTCCTACTGTTTCACGAATCCTTCCTCAAACCTTAAAAGAATAATTATGGTAGATTAATCTCACCGTACAATACTTGCTTAACCGTTCAGCCAGACTAGTGTCGGTACTTCGAGGGAGGTTTTACGACGCTTTCACGAAGTTCCTTAATTAAATAATCTCTTTTCCCTGGAGGCGTAGCCCCGCTAAAACTGTTCTAGACGCCTACTTGGTTTATAGCATTGATCGTTAAGTGAAAATTCTCCCCAGGAGTAGCGGATACTCACAGTAGGATCGGGATCCAAATATCATTGTGTGATAATCCTGAAGGAATCCTACCAATATTATCACACTCCAAATGGTATGCAGCGCTAGCAAATTTCAGTTTGTTTAGAAACTCCCGATGTGGATTTTTGCCCCATGCTCTTATGACCTTGACGAAGGCCAACATATCATAAGTCACATGTCAAGCTCTACCCGTCATTATCTAGGTTAATTTGAACCCACCCGTACATACCCTTTATGAATGCCAAAATAGTAGCACGACTGTCCCAAACCAACGCATCTATCTATGCTACAGATGAATATCCAGCAGCTACCAAACAGTATGCCATGGCAAAGTTCAAAATACATAGTTTGAATACTACTGAATATTCAACTGAAATGACGGAGGGCTACGAATGGTTTTGGCGAAACTATGAACGTAGTGAACTTGATATAATCAAAGGAACCTGATATATTTTAAAAGGAGTGGTTTAAGCTCCGCATTTAAAAGTCCCTTGTTTTAAAATAACCGAGTGGTTTTAAAATTTGTTCCAACGTTCATCTTTCGTTTGGTTGCTTTACATTAATGTAATGCAGTCCCATCACTTACACCTATCATTACAGAAAGAAAAGAAAATATGATGTACGCTTATGCCATTCGCATTTGCCATTGGGCCCCGTCTAACACCGTTAAGTTACTTAACTAACGCCAGAATGGGGGCTGGACTAGCGTGGATGCAAAACATAAGCAACGTCTATTATATAGCATATATATAATAACCATTCGTCTCACGCAATATTAGGCATTCCAGATCACAGATGAACATATTGGATATAGTAGGAATTCCGCGTTTCGTATAAGCCTGTTACGAAAGATGGATTCCACGGTCGTGATGAATAGCCAAACCCCACCCCAGACCCTTATGGGTGCGGCAATCTACCCGCCAAATACCGGAAGCGAAACAACCTCCCTCAGTAACACGAGTAAGACACTCAGCACCTCAAGTACCAGGAAGTTTGTGCACCCCACCTTGGGTCTATTCTAGGAGCAGAAAATAGTAAAAGAAAATAATACAACGGTGGCTACAACCTCAACCCGGATGTGCCCCACAAAAGAATATTACATCACTTTACAATTTTACATTGAATGAAAGAATGAAAAACCGTCATCTCACATCCTCGGCTATTCGTCTACGACGACCCAATAAAATTCATATACACAAACCAACAAGAACAAAAACACAGATATGTGCAACCCCGACTAATCGATGTATAGAAATTAGTCGACGTTTCCAAACACATATATCATAACTTGAAACTTTAAACGACGTTAAAACCACGACTTCGAAACACCCCGTATTGCCATCACAGAAAGATAACAGTATATCCAAAATTGGCAAAAACAAACAACACCAGAGACCTTAGATCCAAGCAACAAGAACACAGACCAAAATTCAAAGAATTTCACCACAAATAAAAAGGTGGTGCTGGTTTTTTTGACTGTTTGGCCGGTCAAAAATAGGAGAGAATACCTCTTTTTTGTGTTCATCTCACAAGAAGTAGAGCACTCTGCAATTGTTTAAAAATTTTAGAGGCTCGGAAAAAATTGACAGAAACTTGGATCTTTTTCTCGATGTTTCGGAGTTAGTTCGGTTTCGTAGTTTTACACTTCGTCTAAACTGTTAGCTATGGTTTAGTAGGCTCTGATACCACTGTAAGTCGATGTCGCGCACCCTGCGGGTCCGTGAGGAGGCGGAATATGCAAAAAACGATTTTTCTAAGCTCGCAACACCGACTTGAACTCCAGGATCATTGCTAAATCATAGCTAGCAAACTATTGTGTGAGGTTAACTATTTGGATATAAGTTATAACTCATGATACTAAGTCCTTCGGGTCATCTTCGTTGTCCTCCACCTCGTCGTCAGCTCCAAGGATAGAAAATGGATCAGGCAACCTCGACGTCTTCCTCGAGTCAAAGACGATCCACCTGAGAGTCGATAGTCCGAGCTCCTACCTCGAATCTGAGATAACTATGACTTCTAGTTTGCTAAACTAGAAGTCATAGAAGGTGTAGAGTGAGAAGATAGAGTGCTTTGTCTCTTTGAACTCTAGTATTCTCAACACATGAGAGATTAAGGTTTAGAGGAAGAAGAAGATCACTTGAGAAAAGAGATTGTAGAAGCAACTCAAGAATAACCCTTGCTCATTTGTGGTGAATAGTTTAACCAAACTAATAATTGATGAGATAAAAGATATCTCACAAAATAACTTGTGAGGTTCAAAAATATCAAGAGGTGAGTCATGGGTATGAGTCACCAAGAGCAATGAATTTCTTTTGTCAAGTCTACACCTCATTTCCTCCACTACATTTGTTTTAATCCAAAAAGAATTAAAACCCAAAATGAGGTTTCCACTTCTAGAAGCTTTCCCATGAAATTACAAGAATGCCCATCATCCGTATATACATACCCGCATCTGCATTCCGAAGAATATGATTACAAAGAGACGAATATAATCCATCAATATAATACTAGGATCCGGCTTAAACCAAAGCCCACTAGTATTATCCGCCCGATCATCATACGCGAACAAGTGCACGTACGTGATCGAAGCCCTGTTGTAAAACCATACGACCTCTACACATTTTTCTCGGTGCAGGGAAACTCTCTATGTGGGACTCTAAAGACTCGACACTACGCTGGCAGTGGGTTTAACTACAAGCCGCAAGCGGTACCAGCTACACGTAATGGCTACCCAGGTATGTGTCGATAAAAAGGCCGATGAGCTAACTCATCCGAACTCCTAGTGAGCCTGTATGTGACAATCTCCGTACAGTCCGGTCTGTTCATCTAAGAGTATCGCATAGCGGGCCTAGGGGGGCGGTAATCGTCAGACCCCTAATAGAGCAACAAGTCGTGTCAGAATATAGCCCAATACACCCTGAGAAACTACTGGAATACCTACCAAAAAATCTCGCTTGCCTTGGCCAAGGACTTTGTGTAATGGCCTTCCGAACACAGCGTGATATCAACCCTCAACACTGGGAGAGACAAATCCTATCTAACCGCCACTGCCTCCAAGTGCTTCGGGACTGCACCCAACTACTACCTGTTTGCACGACTCATTTGAGCCGTGCTAGGGTGGTAATCAAAGTACAGTGGGAACACACTCGAGGCAAAGTAGCAGAGTCAAGTCGACGGACTAAGCTGTACTCATGTCACCTGGAAACTGCTACCCGACGATAGGTATAATACCCACGAACAGTTCCCGACGAGTCCTGTCCAGTGTACTCATAACCTAATGAGCACCTGCATACTAACTCCAGTACGACGTACTGATGGCTGTGGGACAGACCATCTCCCCAGCTGGGATGAGAAGCGTATACACTAGTCTACTCTGGAGTATCGATGCCCCGTCTTGATAATCCAACGACTAAGGACCTGTATAGGATGTGCTTATAGATACCTAGCCCCACTAGTGTGATTGCCATCACAACGCTGGTAATCAAGCAATGATCCTAAAGGCTCTACCAATATGTATAAGTGATATGCTAAAAGAAACATATGCACATATTGAGGTAGAAACAAACTAGGTAGCATACTACCATTTCGAGCAAGACTGTTACTAATCCGTGTATATCCTAAGATTTCATTAAGTAATATACAAACCAATATGATACAATAATGTCCTCTAGGGCATATAACACTAACAGTAGATCATACTAGTGGGGCCAGGGTGGTCCACAAGTACATCCTTTAACAGTTCCTTGTCGATGGGATATCGAGACAGGGCATCGATATACCAGAGTAGACTAGTGTGTACGTTTCATGACCCTGTATCGTACGATGGTTGATCCCACAACCATTGGTGTTTGACATCAAAGATTGTACACAGGTGCTCATTAGAGAATGGGTACACCGAACAGGACTCGCCGAGGACTCCTTATTGGTAGTGTACCTATCGTCAGATAGCAGTCCTCTGGTGACACTGGTACAGCTTAGTCTGTAGACCCGAGATTGTCATAGAGTCTTTTTTGGCTCACATTGTACTTTGATTTCCTCCCTACCACGGCTCAAAGGAGTCGTGCAGACAGGTGGATTTTCGGTACATTCCCGAGTCACATGGAGGCAATGAGCGATAGGAGGGGTTTCGTCTCTCCCGGTATTGGGGGTTAATGTTGCGCTGTGCTCGATTGGCTATAACTGGAAGTCCCTGGACAGGGCTGCTGCTGAGATTTACTGATAAGAGTTATCATTAGTTTCTCGAACCGTTATAGGCCATACATCGGCATGACTTATCACGTTACTGGGGACTGAAGTTTACCACCCCTAGACATTGATATGCGATATATCAGACGAAAAGACCACACTGCACGGTAGTTTTACTGATAGGCTTCATGGAGAGTATGGACGAGCTTGCTTGTCGACCTTCATATCGCTCAATACCCGGGTGGCCGTTACGTCCAGCTAGTACCTCGACGTCTTGTGGGTGACTGATGTGATCATCACCTACTGATGGCGTATTGACGAGCCTTTAGAGTCCCACACAGAAGTTTCCGGGTTCAAGCGAAACGAAGTAGGGCACATATGTGATATGTGCGAGGGCCTGATTAAATACGTGTATGCGATACCGTATTGTAATCTGGCAGTTATCTGTTATCGTTTAGGTTATATGTGATATAATCGGATTATCGAATCAAGTGTTGATTTGATAGTATGATATACAGATAAATGATATTACTTGGTTATATGTGATATAACTGTAAGTCCATATCATGCACCCCGTGTGTCCGCGGGGAAGCGGAATTTTCAAAAAACGATTTATCGAAGCTCACAACATGGACTTAAACTCCAGGATTGATGCTAAACCCTAGCTAATATAATACTGTGTAAAGTTTAACTACTCGGATAAATATTATACCTTACGAAACCAAGTCATTCGGGTGTTTTAGTCGCTGTCCTTCTCCTCATCGTAGGCTCCGAGGATCGTTACGGATCGTGGCTTCCTCGTCAGCTTCCTCGAGTCAAAGACGATCCACCCGAGAGTCTATAATCCGAGCTCCAACCTCAACTCCGAGATAACTATAGCAAGTAGCTTGCTAGACTAGATGGCCTAGGTGATTTAGAGAGTGAAGATGGAATACTTTGTCTTTTGGAACCCTAGGTTTCTCAAATCATGAGACAAATTAGGGTTTTCTTTTGAAAAGAAGAAGACTTAAGAAATGAAAGAGGAGTTGTGAACTTTGAAGATGCTTGGCTGCCCTCTTAGAATGTATCACGATCCAAAATGCCACGTGACTGGCCCTTGAATCATATGAAGTCTATAGGACCCCATCTAATTCAAGT
Source organism: Agapanthus africanus (assembly GCA_030015575.1). Taxonomy (NCBI): domain Eukaryota; kingdom Viridiplantae; phylum Streptophyta; class Magnoliopsida; order Asparagales; family Amaryllidaceae; genus Agapanthus; species Agapanthus africanus. The sequence continues at coordinate 497,583,162 of JASDDO010000019.1, read as the reverse complement.
AAGCCAAAACCCAGAAATCTAAAACCATTATAGGTAAGAAGAAACTTATTTTAAAACGAGTGGTTTTTAATAGCATAAGACGAATTATGCGTTTTTGAAATCGCAAATCTTTTCTGAAAATTTCGGCAGAGTTTCCTTTGTAAATACTAGCCCGAAACGGGTACAACATAATAAATATATACATGAATGATAAAAGGCATCTCCAAGCGAGAGCTAGCTCTTCGTCAATCGACGATCACAACCACGCAAGCAATATAATATACAACGCCGAAGGGTGAGGATCAAAACTCAAAAAGAAACTCAAGTCAACATGAAATCCATAATAACACAATGCGCGACTCTAAGGTCGAAAGAATATACAACTGGTTTCTAAGTATGAAATAAATATACATGTCTGGTTGATGGAGTTACTAGATACAACTGAATGTAAATAAAATACAACGGTGGTCACGATGCAAGTGAACCCACCTACCAAAGCAAATCACCCGGAATGGAAGCAGTATGCCAGCAAAGCCATAACGAAACCTGTACGGAAAAACCTGGATGAAACTGTGGCACAACGGGGGTGAGTTGCCAACTCGTGAGTAGAAAACATCACCGAGCAGAAATCGTATGTATGACTCAATCCTAGGTCAATACGATCAATAATATATATAACCTCAATATGATAAGGTCTGAAGCATAAAAGGTGGCAAGGGTAAACAGCTATACACAAGTGTAATCCCATGTGCTCGTGTCAGCGCCTCACGTAACAATGTATCATAATAAGAGGTATGGATGCATGAAAACAGAATACATAAAAATGAGAAACTGCTTTCTTGTTTTAGTGAGATTTCTGTAATTTAAAAATGACGTATCATCAATAAATCAATACAAATCAGTGTCTAGCATCGACACAAAACATAAATCCCAATATCCAATATCTCGGGCTCCGGCTATCCGGACTGGCCCCTGGGCTCTGGCTATCCGGACTGGCCCAACTCCGATCGGTATCCTCCGGATATCCGACGAGTCACAATACAATCACCGGTCAGCAATGCTCCCCTGTCACAGGCTCAACGCCGATCAACTGCGATCTTCTTGCCCCGGGGTACTGCACTGGGTCCACCATGCACCCACAGACGGTTCCTACTCCTCCTCGAATTGGGTGTATGATTTCGCTCAAGAGCCTAGAAAAACTCATGGTGGACAATCTCAAATCATATCTTGAGAAAACCGCAACTTTCATTTTAAAATGATTATCAGTTTCATTAAATCTTGGGGTTTGTCCCAAATCCATAAATCTCATGAAAAACACAAATCTCGAGAATAAATAACAATGAATTTAAAAGCATTAGGCTTCGGCAATCCGGAGTTGCCCTAAATAAAATGCATGATAGTGAATAATAATATGCATGAGATAGCAAGTAATAAATGAAATGTCTAAACTAGCATATAAAAACAAGTACGCTAATACCATGTCGAAACTATCGGTTAAAAAGCTATGTCAATGAAATAATATTCTCTAAAGTGTACGTGCCATGGCAATTACCGATGATGATGTGTGTGAGCCGGCAAGTAAGTGTATGTGGAGCATACGCATCATCGGTAATGGTGCTGGTGTCCTGACAGCATGATTCCAATACTAACATATGAAAGCACAAAATAAGAATGCAATGCGATGCGAGGAGCAAGAATTTGCGGGAGCTGAATAACAAATAAAACAATAAGGAATATGCAATAATATAACGAGTCTACAAATAATTACAGGTCTAACTAAAAGACTAATCATAATGGTAAGGAAAATCCACCTAAATCTGAGTCGATACATATATACATATAATAATCGGTGATCCCGCCTCAATAGTATTCCATACGATACCCTATATAATATGACATCCTCGAGTCAAGAGTGAGGATCTTCATCAATATAAAACTCGTACGGTAAATCCATCGCACAGCATCCAAAATCTGGGTACGGGTCAATATCATATTATCTCATTATTCATCTGGTATCCTCTTTATCATATATTATGATCTGGAGGTACTGATCTAAGTCTAGTACTATACTGATACCATATACAATATAAGAATGCGTGTGTATGAAAACACCACGCCTAAAGAACCCGCTAAACATCGTGTCGTATCTCATAATACGAACCACATCATATCACCGATCTCATGGCATCCGGCCCAATCTCAATCGAATCATCTTCAATCCCAAGTACTATCCTCATAATCCATGTATATGTATACGTATATATATATATATATATTTATATATATATATATATATACATAGTCCTATACCCATGTGTGTATATATATATACATATCCCCATGTACGCACAGGTAAATAATATGAATGTATGTGTGTGTGCGCGCGTGTATGCAAATCACTACCCTAGGGTTCGCGACTAAACACTAACTTACATGTACACTATACTAATCCAAAGTAATTCCATATCACATCGTAAATAGAAATCGAGAACAAAAACAAATCGGAACGCGTATCGTTCATCGGTCAAAACCTATGGCCTAAGCATGCAAAACACGATCAGTAACCCTAGTCATTGATGTTCAAACGCCACACGATAGAAGCACAAATCCAAATACTAAATTCAAATTCATTAAAAAGCCAGAAACGAAATCAAAAATCATGAAAATTAGCTCCAGATTTTAACTTAGGCCAAACTAGCCAAAGTTGCATATGGGTCTTGTTTACTGGAGATATAGCCACAGAACAAATACGCACACAAATGGTCCCACCCTGGTCGTAAATTGCTGCCAGATATAATAAATTTGCGGCCAGAACAAGGAGGGGGTGGCTCAGGTTTTGGGGTTAGCTCCCTGGGTGCCTGCATGTATCACTGTGTATGCTAAATAATTTTTAGAGTCCCCGAGTGTTAGCCGATTTCAATTTTCCTACACAATTCTCTCAAAATACGAATATCGGGGATTTCTAAGTTCGCTAATTGGGGTTCTAGTCTTGGGTTTTGGTCTTAAATCAATCACCACAGGGGTTTAAGGTCACCATTAAGCCTCACTTCTACCCTAGGATTCAATTCAAACCCGAATCCTTTTCTTGAAATTTCAAAGTTCGCTAAACTACACAATATCGATTCTAAACTTGTATGATACTTAAGGAATTGAAATACTAATCTAATGGTGTAGAAATTACCTCATTTGACAACTCAAGAATTTTCTTGAGTTGCCCCAAGTGTCCAAAATCCTTGCTTTATTGGTCCAAAGTGTAGCTAGTGGGCTTGTGCACATTTTTAATGAAGTGGGGATGGACTTTGGATGAGCTTTTAATGGTGTTTGTAAGGGTTGAAGAGGAGGGGGAGATGGAGGCAGCCATGTGTGGATGAGGGAGAGGAAAAATGAAGAATGATGAAGGATGAAACAATGGGAGCTTGGTCAAGTTGACCCCTCACCCTCTCTCTCTCTCATGCCCATCCCTCATTTTTTATTCTTTTCCTTTTTCTTTCCTTTTCTTTTCTATTCTATTCTTTTCATATAAACCAAATCATGCTTGAAAATGAAGAAAAGCCTTGCTAGGAAAATTGTAAAAATGCTAAAAATGACATATGCACAAAACACGCTTAATGCGCGATTAGCGATATTTAATCGCGATTAGCATTAAAATAGTTTCAAATAAATCATAAATTGTCATAATTTGGTTAAATCCAATAAAGAACCCTCTTTTTAGTAATTTCTATAATTTTCTAATTTTTTTCCGATTTATCGGTATTTAATTATACCACAGTAATAAAATATTAAATATATTAATTATTTAATTATAAAAATTCCCAAAAATAATATTTTATTTTTCTGAAATGTTACAATCTTCCCCCCATAAAGAAATTCGGTCCCCGAATTTAAATTTAAACTCCCCCAATTTCTAAAACATTTCAGTAAAAAGATCAAGTCGACGGGGCTCCGAAATCATCAATACATAAAATGCATCGTAGCGCAATGCATGTGCATGAACAATGAGTAGATAACTCAAAATCAAAACTCCGTCAAGCATCCCACAATCATCGGAGTCCTGAGGAAGACATCAATGTCTAAATCCAATACGAAAACCAACATGATATATATATCGAATTGTACATGTAAACCTCTGAAGGAAATGCATGCTAAACCTCTTTAAGTCGCTGTGCGATGCGCATAACACCGGACAGTGGAGGACATCTATTGTAAGAAAATAACCATATATGTTTATATCTTTTGTTAAAATGCACGTCCCGCCATTTTGAAAACAATTTAGAATGGTTTCCTTTATAAAATGTTTCGTGTCATCTTAGACACATAGGTAAATACCGAGACAATAACTCCCTTTTTGGAAATCGCTTCGATAGATATCAATGCATGCAAAATATATCCAGGTACTGTCCTCTGACTAGTCCTTCTCAGTACGAAAACAAATAGTAAATATCATAAAAACGTACTGCTCCATAAGAAATCAATCCCAAAATGCGCATAAGAATGCCGCGTGCGTCTGGTCCGCACAGAAATCAAAATCCATGAATGTGCCATACATGTGCACAGAAACAACATCTAAGTGCAACGGGTGTGCACGAAACACCTGTCAGAGGTAACGGTGTGCCTGACTGTTGGAGATAGTGCCCTCAGAGTCAATTATTGGATCACAGGCACGTGATTGCAATGATTGAGGGAGGACCTATACAGGCAGGACAGTCTTACTCAAGATGATAGTATACTATCTGGTTTATCTTTATCATCGTGTACTGTTTTAGGTGACCTTACAGGTCGCTATTACACGTTGATAGAGCCCCTAGGATTCTTGGTTGACTGCCAGCAGTATGAGGGCGATCATATACGTGGGAGCTGGGGTCTATAGGCACAACCTTAAAAGGTTCCTAGTCGTGGGAGTTTCGAGACTGGGCATCAATACTCCAGAGTAGACTAGCGTATACAGTCGAGACCCCGACGAGGGGCGGTGGTCGGTCTCACAAGCCACTGGTGTCAGTTGGTTCACCTAAGATGTATACAGGTGCTCATTAGGTTATGAGTACACCGGACAGGACTCGCCGGGAACATGCTAGTTGGTCTTATACCTGACGTCAGATAGCAGTTCCCTGGTGACATGTGTACATGTTAGTTCATCGACCTGAGATCGTCATTTGTCTCGTGTGAGTTCTCACTATACTTTGATTACTACCCTACCAAGCTCAAAGAAGTTGTGCAAATAGGTTTTAGTTGGGTACAGTCTCGAGCCACATGGAGGCAGTGAGCGGATCCGCAGGGGTTCGTCTCTCCCGGTATTGGGGGTGAGGTCGCGCTGTGTCTAGGAGAGCCATTACATGAAGTCCTTGGCCAAGGCAAGAGATTTATTGGTAGGTATTCCAGTAGTATCTAGGAGAGCCATTCCAGTAGTATCTCAGGATGTTCTGGGCTACACTCCGACATGACTTGTACCGCTTTTGGGGGTCTGACTTTTACCAACCTCCTAGGCCTGCCATGCGATGCTCATAGACGAACGGACCAGACTGTACGGATATTGTCTCTGACAGGCTCAGTAGGGTGTCAGGATGAGTTCGCTCATCGACGTTCCTTTTGGTCAATACCTGGTAGCCCGTCACGTATGGCTAATATCTCTGACGTGCTAGTGGTTAAATCCACAGCCAAAATATTGACGAGTCTTTAGAGTCCCCCACTGACCGTTTTCTCAAGTTTCGGGCGAAACGCTGTAGAGGCCGTATGGAGATATGGCTGGGTTCGATCTTATACGTGCGGTATTGCACGGATCGTGATCGAATGGATTTTACTAGAGGGCTTTGGTATAAGCCGGATCCTAGTATTATAGAGTGTAGATTTTGTCTCATTGCATTTGTATTCGGTCGGAATACAAATGCGGGTATGTATATACAGTCGCGGGGTTTTCCTGTAATTTATTACAGGATCAGCTTTTTGAAGTTGCCAGTATGCATTCCGTTTGAGCCAGTTTTCCTTTCTTCCTTTCGTTGGCTGATATTTGATGAAGGGGCTAATTTGCAAATATGCAAATTAGCATTGTGGAGGGGGTTATTTGTATTTGTGGCTTCATGATGGTTCTTGCATTATTAGATTCTCTTTGAGTCAATTTCCTTTGCATTTAATGTGATGGAATTTGGATTGGATATGAGGGTGACCTTTTTTTCTTGTGATCACACATTATTTTCCCTCTTGTTTCATTCTCTCACCTTCCTCATCTCATGATATGGCCGGCCACTACTTGGTGAGGTGAGGGATTCATTTTGTGTGGGAAATTTCTTCATCTCATTTCTCTACATGCCACAAAAATTCCATATCTCCAAAGTTCATTATTATTCCACCTCCATCAAATGGCAACTTCATACCCCATTGAGACAATGGATTCTACACATAGCCTACAGTATTCTTGGGCACGTCGGCTCGCCAACTTCGTGCCCGAGTTGCCTCGGTCCAAAGGTGGTAGCCCGTAAAAGAACCCGGCGATGTGGTGCCCTTTCCGACGAGGAGGTGAAGACCGGAGATTCCGTGAGGAGATCGGAGTGGAGGTCGAAGACCGAAGGACACGGATCGCTCGGTATAGCATCCTACCCCATACTCTAGTTAGCTAGGATTAGGTTAATGGCCCTATCTGGGTTTATGGTGCGCGGCAGTGCCGGTTTACAAGTTTCGTAAAAGTTTCGTTTCCGCATTCCGGCGTCGGATTGACGGCCGGGGCGCCGCCGTGCACTTACATTGGTATCAGAGCCACGCAATTAACCTAGTCTAGCTTGCTCTAACGTGTTTACAAGTTCGATCGAACGGATTTTCAAAAAACCGCGTTTCCATGTCAAGTTTCTGTCGAATTTTTCCAGTGCTCTAAAAATTATTTGGTACATTGTAAAAATACGTGCAAGGTTTTTTATGCATTCTGTAAAAATTTGGTCACATGTTATTACTATTCCACCGCGGAACCGCGGCCATACCCATGCTTGGGCCGCGGTTCCGCCGCCACTTTGACTGTTCAATGCACCAAAATTTTACAGTGGTCTTCTGACTTGAAAATGGGGTTTTTGGTATATTCTGTTTGGGCCCAGATTTTCTTTGAGTGCTACAGTAGTGCTTGGGGCCCACTTCGGTAAATTTGATCGATTGAAAATTTTAAACATGTTAGTTCACAGTATTTACATTATATCTGCGACCGTGAATGTCATTTGATCGGTAAATCCTATCTATTTGCTATAGCCCTTTTAGACGGATTTGCGAACGTGACATTCATGTTGATGTTCTGTGTTGTGCTGTGATGTTGCGGATTTGTCATGGTGGATAGCCTGGATGAAATGTTAGTACAGTTTGGTTATTTATGTACATTTGATATTGCGGGGAGAGCATCCAACATGTGGACTGTCGTTACTGCCTGTTTGTATATTATTCTTTTGGGGCACGACCGGGATGAGGTCGATGTACCCGTTGTATATTTTACTTTCTGTACTATGATTACCCTGCGGTAGGGTGCACGGATAGCCGGGTTCTAGAGGGCAACGGGCCCGCATCTCATGGCATTTAGACGGAGGGGGCTTCACTCTAGAATTGGGGGGCTATTTGCCGCACTCGTAGGGGGTACAGGTTGACCCAAGGAGAGGTGCCCAAGTTACCGGATTCCGTGAAGTGCTGGGTGGTCCATTCACGTTGCTGAAGGGGGCTGCCTCGCTTCAGGTTTTGGCGGGTAACTTTCCGCGCCCGTAGGGGTCTAGGATTTCATTGCACAGGCTATCCACATGACCAGGGGAACGTCGGGTTTCAGTAGCGGCTCTATGAAACACGGGGATCCCAGATGTCTGTATTGTTCTGTGATGCTTATTACATTTCTGTGATGTTGCATTTTATTACGCCTTAAGCGAATATTATATATTGATATATATACTAGTGGATGTTGTATATGTTTTGCATCCACGCTAGTCCAGTCCCCGCTCTGTCGTTAGTTAAGTAACCTAACGGGTGATGACGGGACCCAGTGGCGAATGCGGACGGCATATACGTACATCATTATTTTCGTTCTTTGTGGTGTGATCAATTGATGGGACTGCGTTGATTCGGATCAATGCAAGCTAAACAAAACTATTCTGATGTTGTTGGAACAATTTTTCAAAAGGCTGTTATTGCAAGGACGTTCTCTTTTGTTTTGCACAGTGGTTTTCAGTTGGAATATCCTGCACCTCAGTCGACGAGGCAAGGGCCGAGATCCCTTCACCGAGAGTGACCCCTTGGACAGAAGTTTGCGTCAGGGAAATGACTTCACTATAGTCGTTTACTTTTGCTTTGCATCGTGGTATTCAGTTGAAATATCCTGCACCTCATTCTTCGGGGAAAGAGCCGAGATCCCTTCACAGGGAGTGACCTCTTTAGCAAAAGTTTTCGCCACTATATTTTTAAAAAGCTATCAAGTTACTTCAACGATATCAAGTTCATTACGTTAAAGGTTTTTTGCCAGAAACCATTCGTAACCCTCCGTCATTTCAGACGGGTAGCACGTAGTATTCATGCTATGTTTGTTGAACTTCGTCAAGGCATAGTGTATGGTAGCTGCTTGTTACCTTTCTGCTGCATAGATAGATGCGTTAGTTAGGGACAGTAGTATAGCCTTGTTAACCTTCATCAAGGGCTTGTACGGGTGTTTTCAAATTAACCTGGACAATGACGGGTAGAACTTGACATATGACTTATGATTTTTTGACCTTCGTCAAGGTCATAAGAGCATGGGGCAAAAATCACATCGGGGGTTTCTAAAGAAACTGAAACATGCCAGATATGCGCAGACCTTCTAGAGTGTGATAACATGAGCGAATTCCGTCACATTATCATGCGATGATAGTTGGATCCCGATTCCTACTGATGAGTTGGTTTACTCCTCGGGTTGTCCCGACTAATTCTTCTTTCAGGTTTGGAGGAGAATTTAACGTTACAGTGGGAGGTTTCCTGATTAGATAAATTGATAACCATTCTGATCTAGGTTAGAGTGCACGCTGAGTGTTTCTTTTCTCTCTCTCTTTGGCAGCGACCATGACCCGATCCTAGACTATGACTCAGTGACCAAGTTGACCAAACCTTCTTATAAGACTGGTTTTTGGGTTGTCAGAGTTGCAAACCTCTTTGCCACTCCTAATTTTACCTTTTTCTCCAGAACACCCCGTATTACTATGAACGTCGACTTCCATTAGATAAAACCATCGTATGGTTATATATGAACTCGAAGGAATTTATTCGAGGATGGTTTCTGGTTCTGGAGAAAACGAATAAGACTATTCAGTTGTCTTTTCCTTTTACCTTCTCTAAGGTTGCGAGTGCTCCGTGGATTAGGGCAGTACACCCACTACGCAAATTGGATAGTCTTCTTCCAAACCATATGCAGGTGCAGACCGGTAGGGAATGAAGAAAACCAATTAGCCTAACGATGGTGTACATAAGGTATTAAGTAAAGACAAATAAAGGGATTAGAAGGAGGGCAAAGTAAATTGCGACTGCTATTCACGACCAAGCCAAGTATTTCATTACCACTCCCACTTCACCTTTGTATTTCTCCACGACACTCCGTATCACTACGAAGATCCACAGTTATTTGGATACTCCATCGTATGGTTATATACGAACTCAAAATGAACTTGTTCCAGTTCGGGGATGGATTCTGGTTCAGGAGAAATAGGAATAAGGTTTATTCGGTTGTCTTTTATCTTCACCTTCTCTCGCATTGCAAGTGCTCCTAGGATTAGGACAGTACATCCATTATGCTTATTGGATAGTCTTCTTCCAAACCATAGGCTGGTGCCGAACGGTAGGGAAGGAAGAAAACAATTTAGCCTAAGTTGGTGTACAGAAGGTAATGACTAAAGATATATAAAGGGATTTGGAGAGATGGCAAAGAATTATACGGTTACAGTTGTGAATCTGGATAATGGAAGAGGCATTACTAGGAATACCGGGATACCTCATCGAAATATTTCAATGTTTCAGTTTCACTGTGTACTGTTAAAAGAAAACTGATTTCCCAATTAGACACTTGCTCCAGGGTATGTATTTACCAGGTTTGATTCTCACATCTGTATGGTTTACAGAAGATGAGTGGGAGTAAGTTATTGGGAATTAGGTGATCATCCTCATTATATCGGGATTCGTTGTAATTGGTGAGATTTGAGAAAATCGCCTGGGTTGTTTGCCGGATGGCAAATATTTGGTTTTGAATATCCGTTGTTATGCATCAATTTCAAATTGATATATCTGGACGTCTATTTTTATAGGGTGAGATATACCTTTTTGAAATTATGTCTATGACATTTACCTATATCTATAGATGGTTAGGTAAGGAGCATTGAACAGCGGTGTAATTCTTCTTAACCATAAGTACAGTTTTCAACCTACGACACACAGTGAATGAGTCACTAGACTCAGAGGATTTATACAGAGTATTGTATATTGTCCAGTGTCCATTAGGACAGAGGGGTTGGTCCTCGTACTACATTCAGTTTACTTATGACTTCTCCAGTTCTTAGACAAGTATTTCGTAGAAACACAAGGTCTGAGATTTGAGAAGTTATAGGTATATGAGTAAAGTAGAGAACCAGGTGTTGCAAGTATCGGGATTCTTCAAGGTGATCGAAGATATAGATACTTGTGTATGGTATTCAGTTGATAGTAATGATTAAGAGAACTTGCTTCTCTTTCAGGTTACTCATAAGTGGAAGCACTCCTAAGTTGAGTAATGCTGATCGGCCTCTCTCCATTTTGTTGACATGCACTGGAGACAGCTGCATGATTTGAATCTGGTTCCAATTAAATCGGCGCCTCTGGTTCTATATTGGATATAGAACAGTTCATATCTTAACGATGTTAATGTACGAGGAGTTGTCCGGCTTATGCTTAAAACCAGACTCTGGATAACTCAAGGCACGTTTCTGTAATGGTCGTTTGTGGGTTGACCCACGCTATGACGAGGGTTGACTTTCTACCATCTGGAAGATCAATAGTTATATTATTCTTGACTCGCCACGGTTTTAATAAAAATGGATTTTTTCAGAAAACAGTAGTGGAAGTATGGTAGAACTGGAAGTGATTCCAGAACCGCAAACGATTACTGAAAATTCGATAAGAACCTAAAGATTCAATCTAGTTTGACATTCCATTGGCCACTCCGCAGATAAGGTGGGTAACCTCAGGCACTCGAGAGGTACTTCGGTATGCTCAAAGACGGTGACAGGGAGGTTCTTGTTTACCCAGACTTGCCATTGTTGTTGTTCCAGACCGTGAGACCCGGCAGGAGGATGAGTATAGCGTCGTTCTAAACTGGCTTTAGAAGCGTACGTGCATATAACTCTGCCAGAGGGTTGTCGTAGTCAGTGGGAGCAGCGGAAGCATAGTGGACAAGTGGCTTATGTCTATTTATAGACTAAAGCAGATATAGGGGAGATAGATCATCTATTTCTTATGTGACAGTCATAGGTTTGACTTCATCAGAATAGGGGATGGATCTGTTAAGAAGGTAGTAGGGTGTGATGTCCTAGTATTTGGATGACATACACAGAGTAGGAAGTGATATTCCTATACTACGATCGGTTAAACTTTGGTTGTCACACAGTGGTTTCTCCATATAGGAATTGGATATTATATCAGACATTCTGGTTACTGGATCTATGGTTTTAGATCTAGATTTGGGATGTGTCCCAATCAGGGTACTTAGACAACATTCTAAAGGTATTTAGAATGGACGACGCCTGGCAAGGTGATGTACCTGCAGGTGATGGAGTCACCCTCTTTAAAGGTGTCTTGCAGACTAAAGGGGAGAGGGATATGCATGATTGGCAGATCACTTGCTTAGGCAATTGAGTCAATCATGAGATGTCAAGTACCACACCAGATGTTGTTTTTGCACGAGATGCAATAAGTTGATATTGATCCAATCATGGAGAAACATTCGGAAGCAGTTTTAGAACATAAGTGGATGTTCTAGGGATATGATAACAGCATCCTCCTTCGGGAGACAGTTATCATTCCAGGCTTCCAAGGTGACCTGGATGATAGAGTGGCTGTCAGAGTTAAAGTTTTCCCTCTGACGAGTGGCAGTAGTTTGGACAGGTGGTCCAGGTGGATACTGAGAGAGGCATGGCGCAGGATGCTGATTAAGTTCAGTTGACGATACAGTCTAAGATGTTTTGATTTGGAGTTCACTTATGAACTAAGTCCCATCAGACATCCAAACATATTCTAAGACACGTATTGCTCATTTCGGGAGATAGGTTTCTCCGCGAACTTGAGATAAAGAGAGAAATAGAAAGAAACATCACAGCAGATCCACTCACAGAGGCTATTCCTCGAACGCAATAGTTTCACAAACGAGCTTTGTGGGATTGACTAGTAGAGGAGTTGGGTGTTCGGTATCACACGGGCTGTGAGTATGCGACTTCGCAATAATTAGCCTTGAGTGCAAGTGGTAGATTGTTGGAGATAGTGCCCTCAGAGTCAATTATTGGATCACGGGCACGTGATTACAATGATTGAGGGAAGACCTATACCGGTAGGACAGTCTTACTCAAGATGATAGTATGCTATCTGGTTTATCTTTATCATCGTGTACTGCTTTAGGTGACCTTACAGGTCGCTATTACACGTTGATAGAGCCCCTAGGATTCTTGCTTGACTGCCAGCAGTATGAGGGCGATCATATACGGGGGAGCTGGGGTCTATAAGCACATCCTTAAAAGGTCCCTAGTCGTGGGAGTTTCGAGACAGGGCATCGATACTCCAGAGTAGACTAGTGTATACAGTCAAGACCCTGACGAGGGGCGGTGGCCGGTCTCACAAGCCACTAGTGTCAGTTGGTTCACCTAAGATGTATACAGGTGCTCATTGGGTTATGAGTACACCGGACAGGACTCGCCGGGAACATGCTAGTTGGTCTTATACCTGACGTTAGATAGCAGTTCCCTGGTGACATGTGTACAGGTTAGTTCATCGACCTGAGATCGTCATTTGTCTCGTGTGAGTTCCCACTGTACTTTGATTACTATCCTACCACGGTCAAAGTAGTTGTGCAAACAGGTTTTAGCTGGGTACAGTCCCGAGCCACATGGAGGCAGTGAGCGGATCTGTAGGGGTTCGTCTCTCCCGGTATTGGCGGTGAGGTCGCGCTGTTTCTAAGAGAGCCATTACATGAAGTCCTTGGCCAAGGAAGAATATTTACTGGTAGGTATTCCAGTAGTATCTCAGGGTGTTCTAGGGCTACACTCCGACACGACTTGTACCGCTTTTGGAGGTCTGACTTTTACCAACCCCCTAGGCCCGCCATGCGATGCTCATAGACGAACGGACCGGACTGTACGAATATTGTCACTGACAGGCTCAGTAGGGTGTCAGGATGAGTTCGCTCATCGACGTACCTTTTGGTCAATACCTGGTACCCCGTCACGTATGGCTAATATCTCTGACGTGTTAGTGGTTAAATCCACAGCCAAAGTATTGACGAGTCTTTAGAGTCCCCCACAGACCGTTTTCTCAAGTTTCGGGCGAAACGCTGTAGAGGCCGTATGGTGATATGGCAGGGTTCGATCTTATACGTGCGGTATTGCACGGATCGTGATCGGACGGATTTTACTAGCGGGCTATGGTTTAAGCCGGATCCTAGTATTATAGAGTGTAGATTTTGTCTCATTGCATTTGAATTCGGTCTGAATACAAATGCGGGTATGTATATACAGTTATGGGGTTTTCCTTTAATTTATTACGGGATCAGCTTTTTGAAGTTGCCAGTTTGCTTTCCGTTTCAGCCAGTTTTCCTTTCTTCCTTTCGTTGGCTGATATTTGATGGAGGGGCTGATTTGCAGATGTGCAAATTAGCATTGTGGAGGGGGTTATTTGTATTTGTGGCTTCATGATGGTTCTTGCATTATTAGATTCTCTTTGAGTCATTTTCCTTTGCATTTAATGTGATGGAATTTGGATTGGATATGAGGGTGACCTTTTTTTCTTGTGATCACACATTATTTTCCCTCTTGTTTCATTCTCTCACCTCCCTCATCTCATGATATGGCCGGCCACTACTTGGCGAGGAAAGGGATTCATTTTTTGTGGGAAATTTCTTCATCTCATTTCTCTGCTTGCCACAAAAATTCCATATCTCTAAATTTCATTATTATTCCACCTCCATCAAATGGCAACTTCATACCCCATTGAGATAATGGATTCTACACTTAGCCTACAGTATTCTTGGGCACGTCGGCTCGCCAACTTCATGCCCGGGTTGCCTCGGTCCAGAGGTGGGACCCCATAAAAGAACCTGGCGATGTGGTGCCCTTTCCGACGAGGAGGTGAAGACCGGAGATTCCGCGAGGAGATCGTAGTGGAGGTCGAAGACCGAAGGACACGGATCGCTCGGTATAGCACTCTACCCCATTATCTAGTTAGCTAGGATTAGGTTAATGGCCCGATCCGGGTTTATGGTGCGCGGTAGTGCCGGTTTACAAGTTTTGTAAAAGTTTCGTTTCCGCATTCCGGCGTCGGATTGACGGCCGGGGCACCGCCGTGCACTTACACAGACAGCAATATCAGGTGTATCTGATATGCACAAAGAATCCAGAATAGTGCATCAGGTGAGCACCAAAATCACATCTTATATCATGCGCCCAACATGCGCGAAAATCCAAATCAGGTGCATCTATCATGCACGACTAAAATCTAAATCATGTGCATCCAACATGCACGAAATCACGAAACCCAATATCAAGCGCCGAACATGCGCAAAAGTCCAATCCAAGCACGTCAAATATGCGCAAGAATCGAATCAAGTGCACAAGGTGAACGAAAACAAATATCGAGTATCATAATCGAAATCGACGGTATAATCTCAATCCAAATCAGGTATACCGTGCTATATAATTCTCATAACCATGTGCATCTGCGTGCACAAAATCGAATCAAAAATACTAAAAGTGCATGTACACTATGCTGGAAACAAAAGTCAAATCACATGCATAACACATGCATGAAACCCATAAATCTGTATCTCGAATGACATTAAAACGAAGTCAAGTGCAACTGTGGTGCAAAAAATACGTATCGATGCACTGCAAGCATATATGAACTATACTGAGTGCAAAAACCAAATCGTGTGCATACCATATGCACAAAATCAACCCAACAGTGTATAAAGTATATCTCAAGTGTAATAACTATGCACAAAATTTAAATACCCAGTAGGTGCAACCATGGTGCACGAAAACAAATATCATGAAACTCAGTCATCAAAACTCAATCATGCGAATAGATCGCCCAAAATACCGAAATCAAGTATGGCGGAATAGTCCCGCTCAAGCACATTCTCTAAGAATCTCTGGCCAACTGTCGTGGTCACTCATAACATGTCTTGTCGACGGAGCCGAACTCTGGACTGCTGGGTGTGCGTAAAATTACCACTCCTGGGTCCAAGTCTTCTCGTATAATATTCCAGAAAGGTTCTTTCGAAGTCTCTCCCAATCTTGTTTCTGCCAAACTGCCTGGAAGTTATCACACTTTACAACTCTGTTTCTTGTTCCGGAACGGCTTCATACTCATCGCGACTCCTTCTAGAAGATATATCCATGTACAACGCCTCTGCACGCGTATCACATCTCTGATGTCAGCGGAGTGGAACGTCATCTCATCAAGATCTCATACGAACCTCTTACTCCACTTTCCTCTAACGTCGACTGATTCGGACTCGTCTCCTCGTGGCTGCATGGACTGCGCTCCAAAGGCTATCCTCATATCTGGAGTCTCCCAAGGAATGTATCCCATCACATGATATCCGAACGACGTCGAACTTTTCGATCGATTCGTCAAAGTTCCATAATCCTCTAAGAGCTCAACATCTTGAGTACAGTTTAAAAGTATTCCAGTATATGCCACAGTACCTGTAGACCAACCGTAGAAGGGCAAACCCAAGCCTCACTAATGGCAACGCTGAACTGCCGTAAACCCTAAGGTTTTAAAGCATTCTCATGGTCATTATGTCGAGTTAGGGTTTCATTCTTCTAGAGGGTCCATAGCATTACTTGAACTTGTCTCCGAATACTTTAAACTTGGAAAATGGGCTCCTGACATTCGATCGTCTCTATCGACTCTCAACGTACCTACGTGACGTCGTCTCTAGCTGGAATCAATCAATCTGATGACCTCGCATTGGGGTATGCGAACGAACCACATGTCCTAGTCATTCATCCTCGGGTGACTAGCGATCTTCTACCATATCTCTATGTATAAACTCATGCTGCAACAGCTCCAACCATCTGGGGCAATATCTCGTCATTCGCAGCAGCAACTGGCTCATTCGTCTGCACGCTAAACAGAGCCTCAATAATCAAGAATAGTCGATACATCAACGGTCATCACATTCTGGATGGCCTCTAGTAGTAGCTCAATCCTTTGGTGCTGATCTGCACGTCCGAGAAATCTCGTAAAAGCGATCCATCAAACGCTCCTGGCGCGAAAATACAATAAGACGATACATTTATGCACTTTTGTCCCTGGAATCACGCCCCAGACAGTCCTTGTTCGTGACGAGCTCATGTTGACGCAACTGTAGCCGTAGCTTTCTCTACCCGTGTAATCATGGCAGAAAAACCATAAACCGATTTCGATGAGGATAGATCATGAATTAATATAATAATGTGCAAGGAAATTTACATCCTAAGGCTTTTTAAGTGGAGTAGCGTATCGTAAGTATGCTGCGGAACATACACATGGTACGTCACTCTCCTTAAGTCACCTACTCCATCAACCAAGGTCAACCTACGCGACGAAAGTTCGGGTCTGTAAGTGCACGGCGGCGTCTCGGCCGTCAATCCGATGCCGGAATGCGGAAACGAAACTTTTCTAAAAACTAGAAACCGGCAACACCGCGCACCAAAAAACCCGGATCGGGCCATTAATCTAATTCTAGCTAACTAAAGAACGGGTAGAGAGATATACCGAGCGATCTGTGTCCTTCGGTCTTCTCGTCGTCGTCCCGATCTCCTCGCGGAATCTCCGGTCTCCACCATGTCGCCGGAAGGGCACCAAATCGCCGGCTTCTTTTACGGGCTCCCACCTCTGGACCGAGGCAACTCGGGCACGAAGTTGGCGAGTCGACATGCCCAAGGATACTGTAGGTTAACTGTAGAACTTATGTCTCATTTGGGGTTGTGGAAGTTGACATAATGGTGGAGGAATGATATGTGAACTTTTTGTAGATGAACTTGGGGATTTTTCTAGCATGTAGAGAACAAAATCCCACCACCCAAATTTTTGGACAGCCCCATGAAGAGCATGGCCGGCCAAAACAATAGAGAGGAAAGGAATGAAAGTGGGAGTGAGTGAATCAAAAATTCAAGGGGAGAAAAGAGGCAATCATCCATCAAAGAGAGAGAAAAATGTGATGATGATAAAACAATGATCACAAACAAGAACCTCACTCCAAAACCCAATCATTTCCAACAAAGGTCAAGCCATCATGAAGTCATGGAGTCAATGAAAGCTAAACCCATCATGAAAGCTATCATGAAGCAAAAGAAAGTCAAGGGTGGGAGAAACATCATGATACAACAATATGCAAAAACAACCCTCCAAAATGCTTATTTGCACAAATGCAAATAAGCCCTCCTCCACCAATCTTCAGCCAAAGAAAGAAACAAAGGAAAACGGCCGAAACCGGAAAGCAAACTGGCAACCCCAAAAACTGATCCCGTAATAAATTACAAGAAAACCCCGCAACTGTATATACATACTCGCATTTGTATTCCGACCGAATACAAATACAATGAGACAAAATCTACACTGTACTATACTAGGATCCGGCTAAAACCAAAGCCCGCTAGTATTATCCGTCCGATCATGATCCGTGCAATACCGCACGTATCTGATCGAACCCTGCCGTATCTCCATACGGCCTCTACAGCGTTTCACCCGAAACTTGAGAAAACGGTCTGTGGGGGACTCTAAAGACTCGTCAATACTTTGGCTGTGGATTTAACCACTAGCACGTCAGAGGTATTGGCCAATACGTAACGGGCTACCATGTATTGACCAAAAGGGACGTCGATGAGCGAACTCATCCTGACACCCTACTAAGCCTATCAGTGACAATATCCGTACAGTCCGGTTCGTTCGTCTATGAGCATCGCATGGCGGGCCTAGGGGGTTGGTAAAAGTCAGACCCCCAAAAGCGGTACAAGTCGTGTCGGAGTGTAGTCCAGAACACCCTGAGATACTACTGGAATACCTACCAGTAAATCTCCTGCCTCGGCCGAGGGCTTTGTATAATGGCTTTCCTAGACACAGCGCGACCTCACCCCCAATACCAGGAGAGACGAACCACTGCAGATCCGCTCACTGCCTCCATGTGGCTCGGGACTGTACCCAACTAAAACCTGTTTGCACGTCTCCTTTGAGCGTGGTAGGGTAGTAATCAAAGCACAGTGGGAACTCACATGAGACAAATGACGATCTCAGGTCGATGAACTAACCTGTACACATGTCACCAGGGAACTGCTATCTGACGTCAGGTATAAGACCAACTAGCATGTTCCCCGCGAATCCTGTCCGGTGTACTCATAACCCAATGAGCACTTGTATACATCTTAGGTGAACCAACTGACACCAGTGGCTTGTGAGACCGGCAACCGCCCCTCGTCGGGGTCTCGACTGTATACACTAGTCTACTCTGGAGTATCGATGCCCTGTCTCGAAACTCCCACGACTAGGGACCTTTTAAGGATGAGCTTATAGAATACCAGCTCCCACGTATATGATCGCCCTCATACTGCTGGCAGTCAAGCATTAATCCTAGGGGCTCTATCAATGTGCAATAGCGACTCGTAAGGTCACCTAAAGCAGTACACGATGATAAAGATAAACCAGATAGCATACTATCATCTTGAGTAAGACTGCCCTACAGTTATAGGTCATCCCTCAATCATTGCAATCACGTGCCTGTGATCCAATAATTGACTCTGACGGCACTATCTCCAACAATCTCCCACTTGCACTCAAGGCTAATTATTGCGATGTCGCATACTCACAGCCCGTGTGATACCGAACACCCAACTCCTCTACTAATCAGTTTCACAAAACACGTTTGTGAAACTATTGCCTTTGAGGAATAGCCTCAGTGAGTGGATCCGCTGTGATGTTTATTTCTTTGTCTCTCTTTATTTCAAGTTCGCGGAGAAAGCCATCACCCGAAATGAGCAATACCTGTCTTAGAATGTGTCTGGATGTCTGATGGGACCTAGCTCATGAATGAACTCCAAATCCAAACTTCTTAGACTGTATTGTCAACTGAACTTAATCAGTATCCTGCGTCATCCTTCCCTCAGTATCCACCTGGACCACCTGTCCAGATACTGCCCCTCGTCAGAGGGAAATCTATAACTCTGACAGCCACTCTGTCATCCAGGTCACCTAGGAAGCCTGGAATGATAACTGTCTCCCGAAGGAGGATGCCGTTATCATATCCCTAGAACATTCACTTATGTTCTAAAACTGCTTCCGATCGTTTCTCCAGGACTGGATTAATATCCTATGTGGAGAAACCACTGTGTGACAACCAAAGTATAACCGACCGTAGTATAGGAATTTCACTTCCTACTCTGTGTATGTCATCCAAATACCAGGACATCACACCCTACTACCTTCTTAACAGATCCATCCCCTATTCTGATGAAGTCAAACCTATGACTGTCACGTCAGAAATAGATGATCTAGCTCCGCTATATAAGCCACTTGTCCACCAATGCTTCCGCTGCTCCCACTGATTATGACAACCCTCTGGTAGAATCATATACACGTACACTTCTAAAGCTAGTTTAGAACGACGCTATACTCATCCTCCTGCCGGGTCTCGCAGCCTGGAACAACAGCAATGGCAAGTCTGGGTAAACAAGAATCACCCTGTCACCGTCCTTGAGCATACCGAAGTACCTCTCGAGCGCCTGAGGTTACCCACTTTATCTGCGGAGTGGCCAATGGAATGTCAAGCCAGATTGAATCTTTAGGTTTTTATCAAATTTTCAGTAATCGTCTGTGGTTATGGAATCACTTCCAGTTCTACCATACTCCCACTTCTGTTTTCTGAAAAAATCTATTTTTGTTAAAACTGTGGCGAGTCAAGAACAGTATCACTACTGATCTACCAGATGGTAGAAAGTCAACCCTCGTCATAGCCTGGGTCAACCCACAAACAGCCATTACAGAAACGTGCCTTGAGTTATCCAGAGTCTGGTTTTAAGCATAAGCCGGACAACTCCACGTACCTTAACATCGTTAAGATATGAACTGTTCTATATCCAATATAGAACAAGAGGCACTGATTTAAATTGAACCAGATTCAAATCATGCAGCTGTCTCCAGTGCATGTTAAGTAAATATAAGGAGGCCGATCAGCGTTACTCAACTTAGGAATCCTTCCAATTATGAGTAACCTGAAAGAGAAGCAAGTTCTCTTAATCATTACTATTAACCGAATACCACACACAAGTATCTACATCTTCGATCACCTTGAAGAATCCCGATACTTGCAGCACCTAGTTCTCTACTTTATCCATATACCTATAACTTCTCCAAACTTGGACCCTGTGTTTCTGCGAAACACTTGTCTAAAAACTAGAGAAGTCATAAATAAACCGAATATAGTATGAGGACCAACCCCTCTGTCCTAATGGACACTGGACAATATACAATAGTCTGTATAAGTCCCCTGAGTCTAGTGACTCATTCACTGTGTGTCGTAGGTTGAAAACTGTACTTATGGTTAAAAAGAATTACACCACTGTTCAATGCTCCTTACCTAACCATCCCCTGATATAGGTAAATGTCATAGACATAATTTCAAAAAGGTATATCTCACTCTATAAAAATAGACGTACAGATATATCAATTTGAAATTGGTGCATAACAACGGATATTCAAAACCAAATATTTGCCATCCGGCAAATAACCCAGGTGACTTCCTCAAATATCACCAATTACAACGAATCCAGATATAATGAGGATGGTCACCCAATTCCCAATAACTTACTCCCACTCATCATCTGTAAAACCATACAGATGTGAGAATCATACCTGGTAAATACATACCCTGGAGTAAGTATGTAATCGGGAAATCAGTTTTCCTTTAACAATACACAGTGAAACTGAAATATTGAAATGTTTCGTAGGGTATCCGGGTATTCTTAGTAATGCCTCTTCCATTATTTAGATTCACAACTGTAACCGTATAATTCTTTGCCATCTCTCCAAATCCCTTTATATGTCTTTAGTCATTACCTTCTGTACACCCTCTTAGGCCAATTGGTTTTCTTCCTTCCCTACCGTTCGGCACCAGCCTATGGTTTGGAAGAAGACTATCCAATAAGCATAATGCGTGTACTGTCCTAATCCTAGGAGCACTCGCAATGCGAGAGATGGTGAAGATAAAAGACAACCGAATAAACCTTATTCCTATTTCACCTGAACCAGAATCCATCCCCGAACTTGAACAAGTTCCTTTCGAGTTCGTATATAACCATATGATGGAGTATCTAATAAACTGTGGATCTTCGTAGTGATACGGAGTGTTCTGGAGAAATACAATGGTGATTAAGGATTGGCGAAGAAATACTTGGTTTGGTCGTGAATAGCAGTCGCAATTTACTTTGCCCTCTTACTAATCCCTTGATATGTCTTTACTTAATACCTTCTGTACACCATCGTTATGCTAATTGGTTTTCTTCATTCCCCACCGTTCGGCACCAGCTTAAGGTTTAGAAGAAGACTATCCAATTTGCGTAATAGGTGTACTATCTCCTAAACCAAGGAGTACTAGCAACCTGAGAGAAGGTAAAAGGAAAAGAAAACTGAATAGTCCTATTCGTTTCCTCCAGAACCGGAAACCATCCTCGAATAATTTCCTTCGAGTTCGTATATAACCATACGATGGTTTTGTCCAATGGAAGTGGACGTTCGTAGTAATACGGGGTGTCCTGGAGAAAAGGGTAAAAATAGGAGTGGCATGTAGGGTTCCTAGGCACTCTAATGGAGTCTCACAAGTGATCAAACATGCACAAATCAAATTTTACGGGTGCCTACAAACCCTAATCTATTGATCGTTAACTAGATATTTAGGCGAAACAAGCAAGTAAACGGAAATGTATCTAAAGGAAAGGGGCTACAACCTTTGTAGATCCTGTCCACCACTTCCTAAGCTCCGCGATGATCTCCCTCTGCTGTCCAAATCAAACCCTTGACTCTAGCATTGGCATCATCGAAGAATGGGCGGGCTTGATCGTCGGTTCGATGCCGAAGATGATCTACGTCGAGGCATCACAAGAACAAGCTCTAACTTCACCAAGCCTTGAAAACTTGTGAAGGAAACACCCTATACTACTTGGCAAGAGGTAGAGGATGAAGAAATAGGAATTGAGTAGACTTTAGTTTTGGATTTCCCACACTTTTTCATCAATCACCATTGATGTAGCAAGCTTTTTTCTCATGTTGAAGAAGAAGAAGATAAAAGAATATGATAAGTATTATGTAAATGATAAATAAATCAATACTTATCATTTACTAACCCTTGGTTAGTTGTAGAGAATGGACCATGGTTAACTTGAATTGTTAGGGTTAAGGAGGAGACAAGAATGGTGGACTAATTCAAAGCTTCAAGAATCTTCAACTAGCAAACAAAAATAGCAACCATTATTTTCTCATCTTTTTCCAAAATAAATAAATAAATAAATAAGAAAAAAGAAAACCCTAATCATAATCTTAACCATGGTCTAATTCTTTACACTAACCCTAGCTTGCATGTATCATCAAACATGATACAATCATGTGCACAAAATATATCACATATGCAATGTGCACAAACCAAGTGATTAAATCCATTTAAAGTGAACCAATACTAGTTAATGCAAAGTAATATATCAAATATATAATTATACATTAAATCATTAAATCAACACTTGATTTAACGATCCGGTCATATCGTATATAACCGACTAGTATCCAATGTATCGGCTTATCGAATCAATCCTTGATTCGATAACTAGGTTATATCGCATATAACCAATCGATACATTCATCGCGAGAATAGAATACGGTATCACATACACGCATTATTCTCGGTCCCGCACATATCTCATATGCGCTCCTATTTCGTTTCGCTTGAGCCAGGAAACCTCTGTATAGGACTCTAAAGACTCGTCAATACGCCGGCAGCAGATGTTGATCATATCAAACACCCACAAGCCGCAAGCGGTCTGCTAAACGTAACGGCCACCCGGGTATTGAGCGATCAGAAGATCGACGAGCAAGCCCGCTCACACTCCTGTGAATCCAACCAGTAACACTTACCGTACAGTCCGGTCTGTTCGTCTGATATGTCGCATATCTCGCCTAGGGGTGGTAAACGTCAGACCCCAGTAGCTCGATAAGTCATGCCGACATGAGGTCCATAACATTCATGAAACTACTGATAACTCTTACCAGTATATCACTGCAACCCTGGCCAGGGATTTCCTGTTATGGCCAGTCGAGCATAGCACAACATCAACCCCCAATACCGGGAGAGACGAATCCCCTCCTATCGCTCATTGCCTCCATGTGAATCGGGACTGTACCCAAAAACCACCTGTTTGCACGACTGAGTAGAGCCATGGTAGGGTGGAAATCAAAGCACAGTGGGAGACACACAAGACTCTATGACGATCTCGGGTCAACAGACTAAGCTGTACCAGTGTCACCAGAGAACTGCCATCTGACGTGAGGTATAATACCATCTGGGAGTTCTCGGCGAGTCCGTTCAGTGTACCCAGTCTCCACTGAGCACCCACATACCATCTTCGATGTCAAACACCAATGGATATGGGATCATCCATCGCCCATCGCATGGGTCAAGAAGATATGCGCTAGTCTACTCTGGAATATCGATGCCCCGTCTCGATATTCCCACGACTAGGAACAATGAAGGATGTACTCATTGACTACCCAGGCCCCACTAGTATGATCTGCATCATAGTCCTGGAAGTCGAGTAGACATCCTAAGGGCTTTATCAACATGTAATCAGAGAGACAAAAAGTATACATGTTAAGATAAAGAGCAACCAGATAGCGTACTTTCATGTCGAGCAAGAAAGTCCTACCTATATATGTCCCAGCATCCACTACAATATACATCCAATGTACAGTAATGGCCTCTAGGGCATACATATAACTAACAATCTCCCACTTGCACTAGGGCCATCTGTAGCAGTGGTCGCAGTATCTAATACTCAACCATCCCATATGAGTCTCTCTCTGGGAAAAGGCTTTCGTGAGTGGATCCGCCGTGTTGTCCTCTGAGTCTTCTCTCCTAACCTCGATCACCCTGGAGATCAACTATCTCCATGATCAGGTGATGTTGCCTCAGAATTTGTCTGGGTCACTGATGGGACCAGGGTTCCAGGGCCGAAGCCACACTTCCATTGTCATACAATGGCAGGAACTTAGTTCATCTTATGAACCAATATACACCCAAACTGCCTCTTTGGTAGTATCTTTAATAGCGATGTTACCAGCTTTTATCGTCTAGTTTGCCACGGTATCTGGCTTGGAGCTCTTCCAACATACCGTCCCTTTACTGAGGGCAAAGACAATGCCTGTGACTGACATTCAGTCGTCTTTATCACCCTGGAACCCTTCCAGTGATTCTCCCCAGGATCGATTGATACCATCTCACTACAACTAGTGAGTATCCTAACATCCAATTAGATCTATCTCATAGATCCAAAGCTTAGGATTTAGTAGGTATCACTTTGATCCTATATGGAGAATCATTGTGATAAGCGGAGATTGATCGAGCGTAGCATAGGAAACTCCTTCCCTAACAAGAGTATGTCATCCACGTACTCTACGAGGATCGTCACCATACTCCCTACTACCTTTTTGTTTATACAAGGTTCATCTACCATTTTGATGATGTCAACTTCTTTGACTAATCCATCAAAACAGATGTTCCAACTCCGCGATGCCTGCTTTATCCTATAAAGCATCTTGCACACGTTTCCGCTGCTCCCACTGTCTACGAGGCCCTCTGGCTGTGTTCTTATAGACGTTTTCCTCTAAATCATCATTTAGAAAAGTTGTCATGGCACCCAACCACCAGATATCGTAGTCATGGTATGTAGCCGTGGCAAGTAGGATCTGGATGGACATAAGCATAGTCCCTGAAAAAGGTTTCATCATTATTCGTGCCTGGTCGATGACGAAAACCTTTAACAAGTCTAGCTATGAAAGTCTCAACTTGTCCATCTACACCAAGCAATCTTCTCAAGATATACTTGCTCCTGATGGGGATTTAACCATTCAGTTATAGCAACCAAAGTCCATACTTTGTTGGTGTATAAGGATTCCATCTCAGATCACTAAGCATCCAGCCATTTTTATAGAGTCCCTACTCTCGATGGCCTGCTCGAAACTGGTTGGGTCATCGTCTTATGATGAAATCCTCGCTCCCACTGTCATCGAGAAACCGAGGTATCTCTCAGGTGGGTGAGGAACCCTACTAGATCGGCGGGGAGGCTGAGGTTCGTCGGAAACTATTGAATCCTTTGGTTCTGTCAAATCATTAGCAGTTTTGTACAGCTGGAACCTTTCCAGTTCTACAGAACTGATCTTGCCTCGATCTTGTCCGGATTTAGCTTTTGACATAGACCGGACAATCCCAAATCTTAACTTATTTAAGATATGGGCTCTTCCCTTTCCATATCACATATGAAGTGGCAGGCAGTGATTTGATTCGAACCTAATTCAATAGGTATGCAGCTTCTCAAGCGCATAACACCCAAAAAGGAAATAGGTAACTCAGTAGTACTCATCATAGAGCACACCTTATCATATAGGGTGTGATTGCTCCGCCCCGATATACCATCATGCTATGGTTTATACGGAGGAGTAATGCTGAGAGAGAATCTCATTTTCTTTTAGAATAGTCCAGGTGTCACGACCCGAAAGAGCACGTGACTGGCCCTTGAACCATATGAAGTCTATAGGACTCCATCTGATCCAAGTAAGCCAAAAGCCCAGAAATCTAAAACCATTTTTGAGAATAAGTAAAGAAAACTGGTTTAAAGAAGTGAAGAAAAACATGTTTGAAATCAAGGTTTTTAAATAACTAAGCCGAATGTGCATTTGAAAACCGTACAGTCTTTTCTAAAATTTTCGGCAGAGTTTCTCTTGTAAAACTGGCCCCGAATGGGGTACAACATGAATAACAATATATAAAATGATAAAGGCATCCCCAAGCGGGAGCTAGCTCTTCGTCAATCGACGATCACAACCACACGATGATATGATAATATACAACGCCAAGTGGCGAGGATCAAAATCAAGGAAAGCTCAAAAAGCAGCAAGAAAACCGCAATACTACTAAGCGCGACTCTAAGGTCGAATAATACCACACTGTCTCTAAGTCTGAAAGAATATACAAGTTTTTGGTTGATGGACAATTTCTAGATACAATGAAATACATGAATAAAATGGTGATTCTTGATGCGAAAGAATCCACCTACCAAAGCAAATCACCCGCAAGAAGGTAGTATGCCAGAAATGCCGCAATGAAACCTGTACGGCAGAACCTGCAAGGACTGTGGCACAACGGGGGTGAGTTGCCAACTCGTGAATAGAAATATCTACAAGCAGAAACCGAATGCAAGACATAAACCTAAGTCAACGATCAGTAATACAATCCACAAGAGTGCATCTGAGTGTAATAAGGTGGCAAGGTAACATCAAATCATGTATGTAGTGCCAGGTACTCAGGTAATAACATGTCATCAGTGTAAGGTATGCCTGCATGAGGTAAGTATGATGAAATATCAATGATATCAATACACATATATTAGCGTCCCATACCACTAATATTGGTGTAAGGGTATATATAACAGCGCCCTCATACCCTGTTATATATACAAATGAAGTATGACAAGTGTAAATCCAGTCTGTATATGATCCATGTCTGTATATATGTGGAACCCGTCCACCTGTCACCCACTGACAGTAAGCATCATGTATGTAAGTATGAGGATATAAACAATATCATGGAAAACATCATGAAACCCGTGCCAAGCATCGACACGTAAATCCTCATCCATATGGGGCTCTGTCTGCGGTATCGGCCCTCGGCCCCGGCAGCACGAGTCAACCCATGTCCATCTCTGGGCTCCGTCTGCGGTAGCGGCCCGTTGGCCCCCGGCAGTACGCCCATCTCTCGGCTCCAGGCGGTATCCCCCGGATATCCGCCGAGCTCAAATACAATCACCGGTAGGTACTCGCCCGCCTCTAGGCTCAATCGGCATAACCCATCGATCATCTCGCCGAGGGGAACCATACCGGGCCCACCACGAACCCGCAAACGGATCATCACTCCTCGAATCGGGTTTCAAGCACACGTCTCAGCACCGAGAAAACGCGTGGTGGACGCACCCAAATATCATATCACGAGGTACCGGGTTTTCATAAAAGAACATCTTTTCTTAAATAATCCCACGGTCCTCAAAATCAGAAATCACATGAAAATCCACATCAAGAAGTAAATCCAATGCAATGTGCTATGCAATCAATCCATGATGTATGCGACATGTAAAGAGAGATAATCATATCGGAAATCATGCAACATGGAATAGTAATGTACATATGTCGGGAGGAACCGCTCCTTTAGAATGAATCAGTTTAAAGAATATCTTGCGGTCCTCAATCTCAATCAAGTCAGAATCATCTATGTTTGTGTACAGGTACATGTGTACAATATGCCAAGCAGTAATCATATCATGAATGCAACAGTACTACAGTGTAGTGGCATGGCAATTATCGATGATGAAGTGTGTGAGCCGGCAAATAGTGTACGTGAAACATACGCATCATCGATAATGGTGCTGGTGTCCTAACAGCATGATAATAATATAACAATGAACATATGCCAGCAATGCGAATAGCAGGAAAATGCAGATATCTAGTAGTCAACACCACAGTGAAGTATCTACTATGCAAACTACATCTAAGTATCCGGTCAATCAGGAGGGGTAGGTGTGGAAACCACCTAAATCTGAGTCGATACATGTATAAAAGTATATAGTCGGTGATCTCGCCTCAATGTCATATCATAAGATATCCTCGAGTTATGAGTGCGGATCTATCATCAATATCGGCTCGTACGGTAAATCATCGTACGGCATCCCCATAGCTGGGTAGGGGTCAGTATCTCACTGTCTCATCACATAACAGATATCACCATCGTCAGATCATATAGTCTGGAGTACTACTCTATGTCTAGTACAAAACGGTAACCTCAGTAAGTATGCATGCGGGGGTAAACACATATCCCAAGCCCGCAAGAATCACAAGTCATATCCCACATATGAATCGTATAAAATCACCGATCCCAGGGCACCCAGCCCACATCATCGACTCATCTCCAAAGTCATCACATATCATCAATCACAGTGCAAGTACAAGTGATAAGCAAGGGTGTGTGTGTAGGTGTAATTCTACCCTAGGGTTCGCGACTATGAACTACACTAGTCACTTCTAACCCTACATTATCCACAATACACCTAATATCACAATAAACTACATAGTAATCTATCTACGGACTGCGGGGGTGCTATACGCCATCCACCCGACTTCCCCCTGTAGATATAATCTACTCACCTTGCATCACCAATTGCGGACGTCACCACGTATTTGCTTGTCGTCCCGAAGTCTTCATGGGTACCTACACATCAAAATATCGTATATGCGCATTAAAACCAAATCCAATCTAAAACGGCGCACGAAATCCAAAACGATACGATAAGGGGGCCTATAGGTGAGAACCTATGGGACGCCTTCAAAACCATCAATAAATCCTCTACATCGTCGTATAAACGACAATTAGTCGAGGCAAAACACATTCCACCATTTCAGAATCAAAAATACGGAATACAGAAACACGAATCCAAAATAGCAACTTAGGATATATGTCCCAGATTTCACCCTAGATAGAATCTGTCAAAACTAGAAGTACCCTGGGTCAACACTAGAGGAACAGGGGCTGTGCACAGAAAACGAGGAGAATGGCTAAGTATGCTAAGTCAAAGTCCACCTCTCTCTCTCACCTACCCTCATCATTATATTTTCCTTTCTTTTCCTTTTCTTTTAAAATCCAAACCTTCTCACATCAATAGTAATCCCAAAAGAAAACCATGGCTAGAAAAATGCACAAGTGTAGAAAAAGTGATATGTGCAAGTTTTGCACAAAATTGCCAAAAAACCCGATTAGCGATTTTAATCGCGATTAGCACTAAATTATTGTCAAACTAATCACAAAAACTTAAAAATGCCATAATCCACTAATTTACCCTATTTTAGAATTTTCCATAATTTTTCATAATTTTTTCTAACATTTTTCCTATTTATTTGCATTTAATATTAAAATAATCAATAAAATAATATTAAATTATAAAAATTCCTAAAATTAATATTTTCTATTTTTGAAAATGTTACAATCTACCCCCCTTAAAGAAATTCGGTCCCCGAATTTTAAATTTAAACCCCCAGATACAAAAACATCTCAGTAATAAACCAAAGTCGTCGGGGCTCCGAAATCATCAACACATAGAACGTCACAGCGCAATGCATGCGCAAGGGTACTGAGCAGATAAATCGAAAACAAAACTCCGTCAAGCATCCCGCAATCATCGGAGTCAATGTAAAAAAAACACAATGTCAAATCCAATACAAAACCAATATGATATGGATCGGAACTACACATGTAGACATCCAATCTAAACATAACACCATCCTGTGCGTCTGGTGCGCACTGAAATCAAAAAAAAATCCATATATGTGCTAAACAGGTGCACAAAACAACATCCAAGTGCAACGGGTGTGCACGAAGCATCTGTCATGGGCATCGTATGTGCCTGACAGCAAAATAAATCAGGTGCATGTGACATGCACGAAGAATCCCGATTTAGCGCATCTGGCGTGCACCAAAATCGTATCTAAAAGCATGCGCCCAACATGCGCGAAAATCCAAACCGGTGCATCCATCGTGCACGAATGAAAATCTAAACCCTGCGCACTCAACATGCACGGAAATCACGAAATCCAATAGCAAACACCGAACAGGCGTAAAGCACATCGCCAGCACGGAGTGCAAAAATCAACCATCAAAATCCGGGTCAAAATCAACGATATAATGCGGCTCAAACCAAAATCAGGGTACCGCAAGGAAAATCTCACAACCGTGTGCATCAGCGTGCACGAATCAAAGCCTAACACTAAAATGCATGAAAAATCTGCGCAAAATATATAAATATCCAGTGGGTGCATGAAACCAATATCATGAAACTCAGTCACCAAAACTAGATCGTGCAAATAGAACGCCCAAAATACCGAAATCCAAAATGACGGATACGTGATAATCGAATCACAAAATCACAAATCATAAATACCGTCTTCGGTAGTTTCTCCTTCAAGGTCGAGAAGGAGTCAGTGTAATCCACTGCTAGCAGCGCAGGATATCTACCTGCCTCTTGCTCACGGTCTGGCGTCTTCTGACTCTCTAGGTCCTTATCTTCTCTGCGGATTACCTATCACGCGGTCAATCGGCTCATCGGCCCTGTCAGGTGTGCTAACGGGGACGATTCCGTTCTGGCACTTTTCTGGTCACCTCTCGGTCAAACCTCACGACCACTCGTAAGGCAGCATATCACTGACGTCGGTCTCTGGCTATCTGAATGCACGTCACACATCTGATCCTGGGTGCAAACATCATTGCAGCAATGTCCTGGAAGGAATCCTGCTCAAGGTCTCTTCCAATCATGCCTATGCCGATCTGTACAGAGGCTGGCTCTCTTGTACTATCTCTTCTCGCAGGAAAGACATCTGTGTCCTCAGCACAACATTTCTCGGAAATTGGTCACATCCCAACGTTTCTGTAAGCATATCAGGTCTCTAGTTTCGACGGGAAGCAATGACAGCTCGTCAGTGTCTCACACGAACCTCTGGTTCCACTTGTCTCCATCGTCGTCCACTATGACGTCACGCCAAGCTACTATACACTGCACTGCTCTCGGCCACGGTCAATCTGAAGTCTCTCACACGGACTCGAAATCGCGTACTCTGTAGCTTCATCATTCTGTAGCAGATGTCAGGCCGAACTGGTCCTCGGAAACACGTCCCAACCATCGGAGGAATACTCATCACTCGTCCGTCCTTGATCCATTCGCAACGCATCTGGGTAAGTTCCTTTATCCGAACTTGGTCAACTACCTCGTCGACAATGCCGAACTCTGGCCTGCTGGGTGTGCGCAACACGACCACTCCTGGTCTAGGTCTTCTCGTATCGTACTCCAGAAAGGTCCTGCCGAGGTTCCTTTCTCAAATCTCAATCCTGCCGAAATGCCCGGAAGTCATCATCCAATGCTGAAGCTAAAGCTTATTCCGGAATGGCTGCATACCTATCGCGCTTCTTTCTGGAAGGTATATCCATATACCACGCCTCTGGGTGCGTATAACATCTCTGATGTCGGCGGAGTGGGACGTCATCTCGTCGAAATATCTTGCGAACTCTTTTCTTCACTCTGCATCAGTGTCGACTGATTCGGACTCGTCTCATCATGGCTGCACGAACTGCGCTCCGACGGCTATGCTCGCACCTGGAGTCTCCCAAGCAGTGTCCCATCACGATATCCGAAAGATGTCGAACCATCCGATCGACTCGTCAGATCCTCATAATCCCCCAAGAGCTCACATCTCGGGTACAGTTTAATAGTATCAAGTACATGCCACAGCGTCGGTGGTCCAGCCGTAGAAGGGCAAACCCAAGCCTCACTAATGGCGCCGCGGAACCGCCGTAAACCCTAAGGTTCCAAGGCTGTCACACGGTCATTAAGTCGAGTTAGGGTTTCATTCTTCTAGAGGGTCCATAGAATCACCTGCATGTCTTTCCGTATACTTTAAACTTGGAAAATAGGCTCCTGACATTCGATCGTCTCAATCGACTCTCAACGAATCTGCGTGAAGTCGTCTCTAGGTGGAATCAATCCACCTGATGACCTCGCATCGGGGTAAGCGAACTCACCACGCGTCCTAGTCATCCATCCTCGGTGACTAGCAACTCGCTATCATCTCTCTAAGAACATGCTCATGCTGCAGTAGCTCCAATCATCTGGGCGATATCTCATTATTTGCAGCAACAACTGGCTCATATGCCTGTACGCCGAACAACGCCTCAATCCTCCAGGAAAGGCAATACATAAGCGGTCATCTCTGAATCAGCCTGCTCTAGATCTGAGTAAGACTCTCCACACTGGAAATCTTCAACTCAACTGGGCCCGCTCTGGCGCAAAATCGGACGAATCACCTTCGTCTCTCAAATCGGGTAGACTAGCTATCATCTGTCGCATAACTGCCTGAAAGCTCCGGCAATCTCAGCTCGTAAGCTCCGAAAGCAACACCCTGTCAATCTCAGCGACAGCTGGTCCATCTGTCTGCACGGTAGGCGACATCACCATCTCTGAGGTATGCTGTACATCAACAGTCCTCTCTCAACTGGCAGCTCTAACAAAGGCCCGATCATCCGGTGCAAGACCAAGCACTCGCCTCCACTAGAGGTCACAATCACCAACACTAACTCGAGACGTTCCCATGTCACCAGAAAACACAAAGGTCGGCCCTCGTACCAAACGAGCTCACACCGGCCGTAACCCTAGCAGCAGCCCAAACTGCGCTCAAACACGGTGACAGGAATCTCAATCGAGTATCAAAGAGAGCACATCAGTGGCAAAAAGGGAAACAACAGATCCAAAGTGGATACATGATCATAGGAAGGAACAGTATCAATGAAGGTATGATCATGAAACTAATAGAATCGGGGATCTCAAATGGATGAATAATCCTGGATATAAAGAGAATCACTGATCTCGAAAGTATGTACATCCTAAGGTTCCTTAAGCAGAGTGGCGTGTCGTAAGTATGCCGCGGAACATACCAACGGTACGTCACTCTACTTTAGTCACCAAATCCATCAACCAAGGGTCATCCTAAAACGACGAAAGTTCGGGTTTACACCCCCTCGACCAAGTCTAAGTTCCGTAAGGTCAAACCTAAGTTCCGTATATAAACAACTCCCTAGGCTCCACATAGTCAAACTTAGACTCGAACCAAGGTCAACCTAGCGCTCTGATACCAACTTTGTCACGACCCGAAAGAGCACGTGACTGGCCCTTGAACCATATGAAGTCTATAGGACTCCATCTGATCGAAGTAAGCCAAAAGCCCAGAAATCTAAAACCATTTTTGAGAATAAGTAAAGAAAACTGGTTTAAAGAAGTGAAGAAAAACATGTTTGAAATCAAGGTTTTTAAATAACTAAGCCGAATGTGCATTTGAAAACCGTACAGTCTTTTCTAAAATTTTCGGCAGAGTTTCTCTTGTAAAACTGGCCCCGAATGGGGTACAACATGAATAACAATATATAAAATGATAAAGGCATCCCCAAGCGGGAGCTAGCTCTTCGTCAATCGACGGTCACAACCACACGATGATATGATAATATACAACGCCAAGTGGCGAGGATCAAAATCAAGGAAAGCTCAAAAAGCAGCAAGAAAACCGCAATACTACTAAGCGCGACTCTAAGGTCGAATAATACCACACTGTCTCTAAGTCTGAAAGAATATACAAGTTTTTGGTTGATGGACAATTTCTAGATACAATGAAATACATGAATAAAATGGTGATTCTTGATGCGAAAGAATCCACCTACCAAAGCAAATCACCCGCAAGAAGGTAGTGTGCCAGAAATGCCGCAATGAAACCTGTACGGCAGAACCTGCAAGGACTGTGGCACAACGGGGGTGAGTTGCCAACTCGTGAATAGAAATATCTACAAGCAGAAACCGAATGCAAGACATAAACCTAAGTCAACGATCAGTAATACAATCCACAAGAGTGCATCTGAGTGTAATAAGGTGGCAAGGTAACATCTAATCATGTATGTAGTGCCAGGTACTCAGGTAATAACATGTCATCAGTGTAAGGTATGCCTGCATGAGGTAAGTATGATGAAATATCAATGATATCAATACACATATATTAGCGTCCCATACCACTAATATTGGTGTAAGGGTATATATAACAGCGCCCTCATACCCTGTTATATATACAAATGAAGTATGACAAGTGTAAATCCAGTCTGTATATGATCCATGTCTGTATATATGTGGAACCCGTCCACCTGTCACCCACTGACAGTAAGCATCATGTATGTAAGTATGAGGATATAAACAATATCATGGAAAACATCATGAAACCCGTGCCAAGCATCGACACGTAAATCCTCATCCATATGGGGCTCTGTCTGCGGTATCGGCCCTCGGCCCCGGCAGCACGAGTCAACCCATGTCCATCTCTGGGCTCCGTCTGCGGTAGCGGCCCGTTGGCCCCCGGCAGTACGCCCATCTCTCGGCTCCAGGCGGTATCCCCCGGATATCCGCCGAGCTCAAATACAATCACCGGTAGGTACTCGCCCGCCTCCAGGCTCAATCGGCATAACCCATCGATCATCTCGCCGAGGGGAACCATACCGGGCCCACCACGAACCCGCAAACGGATCATCACTCCTCGAATCGGGTTTCAAGCACACGTCTCAGCACCGAGAAAACGCGTGGTGGACGCACCCAAATATCATATCACGAGGTACCGGGTTTTCATAAAAGAACATCTTTTCTTAAATAATCCAACGGTCCTCAAAATCAGAAATCACATGAAAATCCACATCAAGAAGTAAATCCAATGCAATGTGCTATGCAATCAATCCATGATGTATGCGACATGTAAAGAGAGATAATCATATCGGAAATCATGCAACATGGAATAGTAATGTACATATGTCGGGAGGAACCGCTCCTTTAGAATGAATCAGTTTAAAGAATATCTTGCGGTCCTCAATGTCAATCAAGTCAGAATCATCTATGTTTGTGTACAGGTACATGTGTACAATATGCCAAGCAGTAATCATATCATGAATGCAACAGTACTACAGTGTAGTGGCATGGCAATTATCGATGATGAAGTGTGTGAGCCGGCAAATAGTGTACGTGAAACATACGCATCATCGATAATGGTGCTGGTGTCCTAACAGCATGATAATAATATAACAATGAACATATGCCAGCAATGCGAATAGCAGGAAAATGCAGATATCTAGTAGTCAACACCACAGTGAAGTATCTACTATGCAAACTACATCTAAGTATCCGGTCAATCAGGAGGGGTAGGTGTGGAAACCACCTAAATCTGAGTCGATACATGTATAAAAGTATATAGTCGGTGATCTCGCCTCAATGTCATATCATAAGATATCCTCGAGTTATGAGTGCGGATCTATCATCAATATCGGCTCGTACGGTAAATCATCGTACGGCATCCCCATAGCTGGGTAGGGGTCAGTATCTCACTGTCTCATCACATAACAGATATCACCATCGTCAGATCATATAGTCTGGAGTACTACTCTATGTCTAGTACAAAACGGTAACCTCAGTAAGTATGCATGCGGGGGTAAACACATATCCCAAGCCCGCAAGAATCACAAGTCATATCCCACATATGAATCGTATAAAATCACCGATCCCAGGGCACCCAGCCCACATCATCGACTCATCTCCAAAGTCATCACATATCATCAATCACAGTGCAAGTACAAGTGATAAGCAAGGGTGTGTGTGTAGGTGTAATTCTACCCTAGGGTTCGCGACTATGAACTACACTAGTCACTTCTAACCCTACATTATCCACAATACACCTAATATCACAATAAACTACATAGTAATCTATCTACGGACTGCGGGGGTGCTATACGCCATCCACCCGACTTCCCCCTGTAGATATAATCTACTCACCTTGCATCACCAATTGCGGACGTCACCACGTATTTGCTTGTCGTCCCGAAGTCTTCATGGGTACCTACACATCAAAATATCGTATATGCGCATTAAAACCAAATCCAATCTAAAACGGCACACGAAATCCAAAACGATACGATAAGGGGGCCTATAGGTGAGAACCTATGGGACGCCTTCAAAACCATCAATAAATCCTCTACATCGTCGTATAAACGACAATTAGTCGAGGCAAAACACATTCCACCATTTCAGAATCAAAAATACGGAATACAGAAACACGAATCCAAAATAGCAACTTAGGATATATGTCCCAGATTTCACCCTAGATAGAATCTGTCAAAACTAGAAGTACCCTGGGTCAACACTAGAGGAACAGGGGCTGTGCACAGAAAACGAGGAGAATGGCTAAGTATGCTAAGTCAAAGTCCACCTCTCTCTCTCACCTACCCTCATCATTATATTTTCCTTTCTTTTCCTTTTCTTTTAAAATCCAAACCTTCTCACATCAATAGTAATCCCAAAAGAAAACCATGGCTAGAAAAATGCACAAGTGTAGAAAAAGTGATATGTGCAAGTTTTGCACAAAATTGCCAAAAAACCCGATTAGCGATTTTAATCGCGATTAGCACTAAATTATTGTCAAACTAATCACAAAAACTTAAAAATGCCATAATCCACTAATTTACCCTATTTTAGAATTTTCCATAATTTTTCATAATTTTTTCTAACATTTTTCCTATTTATTTGCATTTAATATTAAAATAATCAATAAAATAATATTAAATTATAAAAATTCCCAAAATTAATATTTTATATTTTTGAAAATGTTACACCAGGAATGCTATGCACAAGTATTCTCCTCCCTGATCTCATCATAGGACATAATACTTATACCCGTATATTGGTTCTCTACTTCCTACTTATATTCTGTGAATACCTCAAAAGGTTCGGACTTATATTTCAACAGGAATATATGACTGAATCTTGAGAGATTATCAGAGAATATAATGAAGTATAAAGAACCAGTCCTGGCATGTGTAGACAGGAGACCTTACATACATCATCATGCATCAGTCCCAAGAGTTTACTAACTCTTTCTCTGTTTCCAATAAACAGGGCTAAGGTCATCTAATCTTTGTACATGACTGGCAAGTTTCACAAGATGTAAATTCAAATTGATTTAAATATACATCTAAATGTAACTTCAGCCAGTCGGGTCGCATTGATATGACCTAGTCTACAATGCCTCAAGAACGAATCATTCATTTCTGAACTCTTCCTCTTGTGTGTGCTCTGTATACAAGGAACTGTAGTTTGATTTAGAACGTCAATGCTTTTAGATAACGTGCCTGAACCGATCAACTTTTGATATAGGAAATGTTCAAAACATTATCCAACAATACAAAATTATATCATTTCTTTACTAATAAAGAGACTGATATGATTTTGTATATCAGGTTCGGTATCTAATAGCATTTTTTCAGAATCAATGTATTCGTAATACAGGTGACAGTGACCAACAGACTTGGTTGCAACACTTGCCCCGGTTTCTGTCTCATGAAACTTATCACCCGTTCTCAGTTTTTCTACCTTTTTGTAGCCCTATGTAACAGATTACATATCTGGGATCCTGATCCGGTATCATATACCCAGGATTCAGAGGATACTGAGAAACAGTTCTTTATAATGAACATACCCGAAGGAGATGCATCATATGCACTTTCTTCATTTGGGCGGCATAGGAATTCTGGTATTCCCCAATTTCCTGCTCTGTCTTATAACAATTATAAGTTGGAGCGGGACCAACGTTCCCCAGCTCAGTATAACAAGCGGGTTCGGTCAATACATCCGTATTATTATCTTGATTAAGGCGTGATATGGTCGCTACCAGGAGAGAGAGACAAGAAAACACTCTGCGTGCGCTCTTGCAAGATCAGATTGGTTATATATTTTATCTAATCCGGATGGCTCCCACTGTTTTTATCAAATCTTCCTTCAAACCCTAAAAGGAAAGACTAGCCGGGATTAATTACACTCTACAAGTTCGCCAATCTTTCAGCCAGGCCAGTGTCGGTACTTTGAGGGAGGTTTCCCGTGCTTTCGCACGGACCTAATTACAGTAAACCTCGTTTTCCCAGAGGCGTAACCCCGTTGACACCTTTCTAGACACCTACTTGATCGGCTAATTGCAAAGTGCAAAACTCTCCAAGGAGTAACAATTACTCGCAGTGGGTATCGGGATCCAACTATCATATAGAAGGTATGCAATCTCATTGCAAGTTTCAACACTTGAAACTCCCGATAAAGGTTTTTACCCCTAGCACCAATGACCTTAACTATGGTCAACAAATCATAAGTACTAGTCAAGTTCTACCCGTCATTTCGTGATTAATTAGACCCACCCACATGACCCTTAACTAAGGTCAACAAAGTCACGCGACTGTCCTAACTAATCGCATCATATGCGGTGTAGGAAGACATCACTTAGCTACCGTACACTGTGCCTTGACTATGGTCAACAAACACAGCACGAATACTAAGTACTCTACTTCCTAAAATGACGGAGGGTTGCGGCTGGTTTTTGTGAAAACCTTTAATGCTTTGGACTTGATCTCGTTGCGGAATCAAATGGATTTTTTAAATGGAATGCTTTTGAAGCTTTTCTAGTTTTGCTAAAGGGGTCACTCCCGGTGAAGGGATCGTCGGCCCTTTCCTCGTCGAATGAGGTGCGGGATATATCATATATATCACTGTGCAAAGCAGAAACTATAGAGGCGATCAAAGACAAACCGAGGGTTGTAGCATCTGCCAGTTATTGCTAAAGGAGTCACTCCCGGTGAAGGGATCTCGGTCCTTTCCTCATCGAATAAGGTGCAGGATATTCTATAATGAACACCGCGATGCAAAGCAAGAACTGTAGCTACCTGTTTTTATTTATTTTGAAATTCGATTCCACAACATCAATTAGGTTTATTTTCTTTCATTAATCTCATTAATGAATATCCCATCATTTAAGTTCACCTAAACATCACAGATAAATATAACGTACGCTTATGCCATCCGCATTCGCCTCGATGTCCCGTCTGCACCGTTAGGTTAGGTAACTAACGGCAGAGCGGGGCAGGGTTAGCGCGGGTGTAAAACATAAGCAACGTCTATAAAATATATCATATATACTATATATAATATCTGTCACAGAACATCACATGATCACAGATAAATCACAGCAGAAGATACATATGAAATATTGGATATACTAGGACGTCCGTGTTTTCAATACGAGCCAGTATAAAACACGGATTCCACGGTTTTGATGAATAGCCAATCCCACACCCTTAGACCCCTACGAGAGCGGCAAGCAACCCTACCAATTCTAGGGTTAGGAGACCCGTACTCGACTCCTCGAGATGGTCTCCCACTGGACCCTAGAACCCGGTTACTTGTGCTCCCCTCCTTGGGTCTATCCTAGTGCAGAAAAGTAAATAATATACATCAACGGTGACAACTTCCGCAACCTGGAAGTGCCCCAATAAAAGAATATTACATACAAGTTTTTACATGAATGAAAATGAAAAACACTCATCTCACATAAAAACCCCCCGGCTATTCAAACACGACGATCCAATATAACATATCCAGCAACACATAACATCACATGTCATCAACGTAAGTAAATATGCGCATCCCAATTGTCGTTGACATATAGCAACGAAACCGGCGATATCACATATTACACTTACGGTCACAGAAAAGAAAGTGTAAAACTACAACAGTTGGAATCCACAACCACCTCAGACATCGCATGCCCGACCAAATGAATTCTTTAGACATCGCATGCCTAACAATTATAAACCTCGCATTTTAGTCTCATTATCGAAAACACTTTTCAATATCAAGTCGGGCAATTCAACAAGATTCCTGAAAAACTGATCGAATGCTCGTCGCAAACTTTAGTAGGCGGCTGCACCCCTGATACCGTCGACGAAGTGCACCAAGGCGGAACATCGCTGCCGCGAGCACCCGGACGGATGCTTTCGGCGACGGGGTTCTCCTACAGTCACTTGGTCGGGGCTATGGAGTGAGGTTGTCTATTAAGTTTACCCGGCGAGTATCCGCGTACACTACGTGATTGCGACGGACTTTTGATCACATCAAAATTCCGTGGCAACCGATCATTTGAGACTAAAGTGCTATGTTTATAACATTCATTCAGTTATCTCATAACTATTTGCGAATTCCAAGTATTGTATCATATTCGGGATAAATAGAAAATGTTAAACTTTCCGATCGAACAATCGAACACCCAAGTTTTCCCGATACAGCTAAACACATGAAATAAGTCTAACAACATTCAGTTCGTGCCTCAGTACCAACGGTCCAGCCGTAGAAGGGTCAAGCCAACGCCTCACATGTGGCACGCCGTACTGCCCCAAACCCGAAGGTTCAAAGGGCAGTTCAAGACGGTCACATAATCGAGTTAAGGTTTGTTGTCTTCTAGAGGGTCCATCGCGTTACTTGCACTACTTAGAACGTCGTTAAACTACGGAAAAATCCAACACTTGGAAATTTCCCGACAGGGGAAAAATTGGGTATTTATATCCAGTCGAACTTTTTAACATATTCTAAAAATACCCGGAAAAGCACACCGACAAAATTAGACAGTCCGATCGAATATACTGAGTTTCCAATACAACCCAGAAAATAAAACTCTGGAATAAATATTAAAATATTCCCAGGAAAACCAACACCAGAAACTAGGAGTTACTGTGCAAACAGTATTGGGCATTGTGACTATACTGCCGCGGAACCGCCGCAGAAGCCTTGCTTCTGCCGCTGTTCCGCCGCACTCTTGTCGAATCATGGACACGTGTTGCACAGTAATTCTTAGGATTCCCTGCTGATTTTTCTGCATATTTTTAATTTCGAAAAATCCACATTTTACAGAAATGTCCAGAGAGCATTTTTAAAGTCGGGGTTTTGGGTCGATCGGACTTCTAATTCCGTCGGGACTTCGCCTAAGGCTCTAGCTAGGCTCTGATACCACTGTAGGGTTCCTAGGCACTCTAATGGAGTCTCACAAGTGATCAAACATGCACAAATCAAATTTTACGGGTGCCTACAAACCCTAATCTACGGATCGTTAACTAGATATTTAGGCGAAACAAGAAAGTAAACAGAAATGTATCTAAAGGAAAGGGTCTACAACCTTTGTAGATCCTGTCCACCACTTCCTAAGCTCCTCGATGATCTCCCTCCACTGTCCAAATCGAACCCTTGACTCTAGCATTGGCATCATCGAAGAATGGGCGGGCTTGATCGTCGGTTCGATGCCGAAGATGATCTACGTCGAGGCATCACAAGAACAAGCTCCAACTTCACCAAGCCATGAAAACTTGTGAAGGAAACACCCTATACTACTTGGCAAGAGGTAGAGGATGAAGAAATAGGAATTGGGTAGACTTTAGTTTTGGATTTCCTACACTTTTTCATCAATCACCATTGATGTAGCAAGCTTTTTTCTCATGTTGAAGAAGAAGAAGATAAAAGAATATGATAAGTATTATGTAAATGATAAATAAATCAATACTTATCATTTACTAACCCTTGGTTAGTTGTAGAGAATGGACCATAGTTAACTTGAATGGTTAGGGTTAAGGATGAGACAAGAATGG
The DNA here is from genome assembly GCA_030015575.1 of Agapanthus africanus. Lineage (NCBI taxonomy): Eukaryota > Viridiplantae > Streptophyta > Magnoliopsida > Asparagales > Amaryllidaceae > Agapanthus > Agapanthus africanus. The sequence goes on along the minus strand of JASDDO010000019.1, from coordinate 497,541,575 downwards.
TGGACTAATTCAAAGCTTCAAGAATCTTCAACTAGCAAACAAAAATAGCAACCATTATTTTCTCATCTTTTTCCAAAATAAATAAATAAATAAATAAGAAAAAAGAAAACCCTAATCATAATCTTAACCATGGTCTAATTCTTTACACTAACCCTAGCTTGCATGTATCATCAAACATGATACAATCATGTGCACAAAATATATCACATATGCAATGTGCACAAACCAAGTGATTAAATCCATTTAAAGTGAACCAATACTAGTTAATGCAAAGTAATATATCAAATATATAATTATACATTAAATCATTAAATCAACACTTGATTTAACGATCCGGTCATATCGTATATAACCGACTAGTATCCAATGGATCGGCTTATCGAATCAATCCTTGATTCGATAACTAGGTTATATCGCATATAACCAATCGATACATTCATCGCGAGAATAGAATACGGTATCACATACACGTATTATTCTCGGTCCCGCACATATCTCATATGCGCTCCTATTTCGTTTCGCTTGAGCCAGGAAACCTCTGTGTAGGACTCTAAAGACTCGTCAATACGCCGGCAGCAGATGTAGATCATATCAAACACCCACAAGCCGCAAGCGGTCTGCTAAACGTAACGGCCACCCGGGTATTGAGCGATCAGAAGATCGACGAGCAAGCCCGCTCACACTCCTGTGAATCCAACCAGTAACACTTACCGTACAGTCCGGTCTGTTCGTCTGATATGTCGCATATCTCGCCTAGGGGTGGTAAACATCAGACCCCAGTAGCTCGATAAGTCATGCCGACATGAGGTCCATAACATTCGTGAAACTACTGATAACTCTTATCAGTATATCACTGCAACCCTGGCCAGGGATTTCCTGTTATGGCCAGTCGAGCATAGCACAACATCAACCCCCAATACCGGGAGAGACGAATCCCCTCCTATCGCTCATTGCCTCCATGTGAATCGGGAATGTACCCAAAAACCACCTGTTTGCACGACTCAGTAGAGCCGTGGTAGGGTGGAAATCAAAGCACAGTGGGAGACACACAAGACTCTATGACGATCTCGGGTCAACAGACTAAGCTGTACCAGTGTCACCAGAGAACTGGCATCTGACGTGAGGTATAATACCATCTGGGAGTTCTCGGCGAGTCCGTTCAGTGTACCCAGTCTCCACTGAGCACCCGCATACCATCTTCGATGTCAAACACCAATGGATATGGGATCATCCATCGCCCATCGCATGGGTCGAGAAGATATGCGCTAGTCTACTCTGGAATATCGATGCCCCGTCTCGATATTCCCACGACTAGGAACAATGAAGGATGTACTCATTGACTACCCAGGCCCCACTAGTATGATCTGCATCATAGTCCTGGAAGTCGAGTACACATCCTAAGGGCTTTATCAACATGTAATCAGAGAGACAGAAAGTATACATGTTAAGATGAAGAGCAACCAGATAGCGTACTATCATATCGAGCAAGAAAGTCCTACCTATATATGTCCCAGCATCCACTACAATATACATCCAATGTACAGTAATGGCCTCTAGGGCATACATATAACTAACAAATGAGGTTTGCAACTCTGACAATCCAAAAGCCAGTATTTAAGAAGGTTCGATTAATCTTGGTCACTGATTCATAGTCTAGGATCGGGTCAATGGTCGCTGCCAAAGAGAGAGAGAGAGAAAAAACACTCAGCGTGCACTCTAACCTAGATAAGAATGGTTACCAATTTATCTAATCAGGAAACCTCCCAATGTAACGTCAAATTCTTCTCTAAACCTGAAAGAAGAATTAGCCGGGATCACCCGAGAAGTAAAAAAACTCATCAGTGGGAATCGGGATCCAACTATCATCGCACGATAACGTGACAGAATCCTCTCACGTTATCACACTCCAGAAGGTATGCGCATATCTGGCAAGTTTCGGTTTCTTTTGAAACTCCCGATGTGATTTTTGCCCCATGCTCTTATGACCATGACTTTAGCCATCAAATCATAAGTCACATGTCAAGTTCTACCCGTCATTCTCCAGGTTAATTTGAACCCACCCGCACATACCCTTGACTTTGGCCAATAAGGCAGTACGACTGTCCCAAACCAACACATCTATCTATGCTGCACATGAATACCCAATAGCTACCAATCACTATGCCTTGACTTTGGCCAACAAACATAGCTTGAATACTTATTGACTATCCATGTGAAACGACGAAGGGCTATGAATGGTTTTGGCGAAACCGTGAACGTAGTGAACTTGATATAATCGAAGGAACAAGATAGCTTTCAAAAGGAGTGGTTCAAGCTCCCCATTTAAAATTTGGTTTTGAAAAGAACCGAGTGGTTTTGAAAGTGTTCCAACAACTTTTACTTGGTTTATTTTTCTTGCATTAATTTTAATGCATCCCATCAATTAATCCTACCATTGAAGAAAACAACGAAAATATGACGTACGCTTATGCCATCCGCATTCGCTACGGGGTCTCGTCATCACCCGTTAGGTTACTTAACTAACGACAGAGCGGGGGCTGGACTAGCACGGATGCAAAACATAAGCAACGCCTAAATAGATATCATATATAGATATATACATTCGTCACATGCAATGATAGCCATTCCAGATCACAGATGAACACATTGGATATACTAGGAATCCGCATTTCGTACGAGCCTGTAACGAAGAGCGGATTACACGGTCGCGATGAATAGCCAAACCCCACCCTAGACCCTTACGGGTGCGGCAAACTACCCGCCAAGTACCCGAAGTGAAGCAACCCCCCACAACAACGTGTGTAGGCCACTCGGCACTTCGAGATAACCGGTAGTTTGTGCACCCCACCTTGGGTCTATCCTAAGAGCAAAAACAGTAAAAGAAATTATACAATGACGGCTACAACCCCATCCCGGTTGTGCAGCCATATAAATAATATTACATCAATTTACATATTACATGAATTGAAAGAATAAGAACACTCCCATCTCACAACCCCCCGGCTATTCATCCGCGACAATCCAACAAATCCATATACACAAACCATCAACATTATAGATCACAGATATGTATAACCCCCACTAAACGACGTATAGCGATTAGCAGACGTTCAATACATATATCACATCACAGATATAACCCATTAGCCAAAGTCTACAGAAAGTCGATCAAAATACGGATTTGTAACCACCCCAAAAACAAACTTGTTCTCTGGAAATTCTGGGCAGAAACAAACCTTCTCAAAAATCACAAAACACCAGCAGAAGAAAACTGCAGGAGAAACGATCCACGGCCGAGTCAACTCGGCCGCGGATCCGCGGCAGGAGCAAGCTCGTGCCGCGGATCCGCGGTGAGTTGGTCGACTCACTGGATCGTTTTTCTTGCCTGTTCTTAAAAAGGCATGAGCCGATTTTTAGTACATGATTTATTATTTTTTGAGCAGAAACAAAAATCGGTAGAAACTTGAATTTTACGGGGTGTTTTGCGGTTTTTTGTCCGATCGAAGTTCTAGATACTTTGCTAACTTGCTAGTTTGTGTTTAGCTAGGCTCTGATACCACTGTAAGTCCACGTTGCCCACCCCGGTGCTTATGAGAAGGCGGAAACGGTATAAAAATTCAATTTTTACAACTCTAGGCATCATGGACTAACTAAAAGAGGATCTTTGCTAAACATAAACTAACAACCAAGCTAAAAGAGTTAACTACTCGGTTAAAGGGTTATACCTAAGTCTTGAAGTCCTTCTCTTCTTGCTCCTTAGAGTGGGATGAACGGGTTGTCCTCGTCCCCTTCTCTTGCTGAAGAAAGATCCACCCGAGGGCCTCTACCTTTGGCTCCTACCTCAAACTAGAAATAACTAAGGTGCTTGGTGTGCTAAACCTAGAACCATAAAAAGAGTAGAGAGTAATTTTGAAGGTTTTATCTCAAGCTTAATGGTTCTCAACTCATGAGAGGGGGGATCTTTGAGAGAGAGGAAGTGGATGAGAGAGAATGAGAATGATAGAATGGGAAGATAATGACAACCTTCTCACATATATGTGAATTATGATAATTAAAAAATTAACTAAAGATAATTGTGATGGTTAACTTGAAATGACCATTATCATTTCACATTAATTACTTTTGCAAGAATCAAAGAGCATCTTTCATATGAAATGATGATGGTCAATATGTCCACATAGGTCAACAAGTCAACCATAGTCAAATGGTCAACAACCCTAACCATAACACAATTATAATTAATTAATATTAATAATCATATTTCACATATAAACATTAGGGTTAAGAAAAAGACAACGATCATTAACCCTAATGAAAGTCCTCTGCCTCTGCCTCAGTCAACTGTGCAAACACACCCGTATCCGTGTTCCGAGGAACACGAATACAATGAGATAAATCCAATCCCAAAACATATACTAGAATCTGGCTTAAACCAAAGCCTGCTAGTATAAGCTGTCCAGACACCAAACGTGCACAAGTGCGTGGATGTGAACGAACCCCGTCGCAAAACAATGCGACCTCTACTCGTTTTGCCTAAAGGCGGATAACCCTCTGTGTGGGACTCTAAATACTCCACACTACGCTGGCTGTGGGTTTAACCACAGACCGCAAGTGGCACTAGCTGTACGTAACGGTCCCCAGGTAGATGCCGATAAGAAGACTGACGAGGTAAACCCATCTGAACTCCTACTGAGCCTGAATTTGGCAGTCTCCGTACAGTCCGGTCTGTTCGTCTAAGAATATCGCATGGCGGGCCTAGGGGGCGGAACGTCAGTCCCCTAATAGCGGTACAAGTCGTGTCGGAGTGTAGCCCAGAACACCCTGAGATAACACTGGAAACCTACCAGTATATCTCGCTTGCCCTGGCCAGGGACTCTGTGTAATGGCTCTCCTAGACACAACGCGATATCAACCCCCAATACCGGGAGAGACGAATCCTGTCTAACCGTCACTGCCTCCAAGTGCTTCGGGACTGCACCCAACTGCTTCCTGTTTGCACGACTCTTTTGACCCGTGGTAGGGTAGCAATCTAAGAACAGTGGGAACACACTCGAGGCGAAGTGACAGTGTCAAGTCAACGGACTAAGCTGTACTCATGTCACCTGGGAACTGATAACTGACGATGGGTATAATACCAACCAACAATTCCCGACGAGTCCTGTCCAGTGTACTCGTAACCTAACGAGCACCCGCATACTATCTCAAGTACGACGTACTGACGGCTGTGGGACAGACCGTCTCCTAAGCTGGGATGAGAAGCGCATACGCTAGTCTACTCCGGAGTATCGATGCCCTGTCTCGATAGTCCTACGACTAGGGACCTGCATAAGGATGTGCTTGTGGATTACCCAGCCCCCACGAGTGTGACTGCCATCACAACGCTGGTAATCAAGCAAAGATCCTAAGTACTCCACTAATGTGTAAAGGTGATATGCTATAAGAAACACATGCACACATTAAAGTAGAAACAAACCAAGTAGCATACTACTATTTTGAGCAAGATTGTCTATACAAGGTGAATATCCCAAGCTTCCATCAAGTAATATAAAAACTAGTATGATACAGTAATGGCTTCTAGGGCATATACACTAACAGTACTATCCTCATAATCCATGTATATGTATACGTATATATACACACACACACATAGTCCCATACCCATGTGTGTGTGTGTGTGTGTGTGTGTATACACATATCCCCATATACGCACATGTAAATAAAATGAATGTATGTGTGTGCGTGTATGCAAATTACTACTTTAGGGTTCACGACTAAACACGAACTTACTAGTACACTTACTAATCCAATGTCATTCCATATCACATCCGTATATGTATATATATAATATAGATATAACGCATTCGCGTTCTATTACGAAACTGCAGGGGTGCTATACGCCATCCAGCCGACTTCCCCCGTAGATATATATCTGCTCACTTGATCCTCGCTTGCCGGAGTCGATGTCGCCATGCCCATCCTTGTTGCTCCGAGCCCACTAGAGGGTACCTATAAGGATATCACATGACATCGTAAATAGAAATCGAGCACGAAAACCAAATCGGCACGCGTATCGTTCCTAAGTCAAAACCTATGGCCTAAGCATGCAAAATATGATCAGTAACCCTAGTCGTTGACGTTCAAACGCCACACGACGGAAACACAAATCCAAATACTAAATTCAAATTCATTAAAAAGCCGCAAACAAAATCAGAAATCTTGAAAATTAGCTCGAGATTTATCCCTAGGCCAAATTAGCCAAAGTTGCATATGTCAAGGGTCTAGTTTACTAGAGATAAAGCCACAGAACAAATAAGAACACAAATGGTCCCACCCTGGGCGCAAATTGCGGCCAGATATAATAAACTTGTGGCCAGAACATGGAGGGGGAGGCTCAAGTTTTGGGGTTTGCACCCTGGGTGCCTGCAGGTATCACTGTGTATGGTAAATAATTTTTAGAGTCCCCGGGTGTTAGCAGATTTCAATTTCCCTATACAATTCTCACAAAATACGAATGTCGGGGATTTCTAAGTTCGCTAATTGGGGTTCTAGTCTCGGGTTTTGGTCTTAAATCAATCACCATAGGGGTTTAAGGTCACCATTAAGCCTCACTTATACCCTAGGATTCAATTCAAACCCAAATCTTTTTCTTAAAATTTCAAAGTTCGCTAAACAACACAATATCGATTCTAAACTTGTATGGATACTTAAGGAATTGAAACAGTAATCTAATGGTGCAGAAATTACCTCATTTGGTAACTCAAGAATTTTCTTGAGTTGCCCTAAGTATCCAAAATCCTTGCTTTCTTGGTCCAAAGTGTAGCTAGTGGGCTTGTGCACATTTTTAATAAAGTGGGGATGGACTTTGGATGAGTTTTTAATGGTGTTTATGAGGGTTGAAGTGGAGGGGGGAGATGGAGGCAGCCATGTGTTGATGAGGGAGAGGAAAAATGAAGAATGATGAAGGAGGAAACAATTGGAGCTTAGTCAAGTTGACCCCTCACCCTCTCCTTCATGACCATCCCTCATTTTTTATTTTTTTATTTTTCTTTCCTTCTCTTTTCTATTCTTTTCTTTTCAAATAAACCAAATCATGCTTGAAAATGAAGAAAAGCCATGCTAGGAAAAATGTAAAAATGCCAAAAATAACCTGTGCATGTCATGTGCACAAAACATGCTTAATGTGCGATTAGCGATATTTAATCGCGATTAGCATTTAAATAGTGTCAAATAAATCATATATTTTCAAAATTTGCTTAAATCCAATAAAGCACTCTCTTTTTAGTAATTTCCTTAATTTTCTAATTTTTTTTTCCGATTTATCGGTATTTAATTATACCCCGCTAATAAAATATTCAATATATTTATTATTTAGTTATAAAAATTCCCAAAAATAATATTTTATTTTTCTGAAATGTAACAGAATGAGTGATTCTTTTTTTCAATAATTGTGGAGATGTATCTCACACAAATATCTCACAAGTTCACAAATATCTTATGGTGAGTCCAAACCCTAATAGGTGTCCTCTTCTAGAAGATTTCCCGAACTAATTACGAGAATGCACCTCATCCGTATATACATACCCACCTCCGCATTCCGAAGAATACGAATACAAAGTGATGAAACAATCCATCAATATAATACTAGGATCCGGCTTAAACCAAAGCCCACTAGTATCATCCGCCCGAACATCATACGCGCACAAGTGCACGCACGTGATTGTAGCCCTGTCGTAAAACCATATGACCTCTACATCTTTCGCCCGATGCAGGGAAACCGTATGTGTGGGACTCTAAAGACTCGACAGTACGTTGGCAGTTGGTTTAACCACAAGCCGCAAGCGGTATTAGCTGCACGTAACGGCTACCCAAGTATCTGTTGATAAGAAGGTCGATGAGCAAACCCATCTGAACTCCTACTGAGCCTGCATCTGACTGTTGGAGATAGTGCCCTCAGAGTCAATTATTAGATCACAGGCACGTGATTGCAATGATTGAGAGAGGACCTATCCCGGTAGGACAGTCTTACTCAAGAAGATAGTATGCTATCTGGTTTATCTTTATCATCGTGTACTGCTTTAGGTGACATTATTGATCACTATTGCACGTTGATAGAGTCCATAGGATTCTTGCTTGACTACCAGCAGTATGAGGGCGATCATATACGTGGGAGCTGGGGTCTATAAGCACATCCTTAAAAGGTCCCTAGTCGTGGGAGTTTCGAGACAGGGCATCGATACTCCAGAGTAGACTAGTGTATACAGTCGAGACCCCGACGAGGGGCGGTGGCCGGTCTCACAAGCCACTGGTGTCAGTTGGTTCACCTAAGATGTATACAGGTGCTTATTGGGTTATGAGTACACCGGTCAGGACTCGCCGGGAACCTGCTAGTTGGTATTATACCTGACGTCAGATAGCAGTTCCCTGGTGACATGTGTACAGGTTTGTTCATCGACCTGAGATCGTCATTTGTCTCGTGTGAGTTCCCACTGTGCTTTTATTACTACCCTACCACGCTCAAAGGAGACGTGCAAACAGGTTTTAGTTGGGTACAGTCCCGAGCCACATGGAGGCAGTGAGCGGATCTGCAGGGGTTCGTCTCTCCCGGTATTGGGGGTAAGGTCGCGCTGTGTCTAGGAGAGCCAGTACATGAAAAGTCCTTGTCTAAGGCAGGAGATTTACTGGTAGGTATTCCAGTAGTATCTCAGGGTGTTCTGGGCTACACTCCGACACGACCTGAACCGCTTTTGGCAGTCTGACTTTTACCAACCCCCTAGGCCCGCCATGCGATGCTCATAGACGAACGGACTGGACTGTACGGATATTGTCACTGACAGGCTCAGCAGGGTGTCAGGATGGGTTCGCTCATCGACGTCCCATTTGGTCAATAGCTGGTAGCCCGTCACGTATGGCTAATACCTCTGACATGCTAGTGGTTAAATCCACAGCAATAGTATTGACGAGTCTTTAGAGTCCACCACACCCAGTTACTTAGGTTTCGGGCGAAACGCTATAGAGGCCGTATGGAGATATGGCAGGGTTCGATCAGATACGTACGGTATTGCACGGATCGTGATCGGACGGATTTTACTAGCCGGCTTTGTCTTAAGCCGGATCCTAGTATTAGACAGTGTAGTTTTGTCTCTTTGCATTTGTGTTCAGTAGGAATACAAATGCGGGCATGTATATGCAGTAGCGGGGTTTTCCTATAATTTATTACGGGATCAGTTTTCTGAAGTTGCTAGTTAGCATTCCGTTCCTGCCGGTTTTCGTTTGTTCTTTCGCGGCCGGACTTTCCGTTGGAGGGGCTTATTTGCAAGAGTGCAAATAACTTATTGTGGAGGGGTTTCTTGCATATGTGAGGCATCATGAGTGTTCTTTCATCATGAGATTCTATTTTAATCTCATCACTTGCATTTATTATGATGGATTGAGTTGGATGTTGAGTTGATTTTGTAATGACCATTTTTTCTCATTATCTTTTCACTTCTCCTCTTGAATTATTCCATGGTTCTTTTTTTTCCTCCTCCATTTTCTCATTAGAGGGCCGGCCACACTAGAGGGAGAAAGAGAGAGGTTTTCATTTGGTGTGAGAAAAATTGATTCATTACATTATTCTATGTTTGCCACAAAATTCCCTCACCTGTTCAAAGTTCATTCTTCACTTCCTCCACCATGGCAACTACACTAAACCCCAAAGAGACATGGTTACTACACTACATCTATAGCAAATCTTGGACGCGTCGGCTAGCCAACTTCGCGCCCGAGTTGCCTCGGTCCAGAGGTGGGAGCCCGTAAAAGAACTCGGCTACGTGGTGCCCTTTCCGACGAGGAGGTGACGAACGGATATTCCGCAGGAGATCGAAGTGGAGACGAAGACCGAAGGACACGGATCGCTTGGTATAACTCTCTACCCGTATTTTAGTTTGCTAGTAGCTAGGTTAATGGCCCGATCCGAGTTAAAAGTGCGCGGTGGTGCCGGTTTGCTAGTTTGCAAAGTTTTTCGTTTCCGCGTTTCCGGCGTCGGATCGACGGCCGGGGCGCCGCCGTGTACTTACATTGGTATCAGAGCCTCGCCATTAACCTAGTCTAGCTTTGTCTAATGTGTTTACATTTCCGATCCAACAAAAAGTCCCAAAAACCGTACTTTCAAAAGCACAGGTTTCTTTCGAAATTTTTTTAGCTCCAAAATTTTTTCAGGTTGTTACAGAAACACGTGCAGAGAATTCTAAGCATTCTGTAAAAATTTGGTCGCCTGAACTCACTATACCACCGCGGAACCGCGGCCAAACCCATGCTTGGGCCGCGGTTCCGCCGCGCTTTTTACTGTTCGTTGTACCAAAATTTTATAGTAGGCTTCTGAGTTGAAAATGGGGGTTTTGGGATATTCTTTTTGGGCCCAGATTTTCTGTGAGTGCTACAGTAGTGCTTGGGGCCCACTTCGATAAATTTGTTCGATCGGATATTTTAAACATGTTAGTTCACAGTATTTACATTATATCTATGACCGTGAATGTCATTCGATCGGTAAATCCAGTCTAACTGCTATAGCCCTTTTAGACGGATTTGCGAACGTGACATTCACGTTGATGTTCTGTGTTGTGCTGTGATGTTGCGGATTGGTCATGGGGGATAGCCTGGATGCAATGTTAGTACAGTTTGTTTTATATGTACATTTGATATTGCGGGGCGAGCGTCCGACATGTGGACTGCCGTCACTGCCTGTTTGTATTATTCTTTTGGGACACGACCGGGTCGAGGTCGATGTACCCGTTGTATGAATATTTTACTTTCTGTACTAGGATTACCCCGCGGAGGGGTGCACGTATAGCCGGGTTCTAGAGGGCAACGGGCCCGCATCTCATGGCGTTGAGACGGAGGGGGCTTTACTCTAGAATTGGCAGGGCTATTCGCCGCACTCGTAGGGGGTACAGGTTGACCCAAGGAGTGGTGCCCAAGTTACCGGATTCCGTAAAGTGCTGGGTGGTCCATTCACGTCGCTGAAGGGGACTGTCCCGCTTTAGGTTTTGGCGGGTGACTTGCCGCGCCCGTAAGGGTCTAGGATTTCATTGCACAGGCTATCAACACGACCAAGGGAACTTCGGGTTTCAGTAGCGGCTCTATGAAACCCGGGGATCCCAGATATCTGTATTGTTCTGTGATGCTGTACATTTCTGCGATGTTGCATTTTATCACGCCTTGAGCGAAATATTATATATTGATATATATACTAGTAGATGTTGTATATGTTTTGCATCCGCGCTAGTCCAGTCCCCGCTCTGTCGTTAGTTAAGTAACCTAACGGGTGATGACGGGACCCAGTGGCGAATGCGGATGGCATATACGTACATCATTATTTTCGTTCTTTTGTGGTGTGATCAATTGAAGGGATTGCATTGATTCGGATCAATGCAAGCTAAACAAACCTATTCTGATGTTTTTGGAACATTTTTCAAAATGCTGTTATTGCAAGGGCGTTCTCTTTTGTTTTGCATAGTGGTATTCGGTTATGAATATCCAGCTCCTCAGTCGACGAGGCAAGGGCCGAGATCCCTTCACCGGGAGTGACCCCTTGGACAAAAGTCTGCGTCAGGGCAATAACTTCACTATAGCCGATTACTTTTACTTTGCATCGTGGTATTCAGTTGGAATATCCTGCATCTCATTCTACGGGGAAAGAGCCGAGATCCCTTCACCGGGAGTGACCTCTTTAGCAAAGGTTTTCGTCACTATATTTCTAAAAAGCTATCTGGTTCCTTCAACGATATCAAGTTCATTACGTTAAAGGTTTTCGCCAGAAACCATTCGTAGCCCTCCGTCATTTCAGAATGGTAGCACTTAGTATTCATGCTATGTATGTAGGCCTTCGTCAAGGCATAGTGTATGGTAGCTACTTGTTACTTTTCTGCAGCATAGATAGATGCGTTGGTTTGGGACAGTCGTACTACTATTTTGGCCTTCGTCAAGGGTATGTACGGGTAGGTTCAAATTAACCTGGATAATGACGGGTAGAACTTGACATGTGACTTATGATATGTTGGCCTTCGTCAAGGTCATAAGAGCATGGGGCAAAAATCCACATCGGTAGTTTCTAAAGAAACTGAAACTTGCCAGATATCCGCATACCTTCTGGAGTGTGATAGCGTGAGCGGATTCCGTCACGTTATCATGCAATGATAGTTGGATCCCGATTCCCACTGATGAGTTGGTTTACTCCTCGGGTGATCCCGGCTAATTCTTCTTTCAGGTTTGGGGAAGATTTGACGTTACAGTGGGAGGTTTCCAGATTAGATAAAGTGATAACCATTCTGATCTAGGTTAGAGTGCACGCTGAGTGTTTCTTTTCTCTCTCTCTTTGGCAGTGACCATTGACCCGACCCTAGACTATGACTCAGTGATCAAAATTGACCGAACCTTCTTTAACACTGGCTTTTGGATTGTCAGAGTTGCAAACCTCTTTGCCACTCCTACTTTTACCCTTTTCTCCAGGACACCCCGTATTACTACGAACGTCCACTTCCATTGGACAAAACCATCGTATGGTTATATACGAACTCGAAGGAATTCAAGGATGGTTTCCGGTTCTGGATAAAACGAATAGGACTATTCAGTTGTCTTTTCCTTTTACCTTCTTTCAGGTTGCGAGTACTCCTTGGTTTAGGAGATAGTACACCTATTACGAAAATTGGATAGTCTTCTTCCAAACCTTAGGCTGGTGCTGAACGGTAGGGAATGAAGAAAGCCAATTAGCCTAAATGGTGTACAGAAGGTATTAAGTTAAGATAAAGAAAGGGATTAGTAAGAGGGCAAAGTAAATTGCGATGGCTATTCACGACCGAACCAAGTATTTCTTCGCCAATCCTAAATCACCTTTGTATTTCTCCAGGACACTCCGTATCACTACGAAGATCCACAGTTTATTGGATAATACATTGTATGGTTATATACGAACTCGAAAGGAACTTATTCCATTTCGGGGATGGATCTTGGTTCAGGAGAAATAGGAATAAGGTTCATTCGGTTGTCTTTTATCTTCACCTTCTCTCGCATTGCGAGTGCTCCTAGGATTAGGACAGTACACCCATTATGCTTATTGGATAGTCTTCTTCCAAACCATAGGCTGGTGCCGAACGGTAGGGAAGGAAGAAAACCATTTGGCCTAAAGGGGTATACAGAAAGTAATGACTAAAGACATATAAAGGGATTTGGATAGATGGCAAAGAATTATACGGTTACAGTTGTGAATCTGGATAATGGAAGAGGTATTACTAGGAATACCAGGATACCCCATCGAAACATTTCAATGTTCCAGTTTTACTGTATACTGTTAAAAGAAAACTGATTTCCCAATTAGACACTTGCTCCAGGGTATGTATTTACCAGGTATGATTCTCACATCTGTATGGTTTTACAGATGATGAGTGGGAGTAACTTATTGGGAATTAGGTGATCATCCTCATTATATCGCGATTCGTTGTAATTGGTGATATTTAAGGAAATCACCTAGGTTGTTTGCCGGTCGGCAAATATTTGGTTTTGAATATCCGTTGTTGTGCACCAATTTCAAATTGATATATCTGTACGTCTCTTTTTATAGAGTGAGACATACCTTTTTGAAATTATGTCTATGACATTTACCTATACCAATGGATGGTTAGGTAAGGAGCATTGAACAGCGGTGTAATTCTTCTTAATCATAAGTACAGTTTTCAACCTACGACACATAGTGAATGAGTCATTAGACTCAAGGGAATTATACAGAATATTGTATATTGTCCAGTGTCTATTAGGACAGAGGGATTGGTCCTCGTACTATATTCGATTTACTTATGACTTCTCTGGTTCTTAGGCAGGTGTTTCGTAGAAACACAGGGTCCAAGTTTTGAGAAGTTATAGGTATAAGAATAAAGTAGAGAACCAGGTATTGCAAGTATCGGGATTCATCAAAGTGATCGAAGATGTAGATACTTGTGAATGGCATTCAGTTAATTGTAATGATTAAGAGAACTTGCTTCTCTTTCAGGTTACTCATAATTGGAAGCATTCCTAAGTTCAGTAACGCAGATCGGCTTCCTTCCATTTACTTGACATGCACTGGAGACAGCTGCATGATTTGAATCTGGTTCAATTAAATCAGAGCCTCTGTTTCTATATTGGATATAGAACAGTTCATATCTTGACATTGTTAAGATACGGGGAGTTTTTCGGCATATGCTTAAAACCAGACTCTAGATAACTCAAGGCACGTTTCCGTAATGGCTGTTTGTGGGTTGACCCGGGCTATGACGAGGGTTGATATTCTACCATCTGGAAGATCAATAGTGATATTATTCTTGACTCGCCACAGTTTTAACAAAAATGGATTTTTTAAGAAAACAGTAGTGGGAGTATGGTAGAACTGGAAGTGATTCCAGAACCGCAAACGATTACTGAAGATTTGATAAGAACCTAAAGATTCAATCTGGTTTGACATTCCATTGCCCACTCTGCAGATAAAGTGGGTAACCTCAGGCGCCCGAGAGGTACTTCGGTATGCTCAAGGACGGTGGCAGGGAGGTTCTTGTTTACCCAGACTTACCATTGCTGTTGTTCCAGACTGTGAGACCCGGCAGGAGGATGAGTATAGCGTCGTTCTAAACTGGCTTTAGAAGTGTACGTCTATATGACTCTGCCAGAGGGTTGTCGTGGTCAGTGGGAGCAGCGGAAGCATGGTGGACAAGTGGCTTATGTCTATTTGTAGACTAAAGCAGATATAGCGGAGATAGATCATCTATTTCTGATGTGACAGTCATAGGTTTTGACTTCATCAGAATAGGGGATGAATCTGTTAAGAAGGTAGTAGGGTGTGATATCCTGGTATTTGATGACATACACAGAGTAGGAAGTGATATTCCTATACTACGATCGGTTATACTTTGGTCGTCACACGGTAGTTTCTCCACATAGGACTTGGATATTATATCAGACATTCTGGTTACTAGATCTATGGTTTTAGATCTAGATTTGGGTGGTTTCCCAATCAGGGTACTTAGACAGCATTTTAGATTGGACGACTCCTGGCATGGTAGTATACCTGCAGGTGATGGAGTCACCCTCTCTAAAGATGTCTTACAGACTAAAGGGGAGAGGGATACGCCTGATTGGTAGATCACTTGCTTAGGCAATTGAGTTGATCATGAGATGGCAAGTACCACACCAGATGTTGTTCTTGCAGTAAGTGCAATAAGTTGACATTGATCCAATCCTGGAGAAACAGTCGGAAGCAGTTTTAGAACATTAGTGGATGTTCTAAGGATATGATAACGACAGCCTCCTTTAGGAGACGGTTATCATTCCTGGCTTCCAAGGTGACCTGGATGACAGAGTGACTGTCAGAGTTATTGTCATGATCCGAAAGTACGGAACATGACCGGCACTTAAACTACGAACGTCTCGAGACGTACGTAATCTAAGTAAACCGAAAACCCAGAAATCCAAACCAAGAAAAGTAGTAAAGTGCAGGAAAAACCAACTTAAAGCAAGTAATTTCAATAGCATAAGCCGAATTATGCGGGTTTTAAAGCATCAAAAATTTACTGAAAATTTCGGCAGAGTCTCCTTTGTAAATACTGGCCCCCAAACGGGATACAACATGAATAGTATACGAAATCAAGAAAAGGGCAACCCTAAGCGGGAGCTAGCTCTTCGTCAATCGACGGTCACAACCACACAAAAAATATAATATACAACGCCAACGGCGAGGATCAAAACTCAAAAGGAAACTCAAAACCACCAGAAATATAACGAGCGACTCTAAGGTCGAAAGAATAACCAACACTGGTCTCTATCTCAATAAATACATGTTTGGTTGATGGAATTTACTAGATACAACGGAATAATATTATACAAGGTAATATGATAGGTACGATACAAGAAAAATCCACCTACTAGCAAGTCACCCGAATGAAACTGAGCCCGGAAAGCCGTAATGAAACCTGTAAGGCAACCTGCAAGAAACTGGGGCACAACGAGGGTGAGTTGCCAACTCGTGAATAGAAAAATATCTACGCACAGAAATCGCATAAATAATGCAATCCTAGGTCAATGATCATAATATATCCTCAAAAATGTATATAACACGTAGCCTATAACAAGGATAGGGTAAATATCTAACCCGAGTGTAATCTCATGTGCCCGTGTCAGTGCCTCAGGTAGCAATATATCATATGGATGATGTATGAATGCATAAAACATAATGCATTTACTGAATAAAACTGGTTTCATAAATTAGTGAGATTTCTGTATTTTAAAAGAAATGAGGTACCATATATGAAATCAGCATAAAACAGTGCCCAGCATCGACACAAAACAAGTGTCCAAATACCTCGATATCTCTGTGTCACAATCTATGTACCTCAAGTCTCAATATCTAGGGCGCCGTCAGTCCAGACCGGCCCCTACCATCCATCTCAAGACCACGACGGTATCCTCCGGATATCCGACGCGTCGGGTAATATCACCGGTAGGTAGTGCTCCCCTGCCAGGCTCACATCGTCATCATCACGCGCTTCTTGCCCTGGGGTACCTTACCGGGTCCACCATGTACCCGAAACGGTTCATCCGTCTCCTCGAATCGGGTCTCGAAATCCATCAGCAAACTCATGGTGGACGACTCATACATCATGGGAAAACCGCACTTTTTATTTTAAAAGAGGAAAAAGGTTTATTTATGTTTTTGCGGTTTTCCTCCAAATCTAGAAAATCTCACGGAAATCCGAATCCAAAACCTCAATAACACGTAAAATGGTGAATATATGCATGAAAATCCATGAATGCGGCATAACAATGAATAACAGTATGCATGAAGTAGCAGGTAACAACTACAATGTCTAAACTAACATATAAGGCAAGTACACTAATATCATGTCTAACTATTAGCTAACAGGCTATGTCAAGCAATAATATTTTCTAAGGTGTACGTGACATGGCAATTACCGATGAAGATGTGTGTGAGCCGGCAAATAAGTGTACGTGGTACATACGCATCATCGGTAATGGTGCTGGTGTCCTAACAGCATGATATCAATAATTGAGTATGAAACATAAAATAAGCATGCGATGCGAAGCGGACCACAAAAGAAGAGCGGGAGCTGAAAACTAGACGCAACTATAACTAATCTGCATTAATCTAATATAAGTTCTACAAATGGTGCCTTTTGAAATAACACGAATCATGGTGTTTTGAAAATAGGGGCTACGGTGTTTTTATGAAAAGATAAGTCTTTTGAAATATCCGTAGGATCCCTTGGGCTGTCTTTTAAAATACCCACAATTTGTTAGTTTTTGAAATAGGTAGGAGTCTAATCTAATCTAACAACTACACTAAACTATACGGCTGAACTAACAAGCTGAACTACAGGTAAGGAAACCGCCTATCATCTGAGTCGATACATATACATACCTGTATATGTATAGTCGGTGATCCTGCCTCAATAATATCATATCCGATACCATATCTATAATCAGGCATCCCAAGTCAAGAGTGCGGATCAATCATCAATATAGCTCGTACGTAAATCCGTTGTACGGCATCCCAATCTGGGTACGGGTCAATATCACATTCATCATACTATTCACCTGGTATCCTCTTTATCAAATATCATGATCGGGGTACTGATCTACGTCTAGTACCATACTGATACCGTCTACGTATGCATGGACGTGTGTGAAACACTACGTCAAGGACCCGCTACAACGTCATGTCGTATCTCAAATACGAACCCTGCTATATCACCGATCTCACGGCCTCAATTCAAATCTCATCGACTCAGCTCAATCCCAAGTATCATCCTCAAATCCGTATGTGAACACATAGTCCCATACCCATGTGAACCCATAACTTTAAAGAATCCCATGAGCACATATCAATAGGAATGTATGCAAGTATGTATGTGTGTATGTGTAGTGCAACACTACCCTAGGGTTCGCAACACTAAAGTAATCCAACACACCAATATCCATCATAAGCATCATTATTAATCCCAAATAACATATAATAATTGTTGGTGTGTATACGCATCCGTTTACACCACCACGGACTGCGGGGGTGTTATACGCCATCCACCCGACTTCTCCCCGTAGATATAAATCTACTCACCTGGTCCTCGCTAGCCGGTGCCGACGTCGCCACGCTCTTGCTTGTCGTCTCGAAGACCACATGGGGGTACCTACATATCATAACGCACCATATCGCATTAAAACTAAATTCGAAATCGAAACGGCATACGAAAATCAAATCGGCATGCGTATCACGCATAGGTCCAAACCTATCGCCTACGCATGCAAGAATAGTCAAACCAACCCTCGATGTCGATGTACAAATGTCAAACCAACGAGAAAAATCCAATCACACTCATTTGCACATTCACGAACACTAATTTTAATATAAACTAGGTTAAAACTCACAAAAACCCCAATTTTCCTTAAAAGTCATTTTTCCGAAAATCTAGCAAGCACAATTCGCCGTTTTTGTACAAAACAGGATGTTTAAATGAATGTAGCGGCCAATATATTTATTAAATATCTTAAATAAGTCATATAAACAATTCCCGGAATTTAATCTCATTAAATTCCAAAAACCCTAATATTCTAGTTTACAAAATACCTAAAATTTAACAATTTCAAAGCAAAAATGCACAAACTACAATCTAGCTTAGATTTGCATGATCTAAAGCATTAAACCACACTTAATAAAGTTAATGAAGTCATGAAAAACCTAAACACATTTTAAATCCCAAGTATTTAACCAATTTCAAAAACCTAGTAAGCAAATTAGCAAATTAACACAATTTTTAAACTAACCATTAGCACAAGCTACTAATCTTGTATTAACATGACAAAAAGCCTAAATATAACACACAACCATACACCAATTTTATAAAACCCTAACTTGCATTCAAATTCATAACTTGAATTCCAAAACTTGCAACTTAAACCTAATTAACACATAAGTAGTTTAGCTTTAAGAAATTAGTAACAAATTAAGCAAAAATGTTTTAGAATTATACCCAAAAACATTTGAAGATCCACAAGCATCCATGGCCTCCCAAAATGCTCTCTTTTCACAAAGATCCATGCTATACGGGCTAAGCTAAAATGGGTAGGAGTCGGATTTGGGTTTTGGGATTTTTTTTGATGGATTTGAGGCAATTTTTGATGAAGTTTGAAGAGAAAAGAGAAGGGAATTGGGGGGGGGGGCTGCTGCTGCTGTAGGAGGGGGGCTGCTGGAATGGGAGTGGGTGAGGAGAGAGAGGGAGGTAGAGAAAGTGGGGGAAGAAGTTAAAGTCAATTCAAGGTCAAAGGTCCACCTTATTTCTCCATTTTCTTTTCTTTTCTTTCATTTCTTTCCTTTGAAATTCAAGTGGGGTAAATAAATGGGGGCTGCTGAATTCTTCAAGGGGAGAAGTAAATGGGAGTGTGTGGATGTGGGTACGGGTGTGGGGTGATGAAAAATGATAAATATAATACCCCAAACATCCATTTACGCTAAAAAAAGCCTTTTTTCTTCAATAATTTCTAAACCGTTTTGGCAAATGATTTCATTCCAAAAACCACATGATAAAATTTTATTTAATGTTTTATGATGCACAAAATTTGTTTCAACTCATTCCAATTTGTAATTTTCCCTAATTAAATGTATTAGTGACGGCTTAAATAATAATAAAATAATATTTTTTTCAGAAAATTTGAAATTTCACCAGCGGCTCAATAAACCCCATATAATAGCAATTACATAGCTAGAATATGTATATTTAATTTTTATAATAAGATATTTGTATTTTGACTTTTTACAGAAAACCCCCTTATTTTACCGATTTTTTTGAAATTTCACCGAAACGATTTTCAAAACGTTACAATCTTCCCCCGTTAAAGAAATTCGGTCCCCGAATTTAAATTCAAACTCCCCCAAATACTAAAACATCTAAGAAAAACCATCAAGTCGTCGGGGCTCCGAAATTGTAACTACATAAAACAATTCGTAGCGCAGCGCATGCGCTTGAAAAATGAGTATATAACTCAAATCAAAACTCCGTCAAGCATCCCGCAATCATCGGAGTCATGGAGAAGACATCAATGCCAAATCTAAATCAAACCAATATGATATAACTCGAAACTATACATGTAAACATCGAATCTATATCTGTAAGTATCTGAAGGAAATGCATGCCAAATCTCTTTAAGTCGCTGTGCAACGCGTATAACACTGCACAGTGGCGGACGTCTATCATAAGAAAATAACTATATACATATATACCTTTGTTTGAAATGTACGTTCCGCCGTTTTGGAAACAATTTAGAAGGGTCTCCTTGTTTTAAACATTTCGTGTCATATCAGACACGTAGGTAAATACTGAGGCTATAGCTCGCTTTTTGGAAATCCCTTCAATAACTATCAATGCATGCAAAATATATTCAGGTACTGTCCTCTGACTAGTCCTGCTCAGTACGAAAATACATAGCAATATCATAAAAACGTACTACTCTATACGAAATCAATCCCAAAATATACACATGAATGCTACGTGCGTCTGGTGCGCACGGAAATCAAAATCCATGAATGTGCCATACATGCGCACAGAAACAACATCTAAGTGCATCGGGTGTGCACGAAACATCTGTCGTAGGCAACATGTGTGCCTGACAGCAAAATCAGGTGCATCTATCGTGCACGAAATCATGAAATCCAATATCAAGCGCCGAACGTGCGCAAAATCAATCAAGTGCACAACGTGCACAAAACAAATATCGGGTATCACAATCGAAATCGAAGTCCAGTGCATCTAAGTGCACAAAAGGCGTATCACTGCACTGCAAGCATATATAAACTATACCGAGTGCAGGAACGAAATCGTGTGCATGCATACGCACAAAACCAACTCAACTGTTTAAAATCGTAAAATCACAAACATGTGAAACTGAAGCACGAAAACGATATCAAGTGCAACACTATGCAAAGATCGTAAATCCTCAATCATCAAAATCAAATCATACGAATAAATCACCCAAAACATCGTAATCAACAATGGCGGAATAGTACTGCTCAAGCGCATCCTCTAAGAATCTCGGCCTACTGTCGCGGTCACTAATGGGACGTCTCGTCGATGATCATGAACCCTGGCCTGCTGGTGTGCGTAACCATGACCACTCCTGGGTCAAGGTCTTCACTGTGAATTACCAATCTTTCGGTCCATCGGCTCATCGGCCCTGTCAGGTGTGCTAACGGGGACGATTCCGTTCTGGCACATCTCTGGTCATCCCTTGGTCAATCATCGCGACCACTCGTAAGACAGCATATTACTGGCGTCGGCCTCTGGCTCTCTGAATGTACGTGACATATCTGATCCTGGGTGCAAGTATCATTGCAGCAGTGTCCTGGAAGGAATCCTGCTCAAGGTCTCTTCCATGTCTCGTCTCTGCCAACTGTCCGGAAGTCGTTGTCCTTTCCTATATCTGCATCTTGCTCTGGAACGACTGCATACTCATCGCGACTCCTTCTGAAAGGTAAGTCCAAGTACCATGCCTCGGCATGCGCATCGCATCTCTGATGTCGGCGGAGTGGAATGTCATCTCATCTAGATCTGGTACGAACCTCTTACTCCACTTTTCTCTAATGTCGTCTGCTTTGGACTCGTCTCGTCGTGGCTGCATGGACTGAGCTCCAACGGCTATCCTCATATCTGGAGTCTCCTAAGAAATGCATCTCACCACCTAGCATCCAGATTAAGTCGAGCCATCCGATCGAGTCGTCAAAACATCATAATCCCCCAAGAGCTCAACATCTTGGGCACAGTTTAATAGTATCGAGTACATACCACAGCATCGGTGGTCCAGCCGTAGAAGGGCAAACCCAAGCATCACTAATGGCGCCGTAGAACTGCCGCACACCCGAAGGTTCAAAGGCTTTCACACGGTCATTAAGTCGAGTTAGGGTTTCATTCTTCTAGAGGGACCATAGAATTGCCTGCATGTCTTTCCGACTACTTTAAACTTGGAATAATAGGTTTCTGACATTCGATCGTCTCTGTCGACTCCCAACGTCTCCGCGTGAAGTCGTCTCTAGCTGGAATCAATCTATCTGATGACCTCGCATCGGGGTAGGCGAACGATCCACATTTCCTAGTCATTCATCCTCGATGACTAGCGACCTTCTATCATCTCTTAGTACAACTCGTTCTGCACTAATGCCAGCATCTGGGGCAATATCTCGTCGTTCGCAGCAATAACTGGCTCGCTCGTCTACATGCTGAACAGTGCCTCAACCATCATGAATAAGCAACACACCAACGGTCATCAAAATCTGGCTGGCCTCTGCCAGTGGCCCAATCCTCTGATACTGTTCGGCACGTCCGAGAAATCTCATAAAGGCGATCCGCCAAACGCTCGTGGTGCGAAAACACAATCAAAAGACACCTCTCTACAATCGGGTGTCGCCGGAATTTCGCCCTGGTCAGTCCTCGTCCGTGACGAGCTCGTGCTGACCGCAACTCTAGCCGTAGCTCTCCCTGCCCGTAATCGTGGCAGCAAAACCAAACTGGTAACGATGAGGCTAGATCAGGAAGGAATATAATACTGAACAAGGAAATGTACATCCTAAGGCTTCTTAAGTGGAGTGGCGTGTCGTAAATATGCCGCGGAACATATCAACGCTACGTCTCTCTACTTTAGTCACCTATTCTATCAACCAAGGGTCATCCTACGCTCCGAAGGTTAAAACCTAACGCTCTGATACCAACTTTGTCACGACCCGAAAGTACGGAACATGACCGGCACTTAAACTACGAACGTCTCGAGACGTACGTAATCTAAGTAAACCGAAAACCCAGAAATCCAAACCAAGAAAAGTAGTAGAGTGCAGGAAAAACCAACTTAAAGCAAGTAATTTCAATAGCATAAGCCGAATTATGCGGTTTTTAAAACATCAAAAATTTACTGAAAATTTCGGCAGAGTCTCCTTTGTAAATACTGGCCCCCAAACGGGATACAACATGAATAGTATACGAAATCAAGAAAAGGGCATCCCCAAGCGGGAGCTAGCTCTTCGTCAATCGACGGTCACAACCACACAAACAATATAATATACAACGCCAACGGCGAGGATCAAAACTCAAAAGGAAACTCGAAACCACCAGAAATATAACGAGCGACTCTAAGGTCGAAAGAATAACCAACACTGGTCTCTATCTCAATAAATACCTGTTTGGTTGATGGAATTTACTAGATACAACGGAATAATATTATACAAGGTAATATGATGGGTACGATACAAGAAAAACCCACCTACTAGCAAGTCACCCGAATGAAACTGAGCCCGCAAAGCCGTAATGAAACCTGTACGGCAACCTGCAAGAAACTGGGGCACAACGGGGGTGAGTTGCCAACTCGTGAATAGAAAAATATCTACGCACTGAAATCGCATAAATAACGCAATCCTAGGTCAATGATCATAATATATCCTCAAAAATGTATATAACACGTAGCCTATAACAAGGCTAGGGTAAATATCTAACCCGAGTGTAATCTCATGTGCCCGTGTCAGTGCCTCAGGTAGCAATATATCATATGGATGATGTATGAATGCATAAAACAGAATGCATGTACTGAATAAAACTGGTTTCATAAATCAGTGAGATTTCTGTATTTTAAAAGAAATGAGGTACCATATATGAAATCAGCATAAAACAGTGCCCAGCATCGACACAAAACAAGTGTCCAAATACCTCGATATCTCTGTGTCACAATCTATGCACCTCAAGTCTCAATATCTAGGGCGCCGTCAGTCCAGACCGGCCCCTACCATCCATCTCAAGACCACGACGGTATCCTCAGGATATCCGACGCGTCGGGTAATATCACCGGTAGGTAGTGCTCCCCTGCCAGGCTCACATCGTCATCATCACGCGCTTCTTGCCCCGGGGTACCTTACCGGGTCCACCAGGTACCTTACCGGGTCCACCATGTATCCGAAACGGTTCATCTGTCTCCTCGAATCGGGTCTCGAAATCCATCAGCAAACTCATGGTGGACGACTCATACATATGGGAAAACCGCACTTTTTATTTTAAAAGAGGAAAAAGGATTATTTATGTTTTTGCGGTTTTCCTCCACATCTAGAAAATCTCACGGAAATCCGAATCCAAAACCTCAATAACACGTAAAATGGTGAATATATGCATGAAAATCCATGAATGCGGCATAACAATGAATAACAGTATGCATGAAATAGCAGGTAATAACTACAATGTCTAAACTAACATATAAGGCAAGTACACTAATATCATGTCTAACTATTAGCTAACAGGCTATGTCAAGCAATAATATTTTCTAAGGTGTACGTGACATGGCAATTACCGATGAAGATGTGTGTGAACCGGCAAATAAGTGTACGTGGTACATACGCATCATCGGTAATGGTGCTGGTGTCCTAACAGCATGATATCATTAATGGAGTATGAAACATAAAATAAGCATGCGATGCGAAGCGGACCACAAAAGAAGAGCGGGAGCTGAAAACTAGACGCAACTATAACTAATCTGCATTAATCTAATATAAGTCCTACAAATGGTGCCTTTTGAAATAACACGAATCATGGGGTTTTGAAAATAGGGGCTACGGTGTTTTTATGAAAAGATAAGTCTTTTGAAATATCCGTAGGATCCCTTGGGCTGTCTTTTAAAATACCCACGATTTGTTAGTTTTTGAAATAGGTAGGAGTTTAATCTAATCTAACAACTACAGTAAACTATACGGCTGAACTAACAAGCTGAACTACAGGTAAGGAAACCGCCTATCATCTGAGTCGATACATATACATATCTGTATATGTATAGTCGGTGATCCCGCCTCAATAATATCATATCCGATACCATATCTATAATCAGGCATCCCAAGTCAAGAGTGCGGATCAATCATCAATATAGCTCGTACGTAAATCCGTCGTACGGCATCCCAATCTGGGTACGGGTCAATATCAGATTCATCATACTATTCACCTGGTATCCTCTTTATCAAATATCATGATCGGGGTACTGATCTACGTCTAGTACCATACTGATACCGCCTACGTATGCATGGGCGTGTGTGAAACACCACGTCAAGGACCCGCTACAACGTCATGTCGTATCTCAAATACGAATCCTGCTATATCACCGATCTCACGGCCTCAAATCAAATCTCATCGACTCAGCTCAATCCCAAGTATCATCCTCAAATCCGTATGTGAACACATAGTCTCATACCCATGTGAACCCATAACTATAAAGAATCCCATGAGCACATATCAATAGGAATGTATGCAAGTATGTATGTGTGTATGTGTAGTGCAACACTACCATAGGGTTCGCAACACTAAAGTAATCCAACACACCAATATCCATCCTAAGCATCGTTATTAATACCAAATAACATATAATAATTGTTGGTGTGTATACGCATCCGTATACACCACCACGGACTGCGGGGGTGCTATACGCCATCCACCCGACTTCTCCCCGCAGATATAAATCTACTCACCTGGTCTTCGCTAGCCGGTGCCGACGTCGCCACGCGCTTGCTTGTCGTCTCGAAGTCCACATGGGGGTACCTACATATCATAACGCACCATATCGCATTAAAACTAAATTCGAAATCGAAACGGCATACGAAAATCAAATCGGCACGCGTATCACGCATAGGTCCAAACCTATCGCCTACGCATGCAAGAATAGTCAAACCAACCCTCGATGTCGATGTACAAATGTCAAACCATCGAGAAAAATCCAATCACACTCATTTGCACATTCACGAACACTAATTTTAATATAAACTAGGTTAAAACTCACAAAAACCCCAATTTTACTTAAAAGTCATTTTTCCGAAAATCTAGCAAGCACAATTCGCCGTTTTTGTACAAAACAGGATGTTTAAATGAATGTAGCGGCCAATATATTTATTAAATATCTTAAATAAGTCATATAAACAATTCCCGGAATTTAAGCTCATTAAATTCCAAAAACCCTAATATTCTAGTTTACAAAATACCTAAAATTTAACAATTTCAAAGCAAAAATGCACAAACTACAATCTAGCTTAGATTTGCATGATCTAAAACATTAAACCACACTTAATAAAGTTAATGAAGTCATGAAAAACCTAAACACATTTTTAATCCCAAGTATTTAACCAATTTCAAAAACCTAGTAAGCAAATTAGCAAATTAACACAATTTTTAAACTAACCATTAGCACAAGCTACTAATCTTTTATTAACATGACAAAAAGCCTAAATATAACACACAACCATACACCAATTTTATAAAACCCTAACTTGCATTCAAATTCATAACTTGAATTCCAAAACTTGCAACTTAAGCCTAATTAACACTTAAGTAGTTTAGCTTTAAGAAATTAGTAACAAATTAAGCAAAAATGTTTTAGAATTATACCCAAAAACATTTGAAGATCCACAAGCATCCATGGCCTCCCAAAATGCTCTCTTTTTACAAAGATCCATGCTATACGGGCTAAGCTAAAATGGGCAGGAGTCGGATTTGGGTTTTGGGATTTTTTTTGATGGATTTGAGGCAATTTTTGATGAAGTTTGAAGAGAAAAGAGAAGGGAATTGGGGGGGGGGGCTGCTGCTGCTGTAGGAGGGGGGCTGCTGGAATGGGAGTGGGAGAGGAGAGAGAGGGAGGTAGAGAAAGTGGGGGAAGAAGTCAAAGTCAATTCAAGGTCAAAGGTCCACCTTATTTCTCCATTTTCTTTTCTTTTCTTTCATTTCTTTCCTTTGAAATTCAAGTGGGGAAAATAAATGGGGGCTGCTGAATTCTTCAAGGGGAGAAGTAAATGGGAGTGTGTGGATATGGGTACGGGTGTGGGGTGATG
The DNA here is from genome assembly GCA_030015575.1 of Agapanthus africanus. Taxonomy (NCBI): domain Eukaryota; kingdom Viridiplantae; phylum Streptophyta; class Magnoliopsida; order Asparagales; family Amaryllidaceae; genus Agapanthus; species Agapanthus africanus. The sequence goes on along the minus strand of JASDDO010000019.1, from coordinate 497,514,679 downwards.
AAAAATGATAAATATATTATCCCAAACATCCATTTACGCTAAAAAAAAGCCTTTTTTCTTCAATAATTTCTAAACCGTTTTGGCAAATGATTTCGTTCCAAAAACCACATGATAAAATTTTATTTAATGTTTTATGATGCACAAAATTTGTTTCAACTCATTCCAATTTGTAATTTTCCCTAATTAAATGTATTAGTGACGGCTTAAATAATAATAAAATAATATTTTTTTCAGAAAATTTGAAATTTCACCAGCGGCTCAATAAACACCAAATAATAGAAATTACATAGCTAGAATATGTATATTTAATTTTTATAATAAGATATTTGTATTTTGACTTTTTACATAAAACCCCCTTATTTTACCGATTTTTTTGAAATTTCACCGAAACGATTTTCAAAACGTTACAGTTATAGTTTTCCTTCTGACGAGGGGCAGTATTTTGGACAGGTGGTCCAGGTGGATACTGAGGGAAGGCATGGCGCAGGATACTGATTAAGTTCAGTTGACGATACAATCTAAGAAGTTTGGATTTGGAGTTCATTTATGAGCTAGGTCCCATCAGATATCCAGACACATTCTAAGACAGGTATTGCTCATTTCGGGAGATGGATTTCTCCGTGAATTTGAGATAAAGAGAGACATAGAAAGAAATATCACAGCGGATCCACTCACTGAGGCTTTTCCTCGAACACAACAGTTTCGCAAACGAGCTTTGTGAGACTGACTAGTAGAGGAGTTGGGTGTTCGGTATCACACGGGCTGTGAGTATGAGACATCGCAATAATTAGCCTTGAGTGCAAGTGGGAGATTGTTGGAGATAGTGCCCTCAGATTCAATTATTAGATCACGGGCACGTGATTGCAATGATTGAGGAAGGACCTATCCCGGTAGGACAGTCTTATTCAAAATGATAGTATGCTATCTGGTTTATCTTTATCATCGTGTTCTGCTTTAGGTGACATTATTGATCACTATTGCACGTTGATAGAGCCCCTAGGATTCTTGCTTGACTACCATCAGTATGAGGGCGATCATATACGTGGGAGCTGGGGTCTATAAGCACATCCTTAAAAGGTCCCTAGTCGTGGGAGTTTCGAGACAGGGCATCGATACTCCAGAGTAGACTAGTGCATACAGTCGAGACCCCGACGAGGGGCGGTGGCCGGTCTCACAAGACACTGGTGTCAGTTGGTTCACCTAAGATGTATACAGGTACTCATTGGGTTATGAGTACACCGGACAGGACTCGCCGGGAACCTGCTAGTTGGTATTATACCTGACGTCAGATAGCAGTTCCCTAGTGACATGTGTACATGTTAGTCCATCGACCTGAGATCGTCATTTGTCTCTTGTGAGTTCCCACTGTGCTTTGATTACTACCCTACCACGCTCAAAGGAGACGTGCAAACAGGTTTTAGTTGGGTACAGTCCCGAGCCACATGGAAGCAGTGAGCGGATCTGCAGGGGTTCTTCTCTCCCGGTATTGGGGGTGAGGTCGCGCTGTGTCTAGGAGAGCCAGTACACGAAAAGTCCTTGGCCAAGGCAGGAGATTTGCTGGTAGGTATTCCAGTAGTATCTCAGGGTGTTCTGGGCTACAATCCGACACGACTTGTACCACTTTTGGGGGTCTGACTTTTACCAACCCCCTAGGCCTGCCATGCGATGCTCATAGACGAACGGACCGGACTGTGCGGATATTGTCACTGACAGGCTCAGTAGGGTGTCAGGATGAGTTCGCTCATCGACGTCCCTTTTGGTCAATAGCTGGTAGCCCGTCACGTATAGCTAATACCTCTGACGTGCTAGTGGTTAAATCCACAGCCATAGTATTGACGAGTCTTTAGAGTCCACCACACACAGTTTCTTAGGTTTCGAGCGAAACGTTGTAGAGGCCGTATGGAGATATGGCAGGGTTCGATCAGATACGTGCGGTATTGCACGGATCGTGATCGGACGGATTTTACTAGCCGGCTTTGGCTTAAACCGGATCCTAGTATTAGACAGTGTAGTTTTGTCTCTTTGCATTTGTGTTCAGTGGGAATACAAATGCAGGCATGTATATGCAGTAGCGGGGTTTTCCTTTAATTTATTACGGGATCAGTTTTCTGAAGTTGCCAGTTTGCATTCCGTTCCGGCCGTTTTTCCTTTGTTCTTTCGCGGCCGGACATTCCGTTGGAGGGGGTTATTTGCAAGAGTGCAAATAATTTATTGTGGAGAGGTTTCTTGCATATGTGAGGCATCATGAGTGTTCTTTCATCATGAGATTCCATTTTAATCTCATCACTTGCATTTATTATGATGGATTGAGTTGGATGTTTAGTTGATTTTGTAATGACCATTTTTTCTCATTATCTTTTCACTTCTCCTCTTGAATTATTCCATTGTTCTTTTTTTCCCTCCTCCATTTTCTCATTAGAGGGCCGGCCACACTAGAGGGAGAAAGAGAGAGGTTTTCATTTGGTGTTAGAAAAATTGATTCATTACATTATTCTATGTTTGCCACAAAATTCCCTCACCTCTCCAAAGTTCATTCTTCACTTCCTCCACCATGGCAACTACACTAAACCCCAAAGAGACATGGTTACTACACTACATCTACAGCAAATCTTGGATGCGTCGGCTAGCCAACTTCGTGCCCGTGTTGCCTTGGTCCAGAGGTGGGAGCCCGTAAAAGAACTCGGCAACGTGGTGCCCTTTCCGACGAGGAGGTGACGGACGGAGATTCCGCGGGAGAGCGGAGTGGAGACGAAGACCGAAAGACACGGATCGCTTGGTATAACTCTCTACCCATATTTTAGTTTGCTAGTAGTTAGGTTAATGGCCCGATCCGGGTTAAAAGTGCGCGGTGGTGCCGGTTTGCTAGTTTGCAAAGTTTTTCGTTTCCGCGTTTCCGGCGTCGGATCGACGGCCGGGGCGCCGCCGTGCACTTACACTGACAATTTCCATACGGTCCGGTATGTTCGTCTAAGTGTATTGCATATCGGTCCTAGGGGAGGTAATCGTCAGACCCCTAATAGCGCAATAAGTCGTGCCGGAGTGTAGCCCAAAACACTTTGAGAAACTACTGGAATACCTACCAGTAAATCTCGCTTGCCCTGGCCAGGGACTTTGTGTAATGGCTCTCCAAACACAGCGTGATATTAATCCCCAATATCGGGAGAGACGAATCTTATCTAACCACCACTGCCACCGAGTGCTTCGGGACTGCACCCAACTACTACCTGTTTGCACGACTTCTTTTAGCCGTGGTAGGGTAGTAATCAAAGTACAGTGGGAACACACTCAAGGAAAAGTAGCAGTATCAAGTCGACGGACTAAGCTGTACTCATGTAACCTGGGAACTGCTACCCGACGATAGGTATAATACCCACCAACTGTTCCTAACGAGTCCTATCCAGTATACTCATAACCTAATGAGCACCTGCATACAATCTCCAGAACGACGTACTAATAGCTTTGGGACAGACCATCTCCCCTGCTGAGATGAAAAGCGTATACACTAGTCTACTACGGATTATCTATGCCCCGTCTCAATAATCCTATGACCAGGGACCCGTATAAGGATGTGCTTGTAGATTACCCAGCTCCCACTAGTGTGACTGACATCACAACGCTGGTAATCAAGCAAAGATCCTAAGGGTTCTACTAATATGTATAAGCAATATGGTAAAAGAAACACATGCACATATTGAAGTAGAAACAAACCAAGTAGTATACTACCATTTAGAGCAAGACTATCAATACAACTATGAATATCCTAAGCTTCCATTAAGTAATATACAAACCAGTACGATACAATAGTAGTCTCTAGGGCATAAATCACTAACAATCTCCCACTTGCACTAGGGCCATGTACAGGCTTATTGCAGACCTATCATCTCGATCAGCCTCTCGAACTGTGTCTGAGGGATGTCCTTTGTGAGTGGATCTGCAGTGTCATTCTCCGTATCTACTATCTTCACCTCGATCTCCTGGCGATCTACGATCTCCCTGAACAGGTGGTACAGCCTCAAAATGTGTCTGGACTTCTGATGGGACCTGGGTTCCTTCGCTAAAGCTATAGCGTCGTTGTTGTCGCAATACAGTGTTATTGGATCAACAACTGTTGAAACCACATGAAGTTCAGTTAAGAACTTCTTCATCCAAACTGCTTTTTTTCCGGCATCGCAAGAAGCTATGTACTCCGCTTCCATTGTCGAGTCTGCAACGGTGTCCTGCTTGGAGCTCTTCCAACAGACCGCCCCTCCATTGAGGGTAAAGATATAACCCAACATGGACTTGGAGTCATCCTTGTCAATCTGGATGCTCGAGTCAGCAAAGGCCTCGATCTGGAGGTCTTTCCCGCCATACACCAAGAACATCTCCATAGTCCTTCTCAGGTACTTGTGAATGTTCTTTGCAGTTATCCAATGCATCTCCCTTGGGTTTTACTGATACCGGCTTACAACGCTCAATGCGTATGCTACATCTGGTCTGGTACACAACATCACATACATTATAGATTCTACCGCCGATGCATAGGGTATAGTTGACATGCGAGCCCTTTCCAAATCAGTCTTTGGAGATATCTCTTTGGAGAGGGTGATTTCGTGACAAGCCGATAGATTACCGCGCTTTGAATCTTCCATACCGAATCTTTTCAGTATGGTATCGATGTTCCTTCACTGTGATAGTCCAACTATCCGTTTAGATCTATCACGATAGATCTGGAGCCCCAGAATGTAGGAGGCATCACCCATGTCCTTCATGGAGAACCTCTGTGACAAGAATCCTTTGACTGACTGTAGCATAGGAATGTCATCCACATACAAAACGAGAAATACCACAGTTCTCTTACCCAGGTCCAATGTCTACAAAACAAGCATAGCAATGGCAAGAAGGATCCGAATGGATTTGAGCATAGCAATGGCAAGAAGCAATGCCAGATTTCATACCTAGAGAAATCATCCGTAAAAGTAATGAAGTAAGAATAACCACTTCGCGCATGTGTAGACATTGGACCACACACATTGCTGTGTATGAGTCCCAAGTGCTCGCTCGCTCTTACTCCGTGTCTAGTGAACGGAGTGTTTGTCATCTTTCCTATGAGACAAGATTGACAAGTTGCATAAGACTGATATTTGAACGGATCCAAATATCCCACTCTATGTAACTTCGTCAACTGTGTTTCATTGATGTGACCCAGTCTACAATACCATAAGAAAGCCTGATTTTGTTCCGGATACTTTCTTTTAAGTGTGTTCTGGACACTGAAAACCTGAGCTTGATTTAATACGTATATACCGTTATTTAATCTACCTGACCCAATCAAAACTTGATTTAGGTGGATATGGACCACATCACTTAGAAATGTAAAATCATATCCTTCCTTAGAAAGTAAGGATACAGATATGATATTACAAGCTAGATTAGGTACATACAAACAGTTACGAAGAATCAATATTTGTCCACTTGTCAATCCAAGGTGATATTCCCCTACGGATTCAGCGTCCACGCTCATTCCGTTAGCAACCCTGAGAGTCATATCACTTACCTTGATAACTCTATGGTTTCTCAAAGCCTGTAATGAATTACAGATATGAGATCCTGATCGGGTATCTAGTACCCAGGAAGTAGAGTTAATTGACATAGAGTTTTCTATTACAAACAGACCCGAAGTCGAAGCCACAACATGCTTCGGATCCTGGATTTTGGCTTTCAAAGCCCTGCAATCTCTCTGCCAATGCCCTTTCCCATGACAATAGGAACATCCCTCCTTCCCTACTGTAACCCTTCGAAAATCGTTTAGGCAGTTTTTCGGTAATCGGCAAAATTTTCGGCTTTTTCCGTAAAAAGTCAAAATAGGTATTTTTCTTTGTAGACCTAATTATACAAAATTTAGATAAGATATTACTATAATTTTGTCACTAAAATGTCATTTATAATTTTCTAGTTAAATAAAAAAAAAATCGTAATTAATTAATTTTTTATTATTTTAAGCCTTTTTAAATACATTTAATTAGGGGTAAATACAAATTTAATTAGGTAAATTTCTTAATTAGGAGTCTTTATAAGCTAAAATATGGTGTTAATAAAATTGTGTCATGACTTTCACATTTTTAGTTTTTGGGTTGGAAATTTAATGAGAAAATGAGGTAAAATAAGGGTTTTTTTGTAAAATGTTGAAAAGAAATGCATTAAATGATAACATGGGGGTGTTTTGGACCTAGAATCTTCTCTAAAATTCCCAAAATCTTTCCTCCACCTGCTGGCCGAGCTTCCCACAGCAGCAACCTCCATTTTCCCACTTCATTCTTGCTTCTTTTCTTGCAAAAATTCAATGAAAATCCACAAATTCTTTCTCCAATTCAAAGCAAAATCCAAATCCTATCTCTCCTCAACCCAAATTAGTTAAAAACTTGAAGAAAGGAGGCTTATTTGGTGGCTTGAGCATGTTAGGATTCAACTTGTGAGGTGAAAACTCTAATCTCTTTGTCAAATTGTAGTTTAAAGGTGCTAAAATAGAATTTTGAGGTATCAATTTAATAGAAATTGCTTGTTCATGAAATTCAAGAAAGGGATTTGATTGTGGATTAGGGTTTGAAGCATGGTTGATGTATTAAAGTTAGGGTTCAAGATTGAGAGGTGAAAATCCTAAACTAGTTGCTTACTTGAGGTTTAATTGTGCTAGAATTTCAATTCTAAATATTAGTTTAGTAGTAAATGTTTGATTTGGAAAAATCAAGTGAAGGTTTTGATTTTAGAAATTAGGGCTTGTAGCATGATGCTTGGATTATGCTAGGGATGGTTATCTAGGTGATTGGAGTGGTTAATTGTGTATTGGTATGCTTACTAAATCGATAAATTTCGATGTTTGTAACAAATCGGTAAGGAATCGCTTACTAGATTTTTTGTAGAAATAGAAGGCGGTCAATTTGCGTTAGGTTAGCAATATTATTAGCTTCGTATAGGATTATTAGAATGCGCGAACGCGGGGTTTCGTCTAGTCGGGTTGTAGTTTAATCGATTTCCCCGATACGGCGATTTTAGTTAAGGTTTTAGCGATTTTCGTGTATTTTCCGCGTACCGAGTGCATGTTGTGATTAATTCGAGAGCGTCGATCTTTTCATAGTGTGAGTTGCATCATTTCAGAAATCTGTAACCTTATAGTGTGTGTTATGCAATATAAGGATCGGTCGGGGAAACTTCGGATACGGCGCGAAAAGGCAAGGCGGTGGCCGGATCGGATTAGCGGGGATTTCAGGTGAGTAGATATATTCATCTACGGGGGAATCGTCTGGATGGCGCGAGGCGCCCCCCCTAGTTAGGATTACCCTACTTTATGCATTAATTATATTGTTAGCTAGCTTATCCATTTATATACATGGCATACCCTCACAGCTAACCTTATACTAGATTGCATGGACATTCATATGACGTTCATATATACATACGCGATATCATTTCGTAGGACACGAACACCTTACCATTGGCATCGATTGCACGCGCACTATTCATGTGACACACACGCCTTTGGTAATTGCCATGCCACGTACACTAGAAAACCTGTTTAACTTAATATCGCTATTTGCATTCAAACATGATATATGAAATTGCATAGCATGCATATACCACGCATTATCATCATATTTATATAGATTGCTACTAAAACTCACATCACATACATTGATATCATAGACATTTATTATATATAACATGTGGACACTATGATTTTCTTGATGATTTCAGTTTTTCTGTGATTTCTGGATTTTTGGGGAAAACCGCAAGAATTCAACAAAACCTTAGATTTATCATTTTCAAAACAAAGTTGCGGTTTTCTCGTGATGTCTGTGTCGTCCACCATGAGTTTTCATGTTTTCTGTTGGATTTCGAGACCCGATTCGAGAAGTGGATGAACCGTCTCGGGTACATGGTGGGCCCGGTATGGTACCCCGGGGCAAGAAGATCGAGTTATAGACGATGAGCCTGGCAGGGGAAGACTACCTACCGGTGATGTCTGGCGCGGCGGATATCCGGAGGATACCGACCGTTGTCGTGAGATTTATGATATGGGCCGATCCGGACTGACGGAGCCCGACATTGAGACAGATATGATTCCTATTTGGTGTCGATGCTTGACAAGGGTTTTCTGAGGATTTCTTGATGATATTTAGCTATTATGCAGACATTCGTTTTCTAAAAGTTAAGAATGCAGTAACTTTAACATTTAAAACACTTAAAGAGTTAGAAAAGATATTGCATACATGTGCATGCATACTAGAGTTATTATATCACATATGGATATACATGTTGTTCCGCATTGCGTGCATTCTTACGATTGCCTTATTAGATGTTATATTTACTCACGAGCTGGCAACTCACCCCCGTTGTGCCACAGTGTCTTGCAGGTCGGACCCGTCAGTCTTGTAGTGGCGGGCTATCTTGTCATCAGTTCCTTTTGCTCAGACTCGCGACATCGCCCGTAGGTGGGTTGCGAGTATACTTTATTTCTTTTTGCTTTATCATTGTATCTAGTATGCTCCATCTACCACTTGTATTGTATATGCGACCTAGTGATGAGACTGAGAGATTTGTATATTCGTGGTTTCTTTTGGGTCGAGCTCACTTGAGCCGACGTGTGTTTTCTGGTATTTGCATCTCTTTTATGCTCTTTTTCTTGATATTACTATTATATTGCATGTGGTTGTGATCCGCCTTGGGCGAAGAGCTAGCTCCCGCTTGGGGATGCCATTTTTATAATTACAGGTTTATTATCTTGTTGTACCCATTTTGGGGGATAGAAAATACAGGGGAGACTCTGCCGAAATTTTCAGAAATTTTTGATGTTTTAAAAAGGGATTCTTTGCAACTTAATTGATTTGAAAATCGTCTTCATTAAAGGTTTTTCCTTCACTCTCTTTTGATTTTGGGTTAGATTTCTGGGTTTTGGCTGACTTAGGTTACGGTACGTCTTTAGACGTCTCGTAATCTAAGTGCCAGTCACGTTCCGTACTTTCGGGTCGTGACAAAGTTGGTATCAGAGCGTAGGTTTTACCTTTCTGAGAGTAGGACGACCTTGGTAGATGGAGTAGGTGACTTAAGCAGAGTGGCGTAGCGTGGGTATGATCCGCGGCATACTTACGATACGGTACTCCGCCTAAGTGACCTTAGGACATAATTGCTTGTATTTCCTTTCTTGATTCCTTGCATTCCTTGATTCAATTGCAATGATCTTATCAGTCCTGTTTATTATTCAGCTTCGATGCCGCCAAAGACCACGAGAGCTCAGCGGGCTGCCGCTAGGGATGAGATTCGGGCGGGCCCGTCTGAGGCTAGGATCGAGCGGGAGGGTACGCCTACCCCTCAGGGTCCTACTGATCCGCCTTATCCTGACCGTATTGCCAGACTAGAGGCCGGCATGCAAGAGTTGCGGCAGATGATGGGATCTTTAGTTGAGTCCAGCCGGGCACAGAGATCCGAGGACGTTCCTTCCACCGCACGGACCACGATCGTACCTGCTGCACAGATGGTCACTCCTGCTGCTGCTACGGAGACTATTCCTGTTTCACTACAGGAGTTTATGAGATTGAGACCTCCAGCTTTTACTGGTACAGATGCGACAGAGGACCCACAGACATTTCTCGATAGGATGGCACGGATTGGCCGTTCGTTGAGGTGTTCTGAGGATAGATTGGTGGAGTTTGCGAGTTTTCGTCTGGAGGGTCTTGCCCAGACATGGTACGACTCAGTAGAGAGAGGCCGAGCTGCAGGTCTGCCTTCTATGACCTGGGATGAGTTTACAGCTGCATTTCTTGCCCGTTTTCTTCCGGAGAGTGTCCGAGATGCTCGAGCCCGTAGTTTTGAGTCTCTGCGCAAGACTCCTGGGATGACAGTGTCGGAGTATGATATACAGTTTACCCAGTTGTCTCGATATGCACCGTACCTAGTCGACACAGAAGAGAAGAGGCTAAAGAGGTTTGTACGAGGGCTTGATACACAGCTATTCCTTGCCATCGGCACCAGCACTTTGATACATACGCTGCCGCGATGGATGCAGCCTTACTTTTGGAGGAGCGTATTTCTGAGACTCCGGTCGCTTCTGGGCCGAAGAGGATCCGTACTGATACGCCAGCTCAGCGGCAGATGGGCAGACGTCGTGATAGATTATTTCCGGGAGATGGCGGAGGCAGAGGATTGAGACGAGGTCAGTTATTTGGTTCATATCCACAGACCCAGCAGTCGTCTCCAGGATGTTTTCGGTGCGGGAGTCAGTACCACCGTATCAGAGACTGTACCATGGGACGTCCGGGCACGGCGACAGTCCCGCATGTGACTTTACCACCTTCACCACCATCGCAGAGAGCTTTACTTCCTACTCCTGATGATGCTTCACGCCAGCCAGATGCTTCCAGAGGCCGTGGGCGTGGCGGTCCAGTTCAGAGAGGACGAGGCGACAGAGGCAGAGGCAGAGGCCGAGGTAGAGGCAGAGCACAGCCAGCTATTAGTGGTGGACAGGCCCGAGTGTTCGCATTGACTCCTCAGGATGCACAGGCATCCAATGCCGTCGTGACAGGTACTCTGCCAGTATGTTCTTTTGATGCACGGGTATTATTTGATCCAGGCTCCACACATTCCTATGTTTCCACGTATTTTGCACCGAGGTTGGGCCGAGAGTCTTGTCCGTTAGATCAGCCGCTTGTCGTTATTACCCCGGTAGGCGAGTCTTTTGTTGCCCGTTTTGTGTACCGATCTTGTTCCGTTCGTATCGGGGAGAGAGATTCTTCCGTAGATTTGATTCTCCTCGATATGCTAGACTTTGACGTTCTTCTTGGTATGGACTGGCTAACCACTTGTTATGCATCAGTGGACTGCCGTGAAAAAGCAGTCAGATTCAGTTTTCTTGGTGAGCCGGTTCTTATTATTCAGGGAGATCGTAGCGCTACCCTACCCAACTTGATTTCTTCTCTTCGCGCTAGTCAGCTCTTAAGGAAAGGGTGTCAGGGATTCTTAGCCTATGTTTGTGATACTAGCTCCACAGAGGTTCCGTTGGACCAGGTCCCTGTTGTGAGAGAGTTTCCTGATGTATTTCCTGGCGAGCTGCCTGGTCTGCCACCAGAGCGCGAGATTGAGTTCTGTATTGACTTGATCCCTGGCACGGGGCCTATCTTTATACCGCCTTATCGGATGGCCCCGGCGGAGCTGAGAGAGCTAAAGGATCAGTTACAGGACTTGCTGGACAAAGGGCTTATCCGACCGAGTGTGTCACCTTGGGGTGCTCCCGTCCTGTTTGTTAAGAAGAAGGACGGAAGTATGCGTTTATGCATTGATTATCGTCAGCTGAACCGGGTTACTGTGCGGAACAGGTATCCCCTACCCCGCATTGATGACTTATTTGATCAGCTCCAGGGTGCAAGGTTTTTCTCGAAGGTTGATTTACGGTCAGGTTATCACCAGTTGCGAGTTCGGAAGGAGGATATTCCGAAGACAGCTTTTCGTACTCGATATGGTCATTATGAGTTCTTGGTGATGTCGTTCGGGCTCACCAATGCCCCGGCAGCATTTATGGATTTGATGAACCGTGTATTCAGGCCGTATCTCGATCAGTTCATCATTGTGTTCATTGACGACATCTTGGTTTATTCTCGGAGCCGGGAGGAGCATGAGCAGCACTTACGTATCACATTGCAGACATTGAGGGAGCATCAGCTGTTCGCTAAATTCTCCAAGTGCGCATTCTGGTTAGACAGTGTCGACTTCTTGGGTCATGTGGTGACGAGAGATGGTATTTGCGTGGACCCGAAGAAGATCGAGGCAGTTCAGCGTTGGCCTAGACCAGTATCAGTTACAGAGGTTCGCAGTTTTCTAGGTCTGGCCGGCTATTATCGACGTTTTGTCCAGGATTTCTCTCGCATTGCTGCACCATTGACCGGGTTGACCCGGAAGGGGGTTCCTTTTGATTGGACCCATGCATGTGAGGATAGCTTCCAGCAGTTGAAGACTCGTCTGACTACTGCTCCAGTGTTAACATTGCCTTCAGGATCAGGCGGGTTCGTGGTACAGCACGACAGAGTTATCGCGTATGCTTCTCGGCAGCTGAGGAAACACGAGCAGAACTACCCCACCCATGATTTAGAGATGGCTGCAGTGGTATTTGCAGTTAAGATCTGGAGACGTTACCTATACGGTGAGTCGTGCCAGATATTCACTGACCACAAAAGTTTGAAGTATATCTTCCAGCAGCGAGACCTGAACCTGAGACAGCGCCGTTGGATGGAGTTGGTGAAGGATTATGACTGCGAGATTCTATACCATCCGGGCAAGGCAAATGTGGTGGCAGATGCTTTGAGTAGGAGGCCCGGAGGTAGCTTATCTTGTTTGAGCGCAGTACAGATGCAGTCGACGGCGGATTGGCAGGTTTTATTGTGATAGCAGAGTACAGTTTGAGTTCACTCCTACAGGGGACAGCTAGCCCATTTCAGAGCACGCCCACAGTTACTTGACCGTATTCGCGAGGCACAGTCCGGCGATGCCCGTATCTTAGAGATTATTGAGCAGATTCGGCAGGGCAGAGTTTCTGAGTTCGTGATGGATGATCAGGGGATACTTCGATTTGGGACTCGACTGTGTGTGCCAGATTCAGAGGGATTGAGGCGTGATATTCTCGAGGAGGCACATAGATCAGTATACAGTGTTCACCCAGGTTCCACCAAGATGTACCGTGATTTGAGAGAGGTTTACTGGTGGGACGGGATGAAGAAGGATATTACAGACTTTGTGTCGAGATGCCTGACTTGTCAGCAAGTCAAGGCCGAGCACCAGAGGCCAGCCGGCGAGTTACAGCCTTTGCCCATTCCTGAGTGGAAGTGGGAGCAGGTCTCCATGGACTTCGTTGTGGGTCTACCCAGGACCAGTCGAGGGTATGACTCTATCTGGGTGATTGTGGATCGACTGACGAAAGCGGCTCACTTTCTGCCAGTGAAGACCACTTTTGGATTTTCTCAGTACGCCCAGGTTTATATTGATGAGATAGTGCGACTGCATGGCGTTCCGACTTGCATCGTGTCCGACCGTGGCACCCAGTTTACCAGCCGATTGTGGCAGAAACTACAGGAAGCTTTGGGCACCCGATTGAGTTTTAGCACAGCCTTTCATCCTCAGACTGACGGACAGTCGGAGCGTACGATTCAGACTCTTGAGGACATGCTCAGGGCTTGTGTTTTAGATTTCGGTGGTAGCTGGGATCGTCATTTGCCTTTGATCGAGTTCTCCTAAAATAATAGCTTCCAAGAGACGATTCAGATTGCACCTTTCGAGGATTTATATGGGAGGAGATGTCGATCGCCTGTATGTTGGACAGAGCTCAGGGAGAGCAGTATTTTGGGGCCGCAGATCGTACAGGAGACGACCGAGAAGATACAGCTGATTCGGGACAGGATGAGAGCAGCACAGAGCAGGCAGAAATCTTATGCTGACAGGCGTCGTCGCCGACTCGAGTTCGCTGCTGGCGATCATGTTTTCCTGAAGGTCTCTCCGATGAAGGGTGTGATGAGATTTGGGCGGAAAGGGAAGCTGAGTCCTAGATATGTTGGTCCTTTCGAGATCCTAGAGCGCGTTGGTCCAGTCGCTTATCGGTTAGCTCTTCCGCCCAGCTTCCCCGATGTTCACCCCGTATTCCATGTCTCGATGCTCCGCAAGTACCTTCATGATCCTTCCCAGGAGATTCAGCACCAGACGATCCAGTTAGAGCGTGACCTTTCTTTCACCGAGCAGCCGGTTGTCATCTTGGATCGGCAGGTGAAGAAATTGAGGTCGAAGGTCATACCGTCTGTCAAAGTCCTTTGGCGTGGCCCGAACAGCGAGGAGGTCACCTGGGAGACCGAGGTCGAGATGAGGAAGAGATATCCCCATCTTTTTGAAGGTACGCGTAGTTAAATTCTAAATTCGGGGACCGAATTTCTTTAAGGGGGGAAGATTGTAACCCTTCGAAAATCGTTTAGGCAGTTTTTCGGTAATCGGCAAAATTTTCGGCTTTTTCCGTAAAAAGTCAAAATAGGTATTTTTCTTTGTAGACCTAATTATACAAAATTTAGATAAGATATTACTATAATTTTGTCACTAAAATGTCATTTATAATTTTCTAGTTAAATAAAAAAAAAATCGTAATTAATTAATTTTTTATTATTTTAAGCCTTTTTAAATACATTTAATTAGGGGTAAATACAAATTTAATTAGGTAAATTTCTTAATTAGGAGTCTTTATAAGCTAAAATATGGTGTTAATAAAATTGTGTCATGACTTTCACATTTTTAGTTTTTGGGTTGGAAATTTAATGAGAAAATGAGGTAAAATAAGGGTTTTTTTGTAAAATGTTGAAAAGAAATGCATTAAATGATAACATGGGGGTGTTTTGGACCTAGAATCTTCTCTAAAATTCCCAAAATCTTTCCTCCACCTGCTGGCCGAGCTTCCCACAGCAGCAACCTCCATTTTCCCACTTCATTCTTGCTTCTTTTCTTGCAAAAATTCAATGAAAATCCACAAATTCTTTCTCCAATTCAAAGCAAAATCCAAATCCTATCTCTCCTCAACCCAAATTAGTTAAAAACTTGAAGAAAGGAGGCTTATTTGGTGGCTTGAGCATGTTAGGATTCAACTTGTGAGGTGAAAACTCTAATCTCTTTGTCAAATTGTAGTTTAAAGGTGCTAAAATAGAATTTTGAGGTATCAATTTAATAGAAATTGCTTGTTCATGAAATTCAAGAAAGGGATTTGATTGTGGATTAGGGTTTGAAGCATGGTTGATGTATTAAAGTTAGGGTTCAAGATTGAGAGGTGAAAATCCTAAACTAGTTGCTTACTTGAGGTTTAATTGTGCTAGAATTTCAATTCTAAATATTAGTTTAGTAGTAAATGTTTGATTTGGAAAAATCAAGTGAAGGTTTTGATTTTAGAAATTAGGGCTTGTAGCATGATGCTTGGATTATGCTAGGGATGGTTATCTAGGTGATTGGAGTGGTTAATTGTGTATTGGTATGCTTACTAAATCGATAAATTTCGATGTTTGTAACAAATCGGTAAGGAATCGCTTACTAGATTTTTTGTAGAAATAGAAGGCGGTCAATTTGCGTTAGGTTAGCAATATTATTAGCTTCGTATAGGATTATTAGAATGCGCGAACGCGGGGTTTCGTCTAGTCGGGTTGTAGTTTAATCGATTTCCCCGATACGGCGATTTTAGTTAAGGTTTTAGCGATTTTCGTGTATTTTCCGCGTACCGAGTGCATGTTGTGATTAATTCGAGAGCGTCGATCTTTTCATAGTGTGAGTTGCATCATTTCAGAAATCTGTAACCTTATAGTGTGTGTTATGCAATATAAGGATCGGTCGGGGAAACTTCGGATACGGCGCGAAAAGGCAAGGCGGTGGCCGGATCGGATTAGCGGGGATTTCAGGTGAGTAGATATATTCATCTACGGGGGAATCGTCTGGATGGCGCGAGGCGCCCCCCCCTAGTTAGGATTACCCTACTTTATGCATTAATTATATTGTTAGCTAGCTTATCCATTTATATACATGGCATACCCTCACAGCTAACCCTATACTAGATTGCATGGACATTCATATGACGTTCATATATACATACGCGATATCATTTCGTAGGACACGAACACCTTACCATTGGCATCGATTGCACGCGCACTATTCATGTGACACACACGCCTTTGGTAATTGCCATGCCACGTACACTAGAAAACCTGTTTAACTTAATATCGCTATTTGCATTCAAACATGATATATGAAATTGCATAGCATGCATATACCACGCATTATCATCATATTTATATAGATTGCTACTAAAACTCACATCACATACATTGATATCATAGACATTTATTATATATAACATGTGGACACTATGATTTTCTTGATGATTTCAGTTTTTCTGTGATTTCTGGATTTTTGGGGAAAACCGCAAGAATTCAACAAAACCTTAGATTTATCATTTTCAAAACAAAGTTGCGGTTTTCTCGTGATGTCTGTGTCGTCCACCATGAGTTTTCATGTTTTCTGTTGGATTTCGAGACCCGATTCGAGAAGTGGATGAACCGTCTCGGGTACATGGTGGGCCCGGTATGGTACCCCGGGGCAAGAAGATCGAGTTATAGACGATGAGCCTGGCAGGGGAAGACTACCTACCGGTGATGTCTGGCGCGGCGGATATCCGGAGGATACCGACCGTTGTCGTGAGATTTATGATATGGGCCGATCCGGACTGACGGAGCCCGACATTGAGACAGATATGATTCCTATTTGGTGTCGATGCTTGACAAGGGTTTTCTGAGGATTTCTTGATGATATTTAGCTATTATGCAGACATTCGTTTTCTAAAAGTTAAGAATGCAGTAACTTTAACATTTAAAACACTTAAAGAGTTAGAAAAGATATTGCATACATGTGCATGCATACTAGAGTTATTATATCACATATGGATATACATGTTGTTCCGCATTGCGTGCATTCTTACGATTGCCTTATTAGATGTTATATTTACTCACGAGCTGGCAACTCACCCCCGTTGTGCCACAGTGTCTTGCAGGTCGGACCCGTCAGTCTTGTAGTGGCGGGCTATCTTGTCATCAGTTCCTTTTGCTCAGACTCGCGACATCGCCCGTAGGTGGGTTGCGAGTATACTTTATTTCTTTTTGCTTTATCATTGTATCTAGTATGCTCCATCTACCACTTGTATTGTATATGCGACCTAGTGATGAGACTGAGAGATTTGTATATTCGTGGTTTCTTTTGGGTCGAGCTCACTTGAGCCGACGTGTGTTTTCTGGTATTTGCATCTCTTTTATGCTCTTTTTCTTGATATTACTATTATATTGCATGTGGTTGTGATCCGCCTTGGGCGAAGAGCTAGCTCCCGCTTGGGGATGCCATTTTTATAATTACAGGTTTATTATCTTGTTGTACCCATTTTGGGGGATAGAAAATACAGGGGAGACTCTGCCGAAATTTTCAGAAATTTTTGATGTTTTAAAAAGGGATTCTTTGCAACTTAATTGATTTGAAAATCGTCTTCATTAAAGGTTTTTCCTTCACTCTCTTTTGATTTTGGGTTAGATTTCTGGGTTTTGGCTGACTTAGGTTACGGTACGTCTTTAGACGTCTCGTAATCTAAGTGCCAGTCACGTTCCGTACTTTCGGGTCGTGACACCTACAGTCAGCCCTGAAACTTTTTCCTTTCCCTGTCCCTCTACCTTACTAACACCGCCTATCGGCTTTGTGGAGGTCTTATTCTTCTCACCCTTAGGTTCCGCCTTGGATTCAGAAGAGGAAGAATCCCCAATAAGCTGAGCGGGTGTCACCCTGGTTTCCTTCAGGGTGCCCTCATCTCGAAGTATAACTTTCTTCTTTTGGTCATAAGTAGACGGTAGGGACTGTAGAATCAAGTCAGTATATGACTCGAACTCCAACGTGGTCTCCAGGTCCGTGAGCTCATCAATATAGCTAGTCATCGTAAGCACGTTGTCCCCTAAAGATGACCCGACATCCAATCTTCCTTGAAGCAATTCTTTTGAGGTCTCATATCTTGCGATACGAGATTGCTCTCCATATAAATCTTTGTTATAGAGGAAGATGGAAATTGAGTCCATCTTCTCGTGCTGCCTCTGGTTTATACCATCTACTGAGGCCAACACGAGGCACATGGCATCCGCACTGTCTTTTTTCGATGTCTTACGGATATCAATATCCGCGACGGTGGAAACTGGACCTTATACGGTGGGGGCTTTAGTAGTAAAGAGGTGTTCCAGCTTGTCATAAGTAATGGACATCTGGACAGACTTTTGCCAGTCATTATAAGAAGATTCGGTCATTTTATTATCTAGATGTAACATATGTCCGGTCACAGGGTCGCTGCAATTAAGAGAGAGAAGAAAACACTTTAGCATGATGCTCTTGAATGTTTAGATTGTTTTTTTTAATTTATCTAAACATGATGGCTCTCACTGTCTCTCAAATCCTTCCTCAAACCATAAAAGAAGAATTAGTCAGGATTAATCTCACCGTACAATTTTTGCTTAACCGTTCGGCCAGGCTAGTGTCGGTACTTCGAGCGAGGTTTTACGAAGCCTTCGCGAAGTTCCATAATTAAATAACCTCTTTTCCCTGGAGGCGTATCCCGCTAACACTGTTCTAGACACCTACTTGGTTTATAGCATTGATCATTAAGTGAAAATTCTCCCGAGGAGTAGCGGATACTCATAGTAGGATCGGGATCCAAATATCATTGTGTGATAATCCTAAAGGAAATCTAATAATATTATCACACTCCAAATGGTTTGCAGCACCAGCAAGTTTCAGTTTCTTTAGAAACTCCCGATGTGGATTTTTGCCCCATGCTCTTATGACCTTGACTAAGGCTAACAAATCATAAGTCACATATCAAGTTCTACCCGTCATTGTCCAGGATAATTTGAACCCACCCGTACATACCCTTGAATAAGGCTAACAAAGTAGTACGACTATCCCAAACCAACGCATCTATCTATGCAACATATGAATACCCAACAGCTACCAATCACCATGCCTTGACTAAGGCCAACAAACAAAGCTTGAATACTATTGAATATTTATATGAAATGACGGAGAGCTATGACTAGCTTTGGCGAAACCGTGAACATAGTGTACTTGATATAATCGAAGGAACCTGATAGCTTTTAAAAAGAGTGGTTTAAGCTCCGCATTTAAAAGTCTGCTGTTTTGAAAAAACCGAGTGGTTTTAAAATTGTTCCGACGATTCAACTTTGGTTTATTTGCTTTGCATTAATGTAATGCAGTCCCATCATTTACACCTATCATAAAAGAAAGAAACGAAAATATGACGTACGCTTATGCCATCCGCATTCGCCACTGTGCCCCGTCTAACACCGTTAGGTAACTTAACTAACGCCAGAGCGTCGGCTGGACTACCGCGGATGTAAAACATAATCAACGTCTATTATATAATATATATTATAACCATTCAACTCACGCAATAATAGGCATTCTAGATCAAAGATGAACATATTAGATATACTAGGAATTCCACGTTTCGTTTAAGTCTGTAACGAAAGACGGATTCCACGGTCGTGATGAATAGCCAAACCCCACCCCAGACCCCTACGGGTGCGGCGAACTACCCGCCAAATACCCGAAGTGAAGAAACCTCCCTCATCAAAGTGAGTAGGCCACTCGGCACTTCAAAGTATCCGGTAGTTTGTGCACCCCACATTAGGTCTATCCTAAGAGCAGAAAACAGTAAAAGAAATAATATACAATGGTGGTTACAAGCTCAACTCGGTTGTGCCCCGCAAAATAATATTATATCACTTTACAATATTACATTGAATGAAAGAATGAAAAACCCTCATCTCACATCCCCTGGCTATTCATCCACGACGATCCAATAAGTTCATATACACAAACCACAAGAACAGCAACACAAATTTCTGCAACCCCGACTAATCGACGTATAATAATTAGTCGACGTTTCCAAACACATATATCACAACTTGAAACTTTAAACGACGTTAAAACTACGACTTCAAAACACCCCGTATTGTCACAGTATATCCAAAATTGGCAAAAACAAACAACGCCTGAGACCTTAGATCCAAGCAACTAGAACACAGACCAAAATTCAAAGCATTTTACCACAACAAAAAAGGTGACATCCATTTTTTTGAGCTTTTGGCCGATCCTATTCCGGTGAAAATACTTCAATTTTGGTGTGTGGTCATATCACAACAAGTAGAGCACTCTGCAATTGTTTAAAAAAATTTAGTGGCTAGGAAAAATTTGACAGAAACTTTGATCTTTGTCTGGATGTTTCGGAGTTATTTCGGTTTCGTAGTTTTACACTTCGTCTAAACTGTTAGCTTTGGTTTAGTATGCTCTGATACCACAGCAAGTCTATGTCACGCACCTCGCGTGTCCGCGGGGAGGCTGAATTTTCAAAAAACGATTTTTCGAAGCTCGCAACACGGACTTAAACTCCTGGATCGATGCTAAACCCCAGCTAACATAATACTATGTGAGGTTTAACTACTCGGATAAAAGTTATACCTCACGAAACCAAGTCCTTCGGGTCTGTTAGTCGCTGTCCTCCTCGTCATTGCAGACTCCGAGGATCGTTACGGATCGTGGCTTCCTCGAGTCAAGGACGATCCACTCGAGAGTCTATAGTCCGAGCTCCAACCTCAATTCCGAGTTAACTAGGGAAAGTAGCTTGCTAGGAAAGATGTCCAAGGTGATGTAGAGAGTGAAGATGGAATACTTTGTCTCTTGGAACCCTAGGTTTCTCAACACATGAGACAATTCAGGTTTTCTTAAGAAAAGAAGAAGACTTAAGAAATGAGAGAGGAGTTGTGAACTTTGAAGATGCTTGGCTGCCCTCTGAGAATGAGTGAGTCTTTTTTTCAATAATTGTGGAGATATGTCTCACACAAATATCTCATAAGTTCATAAATATCTTATGGTGAGTCATAACCATGAGTCACTAGGTAGCCATGCTAGGTTCAATGTTCACAATCCACCTCATTTCTCCACCCATAATGTTTAATCCAAAAAAGAATCCAAACCCTAAAAGGTGTCCTCTTATAGAAGATTTCCCGAACTAATTACGAGAATGCCCATCATCCGTATATACATACCCGCATCCGCATTCCCAAAAATACGAATACAAAGAGACGAAACAATCCATCAATATAATATTAGGATCTGGCTTAAACCAAAGCCCACTAGTATCATCCGCCCGAACATCATACGCGCACAAGTGCATGTACGTGAACGAAGCCATTTCGTAAAACCATACGACCTCTACATCTTTCGCCCGGTGCAGGGAAACCCTCTGTGTGGGACTCTAAAGACTCGACAGTACGCTAGCAGTGGGTTTAACCACAAGCCGCAAGCGGTACTAGCTGCACGTAACGGCTACCCAGGTATCTGTCGATAAGAAGGCCGATGAGCAAACCCATTCGAACTCCTACTGAGCATGCATGTGACAATCACCATACAGTCTGGTCTGTTCGTCTAAGAGTATCGCATATCGGGCCTAGGGGTCGGTAATCGTCAGATCCCTAATAGCGCAATAAGTCGTGCCGGAGTGTAGCCCAAAACACCTTGAGAAATTGTTGGAATACCTACTAGTAAATCTCGCTTGCCCTGTTCAGGGACTTTGTGTAATGGCTGTTGCGCCACGGCAGCGCCACGGCCGTCTACTCGAGGCCAAAATGCGGAATCAAAAATTATCTTAACTTTAAACCGGCGCTACCGCGGACAATATACCCGGATCGTAACCATTAACCTAATCCTAGCTAACAAGAGAAGGGGTGAGAGATATACCGAGCGATCCGTGTCCTTCGGTCTTCGTCTCCACTCCGATCTCCTCGCGGAATCTCCGGTCGTCGCCTCCTCTTCGGAAAGGGCACCACGTAGCCGGGTACTTTTACGGGCTCCCATCTCTGGACCGAGGCAAATCGGGCGCGAAGTTGGCTAGCCGACGCGTCCAAGATTTGCTGTAGAATAGTGTTGTAGCCATTGTCTCTTTGAGGGTTTGAAGTTTCCTTTGGATGGAGGTAGGAATCAAGAACTTTGGAGAGGTGAGAAGGATTTTGTGAGCAAGCCAAATGAAATAATCAAATGTCCCTCATACAAAATGAAACCTCTCTCCCCTTCTCAATGAAGTGGCCGGCCCCTCTATATCAAAATGGTGGAGGAAAGAACCAAAACATCAAGGGAGGTGAGTGTAGGAGATCAAGGGTGGTGACCACATCAAAAGCAAGCTTCACATCCATTTCTAATCTCAAAAAGCAAAGGATAAGAAAGAAAAAGGATCTCATGATACTAGTCAAATCATGAAGCCATCATATGCAAGAAAACCCCTCCACAAAATGTTATTTGCAAACTGCAAATAACACCCTCTCCATCGAAACTCCGGCCGCGAAGGAGTAAAGGAAAACCGGCCGGAACGGAATGCAAACTGGCTACTTCAGAAAACTGATCCTGTAATAAATTAGAGGAAAACCCCACTACTACATATACATGCCCGTATTTGTATTCCCACTGAACACAAATGCAAAGAGACAAAATCTACACTATCTAATACTAGGATCCGGCTTAAGCCAAAGCCGGCTAGTAAAACATTTCCGATCACGATCCGTGCAATACCGCACGTATCTAATCGAACCCTGCCATATCTCCATACGACCTCTACAGCGTTTCGCCCGAAACTTGAGTAACTGTGTGTGGTGGACTCTAAAGACTCGTCAATACTATGGCTGTCGATTTAACCACTAGCACGTCAGAGGTATTAGCCATACGTGACGGGCCACCAGCTATTGACCAAAAGGGACGTCGATGAGCGAACTCATCCTGACCCCTACTGAGCCAGTCAGTGACAATATCCGTACAGTCCGGTCCGTTCGTCTATGAGTATCGAATGGCGGGCCTAGGGGGTTGGTAAAAGTCAGACCCCCAAAAGCGGTACAAGTCGTGTCGGAGTGAAGCCCAGAACACCCTGAGATACTACTGGAATACCTACCAGTAAATCTCCTGCCTCGGCCGAGGGCTTTGTGTAATGGCCCTCCTAGACACAACGCGACCACACCCTCAATACCGGGAGAGACGAACCCCTGCAGATCCGCCCACTGCCTCCATACGGCTCGGGACTGTACCCAACTAAAACCTGTTTGCACGACTCCTTTGAGCCGTGGTAGGGTAGTAATCAAAGCACAGTGGGAACTCACACGAGACAAATGACGATCTCAGGTCGATGAACTAACCTGTACACATGTCACCAGGGAACTGCTATCTGACGTCTGGTATAATCCCAACTAGCAGGTTCCCGGCGAGTCCTATCCGGTGTACTCATAACCCAATGAGCACCTGTATACATCTTAGGTGAACCAACTGACACCAATAGCTTGTGAGATCGGCCACCGCCCCTCGTCGGGGTCTCGATTGTATACACTAGTCTACTAATGGAGTATCGATGCCCAGTCTCGAAACTCCAACGACTAGGGAGCTTTTAAGGATGTGCTTATAGACTCCAGCTCTCACGTATATGATCGCCCTCATATTGCTGGTAGTCAAGCAAGAATCCTAGCGGCTCTATCAACGTGTAATAGCGACTCGTAAGGTCACCTAAAGCAGTACACGATGATAAAGATAAACCAGATAGCATACTATCATCTTGAGTAAGACTGTCCTACCAGGATAGGTCATCCCTCAATCATTGCAATCACGTGCCTGTGATTCAATAATAGACTCTGAGGGCACTATCTCCAACAATCTCCCACTTGCACTCAAGGCTAATTATTGCGATGTCGCATACTCAGAGCCCGTGTGATACCGAACACCCAACTCCTCTACTAGTCAGTCTCACAAAGCTCATTTGCGAAACTATTGCGTTCGAGGAATAGCCTCAGTGAGTGGATCCGCTGTGATGTTTCTTTTTATATCTCTCTATATCTCAAGTACGCGGAGAAAGCCATCTCCCGAAATGAGCAATACCTGTCTTAGAATGTGTCTGGATGTCTGATGGGACCTAGCTCATAAATGAACTCCAAATCCAAACTTCTTAGACTGTATCGTCAATTGAACTTAATCAGTATCCTGCGCCATGCCTTTCCCTCAGTATCCACCTGGACCACCTGTCTAAAATAATGCCCCTCGTCAGAGGGAAAACTATAACTCTGACAACCACTCTGCCATCCAGGTCACCTTGGAAGCCTGGAATGATAACCGTCTCCTAAAGGAGGCTGCCGTTATCAAATCCCTAGAACATTCACTTATGTTCTAAAACTGCTTCGGATTGTTTCTCCAGGATTGGATTAATATCAACTTATTGCATCTACTGCAAGAACAACATCTGGTGTGGTACTTGACATCTCATGATTGACTCAATTGCCTAAGCAAGTGATCTGCCAATCATGCACAGCCCTCTCCCCTTTAGTCTGTAAGACACCTTTAGAGAGGGTGACTCCATCACCTGCAGGTACACTACCGTGCCAGGAGTCGTCCATTCTAAATACTTATAGAATGCTGTCTAAGTACCCAGATTGGGAAACCACCCAAATCTAGATCTAAAACCATAGACCCAGTAACCAGAATGTCTGATATAATATCCAAGTCCTATGTGGAGAAACCCTTGTGTGACAACCAAAGTATAACCGATCGTAGTATAGGAATATCACTTCCTACTCTGTGTATGTCATCCAAATACCAGGACATCACACCTTACTACCTTCTTAACAGATCCATCCCCTATTCTGATGAAGTCAAACCTATGACTGTCACATCAGAAATAGATGATCTATCTCCGCTATATCTGCTTTAGTCTATAAATAGACATAAGCCACTTGTCCACCAATGCTTCCGTTGCTCCCACTGACTACGACAACCCTCTGGCAGAGTCATATAGACGTACACTACTAAAGCCAGTTTAGAATGATTCTATACGCATCCTCCTGCCGGGTCTCACAGTCTGGAACAACAACAATGGAAAGTCTGGGTAAACAAGAACCTCCCTGCCACCGTCCTTGAGCATACCGAAGTACCTCTCGGGTGCCTGAGGTTACCCACTTTATCTGCGGAGTGGCCAATGGAATGTAAAATCAGATTGAATCTTTAGGTTCTTATCAAATCTTCAGTAATCGGTTCTGGAATCACTTCCAGTTCTACCATACTGCCACTACTGTTTTCTGAAAAAAAATCCATTTCTTTAAAAATGTGGCGAGTCAAGAACAATATCACTATTGATCTTCCAGATGGTAGAAAGTCAACCATCATCATAGCCTGGGTCAACCCATAAACAGCCATTACAGAAGCGTGCCTTGAGTTATCCGGAGTCTGGTTTTAAGCATAAGCCGGACAACTCCCCGTACCTTAACAATGTCAAGATATGAACAGTTCTATATCCAATACAGAAACAGAGGCACTGATTTAATTGAACCAGATTCAAATCATGCAGCTGTCTCCAGTGCATGTCAACTAAATGGAAGAGAGACCGATCAGCATTACTCAACTTAGGAGTACTTCCAATTATGAGTAACCTGAAAGAGTAGCTAGTTCTCTTAAACATTACTATCAACTGAATACCATCCACAAGTATCTACATATTCGATCACCTTGAAGAATCCTGATACTTGCAACACCTGGTTCTCTACTTTACTCTTATACCTGTAACTTCTCAAAACTCAGAACCTGCATTTCTACGAAACACATGTCTAAGAACCAGAGAACTCAAAAGTAAACAGAATATAGTACGAGAACCAACCCCTCTGTCCTAATGGACACTGGACAATATACAATACTCTGTATAAGTCCCGTGAGTCTAATAACTCATTCACTGTGTGTCGTAGGTTGAAAACTGTTGTCACGACCCGAAAGTACGGAACATGACCGGCACTTAAACTACGAACGTCTCGAGGCGTACGTAATCTAAGTAAACCGAAAACCCAGAAAAGTAGTAGAGTGCAGGAAAAACCAACTTAAAGTAAGTAGTTTCAATAGCATAAGCCGTATTATGCGGTTTTTAAAAACATCAAAAAAAATTACTGAAAATTTCGGCAGAGTCTCCTTTGTAAATACTGGCTCCCAAACGGGATACAACATGAATAGTATACGAAATCAAGAAAAAGTCATCCCCAAGCAGGAGCTAGCTCTTCGTCAATCGACGGTCACAACCACACAAGCAATATAATATACAACGCCAACGGCGAGGATCAAAACTCAAAAGGGAACTCAAAACCACCAGAAATCCACAGAAATATAACGCGCGACTCTAAGGTCGAATGAATAACATCACTGGTCTCTATCTCAAAAATAAATACATGTTTGGTTGATGGAACTTCTAGATACAATAGAATAATGATATACAAGATATATAATGGGGGTACGATACAAGTAAACCCACCTACTAGCAAATCACCCGAAGGAAACTATGCCCGCAAAGCCGTAATGAAACCTGTACGGCAAACCTGCAAGAAACTGGGGCACAACGGGGGTGAGTTGCCAACTCGTGAATAGAAAAATATCTACGCACAGAAATCGCATAAATAACGCAACCTAGGTCAATGATCATAATATATCCTCAAATATATGAATAACACGTAGCCTATAACAAGGCTAGGGTAAATATCTAACTCGAGTGTAATCTCATGTGCCCGTATCAGTTCCTCAAGTAGCAATATATCATATGAATGAGGTATGAATGCATGAAAATAGAATACATGTAAATGAAGAACTGTTTTCATAATTTAGTGAGATTTCCTTTGTATTTTTAAAATGAGGTATCATAATGAAATCAGCATAAAACAGTGCCTAGCATCGGCACAAAACGTAATCCCAATATCTCGATATCTCTGTATCACAGTCTCTGTACCTCAATATCTCGAAATCTCAATGTCTCAATCACAATATCTAGGGCGCCGTCAGTCCAGACCGGCCCCTACCATCCATCTCAAGACCACGACGGTATCCTCCGGATATCCGACGCGTCGGGTAAAATCACCGGTAGGTAGTGCTCCCCTGCCAGGCTCACATCGTCATCATCACGCGCTTCTTGCCCCGGGGTACCTTACCGGGTCCACCATGTACCCGAAACGGTTCATCCGTCTCCTTGAATCGGGTCTCGAAATCCATCAGCAAACTCATGGTGGACGACTCATACATCATGGGAAAAACCGCAATTTTTATTTAAAAAGAGAGAAATCAGTTTATATGAGTTTTGCGGTTTTCCCCCCAAATCCAGAAAATTTCATGGAAAACCGAATCCAAATCATCAATAGCATGTAAAAACCATGAATATAGGCATAACAATGAATAACAGTATGCATGAAGTGACAAGTAATAACTACAATGTTAAGCTGGCATATAAGGCAGGCACACTAATATCATGTCAAGTTACTAACTAACAAGCTAAGTAAAGCAATAATATTTTCTAAGGTGTACGTGACATGGCAATTACCGATAAAAATGTGTGTGAGCCGGCAAGTAAGTGTACGTGGTACATACGCATCATCGGTAATGGTGCTGGTGTCCTAACAATATGATATCAACATTGCAATAAGAAATTATAACATAAGTATGCGATGCGAAGCGAACCACAATAATAAGCGGGAGCTGAATACTAGACGCAACTGTAACTAACCTGCATTAATCTAATATAAGTCCTACAAATGGTGCCTTTTGAAATAACACGAATCATGGGGTTTTGAAAATAGGGGCTACGGTGTTTTTATGAAAAGATACGTCTTTTGAAATATCCGTAGGATCCCTTGGGCTGTCTTTTAAAATACCCACGATTCGTTAGTTTTTGTAATAGGTAAGAATCGAATCTAATCTAACAACTAACTAAACAAAAGGGCTAAGCTAACAAGCTGGACTACAGGTAAGGAAACCGCCTAACATCTGAGTCGATCCATATACATACCTGTATATATATTAGTCGGTGATCCCGCCTCAATAATATCATATCCGATACCATATCTACAATCAGCCATCCCAAGTCAAGAGTGCGGATCAATCATCAAGATATAGCTCGTACGTAAATCCGTCGTACGGCATCCCCAAATCAGGGTACGGGTCAATATCATATTCTTCACACCATTCCTCTGGTATCCTCTTTATTCAAGATCATAGTCTAGGGTACTGACCTATGTCTAGTACAATACTAATATCCTCAATATACTCATGATCTGACTACAGATCGACAATCTCGTACAAACCGATACCGTCAGCACATAGCATCATCAAGGGTATACATTCCCCGATACGGCCTAATATCAATATCCTAGCATATCATGCCTCATATCACGATCACATGTCGACCATTTTATTTATAACACTATTCACCCGTATCGCAGCCCCAAGATCCGCTATAACACCAGGACGTACCTCAAGTACGAATCCTGCCATATCATCGATATCCCAGCCACAAAACAACTCTCATCGACTCAGCTCAATCCTAAGTATCATTCTCAAATCCGTATGTGAACACATAGTCCCATACCCAAGTGAACACATAACTATAAAGAATCTCATGAGCACATATAAAAAGGAATGTATGCAAGTATGTATGTGTGTATGTGTAGTGCAACACTACCCAAGTTTTCGCAACACTAAAGTAATCCAACACACCAATATCCATCCTAACATCGTTATTAATCCCAAATAACATATACTAATTGTTGGTGTGTATACGCATCCGTATACACCACCACGGACTGCGGGGGTGCTATACGCCATCCACCCGACTTCTCCCCGTAGATATAAATCTACTCACCTGGTCCTCGTTCGCCTGTGCCGACGTCGCCACGCGCTTGCTTGTCGTCTCGAAGTCCACATGGGGTACCTACATATCATAACTCACCATACCGCATTAAAATCCGACTCATGACCACAACGACGAACGAATCCCACATAGGTCAAAACCTATGGTTGCTTCACAAATCGACCCAAAAACCCTCGATGTCGGCGTACAAACGCCAAACCATCGAGAAATCTCCCAACACACTCATTTGTACAATTAAAAGCATTAATTATATTATAAAATAGCTTAAAATTCACAAAAACCCCAATTTCACTTAAAAAGTCATTTTTCCGAAAATCTAGCAAGCACAAATCACCGTTTTTGTACAAAACTCGATGTATAGACGAATCTAGAGGCCACAATATTCACTAAATATCTTAAATAAGTCAAAAAAATGATTCCCATAATTTAATCTCATTAAATTCCATAAACCCCAAAAACCTAGTTTACAAATTATCCAATTTTAACAATTTTCAAGCAAAAATTCTCGATTTAAGAATTAAGCTTAGATTTGCATAACCTAAGGTATTAAACCACTCATTATAATGTTAATAATGCTATGAAACCATAATTAGATTTTTAAACCTAATTATTAGACAAATTATAAAACCTAGTTAGCAATAAGCAAAGTTATCACAATTTTAAATTAACAAATTAGCAAATAGCAACTAACTTAGATTTTGCATACAACTACATGTTAATCTCCTTCTTACAACCATAAACAAATGATAAAAACCTCACTTGATCACAAACCCTAATCATTAATTCAAAATTAGTTCTAGGTGCTTGAATTTTAATTCAAGCACCTAGAACTAATTAAAAAACCTAATTAAGCTAACATGAAACAATTAGCACAATTTAAGAAAAGGTTAGAATTATACCTCATGATCAAGAGATCAATTATGAAAATCAAGCCTCTAAAATGCCAACTTGCTCCCTAGATCCATGCAAGAATAGCAAATGAAAAATGGGTAGGAGTTAGATTTGAGTTTTTGTTTAATTTTGATGGATTTTGAAGACTTTTGATGAGGAAAAGAGAGGAGAAGAATGAGGAGGGGCTGCTGTTGATTCTGGCCGAAAATGAGAGGGGTGAGGGGGTGTGGGTGTGGGAGTGAGAGTGGGTAGAAAGGTCCAAGTCAAAGGGAGTCCAAGTCAACCCAACCAATACTTATATATATATACCCTTTCTTCTCATTTCATTTCATCTTAACTTAGAAATTCAAGTGGGGAAAATGGGTGGGGCTGCTGAATTCAGCCAAGGGGGAGGGAAAATGGGGGTTTCTGAGTGTGGGTACGGGTGTGGGGTGATGAAAAATGATAAATACAATACCCCAAACATCCATTTACGCCAAAAAAGCCTTTTTTCTTCAATAATTTCTAAACCGTTTTGGCAAATGATTTCGTTCCAAAAACCACTTGATAAAATTTTATTTAATGTTTTATGATGCACAAAATTTGTTTCAACTCATTCCAATTTGTAATTTTCCCTAATTAAATGTATTAGTGACGGCTTAAAATAATAATAAAATAAATTTTTTCAGAAAATTTGAAATTTCACCAGCGGCTCAATAAACACCAAATAATAGCAATTACATAGCTAGAATATGTATATTTAATTTTTATAATAAGATATTTGTATTTTGACTTTTTACAGAAAACCCCCTTATTTTACCGATTTTTCGAAATTTCACCGAAACGATTTTCAAAACGTTACAATATTCCCCCCTTAAAGAAATTCGGTCCCCAAATTTAAATTAAAACTCCCCCCCAAATACTAAAACATCTAAGCAAAACCATCAAGTCGTCGGGGCTCCGAAATCATAAATACATAAAACAAATCGTAGCGCAGCGCATGCGCGTGAAAAATAAGCATATAACTCAAATCACAACTCCGTCAAGCATCCCGCAATCATCGGAGTCATGGGGAAGACATCAATGCCAAATCCAAAGCAAAACCAATATGATATAACTCGAAACTATACATATAAATATCGAATCTATATATGTAAGTATCTGAAGGAAATGCATGCCAAATCTCTTAAAGTCGCTGTGCACGCGTATAACACTGCACAGTGGCGGACGTCTATCATAAGAAAATAACTATATACATATATACCTTTGTTTGAAATGTACGTTCCGCCGTTTTGGAAACAATTTAGAAGGGTCTCCTTGTTTTAAACATTTCGTGTCATATCAGACACGTAGGTAAATACTGAGGCTATAGCTCGCTTTTTGGTAATCCCTTTAATAAATATCAATGCATACAAAATATATTCAGGTACAGTCCTCTGACTAGTCCTGCTCAGTACGAAAACACATAGCAATATCATAAAAACGTACTTCTCTATAAGAAAAAATCAATCGCAAAATACGCGTATGAATACTACGTGCGTCTGGTGCGCACGGAAATCAAAATCCATATACATGCCATACAAGTGCACAGAAAAAAGACCTAAGTGCATCGGGTGTGCACAAAGCATCTGTCGTAGGCAACGTGTGTGCCTGACAGCAAAATCAGGTGCATCTGACATGCACGAAAAATCTAGAATTAGTGCATCTGGTGTGCACCAAATCGCATCTCGTAACAGGCGCCCAACAGGCGCTAAAAATCCAATCCGGTGCATAAAATGCACAAAACAAATGTCGAGCATCACCCTCGAAATCGAAATCCAGTGTATCCAAGTGCACAAAATACATGTCACTGCACTGCCAGCATATATAAACTATACAGAGTGCAGGAACCAAATCGCGCTCGTGCATACGCACAAAATCAACTCAAATGTCTTAAAACCATAAAATCACAAACATGTGAAACTAAAGCACGAAAACGATATCAAGTGCAACGACTGTGCGAAAATCGTAAATCCTCAATCATCAAAATCAAATCATGCGAATAAATCACCCAAAACATCAAAATTAATAATGGCGGAATAGTACCGCTCAAGCACATACTCCAAAAATCTCTGGCCAACTATCGTGGTCACTCATAGCATGTCTCATCGACGAACCTGAATTCCGGCCTGCTGGTGTGCGTAACATGACCACTCCTGGGTCCAAGTCCCCTCGTAAATCATTCCAGAAAGGTCCTGTCGAAATCTCTCCCAAATCTCGTCTCTGCCGAACTGTCCGGAAGTCATCGTCCCTTACTAGATCTGTTCTCGTTCCGGAACGGCTACATACTCATCGCAACTCCTTCTGGAAGGTAAGTCCAAGTACCATGCCTCGGCATGCGCATCGCATCTCTGATGTCGGCGGAGTGGAACCTCGTCTTATCCAGATCTTGTACGGACCCCTTTACTCCACTTTCTCAAATGTCGACTGCTTCGGACTCGTCTCATCGTGGCTACATGGACCGAGCTCCAACGGCTATCCTCGTATCGGGAGTCTCCCAAGAAATGCATCTCACCACCTAGCATCCGAATTAAGTCGAGCCATCCGATCGAGTCGTCAAAACCTCATAATCCCCCAAGAGCTCAACATCTTGGGCACAGTTTAATAGTATCGAGTACATACCACAGCATCGGTGGTCCATGTAAGGTCCCTAGGCACACAAGTGAGGTCTCACAAGGCATCAACCATGCCAAATTCAAATTTTAACGGTGCCGAGAAACCCGACTACGGACCGTTGGCTAGAAGTTTAGGCGAAAAAGAATATAGTTAACAACTTAACTAATGGGTTATCGGAAATACAACCTTTGTAGATCCGGTGCTCCACCTCCATAGCTCCGCAACGAAGTCGTCTCCGCTGTCCAAAAAGAATCCGGGCTCTAGAGTCGGCTTCGTCGGAGAAAAAGTGAGCTAGGTCGTCGATGTCCATGCCGAAGATGATCTACGTCGAGGCATCGCTAGATCGAGCTCCACCTTCACCAAGTCTTGAAAACTTGTGAGGGAAACACACTCTACTACTTGGCAAGAGGTAGAGGATGAAGAAATAGGAAGTGGGTAGACTTTAGATTTGGATTTCACACTCTTTTTCATCACTTGCCATTGATGGAGGCAAGCTTTCTTCACTTGAAGAAATGAAGAAGAAGATGGTAAAATGTTATGATAAGTTAATTAGAAAATATAAAATAAAAGAATACTTATCATAATCTTTAACCATGGTAATGTGTAGAGAATCAATCATGGTTAAAGGAATGGTTAGGGTCAAGCTAGAGACAAAATGGTCACTTGGTCAAAAGATCAAGAAGCTTCAACTAGAATCCAAAATTAGCAACCATTTCATTTCATTTTCTTTTATTCATTTATCATAAATAAATGGATAATTAAATAAGATAAATGAATAACAAATAATAAACCCTAACCTATTCATTAACCAAGGTTTAACAATTTACACTTAACCAAAAAGCATGTATCATCAAACATGATACAAGCTAGTGCACAAAATCATATCACATATATAATGCGCACATCCGAGTGAGAAAATCCATCTTAAAGTGAACCAATACTAGTTAATGCAAAGTAATATATCAAATATATAATTATACATTAAATCATTAAATCAACACTTGATTTAACGATCCGGTCATATCGCATATAACCGACTAGTATCCTATGTATCGGCTTATCGAATCAACCTTTGATTCGATAACTAGGGTATATCGCATATAACCTAATCGATACATTCATCGCGAGAATGGAATACGGTATCACATACACGCATTATTCTCGGTCCCGCACATATCTCATATGCGTTACTATTTCGTTTCGCTTGAGCCAGGAAACCTCTGTGTAGGACTCTAAAGACTCGTCAATACGCCGGCAGCAGGTGATGATCATATCAGACACCCACAAGCCGCAAGCGGTCTGCTAAACGTAACGGCCACCCGGGTATTGAGCGATCTGAAGATCGACGAGCAAGCCCGCTCACACTCCAGTGAATACGACCAGTAACACTACCGTACAGTCCGGTCTGTTCATCTGATATGTCGCATATCCCGCCTAGGGGTGGTAAACGTCAGACCCCAATAGCTCGATAAGTCGTGTCGATATGAGGTCTATAACAATTCGAGAAACTACTGGTAACACTTACCAGTAAATCTCAGCAACCCTGGCCAGGGATTTCCTGTTATAGCCAATCGAACACAGCGCAACATCAACCCCCTATAC
Organism: Agapanthus africanus; assembly: GCA_030015575.1. NCBI lineage: Eukaryota > Viridiplantae > Streptophyta > Magnoliopsida > Asparagales > Amaryllidaceae > Agapanthus > Agapanthus africanus. The sequence continues at coordinate 497,481,231 of JASDDO010000019.1, read as the reverse complement.
CGGGAGAGACGAATCCCCTCCTATCGCTCATTGCCTCCATGTGACTCGGGACTGTACCCAAAAACCACCATTTTGCACGCCCTCTTGGACGTGGTAAGATGGAAATCAAAGCACAGTGGGAACCACACAAGACTCTATGACGATCTCGGGTCAACAGACTACTCTGTACCAGTGTCACCAGAGAACTGCCATCTGACGTGAGGTATAATACCATCTGGGAGTTCTCGGCAAGTCCGTCCAGTGTACCCAGTCTCTACTGAGCACCCGTATATCATCTCTGATGTCAAACACCAATGGATATGGGATCATCCATCGCCCATCTGTATGGGTCGAGAAGGTATATGCTAGTCCACTCTGGTATATCGATGCCCCGTCTCGATACACCCACGACTAGGGACTTTGAAGGATGTACTTATGGATTACCATGTCCCCACTAGTATGATCCGCATCATAGTCCAGGTAGTCAAGTGTTGGAGATAGTGCCCTCAGAGTCAATTATTAGGTCACAGGTACGTGATTGCAATGATTGATGGAGGACCTATCCCGGTAGGACAGTCTTACTCGAGATGATAGTATGCTATCTGGTTTACCTTTATCATCGTGTACTGCTTTAAGTGACCTGACACGTCGCTATTACACGTTGATAGAGCCCCTAGGATTCTTGCTTGACCACCAGCAGTATGAGGGCGATCATATACGTGGGAGCTGGCAGTCTATAAGTATATCCTTAAAAGGCCCCTAGTCGTGAGAGTTTCGAGACAGGGCATCGATTCTCCATAGTAGACTAGTGTATACAGTCGAGACCCCGACGAGGGGCGGTGGCCGGTCTCACAAGCCACTGGTGTCAGTTGGATCACCTAAGATGTATACAGGTGCTCATTGGGTTATGAGTACACCGGACAGGACTCGCCGGGAACATGCTAGTTGGTTATATACCAGACGTCAGATGGCAGTTCCCTGGTGACATGTGTACAGGTTAGTTCATCGACCTGGGGATCGTCATTTGTCTTGTGTGAGTTCCCACTGTACTTTGATTACTACCCTACCACGGCTCAAAGGAGTCGTGCAAACAGGTTTTAGTTGGGTACAGTCCCGAGCCACATGGAGGCGGTGAGCGTATCTTCAGGGGTTCGTCTCTCCCGGTATTGGGGGTGAGGTCGCGCTGTGTCTAGGAGAGCCATTACACGAAGCCCTCGGCCGAGGCAAGGAGATTTACTGGTAGGTATTCCAGTAGTATCTCAGGGTGTTCTGGGCTACACTCCGACACGACTTGTACCGCTTTTGGGGGTCTGACTTTTACCAAACCCCTAGGCCCGCCATGCGATGCTCATAGACGAACGGACCGGACTGTACGGATATTGTCACTGACAGGCTCACTAGGGTGTCAGGCTGAGTTCGCTCACAGACGTCCCTTTTGGTCAATACCTGGTGGCCCGTTATGTATTGGCTTATACCTCTAACGTGCTAGTGGTTAAATCCACAACCAAGGTGTTGACGAGTCTTTAGAGTCCCCCACATTCAGTTACTCAGCTTTCGGGCGAAAGGTTGTAGAGGCCGTATGGAGATATGGCAAGGTCCGATCAGATACGTGTGGTATTGCACGGATCAGGATCGGACAGTTTGTACTATAGGCCATATGGTTATATGGCAGGGTTCGATTAGATACGTGCGGTATTGCACGGATCAGGATCGAACAGATATTACTAGCCGGTTTTGGTATAAGCCGGATCCTAGTATAGTACAGTGTAGATTTTGTCTCATTGCATTTGTATTTCGGTCGGAATACAAATGCGGGTGTGTATGCACAGTATCGGGATTTTCCTGTAATTTATTACGGGACCAGTTTTCTGGAGTTGCCAGTTTGCTTTCCGTTTCGGCCAATTTCCTTTGTATCGTTCATTGGCCGAAGATTGGTGGAGGAGGGTTTATTTGCATTGTTGCAAATTAGTATTTTGTGGAGGGGGTCTTTGCTTTTTTTAGCATCATGATAGTCTTCATGATGGTGCACCATCCATTGACTTGCTTGACTTCATACTTCATGATGGCTTGACTTTGTTAGCATCATGGTTGTTGATGATGGTTGTGTGGAGTGTTGGCATTGCTTTGTGATCATGGTTGATTATGATAGCCATTCCTCTCTCTCTCTTGTATGTTTTGAGTTTGGCCTCTCTCATTTTTTTTTTGGATGAACTCTCCTCATTCTCATTTTCCACTTCACTCCATGCTCTTCTCCTCACTTGTTTTGGACGGCCACTTTGGATTGGGGCTGTCCAAAATTGTGTGGGTGTATTTTTGGTTCATATCATGCTCCAAAATACCCCCTAGCTCCTCCACATTGTTCTTGTTTCATCCCTCCACCAAATGGCACCTCCATGAACCCCAAATGAGACACAATCCTCTACTACATATTCTACAGCGAACCTTGGGCACGTCGAGTAGCCGGCTTCGTGCCCGAGTTGCCTCGGCATTTTGGGAGCCCGTAAAAGAAGTAGGCGATGTGGTGCACTTTCGGCGACGAGGAGGAGACGGGACATTCCGCAGGAGATCGGGACGATGACGAGAAGACCGGAGGACTTGGATCGTCGGTATATCTCTATTCCCTCTCTTGTAGATAGCTAGGACTAGTTAGTGGTTCGATCCGGGTATTAGTGCGCGGCGGTTTGCCAGTTCAAGTAAAATTAAAGTTTATCACCGCTTCCGCATTTGGCCGTCGGATTGACGGCCGGGGCGCCGCCGTGCACTTACAGTGGTATCAGAGCCTCGCCATTAACATAGTCTAGCTTGGTTTAATGTGTTTTCATTTCCGATCGATCAAAAAGTTCCAAAACCGTGTTTTTCAAAGTGACAGTTTTCTGTTGAAATTTTTCAGTCTCGAAATTTTTTTCAGGTTGTATAAAAGTACTGTACAGGAAGTTCTAAGCTCTCTGGAAAAATTCGACAAAGTGATCTTTTAAGTGGAGCGCGGAACCACGGCCAAATCCCACTCTGGGCCGCGGTTCCGCCGCAGTTTGGAATCTTCAGTTGGTCGAAATTTTCCAGTGGGCTTCTGGGCTGGAAACAGGGTTTTTGGAATATTAATATTGGGCCCAGAAATTCTTGATGTGCTGTAGTAACACTTGGGGCCCACTTGTTAAAATTTGATTGATCGGATATTTTAAACACATTATTTCACAGTATTTACATTATATCTGCGACCGTGAATGTCACTCGATCGGTAAATCCGGTCTAACTGCTATAGCCCGGTTAGACGGATTTGCGAACGTGATTTTCACGTTGATGTTCTGTTTTTGCTGTGTTGTTGCGGATCGGTCGTGGGGGATAGCCTGGATGCAATGCTAGTACAGTTCTGTTGTATTATGTACATTTGATATTGCGGGGCGAGCGTCCGACATGTGGACTGCCGTCACTGCCTGATTGTATTATTATTTTGGGGCACGACCTGGTTGCGGTCGATGTACCCGTTGTATGTATATTTTACTTTCTGTACTAGGATTGCCCCGCGGAGGGGTGCACGGATAGCCGGGTTCTAGAGGGCAACAAGCCCGCATCTCATGGCATTGGGACGGAAAGGGCTTCACTCTAGAATTGGCGGGCTATTCGCCGCACTCGTATGGGGTACAGGTTGACCCAGGAGGGGTGCCCAAGTTACCGGATTCCGTGAAGTGCCGGGTGGTCCATTCACGTCGCTGAAGGGGGCTGCCTCGCTTCAGGTTTTGGCGGGTGATTTGCCGCGCCCGTAGAGGTCTAGGATCTCATTGCACAGGCTATCCACACGACCAGGGGAACGTCGGGTTTCAGTAGTGGCTCTGTGAAACCCGGGGATCCCAGATATCTGTATTGTTTCTGTGATGCTGTACATTTTCTGTGATGTTGCATTTCTTATCACGCCTTGAGTGAAATATAATATATTGGTATATATATTAGTAGATGTTGTATATGTTTTGCATCCGCGCTAGTCCAGTCCCCGCTCTGTCGTTAGTTAGCTAACCTAACGGGTAATGACGGGACCCAGTGGCGAATGCGGATGGCATATACGTACGTCATATTATTTTCGTTCTTTGTGGTGTGATCAATTGATGGGACTGCATTGATTCGGATCAATGCAAGTTAAAACAAACCTAATCTGATGTTGTTGGAACACTTTTCAAAAAGCTGTTATTGCAAGGACGTTCACTTTTGTTTTGCATCGTGGTATTCAGTTGGAATATCCTGCTCCTCAGTCGACGAGGCAAGGGCCGAGATCCCTTCACCGGGAGTGACCCCTTGGACAAAAAGTTTGCGTCAGGGCAATGACTTCACTATAGCCGATTACTTTTGCTTTGCACCGTGGTATTCAGTTGGAATATCCTGCACCCCATTCTACGGGGAAAGAGCCGAGATCCCTTCACCAGGAGTGACCTCTTTAGCGGAAGTTGTCGTCACTATATTTCTAAAAAGCTATCCGTTCCTTCAACGATATCAAGTTCATTACGTTAAAGGGTTTCGCCAGAAACCATTCGTAGCCCTCCATCATTTCAGTTAAATATTCGGTAGTATTCAAGCTATGTATTTTGACCTCACGCCAAGGCATAGTGTTTGGTAGCTGCCGGGTATTTATCTGTTGCATAGATAGATGCGTTGGTTTGGGACAGTCGTACTACTATTTTGGCCTACGTCAAGGGTATGTACGGGTCGGTTCAAATTAACCTGGATAATGATGGGTAGAACTTGACATGTGACTTATGATATTTTGACTTCACGCCAAGGTCATAAGAGCATGGGGCAGAAATCACATCGGGAGTTTCAAAAGAACTGAAACTTGCCAGATATGCGCATACCTCCTGGAGTGTGACACCGTGAGCGGATTCCGTCACGTTATCATGCGATGATAGTTGGATCCCGATTCCCACTGATGAGTTGGTATACTCCTCGGGTGATCCCGACTAATTCTTCTTTCAGGTTTGGAGGAGAATTTGAGGTACAGTGGGAGGTTTCCAGATTAGATAAATTGGTAACCATTCTGATCTAGGTTAGAGTGCACGCTGAGTGTTTCTTTTCTCTCTCTCTTTGGCAGCGACCATTGACCCGACCCTAAGACTTTGACTCAGAGACCAAGTTGACCGAACCTTCTTAACACTGGCTTTTGGATTGTCAGAGTTGCAAACCTCATTGCCACTCCTACTTTTTACCCTTTTCTCCAGGACACCCCGTATTACTACGAACGTCCACTTCCATTGGACAAAACCATCGTATGGTTAGATACGAACTCGAAAGAATTTATTCGAGGATGGTTTCCGGTTCAGGAGAAAACGGATAGGATTATTCAGTTGTCTTTTCCTTTTTTGCCTCCTCTCCGGTTGCGAGTGCTCCTTGGTTTAGGAGTAGTACACCTGTTACGCAAATTGGATAGTCTTCTTCCAAACCTTAGGCTGGTGCCGACCGGTAGGGAATGAAGAAAACCAATTAGCCTAACGATGGTGTACAGAAGGTATTAAGTTCAGACAAAGCAAGGGATTAGTAAGAGGGCAAAGTAAATTGCAACAGATATTCACGACCAAACCAAGTATTCCTTCGCCAATCCTAAAATCACCTTTGTATTTCTCCCGGACACTCCGTATCACTACGAAGATCCACAGTTTATTGGATACTCCATCGTATGGTTATATACGAACTCGAAAGGAACTTGTTCCAGTTCGGGGATGGATTCTGGTTCAGGAGAAATAGGAATAAGATTTATTCAGGTGTCTTTTATCTTCACCTTCTCTCGCATTGCGAGTGTTCCTAGGATTAGGACAGTACACCCATTATGCTTATTGGATAGTCTTCTTCCAAACCATAGGCTGGTGCCGAACGGTAGGGAAGGAAGAAAACCATTTGGCCTAAGGGGTGTGCAGAAGGTAACGACTAAAGACATATAAAGGGATTTGGAGAGGTGGCAAAGAATTATACGGTTATAGTTGTGAATCTGGATAATGGTAGAGGCATTACTAGGAATACCAGGATACCCCATCGAAACATTTCAATGTTTCAGTTCGACTGTGTACTGTTAAAAGAAAACTGATTTCCCGATTAGACTATTGCTCCAGGGTATGTATTTACCAGGTTTGATTCTCACATCTGTATGGCTTTATAGATGATGAGTGGGAGTAAGTTATTGGGAATTGGGTGATCATCCTCATTATATCGGGATTCGTTGTAATCAGTGATATTTGAGGAGATCATCTGGGCTGTTTGCCGTTCGGCAAATATTTGGTTTTGAATATCCGCTGTTGTGCACCAATTTCAAATTGATATATCTGTACGTCTATTTTCATAGAGTGAGATATACCTTTTGATATTATGTCGATGACATTTACCTATATCAGTGGATGGTTAGGTAAGGAGCATTAAACAGCGGTGTAATTCTTCTTAACCATAAGTACAGTTTTCAACCTACGACACAAAGTGAAAGAGTTGTTAGACTCAGCGGACTTATACAGAGTATTGTATGTTTTCCAGTGTCCATTAGGACAGAGGGGTTGGTCCTCATACTATATTCTGTTTACTTTTAACTTCTCTAGTTCTTAGACATGTGTTTCGTAGAAACACAGGGTCTAAGTTTTGAGGAGTTATAGGTATTTGAATAGAGTAGAGAACCAGGTATAGCAAGTATCGGGATTCTTCAAAGTGATCGAAGATGTAGATACTTGTGTATGGTATTCAGTTGATAGTAATGCTAAAGAGATCTTGTTTCTCTTTCAGGTTACTCATAATTGGAAGCATTCCTAAGTTGAGTAACGCTGATCGGCCTCTTTCCATTTAGTTGACATGCACTGGAGACAGTTGCATGATTTGGATCTGGTTCAATTAAATCAGTGCCTCTGGTCCTATATGGGATATAGAACAGTTCGTATCTTAACGATGTTAAGGTACGGGGAGTTGTCCGGCTTATGATTAAAACCAGACACTGGACAACTCAAGGCATGTTTCTGTAATGGCTGTTTGTGGGTTGACCCAGGCTATGACGCGGGTTGATTTTCTGCCATCTGGATGAACAATAGCAATATTGTTCTAGACTCGCCACAGTTTTAATAAAAATGGATTTTTTCAGAAAACAGTAGTGGGAGTATGGTAGAACTGGAAGTGATTCCAGAACCACAAACGATTACTGAAGATTTGATAAGGAACCTAAAGATTCAATCTGGATTGACATTCCATTGGCCACTCCGCAGATAAGGTGGGTAACTTCAGGCACCCGAGAGGTACTCCGGTAGCCTCAAGGACAGTGACAGGGAAGTTCTTGTTTATCCACAATTACCATTGCTGTTGTTCCAGGCTGCGAGACCCGGCGGGAGGATGACTATAGCGTTGTTCTAAACTAGTTTTAGAAGTGTACGTCTATATGACTCTGCCAGAGGGTTGTCGTAATCAGTGGGAGCAGCGGAAGCATTGGTGGACAGGTAGCTTATGTCTATTTATAGACTAAAGCAGATGTAGCGGAGATAGATCATCTATTTCTGACGTGACAGTCATAGGTTTGACTTCATCAGAATAAGGGATGGATCTGTTGAGAAGGTAGTAGGGTGTGATATCCTGGTATTTGGATGACATACACTACACAGAGTAGGAAAAGAAACTCCTATACTACAATCGGTTATACTTTGGTCGTCACACAGTGGTTTCTCCACATGGGACTTGGACATTATATCAGACATTCTGGTTACTAGATCTATGGCTTTAGATCTAGATTTGGGTAGTCTCCCAATCTGGATACTTAGACAGCATTCTAAGGGTATTTAGAATGGACGACTCCATGCACGGTAGTGTACCTGCAGAAGATGGAGTCACCCTCTCTAAAGGTGTCTTATAGACTAAAGGGGAGAGGGATGTGCATGATTGACAGATCACTTGCTTAGGCAATTGAGTCAATCATGAGATGTCAAGTACCACACCAGATGTTGTTCTTGCACTAGATGCAATAAGTTGACATTGATCCAATCCTGGAGAAACAGTCGGAAGCAGTTTTAGAACATAAGTGGATGTTCTAGGGATATGATAACGACAGCCTCATTCGGGAGACAGTTATCATTCCAGGCTTCCAAGGTGACATGGACGACAGGGAGGTTGTCAGAGTTATAGTTTTCCTTCTGATGAGGGGCAGTATTTTGGACAGGTGGTCCAAGGCAATACTGAGGGAGGCATGGCGCAGGATACTGATTAAGTTCAGTTGACGATACAGTCTAAGAAGTTTGGATTTGGAGTTCATTTATGAGCTATGTCCCATCAGACATCCAGACACATTCTAAGACAGGTATTGCTCATTTCGGGAGATGGCTTTCTCCGCGAACTTGAGATATAGAGAGACATAGAAAGAAACATCAAGGCGGATCCACTCACTGAGGTTATTTCTCGAACGCAATAGTTTCGCAAACGAGCTTTGTGAGACTGACTAGTAGAGGAGTTGGGTGTTCGGTATCACACGGGCTGTGAGTATGCGACATCGCAATAATTAGCCTTGAGTGCAAGTGGGAGATTGTTGGAGATAGTGCCCTCAGAGTCAATTATTAGGTCACAGGTACGTGATTGCAATGATTGATGGAGGACCTATCCCGGTAGGACAGTCTTACTCGAGATGATAGTATGCTATCTGGTTTACCTTTATCATCGTGTACTGCTTTAAGTGACCTGACACGTCGCTATTACACGTTGATAGAGCCCCTATGATTCTTGCTTGACCACCAGCAGTATGAGGGCGATCATATACGTGGGAGCTGGCAGTCTATAAGCATATCCTTAAAAGGTCCCTAGTCGTGAGTGTTTCGAGACAGGGCATCGATTCTCCATAGTAGACTAGTGTATACAGTCGAGACCCCGACGAGGGGCGGTGGCCGGTCTCACAAGCCACTGGTGTCAGTTGGATCACCTAAGATGTATACAGGTGCTCATTGGGTTATGAGTACACCGGACAGGACTCGCCGGGAATATGCTAGTTGGTTATATACCAGACGTCAGATGGCAGTTCCCTAGTGACATGTGTACAGGTTAGTTCATCGACCTGGGGATCGTCATTTATCTTGTGTGAGTTCCCACTGTACTTTGATTACTACCCTACCACGGCTCAAAGGAGTCGTGCAAACAGGTTTTAGTTGGGTACAGTCCCGAGCCACATGGAGGCAGTGAGCGTATCTTCAGGGGTTCGTCTCTCCCGGTATTGGGGGTGAGGTCGCGCTGTGTCTAGGAGAGCCATTACACGAAGCCCTCGGCCGAGGCAAGGAGATTTACTGGTAGGTATTCCAGTAGTATCTCAGGGTGTTCTGGGCTACACTCCGACACGACTTGTACCGCTTTTGGGGGTCTGACTTTTACCAACCCTCTAGGCCCGCCATGCGATGCTCATAGACGAACGGACCGGACTGTACGGATATTGTCACTGACAGGCTCAGTAGGGTATCAGGCTGAGTTCGCTCACAGACGTCCCTTTTGGTCAATACCTGGTGGCCCGTTATGTATTGGCTTATACCTCTAACGTGCTAGTGGTTAAATCCACAACCAAGGTGTTGACGAGTCTTTAGAGTCCCCCACATTCAGTTACTCAGCTTTCGGGCGAAAGGTTGTAGAGGCCGTATGGAGATATGGCAAGGTCCGATCAGATACGTGCGGTATTGCACGGATCAGGATCGGACAGTTTGTACTATAAGCCGTATGGTTATATGGCAGGGTTCGATCAGATACGTGCGGTATTGCACGGATCAGGATCGAACAGATATTACTAGCCGGTTTTGGTATAAGCTGGATCCTAGTATAGTACAGTGTAGATTTTGTCTCATTGCATTTGTATTTCGGTCGGAATACAAATGCGGGTGTGTATGCACAGTATCGGGGTTTTCCTGTAATTTATTACGGGACCAGTTTTCTGGAGTTGCCAGTTTGCTTTCCGTTTCGGCCAATTTTCTTTGTATCGTTCATTGGCCGAAGATTGGTGGAGGAGGGTTTATTTGCATTGTTGCAAATTAGTATTTTGTGGAGGGGGTCTTTGCTTTTTGTAGCATCATGATAGTCTTCATGATGGTGCACCATCCATTGACTTGCTTGACTTCATACTTCATGATGGCTTGACTTTGTTAGCATCATGGTTGTTGATGATGGTTGTGTGGAGTGTTGGCATTGCTTTGTGATCATGGTTGATTATGATAGCCATTCCTCTCTCTCTCTTGTATGTTTTGAGTTTGGCCTCTCTCATTTTTTTTTTTTGGATGAACTCTCCTCATTCTCATTTTCCACTTCACTCCATGCTCTTCTCCTCACTTGTTTTGGCCGGCCACTTTGGATTGGGGCTGTCCAAAATTGTGTGGGTGTATTTTTGGTTCATATCATGCTCCAAAATACCCCCTAGCTCCTCCACATTGTTCTTGTTTCATCCCTCCACCAAATGGCACCTCCATGAACCCCAAATGAGACACAATCCTCTACTACATATTCTACAGCGAAACTTGGGCACGTCGAGTAGCCGGCTTCGTGCCCGAGTTGCCTCGGCATTGAGGTGGGAGCCCGTAAAAGAAGTAGGCGATGTGGTGCACTTTCGGCGACGAGGAGGAGACGGGACATTCCGCAGGAGATCGGGACGATGACGAGAAGACCGGAGGACTTGGATCGTCGGTATATCTCTATTCCCTCTCTTGTAGATAGCTAGGACTAGTTAGTGGTTCGATCCGGGTATTAGTGCGCGGCGGTTTGCCAGTTCAAGTAAAATTAAAGTTTATCACCGCTTCCGCATTTGGCCGTCGGATTGACGGCCGGGGCGCCGCCGTGCACTTACATCAAGTACAGATCCTAAGGGCTTTACCAACATGTAACAGGGAGACAATCAGTGTACACGTTAAGGTAAAGATCAACCAGATAGCATACTATCATGTCGAGCAAGAAAGTCCCCCCTATATATGTCCCAGCATCCACTACAATATACATCCAATGTACAGTAATGGCCTCTAGGGCATACATATAACTAACAATCTCCCACTTGCACTAGGGCCATCTGTAGCAGTGGTTGTAGTATCTCATACTCAACCATCCCATAAAAGTCTCTCTCTTGGAACAGGCCTTTGTGAGTGGATCCGCTGTGTTGTCCTCTGAGTCTACTCTCCAAACCTCGATCACCCTGGAGATCAACCATCTCCATGATCAGGTGATACTGCCTTAGAATATGTCTGGATCACTGATGGGACCTGCGTTCCTTGGCATAAGCCACAACTCCATTGTCACACAATGGGAGGAACATAGTTCATCTCATGAACCAATATACACCCAAACAGCCTCTTTGGTAGCATCTTAAGTAGCGATGTATCCTGCCTTTATCGTCTAGTATGTCACGGTATCTAGCTTGGAACTCTTCCAACATACCGTCCTTTTACTGAGGGTAAAGACAATGCCTGTGACTGACACTCAGTCGACATTATCACCCTGGAACCATTCCAGTGATTCTCCCCAGGGTCGATTGATACCGTCTCACTACAACTAGTGAGAATCCTAACATCCATTTAGATCTATCTCATAGATCCAAAACCCAGGATTTAGGAGGTATCACTCTGATCCTATGTGGAGAACCATTGTGATAGGCGGAGATTGATCGAGCCTAGCATAGGAAACTCTTTCCCTATCAAGAGTATGTCATCCACGTACTCTACGAGGATCACCACCATACTCCCTACTACCTTTTTGTTTATACAAGGTTCATCTACCATTTTGATGATGTCAAACTCTTTGACTTATCCATCAAAACAGATGTTCCAACTCCGCGATGCCTGCTTTATCCTATAAAACATCTTGCACACGTTTCCGCTGCTCCCACTGTCTACGAAGCCCTCTGGCTGTGTACTTATAGACACTCTCTTCTAAACATCATTTAGAAAAGCTGTCATGACACCCAACCACCAGATATCGTAGTCATGGTATGTAGCCGTGGCAAGTAGGATCTGGATGGACTTAAGCATAGCTCCTTAGAAAAAGGTTTCCTCATGATCCACACCTGGTCAATGATGCAAACCTTTAACAAGTCTAGCTCTGAAAGTCTCAACTTTTCCATCTACACCAAGTAATCTTCTCAAGATATACTTGCTCCTGATGGGGATTTAACCCTTCAGATATTGGAACTAAAGTCCATACTTTGTTGGTGTATAAAGATTCCATCTCAGATCACTAAGCATCCAGCCATTCTTACAGAGTCTTACTCCTGATGGCCAGCTCGAAACTAGTTGGGTCATCATATCATGATGCAATCCTTTTTCCCACTGTCATAGAGAAACCGAAGTATCTCTCAGGTGGGTGAGGAACCCTACTAGATCGGCGGAGAGGCTGAGGTTCGTTGGTTTCTACTGAATCCCTTGGTTCTATCAAATCATCTGCTGTAGTTCGTATAGCTGGAACACTTCCAGTTCTACATAACAGACCTTGCCTTGAGCTTGAGCGGATTTTGCTTTTAGACATAGGCCGGACAACCCCAAATCTTAACTAGCTTAAGACATGGGCTCTTCCCTTTCCATATCTCATATGGAGTGGTAGGCAACTGATTTGATTCGAACCTTGTTCAATAGGTATGCAGCTTCTCAAGTGCATAACTCCCAAAAAGGAAATAGGTAACTCAGTAGTACTCATCATAGAGCACACCTTATCATATAGGGTGTGATTGCTCCGCCCCGATATACCATCGTGCAATGGTGTATACGGAGGAGTAATGCTGAGAGAAAATCTCATTCTCCTTTAGAATAGTCCAGGAATTCCATGCACAAGTATTCTCCTCCCTGATCACATCAAAGGACATAATACTTATACCCTTATTTTGGTTCTCTACCTCTAACTTATATTCTGTGAATATCTCAAAAGGTTCGGACTTGTGTTTCAACAGGAACATAGGTCTGAAACTCGAAAGATTATCAGAGAATATAATGAAGTATAAAGAACCAGTCCTGGTATGTGTAGACAGGGGACCTTACATACATCAACATGTATCATCCCAAGAGTTTACTAACTCTTTCTCTGCTTCCAATAAACAGGGCTTTGATCATCTAATCTTTGTGACATGACTGGCAAGTTTTTCACAAGATGTAAATTCAAACAGATTTAAATATGCATCTTTGTGCAACTTACCTAGTCGGGACGCATTGATATGACCTAGTCTACAATACCTCAAGAAGAATTCGTTCATTTCTGAGCTTTTCCTCTTGTGTGTGTTCCGTATACTAAGAACTGTAGTTTGATTTAGAACATCAACGCTTTTAGATAACGTGCCTGAACCGATCAACTTTTGATATAGGAAATGTTCAAAACATTATCCAACAATACAAAATTATATCCTTTCTTTACTAATAAAGAGACTGATATGATTTTGTATATCAGGTTAGGTATCTAATAACATTCGTTCAGAATCAATGTATTGGTAATACAGGGTGACAGTGACCAACAGACTTGGCTGCAACACTTGCCCCGTTTTCTGCCTCATGAAACTTATCACCCTTTCTCAGTACTCTACCTTTCTGTAGCCCTATGTAACAGATTACTTATCTGGGATCCTGATCTGGTATCACATACCCAGGACGTAAAGGATACTGAGAAACAGTTCTGTATAATGAACACACCCGAAGATGATGCATCAGCATGCACTCTCTTCGTTTGGGCGGCACGGGAAATCTGGTATTCACCAATTTCCTGCTCTGTCTTATAACAATTTTAAGTTGGAGCGGGACCAACGTTCCCCAGCTCAGTATAACAAGCGGGTTCGGTCAATAATCCGTATTATTATCTTGATATAGGCATGATATGGTCGCTACCTGGAGAGAGAGAGAAGAAAACACTCAGCGTGCGCTCTGTCAAGAATAGATTGGTTTTTATTTTATCTAATCAGGATGGCTCCCACTGCTTTTTATCAAATCTTCCTTCAAACCCTAAAAGGAAAGACTAGCCGGGATTAATTACACACTACAAGTTCGCCAATCTTTCATCCAGGCCAGTGTCGGTACTTTGAGGGAGGTCCCCCGTGCTTTCGCACGAACCGAATTAATGTAAACCTCGTTTTCCCAGAGGCGTAACCCCGTTGACACCTTTCTAGACACCTACTTGATCGGCTAATTGTAATGTATAAAACTCTCCCAGGAGTAACACTTACTCGCAGCGGGTATCGGGATCCAACTATCTCATAGAAGGTATGCAATCTCATTGCAAATTTCAACACTTGAAATTCCCGATAATATTTTGCCCCTAGCAGCTATATGACCTTAACATAGTCAACAAATCATAAGTGCTAGTCAAGTTCAACCCGTCATTTCCCGATTGAATTAAACCCACCCGCACGACCCTTAACATAGTCAACAAAGTCGCACGACTACCCTAATCCAATCACATCATATGCTTATGCAGATAAGCACTAATTAGCTACCGCACACTACGCCTTAACATAGTCAACAAACGTAGCACGAATACTAACTAGTACTTATCTGAAATGACGGAGGGCTACGACAGGTTTTTCTGAAAACCTATTGCGTAATGAACTTGATATCGTTGTAGAATCAAATGAATTTTGAAATGGAGTGCTTTCGTGGCTTTTCTAGTTTTGCTAAAGGAGTCACTCCCGGTGAAGGGATCGTCGGTCCTTTCCTCGTCGAATGAGGAGCGGGATATATCATATATATCACTGTGCAAAGCAGAAACACTTAAAAGCAATCAAAAGACAAACCGAGTGTGTAGCATCTGCCAGTTATTGCTAAAGGAGTCACTCCCGGTGAAGGGATCTCGGTCCTTTCCTTATCGAATAAGGTGCAGGATATATCACATATACCGCTGTGCAAAGCAAGAACTGTAGCTACCCGTTTTATTTTGAAATTCGATTCTACAACATCTTAGGTTTCTTTTATTTCATTAATCACATTAATGAAGTCCCATCATTTAAATACCTAAACATCACAGATAAATACGACGTACACTTATGCCATCCGCATTCGCCTCGATGTCCCCTCGTGCACCGTTAGGTTAGGTAACTAACGGCAGAGCAGGGCAGGGCTAGCGCGGGTGTAAAACATAAGTAACGTCTATATAATATATCATATATACTATATACTGTATCTATCACAGAACATATCATGATCACATCACAGATATCGCAGCAGAAGAAGCATATGAAATATTGGATATACTAGGACGTCCGTGTTTTCAATACGAGCCAGTAAAAAAACGGATTCCACGGTCGTGATGAATAGCCAAACCCACACCCCTAGACCCCTACGAGAGCGGCACGCAACCCTACCAATTCTGGAGTTAGGAGACCCGGACTCGACTCCTCGAGTTGGTCTCCCACTGGACTCCAAAACCCGGTTACTTGTGCTCCCCTCCTTGGGTCTATCCTAGTGCGGAAAAGTAAATAATATACAAACGGTGACAACTTCCGCTACCTGGAAGTGCCCCAATAAAAGAATATTATATACAAGTTTTTACATGAATGAAAATGAAAAACACTCATCTCACATAAAAACCCCCGGCTATTCAAACACGACGATCCAATATAACATATCCAGCAACACATAACATCACATGTCATCATCGTAAGTAAATATGCGCATCCCAATTGTCGTTGACATATAGCAACGAAACCGGCGATATCACATATTACACTTACGGTCACAGAAAAGAAAGTGTAAAACTACAACAGTTGGAATCCGCAACCACCTCAGACATCGCATGTCTGACCAAATGAATTACTTAGACATCACATGCCTAACAATTATAAACCCCGCACTTTAGTCTCATTATCGAAAACACTTTTCAATACCAAGTCGGGCAATTCAACAGGATTCCCGACATCCTGATCGAATGCTCGTCGCAAACTTCAGTAGACGGCCGCACCCCCGATACCGTCGACGAAGTTCACCAAGGCGGAACACCGCTACCGCGAGCACCCGAACGGATGCTTTCGGCGACGGGGTTCTCCTACAGTCACTTGGTCGGGGCTATGGAGCGAGGCTGTCTATTAAGTTTACCCGGCGAGTATCCGCGTACGCTACGTGATTGCGACGGACTTTTGATCACATCAAAATTCCGTGGCAACCGATCAAGTGAGACTAAACTGCTATATTTATATCATTCATTTAGTTATCACATAACTACTTGTGAATTCCAATTATTGTATCCCATTCCAGATAATTAGAAAATGTTAAACTTTCCGATTGAACATTCGAACACCCAAGTTTTCCCGATACAGATCAACACATGAAACAAGTCTAACAATATTCAGTTCGTGCCTCAGTACCAATGGTCCAGCCGTAGAAGGGTCAAGCCAACGCCTCACATGTGGCACGCCGTACTGCCTCAAACCCGAAGGTTCAAAGGGCAGTTCAAGACGGTCACATAATCGAGTTAAGGTTTGTTGTCTTCTAGAGGGTCCATCGAGTTACTTGCACTACTTAGAGCGTCGTTAAACTACGGAAAAATCCAACACTTGGAAATTTCCCGACAGGGGAAAAATTGGGTATTTATATCCGGTCGAACTTTTTAACATATTCTAAAATTATCCGGAAAGCCACATAGACAAAATTTGATACCCCGATCGAAACACCGAATCCCCAAAACAACTCCAGAAAATTCAACTCTTGAATAAAATATTAAAAATACCCAGAGAACTCAGCACAGCAAACTAATAATTACTGTGCAAATTTTGGTCAACGATGCAACAGTGTTGCCGCGGAACCGCCGCGCCATGTGGGCTAAGGCCGCGGTTCCGCGGCAGTTTGATGGAATTATGACCAAAATTTTTACCGTAATTCTTAGAAAACCCTGCTTATTTTTCTGCATATTTTTAATACTGAAAAATCCCTGTTTTTGAAAATTGGACAGAGAGCATGTTAGAAATGGGTTTTCGGGTTCGTTCGGACTTCAAACTCCGTCTGGACTTCGCCTAAGGCTCTAGCTTGGCTCTGATACCACTGTAGGGTCCCAAGGCACACACGTGAGGTCTTACAAGGCATCAACCATGCCAAATTCAAATTTTAACGGTGCCGAGAAACCCGACTACGGACCGTTGGCTAGAAGTTTAGGCGAAAAAGAATCTAGTTAACAACTTAACTAATGGGTTATCGGAAATACAACCTTTGTAGATCCGGTGCTCCACCTCCATAGCTCCGCAATGAAGTCGTCTCCGCTGTCCAAAAAGAATCCGGGCTCTAGAGTCGGCTTCGTCAGAGAAAAAGCGAGCTAGGTCGTCGATGTCCATGCCGAAGATGATCTACGTCGAGGCATCGCTAGATCGAGCTCCACCTTCACCAAGTCTTGAAAACTTGTGAGGGAAACACACTCTACTACTTGGCAAGAGGTAGAGGATGAAGAAATAGGAAGTGGGTAGACTTTAGATTTGGATTTCACACTCTTTTTCATCACTTGCCATTGATGGAGGCAAGCTTTCTTCACTTGAAGAAATGAAGAAGAAGATGGTAAAATGTTATGATAAGTTAATTAGAAAATATAAAATAAAAGAATACTTATCATAATCTATAACCATGGTAATGTGTAGAGAATCAATCATGGTTAAAGGAATGGTTAGGGTCAAGCTAGAGACAAAATGGTCACTTAGTCAAAAGATCAAGAAGCTTCAACTAGAATCCAAAATTAGCAACCATTTCATTTCATTTTCTTTTATTCATTTATCATAAATAAATGAATAATTAAATAAGATAAATGAATAACAAATAATAAACCCTAACCTATTCATTAACCAAGGTTTAACACTTTACACTTAACCAAAAAGCATGTATCATCAAACATGATACAAGCTAGTGCACAAAATCATATCACATATATAATGCGCACATCCGAGTGAGAAAATCCATCTTAAAGTGAACCAATACTAGTTAATGCAAAGTAATATATCAAATATATAATTATACATTAAATCATTAAATCAACACTTGATTTAACGATCCGGTCATATCGCATATAACCGACTAGTATCCTATGTATCGGCTTATCGAATCAACCTTTGATTCGATAACTAGGGTATATCGCATATAACCTAATCGATACATTCATCGCGAGAATGGAATACGGTATCACATACACGCATTATTCTCGGTCCCGCACATATCTCATATGCGCTCCTATTTCGGTTCGCTTGAGCCAGGAAACCTCTGTGTAGGACTCTAAAGACTCGTCAATACGCCGGCAGCAGGTGATGATCATATCAAACACCCAAAAGCCGCAAGCGGTCTGCTAAACGTAACGGCCACCCGGGTATTGAGCGATCTGAAGATCGATGAGCAAGCCCGCTCACACTCCAGTGAATCCGACCAGTAACACTACCGTACAGTCCGGTCTGTTCGTCTGATATGTCGCATATCCCGCCTAGGGGTGGTAAACGTCAGACCCCAATAGCTCGATAAGTCGTGTCGATATGAGGTCTATAACAATTCGAGAAACTACTGGTAACACTTACCAGTAAATCTCAGCAACCCTGGCCAGGGATTTCCTGTTATAGCCAATCGAACACAGCGCAACATCAACCCCCTATACCGGGAGAGACGAATCCCCTCCTATCGCTCATTGCCTCCATGTGACTCGGGACTGTACCCAAAAACCACCATTTTGCACGCCCTCTTGGACGTGGTAAGATGGAAATTAAAGCACAGTGGGAACCACACAAGACTCTATGACGATCTCGGGTCAACAGACTACTCTGTACCAGTGTCACCAGAGAACTGCCATCTGACGTGAGGTATAATACCATCTGGGAGTTCTCGGCGAGTCCGTCCAGTGTACCCAGTCTCTACTGAGCACCTGTATATCATCTCTGATGTCAAACACCAATGGATATGGGATCATCCATCGCCCATCTGTATGGGTCGAGAAGGTATACGCTAGTCTACTCTGGTATATCGATGCCCCGTCTCGATACACCCACGACTAGGGACTTTGACGGATGTACTTATGGACTACCATGTCCCTACTAGTATGATCCGCATCATAGTCCAGGTAGTCAAGTACAGATCCTAAGGGCTTTACCAACATGTAACAGGGAGACAATCAGTGTACACGTTAAGGTAAAGATCAACCAGATAGCATACTATCATGTCGAGCAAGAAAGTCCTCCCTATAAATGTCCCAGCATCCACTACAATATACATCCAATGTACAGTAATGGCCTCTAGGGCATACATATAACTAACAGTCCAGCCGTAGAAGGGCAAACCCAAGCCTCACTAATGGCGCCGTAGAACTGCCGCAAACCCGAAGGTTCAAAGGCTTTCACACGGTCATTAAGTCGAGTTAGGATTTCATTCTTCTAGAGGGACCATAGAATTGCCTGCATGTCTTTCCGACTACTTTAAACTTGGAATAATAGGTTTCTGACATTCGATCGTCTCTGTCGACTCCCAACGTCTCCGCATGAAGTCGTCTTTAGCTGGAATCAATCTATCTGATGACCTCGCATCGGGGTAGGCGAACGATCCACATGTCCTAGTCATTCATCCTCGATGACTAGCGACCTTCTATCATCTCTTAGTACAACTCGTTCTGCACTAACGCCAGCATCTGGGGCAATATCTCATCGTTCGCAGCAATAACTGGCTCGCTCGTCTGCACGCTGAACAATGCCTCAACCATCATGAATAAGCAATACACCAACGGTCATCAAAATCTGGTTGGCCTCTATCATTGGCTCGATCCTCTGGTACTGATTGGCACGTCCGAGAAATCTCGTACAGCGATCCATCCAAACGCTCGTGGCGTGAAAACACAATAAAAAGACACATCTCTGCAATCGTGTGTCGCCGGAATTACGCCCTGGTCTGTCCTCGTTCGTAACGAGCTCGTGCTGACCGCAACTCTAGCCGTAGCTCTCTCTGTCCGTAATCGTGGCAGCAAAACCATAACTGGTACCGATGAGGCTAGATCAGGAATGAATATAATACTGAACAAAGAAATGTACATCCTAAGGCTTCTTAAGTGGAGTGGCGTATCGTAAATATGCCGCGGAACATACAAACGGTACGTCACTCTACTTTAGTCACCTATTCCATCAACCAAGGGTCATCCTACGCTCCGAAGGTAAAACCTAACGCTTTGATACCAACTTTGTCACTACCCGAAAGTACGGAACATGACCGGAACTTAAACTACGAACGTCTCGAGGCGTACGTAATCTAAGTAAACCGAAAACCCAGAAAAGTAGTAGAGTGCAGGAAAAACCAACTTAAAGCAAGTAGTTTCAATAGCATAAGCCGCATTATGCGGTTTTTAAAAACATCAAATAAAATTACTGAAAATTTCGGCAGAGTCTCCTTTGTAAATACTGGCTCCCAAACGGGATACAACATGAATAGTATACGAAATCAAGAAAAAGGCATCCCCAAGCGGGAGCTAGCTCTTCGTCAATCGACGGTCACAACCACACAAGCAATATAATATACAACGCCAACGGCGAGGATCAAAACTCAAAAGGGAACTCAAAACCACCAGAAATCCACAAAAATATAACGCGCGACTCTAAGGTCGAAAGAATAACATCACTGGTCCCTATCTCAAAAATAAATACATGTTTGGTTGATGGAACTTCTAGATACAGCAGAATAATGATATACAAGATATATAATGGGGGTACGATACAAGTAAACCCACCTACTAGCACCCGAAGGAAACTATGCCCGCAAAGCCGTAATGAAACCTGTACGGCAAACCTGCAAGAAACTGGGGCACAACGGGGGTGAGTTGCCAACTCGTGAATAGAAAAATATCTACGCACAGAAATCGCATAAATAACGCAACCTAGGTCAATGATCATAATATATCCTCAAATATATGAATAACACGTAGCCTATAACAAGGCTAGGGTAAATATCTAACCCGAGTATAATCTCATATGCCCGTGTCAGTGCCTCAAGTAGCAATATATCATATGAATGAGGTATGAATGCATGAAAATAGAATACATGTAAATGAAGAACTGTTTTTATAATTTAGTGAGATTTCCTTTGTATTTTTAAAATGAGGTATCATAATGAAATCAGCATAAAACAGTGCCAAGCATTGGCACAAAACGTAATCTCAATATCTCGATATCTCTGTATCACAGTCTCTGTACCTCAATATCTCGAAATCTCAATGTCTCAATCACAATATCTAGGGCGCCGTCAGTCCAGACCGGCCCCTACCATCCATCTCAAGACCACGACGGTATCCTCCGGATATCCGACGCGTCGGGTAAAATCACCGGTAGGTAGTGCTCCCCTTCCAGGCTCACATCGTCATCATCACGCGCTTCTTTCCCCGGGGTACCTTACCGGGTCCACCATGTACCCGAAACGGTTCATCCGTCTCCTCGAATCGGGTCTCGAAATCCATCAGCAAACTCATGGTGGACGACTCATACATCATGGGAAAAACCGCACTTTTTATTTAAAAAGAGAGAAATCAGTTTATATGAGTTTTGCGGTTTTCCCCCCAAATCCAGAAAATTTCATGAAAAACCGAATCCAAATCATCAATAGCATGTAAAAACCATGAATATAGGCATAACAATGAATAACAGTATGCATGAAGTGACAAGTAATAACTACAATGTTAAGCTGGCATATAAGGCAGGCACACTAATATCATGTCAAGTTACTAACTAACAAGCTAAGTCAAGCAATAATATTTTCTAAGGTGTACGTGACATAGCAATTACCGATGAAGATGTGTGTGAGCCGGCAAGTAAGTGTACGTGGTACATACGCATCATCGGTAATGGTGCTGGTGTCCTAACAATATGATATCAACATTGCAATAAGAAATTATAACATAAGTATGCGATGCGAAGCGAACCACAATAATAAGCGGGAGCTGAATATTAGACGCAACTGTAACTAACCTGCATTAATCGAATATAAGTCCTACAAATGGTGCCTTCTGAAATAACACGAATCATGGGGTTTTGAAAATAGGGGCTACGGTGTTTTTATGAAAAGATACGTCTTTTGAAATATCCGTAGGATCCCTTGGGCTGTCTTTTAAAATACCCACGATTCGTTAGTTTTTGAAATAGGTAAGAATCGAATCTAATCTAACAACTAACTAAACAAAAGGGCTAAGCTAACAAGCTGGACTACAGGTAAGGAAAGCGCCTAACATCTGAGTCGATCCATATACATACCTGTACATATATTAGTCGGTGATCCCGCCTCAATAATATCATATCCGATACCATATCTACAATCATCCATCCCAAGTCAAGAGTGCGGATCAATCATCAAGATATAGCTCGTACGTAAATCCGTCGTACGGCATCCCCAAATCAGGGTACGGGTCAATATCATATTCCTCACA
Organism: Agapanthus africanus; assembly: GCA_030015575.1. Taxonomy (NCBI): domain Eukaryota; kingdom Viridiplantae; phylum Streptophyta; class Magnoliopsida; order Asparagales; family Amaryllidaceae; genus Agapanthus; species Agapanthus africanus. The sequence goes on along the minus strand of JASDDO010000019.1, from coordinate 497,458,941 downwards.
CCATTCAACTGGTATCCTCTTTATTCAAGATCATAGTCTAGGGTACTGATCTATGTCTAGTACAATACTAATATCCTCAATATACTCATGATCTGACTACAGATCGACAATCTCGTACAAACCGATACCGTCAGCACATAGCATCATCAAGGGTATACATCGCCCGATACGGCCTAATATCAATATCCTAGCATATCATGCCTCATATCACGATCACATGTCGACCATTTTATTTATAACACTATTCACCCGTATCGCCGCCCCAAGATCCACTATAACACCAGGACGTACCTCAAGTACGAATCCTGCCATATCACCGATATCACAACCACAAAACAAATCTCATCGACTCAGCTCAATCCCAAGTATCATCCTCAAATCCATATGTGAACACATAGTCTCATACCCATGTGAACACATAACTATAAAGAATCTCTTGAGCACATATAAAAAGGAATGTATGCAAGTATGTATGTGTGTATGTGTAGTGCAACACTACCCTAGGGTTCGCAACACTAAAGTAATCCAACACACCAATATCCATCCTAACATCGTTATTAATCCCAAATTACATATACTAATTGTTGGTGTGTATACGCATCCGTATACACCACCACGGACTGCGGGGGTGCTATACGCCATCCACCCGACTTCTCCCCGTAGATATAAATCTACTCACCTGGTCCTCGTTCGCCGGTGCCGACGTCTCCACGCGCATGCTTGTCGTCTCGAAGTCCACATGGGGTACCTACATATCATAACGCACCATACCGCATTAAAATCCGACTCATGACCACAACGACGCACGAATCCCACATAGGTCAAAACCTATGGTTGCTTCACAAATCGACCCAAAAACCCTCGATGTCGGCGTACAAACGCCAAACCAACGAGAAAGCTCCCAACACACTCATTTGTACAATTAAAAGCACTAATTATAATATAAAATAGCTTAAAATTCACAAAAACCCCAATTTCACTTAAAAAGTCATTTTTCCGAAAATCAAGCAAGCACAAATCACCGTTTTTGTACAAAACTCGATGTATAGACGAATCTAGAGGCCACAATATTCACTAAATATTTTAAATAAGTCAAAAAAATGATTCCCATAATTTAATCTCATTAAATTCCATAAACCCCAAAAACCTAGTTTACAAATTATCCAATTTTAACAATTTTCAAGCAAAAATTCTCGATTTAAGAATTAAGCTTAGATTTGCATAACCTAAGGTATTAAACCACTCATTATAATGTTAATAATGCTATGAAACCATAATTAGATTTTTAAACCTAATTATTAGACAAATTATAAAACCTAGTTAGCAATTAGCAAAGTTATCACAATTTTAAATCAACAAATTAGCAAATAGCAACTAACTTAGATTTTGCATACAACTACATGTTAATCTCCTCCTTACAACCATAAACAAATGATAAAAACCTCACTTGATCACAACCCTAATCATTAATTCAAAACCCTTCTCTTGAATTTTAATTCAAGCACCTAGAACTAATTAAAAAACCTAATTAAGCTAACATGAAACAATTAGCACAATTTAAGAAAAGGTTAGAATTATACCTCATGATCAAGAGATCAATTATGAAAATCAAGCCTCTAAAATGCCAACTTGCTCCCTAGATCCATGCAAGAATAGCAAATGAAAAATGGGTAGGAGTTAGATTTGAGTTTTAGATTAATTTTGATGGAAATTTGATGGATTTTGAAGACTTTTGATGAGGAAAAGAGAGGAGAAGAATGAGGAGGGGCTGCTGTTGATTCTGGCCGAAAATGAGAGGGGTGAGGGGGTGTGGGTGTGGGAGTGAGAGTGGGTAGAAAGGTCCAAGTCAAAGGGAGTCCAAGTCAACCCAACCAATACTTATATATATATACCCTTTCTTCTCATTTCATTTCATCTTAACTTAGAAATTCAAGTGGGGAAAATGGGTGGGGATGCTGAATTCAGCCAAGGGGGAGGGAAAATGGGGGTTTGTGAGTGTGGGTACGGGTGTGGGGTGATGAAAAATGATAAATACAATACCCCAAACATCCATTTACGCCAAAAAAAGCCTTTTTTCTTCAATAATTTCTAAACCGTTTTGGCAAATGATTTCGTTCCAAAAACCACATGATAAAATTTTATTTAATGTTCTATGATGCACAAAATTTGTTTCAACTCATTCCAATTTGTAATTTTCCCTAATTAAATGTATTAGTGACGGCTTAAAATAATAATAAAATAATTTTTTTCAGAAAGTTTAAAATTTCACCAGCGGCTCAATAAACACAAAATAATAGCAATTACATAGCTAGAATATGTATATTTAATTTTTATAATAAGATATTTGTATTTTGACTTTTTACAGAAAACCCCCTTATTTTACCGATTTTTCGAAATTTCACCGAAACGATTTTCAAAACGTTACAACTGTACTATGGTTAAGAAGAATTACACCGCTGTTCAATGATCTTTACCTAACCATCCACTGTTATAGGTAAATGTCATAGACATAATTTCAAAAATGTACATCTCACTCTATAAAAATAGACGTACAGATATATCAATTTGAAATTGGTGCATAACAACGGATATTCAAAACCAAATATTTGCCGTCCGGCAAACAACCTATGCGACTTCCTCAAATATTATCAATTGCAACGAATTCCGATATAATGAGGACGATCACCTAATTCCCAATAACTCACTCCCACTCATCATCTGTAAAACCATACAGATCCGAGAATCATACCTGGTAAATACATACCCTGGAGTAAGTATCTAATCGGGAAATCAGTTTTCCTTTAACAGTACACAGTGAAACTGAAACATTGAAATGTTTCGATGGGGTATCCGGGTATTCCTAGTAATGCCTCTTCCATTATCCAGATTCACAACTGTAACCGTATATCTCTTTACCACCTCTCCAAATCCCTTTATATGTCTTTAGTCATTATCTTCTGCACACCCCTTTAGGCGAAATGGTTTTCTTCCTTCCCTACCGTTCGGCACCAGCCTATGGTTTGGAAGAAGACTATCCAATAAGCATAATGGGTGTACTGTCCTAATCCTAGGAGCACTCGCAATGCGTGAGAAGGTGAAGATAAAAGACAACCTAATGAACCTTATTCCTATTTCTCCTGAACCAGGATCCATCCCCGAACTGGAACAAGTTCCTTTCGAGTTTGTATATAACCATACGATGGATTATCCAATAAACTTGGGATCTTCGTAGTGATACGGAGTTTCCTGGAGAAATACAAAGGTGATTTAGGATTGGCGAAGAAATACTTGGTTCGGTCGTGAATATCAGTCGCAATTTACTTTGCCCTCCTTCTAATCCCTTTCTTTGTCTTAACTTAATACCTTCTGTACACCGTTTAGGCTAATTGGTTTTCTTCATTCCCCACCTTTCGGCACCAGCCTAAGGTTTGGAAGAAGACTATCCTATTTGCGTAATAGGTATACTATCTCCTAAACCAAGGAGTACTCGCAACCTGAGAGAAGGTAAAAAGAAAAGTCAACTGAATAATCCTATTCGTTTTCTCCAGAACCAGAAACCATCCTCGAATTCCTTCGAGTTCGTATATAACCATACGATGGTTTTGTCCAATGGAAGTGGACATTCATAGTAATATGGGGTGTCCCGGAGAAAAGGGTAAAAGTAGGAGTGGCAATGAGGTTTACAACTCTGACAATCCAAAAGCCAGTGTTAAGAAGGTTCAGTCAACTTGGTCACTGAGTCATAGTCTAGGGTCGGGTCAATGGTCGCTACGAAAGAGAGAGAGAAAAGAAACACTCAGCGTGCACTCAAACCTTGATCAGAATGGTTATCACTTTATCTAATCAGGAAAACTTCCACTGTAACATCAAATTCTTCCCCAAACCTGAAAGAAGAATTAGCCGGGATCACCCGAGGAGTAAACCAACTCATCAGTGGGAATCGGGATCCAACTATCATCGCATGATAACTTGACGGAATCCACTCAAGTCACCACACTCCAGAAGGTATGCGCATGCCTGGCAAGTTTCAGTTTCTTAAGAAACTCCCGATGTGATTTTTGCCCCTAGGACCCAAGTGACCTTGACGAATGATCAACAAATCAAAAGGTCCTAGTCAAGTTCAACCCGTCATTATCTTGATTGCGTTAAACCCACCCGCACGACCCTTGACGAATAATCAACAAAGTCGTACGACTGTCCTAACCAATCCACATATCCATGCGACAGAAAGCATTACAGAGCTACCGCACACTACGCCTCGGCGAATAGCAACGACAAACGTAGCGCGAATACAAAGCAATACTAATCCGAAATGACGGAGGGCTACGAATGGTTTTTTGGCGAAAAACCTTTTACCGTAATGAACTTGATATCGTTGAAGGAACTGGATAACTTTTTATAAAAATATAGTAACGAAAACCTTTGCTAAAGAGGTCACTCCCGGTGAAGGGATCTCGGCTCTTTCCCCGTAGAATGAGGTGCAGGATATTCCAACTGAATACCACGATGCAAAGCAAAAGTAATCGGCTATAGTGAAGTTATTGCCCTGACGCAAACTTCTGTCCAAGGGGTCACTCCCGGGGAAGGGATCTCGGCCTTTAACTCGTCGACTGAGCAGCAGGATATTCCAACTGAATACCACGATGCAAAACAAAAGTAATTGGCTATAGTGAAGTTATTGCCCTGACGCAAACTTCTGTCTAAGGGGTTACTCCCGGTGAAGGGATCTCGGCCCTTGCCTCGTCGACTGAGGAGCAGGATATTCCAACTGAATACCACGATGCAAAACAAAAGTGAACGTCCATGCAATAACAGCTTTTTTTGAAAATTGTTCCAACAACATCAGAATAGGTTTGTTTATCCTGCATTGATCCGAATCAACGCAGTCCCATCAATTGATCACACCACAAAAGAACGAAAATAATGATGTATGTATATGCCATCCGCATTCGCCACTGGGTCCCGTCATCACCCATTAGGTTACTTAACTAACGACAGAGCGGGGACTGGACTAGCGCGGATGCAAAACATATACAACATCTACTAGTATATTTAATATATAATTTTCGCCCAAGGCGTGATAAAATACAACATCACAGAAATGTACAGCATCACAGAACAATACAGATATCTGGGATCCTTGGGTTTCATAGAGCCGCTACTGAAACCCGACGTTCCCCTGGTCGTGTGGATAGCCTGTGCAAAGAGATCCTAGACCCCTACGGGCGCGATAAGTTACCCGCCAAAACCTGAAGCGAGGAAGCCCCCTTCAGCAACGTGAATGGACCACCCAGCACTTCACGGAATCCGGTAACTTGGGCACCCCTCCTGGGTCAACCTGTTGAAGGGTTCCTAGGCACACTAATGAGGTCTCACAAGGCATCAACCATGCCAATTTCAAATGTTGTAAGTGCCGAGAAACCCTAATACGGATCGTTAACTAGAATTTTAGGCGAAACAAGAAGTAGTAAACAGCTTTACGTATAAGTGAACGGAAATACAACCTTTGTAGATCCGGTGCTCCACCTCCATAGCTCCGTGATGAAGTCCCATTGCCGTCCAAATCAAATCCCGGGCTCTAGCGTCGGCTTCATCGGAGAAAAGGGCGGGCTAGGTCATCGACTACGATGCCGAAGATGATCTACGTCGAGGCATCACATGATCAAGCTCCCACTTCACCAAGTCATGAAACTTGTGAAGAAAACACCCTATACTACTTGGCAAGAGGTAGAGGATGAAGAAATGGGAGGTGGGTTCGCTTTACTTTTCATCAAATCACCATTGATGGAATCAAGCTTCTTCATCTTAAAGAAGAAGAAGAAGAAGATGAATATTATGATGAGTTCTCTTTTTGAATAGAAAAGAAATTCAATACTTATCATAATACAACCATGGTCAAGTGTAGAGAATCAACTAGGATTAAGTGGAGTGGTTAGGGTTAAGCATGAGACAAAATGGTCACTTAGTCAAAGCTTCATGAAGCTTCAAGATGCAAACAAAGAAAGCCACCATTTTCTCTTTATGCCATTTATTTTCCAAAAAGAATAAATAAATAAATAAATGAATAAGAAAACAAAACCCTAACCATTCATATAACCATGGTTTAATCTTTACACAAACCTAAGTAAACATGTATCATCAAACATGATATAATCAAGTGCACAAAAGTATATCACATATACAACTTGTGCAATGCAAGTGAGAAAATCCATTTAAAGTGAACCAATACTAGTTAATGCAAAGTAATATATCAAATATATAATTATACATTAAATCATTAAATCAACACTTGATTTAACGATCCGGTCATATCGCATATAACCGACTAGTATCCTTTGCATCGGCTTACCGAATCAATCCTTGATTCGATAACTAGGTTATATCGCATAAAACCTTTCGATACATTCATCGCGAGAATGGAATACGGTATCACATACACGCATTATTCTCGGTCCTGCACATATCTCATATGAGCTCCTATTTCGTTTCGCTTGAGCCAGGAAACCTCTGTGTAGGACTCTAAAGACTCGTCAATACGCCGGCAGCAGGTGATGATCATATCAAACACCCACAAGCCGCAAGCGGTCTGCTAAACGTAACGGCCACCCGGGTATTGAGCGATCAGAAGATCAACGAGCAAGCCCGCTCACACTCCTGTGAATCCAACCAGTAACACTTACCGTACAGTCCGGTCTCGTCGTCTGATATGTCGCATATCTTGCCTAGGGGTGGTAAACGTCAGACCCCAATAGCTCGATAAGTCGTGTCGATATGAGGTCTATAACATTTCGAGAAACTACTGGTAACACTTACCAGTAAATCTCAGCAACCCTGGCCAGGGATTTCCGGTTATAGCCAATCGAACACAGCGCAACATCAACTCCCTATACCGGGAGAGACGAATCCCCTCCTATCGCTCATTGCCTCCATGTGATTCGGGACTGTACCCAAAAACCACCGTTTTGCATGCCCTCTTGGACGTGGTAAGGTGGAAATCAAAGCACAGTGGGAACCACACAAGACTCTATGACGATCTCGGGTCAACAGACTACTCTGTACCAGTGTCACCAGAGAACCGCCATCTGACGTAAGGTATAATACCATCTGGGAGTTCTCGGCGAGTCCGTCCAGTGTACCCAGTCTCCACTGAGCACCCGTATATCATCTCTGATGTCAAACACCAATGGATATGGGATCATCCATCGCCCATCTGTATGGGTCGAGAAGGTATACACTAGTCTACTCTGGTATATCGATGCCCCGTCTCGATATACCCACGACTAGGGACCTTGAAGGATGTACTTATGGACTACCCTGTCCCCACTAGTATGATCCTCATCATAGTCTAGGTAGTCAAGTACACATCCTAAGGGCTTTACCAACATGTGACAGAGAGACAATCAGTGTACACTTTAAGGTAAGGAGTAACCAGATAGCATACTATCATGTCGAGCAAGAAAGTCTTCCCTATATATGTCCAAGCATCCACTACAATATACATTCTATGTATAGTAATGGCCTCTAGGGCATACATATAACTAACAATCTCCCAGTTGCACTAAGGCCATCTAATAGCAGTGGTTGTAGTATATCATACTCAACCATCCCATAAAAGTCTCTCTCTGGGAAAAGGCATTTGTGAGTGGATCCGCCGTGTTGTCCTCTGAGTCTACTCTCCTAACCTCGATCACCCTGGAGATCAACCATCTCCATGATCAGATGACACTGCCTTAGAATATGTCTGGATCATTGATGGGACGGACGTTCCTTGGCATAAACCATAACTCCATTGTCACACAATGGGAGGAACTAAGTTCATCTCATGAACAAATATACATCCAGACTGCCTCTTTGGTAGCATCTTAAGTAGCGATGTATCGAGCCTTTATCGTCTAGTATGCTACGGTATCTAGCTTGGAACTCTTCCAACATACCGTCCCTTTACTGAGGGTAAAGACAATGCCTGTGACTGACTTTCAGTCGTCCTTATCACCCTGGAACCCTTCCAGTGATTCTCCCCAGGATCGGTTGATACCATCTCACTACAACTAGTGAGAATCCTAACATCCAATTAGATCTATCTCATATATCCAAAATCCAGGATTTAGGAGGTATCAGTTTGATCCTGTATGGAGAATCATTTCGATAAGTGGAGATTGACCGAGCGTAGCATAGGAAACTCCTTCCCTATCAAGAGTATGTCATCCACGTACTCTACGAGGATCATCACCATACTCCCTACTACCTTTTTGTATACACAAGGTTCATCTACCATTTTGATGACGTCAAACTGTTTGACTACTACATCAAAACAGATGTTCGAACTCCGCCATACCTGCTTTATCCTATAAAGCATCTTGTACACGTTTCCGCTGCTCCCACTGTCTACGAAACCCTCTGGCTGTGTACTTATAGACGTTCTCTTCTAAAACATCATTTAGAAAAGCAGTCATGGCACCCAACCGCCAGATATCGTAGTCATGGTATGTAGCCGTAGCAAGTAGGATCTGGATGGACTTAAGCATAGCCACTTAAAAAGGTTTCATCATTATCCACGCCTGGTCGATGACGAAAAGCTTTAACAAGTCTAGTTTTGAAAGTCTCAACTTTTCCATCTACACCAAGTAATCTTCTCAAGATATACTTTCTCCTGATGAGGATTTAACCCTTCAGATATTGCAATCAAAGTCCATACTTTATTGGTGTACATGGATTCCATCTCAGATCGCTAAGCATCCAGCCATTCTTACAGAGTCCCACTCCTGATGGCCAGCTCGAAACTAGTTGGGTCATCATCTCATGATGCAATCCTCGCTCCCGCTGTCATAGAGTTACCGAAGTATCTCTCAGGCGGGTGAGGAACCTTACTAGATCGGCGGAGAGGCTGAGGTTCGTTGGTAACTATTGAATCCTTTGGTTCTTTCAAATCATCAGCTGCAGTTTGTATAGCTGGAACATTTCCAGTTCTACATAACAGATCATGCCTCGAGCTTGTCCTGATTTTGCTTTTAGACATAGGCCGGACAACCCCAAATCTTAACTAGCTTAAGACATGGGCTCTTCCCATATGATATCACATATGAAATAGTAGGCAACTGATTTGATTGGAACCCAATTCAATTGGTATGCAGCTTCTCAAGTGCATAACTCCCAAAAGGAAATAGGTAACTCAGTAGTACTCATCATAGAGAGCACCATATCGAATATGGTGCAACCGCTCCGCCCCGATATACCATCGTGCTATGGTGTATTCGAAGGAGTAATGCTGAGAGAGAATCTCATTCTCCTTTAGAATAATCCAGGATTTCCGTGCTCAAGTATTCTCCTCCTCGATCTCATCAAAGGACATAATACTTATACCCGTGTTTTGGTTTTCTACTTCTAAATCATATTCTGTGAATATCTCAAAAGGTTCGGACTTGTGTTTCAACAGGAACATATGTCTGAATCTTGAGAGATTATCAGAGAATGTAACGAAGTACAAAGAACCAGTCCTGGCATATGTAGACAGGGGACCTTACATACATCAACATGTATCATCCCAAGAGTTTACTAACTCTTTCTCTGTTTCCAGTAAACAGAGCTATGGTCATCGTATCTTTGTGACATGACTGGCAAGTTTCATAAGATGTAAATTCAAACAGATTTAAATATGCATCTAAATGTAACTTCAGCTAGTCAGGTCGCATTGATATGACCTAGTCTACAATAGCTAAAGAAAAAATCGTTCATTTCTGAACTCATCCTCTTGTGTATGTTCTGTATACTAAGAACTGTAGTTTGATTTAGAACGTCAATGCTTTTAGATAACGTGCCTGAACCAATCAACTTTTGATATAGGAAATGTTCAAAACGTTATCCAACAATACAAAATTTTATCATTTCTTTACTAATAAAGAGACTGATATGATTTTGTATATCAGGTTCGGTATCTAATAGCATTTGTTCAGAATCAATGTATTGGTAATACAGAGTGACAGTGACCAACAGACTTGGCTGCAACACTTGCCCCGTTTTCTGTCTCATGAAACTTATCACCCGTTCTCAGTTTTTCTACCCTTTTGTAGCCCTATGTAACAGATTACATATCTGGGATCTTGATCCGGTATCAAATACCCAGGATGCAGAGGATACTGAGAAACAGTTCTTTGTGATGAACACACCCGAAGATGTTGCATCAGCATGCACTCTCTTCGTTTGGGCGGCACGAGAATTCTGGTAATCCCCAATTTCCTTCTCTGTCTTATAACAATTATAAGTTGGAGCGGGACCAACGTTCCCCAGCTCAGTATAACAAGCGGGTTCGGTCAATACATCCGTATTATTATCTTGATTAAGGCGTGATATGGTCGCTATCTGGAGAGAGAGAGAAGAAAACACTCAGCGTGCGCTCTTGCAAGATCAGATTGGTTATTATTTTATCTAAACAGGATGGCTCCCACTGCTTTTTATCAAATCTTCCTTCAAACCCTAAAAGGAAAGACTAGCCGGGATTAATTACACGTTACAAGTTCGCCAATCTTTCAGCCAGGCCAGTGTCGGTACTTTGAGGGAGGTTCCCCGTGCTTTCGCACGAACCTAATTAATGTAAACCTCGTTTTCCCAGAGGCGTAACCCCGTTGATACCTTTCTAGACACCTACTTGATCGGCTAATTGTAATGTGTAAAACTCTCCTGCGAGTAACAATTACTCGCAGTGGGTATCGGGATCCAACTATCTCATAGAAGGTATGCAATCTCATTGCAAATTTCAACACTTGAAATTCCTGATAATATTTTGCCCCAAACGATCTATGACCTTGACAAGGTCAACAAACCATAGACCGCAAGTCAAGTTCAACCCGTCATTTCTTGATTGAATCAAACCCACCCGCACGACCCTTGACAAGGTCAACAAGGTCGTACGACTACCCTAACCCAATCTGCATCATATGCATAAGCAGATAAATACTGGTTAGCTACCGCACACTGCACCTTGACAAGGTCAACAAACGTAGCACGAATACTAAACAGGACTTATCTGAAATGACGGAGGGCTACGACAGGTTTTTCTGAAAACCTATTGCGTAATGAACTTGATATCGTTGTAGAATCAAATGATTTTAAAATGGAGTGCTTTTGAGGCTTTTCTAGTTTTGCTAAAGGAGTCACTCCCGGTGAAGGGATCGTCTGTCCTTTCCTCGTCGAATGAGGTGCGGGATATATCATATATATCGCTGTGCAAAGCAGAAACTATAGAAGCAATCAAAAGACAAACCGAGAGTTGTAGCATCTGCCAGTTATTGCTAAAGGAGTCACTCCCGGTGAAGGGATCTCGGTCCTTTCCTTATCGAATAAGGTGCAGGATATATCATATATACCGCTGTGCAAAGAAAGAACTGTAGCTACCTGTTTTATTTTGAAATTCGATTCTACAACATCTTTAGGTTTCTTTTTCTTTCATTAATCACATTAATGAAGTCCCATCATTTAAATACCAAAACATCACAGATAAATACGACGTACACTTATGCCATCCGCATTCGCCTCGATGTCCTCTCGTGAACCGTTAGGTTAGGTAACTAACGACAGAGCGGGGCAGGGCTAGAGCGAGTATAAAACATAAGTAACGCCTATATAATATATCATATATACTATATACAGTATCTATCACAGAACATCACATGATCACATCACAGATATCGCAGCAGAAGAAACATATGAAATATTGGATATACTAGGACGTCCGTGTTTTCAATACGAGCCAGTATAAAACACGGATTCCACGGTCGCGATGAATAGCCAAACCCACACCCCTAGACCCCTACGAGAGCGGCAAGCAACCCTACCAATTCTAGAGTTAGGAGACTCGGACTCGACTCCTCGAGTTGGTCTCCCACTGGACTCCAGAACCCGGTTACTTGTGCTCCCCTCCTTGGGTCTATTCTAGTGCGGAAAAGTAAATAATATACAAAGGGTGACATCTTCCGCAACCTGGAAGTGCCCCAATAAAAGAATATTACATACAAGTTTTTACATGAATGAAAATGAAAAACACTCATCTCACAAAAAAAACCCGGCTATTCAAACACGACGATCCAATATAACATATCCAGCAACACATAACATCACATGTCATCAACGTAAGTAAATATGCGCATCCCAATTGTCGTTGGCATATAGCAACGAAACCGGCGATATCACATATTACACTTACGGTCGCAGAAAAGAAAGTGTAAAACTACAACAGTTGGAATCCGCAATCTGCATAGACATCGCATGCCTAATCAAATGAATTACTTAGACATCGCATGCCTAACAATTATAAACCCCGCATTTTAGTCTCATTATCGAAAACACTTTTCAATATCAAGTCAGGTAATTCAACAAGATTCCCGACATCCTGATCGAATGCTCGTCGCAAACTTTAGTAGGCGGCCGCACCCCCGATACCGTCGACGAAGTGCACCAAAGCGGAACACCGTTGCCGCGAGCACCCGAACGGATGCTTTCGGCGACGGGGTTCTCCTACAGTCACTTGGTCGGGGCTATGGAGTGAGGCTGTCTATTAAGTTTACCCGGCGAGTATCCGTGTACACTACGTGATTGCAACGGACTTTTGATCGCATCAAAATTCCGTAGCAACCGATCAAGTGAGACTAAATTGCTAGATTTATAACATTCATTCAGTTATCTCATAACTTTTGTGAATTCCAATTATTGTATCACATTCCGAATAAGATAGAAAATGTTAAACTTTCCGATCGAATAATCGAACACCCAAGTTTTCCCGAAACAGCTCAACTCATGAAATAAGTTCAAAGACATTCACTTCGTGCCTCAGTACCAACGGTCCAGCCGTAGAAGGGTCAAGCCAACGCCTCACATGTGGCACGCAGTACTGCCCTAAACCCGAAAGTTCAAAGGGCAGTTCAAGACGGTCACATAATCGAGTTAAGGTTTGTTGTCTTCTAGAGGGACCATCGCGCTACTTGCATTACTTAGAACGTCTTTAAACCTCAGAAAAATCCAACACTTGGAAATTTTCCGGCAGGGGAAAAGTTAGGTATTTATATCCGGTCGAACTTTTTAACATATTCAAAAAATTATCCGGAAAGCCATATAGACAAAGTCTGATAATCCGATCGAATCTACGAATCCCCAAAACAACCCCAGAAAATTCAACTCTAGAATAATTATTAAAAATTCCCATAAAACTCAGCACTGTGAAAGAGGAATTACTGTGCAAATATTGAAGGCTGACGTCACCAGAGAGCCGTGGAACCGCCGCAGAAGCTAGGCTTCTGCCGCGGTTCCGCCGCATGTTTGAGGTATCATTGGTCAAATTTTGCACCGTAATTCTTATAATTCCCTGCTGAATTTTTTAAGCATTTTTAATCTGGAAAAAACCCAGTTTTTGAAAAAAGTCCAGAGAGCGTGAAATTTTAGGGTTTCGGGTTCGTTCGGGTTTCAAACTTCATCTACGCGTCGCCTAAGGCTCAAGCTAGGCTCTGATACCACTGTTGGTCAGGCAGCAACCCCATCCAATGGGGTCGCCGTGGCACCAACGGGTCCCTCAGAAGCTACTTTTTACGCATGCCCCCTCGCGAGGACTACAACCCGCCGGAACACCTTCCGGTCTCGGGACACCCTGGGGGTAAGAGCATATGCTTCGCCACACTGTCACACAGTGAGAACCCCCCATAGGTCGACATCCAATGCCTAGTAGCTCTGATACCACTGAAGGGTTCCTAGGCACACTAATGAGGTCTCACAAGGCATCAACCATGCCAATTTCAAATGTTGTAAGTGCTGAGAAACCCTAATACGGATCGTTAACTAGAATTTTAGGCGAAACAAGAAGTAGTAAACATCTTTACTTATAAGTGAACGGAAATACAACCTTTGTAGATCTGGTGCTCCACCTCCATAGCTCCGTGATGAAGTCCCCTTGCCATCCAAATCAAATCCCGGGCTCTAGCGTCGGCTTCATCGGAGAAAAGGGCGGGCTAGGTCATCGACTACGATGCCGAAGATGATCTACGTCGAGGCATCACAAGATCAAGCTCCCACTTCACCAAGTCATGAAACTTGTGAAGAAAATACCCTATACTACTTGGTAAGAGGTAGAGGATGAAGAAATAGGAGGTGGGTTCGCTTTACTTTTCATCAAATCACCATTGATGGAATCAAGCTTCTTCATCTTAAAGAAGAAGAAGAAGAAGATGAATATTATGATGAGTTCTATTTTTGAATAGAAAAGAAAATCAATACTTATCATAATACAACCATGGTCAAGTGTAGAGAATCAACTAGGGTTAATTGGAGTGGTTAGGGTTAAGCATGAGAAAAAATGGTCACTTAGTCAAAGCTTCATGAAGCTTCAAGATGCAAACAAAGAAAGCCACCATTTTCTCTTTATGCCATTTATTTTCCAAAAAGAATAAATAAATAAATGAATGAATAAGAAAACAAAACCCTAACCATTCATATAACCATGGTTTAATCTTTACACAAACCCAAGTAAACATGTATCATCAAACATGATATAATCAAGTGCACAAAAGTATATCACATATACAACTTGTGCAATGCAAGTGAGAAAATCCATTTAAAGTGAACCAATACTAGTTAATGCAAAGTAATATATCAAATATATAATTATACATTAAATCATTAAATCAACACTTGATTTAACGATCCAGTCATATCGCATATAACCGACTAGTATCCTATGCATCGGCTTACCGAATCAATCCTTGATTCGATAACTAGGTTATATCGCATAAAACCTTTCGATACATTCATCGCGAGAATGGAATACGGTATCACATACGCGCATTATTTTTGGTCCTGCACATATCTCATATGCGCTCCTATTTCGTTTCGCTTGAGCCAGGAAACCTCTGTGTAGGACTCTAAAGACTCGTCAATACGCCGGCAGCAGGTGATGATCATATCAAACACCCACAAGCCGCAAGCAGTCTGCTAAACGTAACGGCCATCCGGGTATTGAGCGATCAGAAGATCGGCGAGCAAGCCCGCTCACACTCCTATGAATCCAACCAGTAACACATACCGTACAGTCCGGTCTCGTCGTCTGATATGTCGCATATCTTGCCTAGGGGTGGTAAACGTCAGACCCCAATAGCTCGATAAGTCGTGTCGATATGAGGTCTATAACATTTCGAGAAACTACTGGTAACACTTACCAGTAAATCTCAGCAACCCTGGCCAGGGATTTCCGGTTATAGCCAATCGAACACAGCGCAACATCAACTCCCTATACCGGGAGAGGCGAATCCCCTCCTATCGCTCATTGCCTCCATGTGATTCGGGACTGTACCCAAAAACCACCGTTTTGCACGCCCTCTTGGACCTGGTAAGGTGGAAATCAAAGCACAGTGGGAACCACACAAGACTCTATGACGATCTCGGGTCAACAGACTACTCTGTACCAGTGTCACCAGAGAACTGCCATCTGACGTAAGGTATAATACCATCTGGGAGTTCTCGGCGAGTCCGTCCAGTGTACCCAGTCTCCACTGAGCACCCGTATATCATCTCTGATGTCAAACACCAATGGATATGGGATCATCCATCGCCCATCTGTATGGGTCGAGAAGGTATATGCTAGTCTACTCTGGTATATCGATGGCCCGTCTCGATACACCCACGACTAGGGACCTTGAAAGATATACTTATGGACTACCATGTCCCCACTAGTATGATCCGCATCATAGTCCAGGTAGTCAAGTACACATCCTAAGGGCTTTACCAACATGTAACAGAGAGACGATCAGTGTACATGTTAAGGTAAAGAGTAACCAGATAGTATACTATCATGTCGAGCGAGAAAGTCCTCCCTATATATGTCCAAGCATCCACTACAATATACATCCTATGTACAGTAATGGCCTCTAGGGCATACATATAACTAACACCTGTACCCCCTACGAGTGCGGCGAACAGCCCGCCAATTCTAGAGTAAACCCCCTCCCTCTCAACGCCATGAGATGCGGACCCGTTGCCCTCTAGAACCCGGCTATCCGTGCACCCCTCCGCAGGGCAATCCTAGTACAGAAAGTAAAATATACATACAACGGGTACATCGACCGCAACCTGGTCGTGCCCCAAAAGAATAATACAACAAGCAGTGACGGCAGTCCACATGTCGGACGCTTGCCCTGCAATATCAAATGTACGTATAAAACAAATCTGTACTAATACTGCAACCAGGCTATCCTCACGACCGATCCGCAACATCACAGCACAACACAGAACATCAACGTGAATGTCACGTTCGCAAATCCGTTTAACTGGGCTATAGCAGTTAGACAGGATTTACCGATCAAGTGACATTCACGGTCGCAGATTTAATGTGAATACTGTGAACTAATGTGTTTAAACTTTTCGATCGATCAAATTTATCGAAGTGGGCCCCAAGCATTACTGTAGCACTTAAAGAGAGTCTACGCACAAAAAGAATATTCCAAAAACCCCATTTTCAACCCAGGAGCTCACTGCAAAAATTTGGTCCAATGAATAGTAAAAATGGCCGCGGAACCGCGGCAAATACATGGGTTTGGCCGCGGTTCTGCGGTGGAATAGTGAGATCACACGACCAAATTTTCACAGAATGCTTAGAATTCCCTGCATATGTCACTGCAATATACTGAAAAATTTTTGGAGCCAAAAAATTTTCGACAGAAACTGTGTATTTGAAAACGCGGGTTTTTGGAATTTTGTTCGATCGAAGATGTAAACACACTAGAACAAGCTAGGCAAGGTTAATGGCGTTGCTCTGATACCATGTTGCGCCACAGCAGCGCCCCGGCCGTCTACTGTAGGCCAAAATGCGGAATCAAAAATTTTCTTAACTTTAAACCGGCGCTACAGCGGACAATATACCCGGATCGTAACCATTAACCTAATCCTAGCTAACAAGAGAAGGGGTGAGAGATATACCGAGCGATCCGTGTCCTTCGGTCTTCGTCTCCACTCCGATCTCCTCGCGGAATCTCCGGTCGTCGCCTCTTCGTCAGAAAGGGAACCACGTAGCCGAGTACTTTTACGGGCTCCCACCTCTGGACCGAGGTAACTCGGGCGCGAAGTTGGCTAGCCGACGCGTCCAAGATTTGCTGTAGAATAGTGTAGTAGCCATTATCTCTTTGAGGGTTTGAATTTGCCTTTGGATGGAGGTAGGAATCAAGAACTTTGGAGAGGTGAGAAGGATTTTGTGAGCAAGCCAAATGAAATAATCAAATGTCCCTCATACAAAACGAAACCTCTCTCTCCTTCTCAATGAAGTGGCCGGCCCCTCTATATCAAAATGGTGGAGGAATGTACCAAAACATCAAGGGAGGTGAGTGTAGGAGATCAAGGGTGGTGACCACATCAAAAGCAAGCTTCACATCCATTTCTAATCTCAAAAAGCAAAGGATAAGAAAGAAAAAGGATCTCATGATACTAGTCAAATCATGAATCCATCATATGCAAGAAAACCCCTCCACAAAATGTAATTTGCAAACTGCAAATAACACCCTCTCCATCGAAACTCCGGCCGCGAAGGAATAAAGGAAAACCGGCCGGAACGGAATGCAAACTGGCTACTTCAGAAAACTGATCCCGTAATAAATTACAGGAAAACCCCACTACTGCATATACATGCCCGTATTTGTATTCCCACTGAACACAAATGCAAAGAGACAAAATCTACAATATCTAATACTAGGATCCGGCTTAAGCCAAAGCCGGCTAGTAAAACCTTTCCGATCACGATCCGTGCAATACCGCACGTATCTGATCGAACCCTGCCATATCTCCATACGGCCTCTACAGCGTTTCGCCTGAAACTTGAGTAACTGTGTGTGGTGGACTCTAAAGACTCGTCAATACTATGGCTGTGGATTTAACCACTAGCATGTCAGAGGTATTAGCCATACGTGACGGGCCACCAGCTATTGACCAAAAGGGACGTCGATGAGCGAACTCATCCTGACACCCTACTGAGCCTGTCAGTGACAATATCCATACAGTCCGGTCCGTTCGTCTATGAGTATCGCATGGTGGGCCTAGGGGGTTGGTAAAAGTTAGACCCCCAAAAGCGGTACAAGTCGTGTCGGAATGAAGCCCAGAACACCCTGAGATACTACTGGAATACCTACCAGTAAATCTCCTGCCTCGGCCGAGGGCTTTGTGTAATGGCCCTCCTAGACACAGCGCAACCTCACCTCCAATACCGGGAGAGACGAACCCCTGCAGATCCGCTCACTGCCTCCATGTGGCTCGGGACTGTACCCAACTAAAACCTATTTGCACGACTCCTTTGAGCCGTGGTAGGGTAGTAATCAAAGCACAGTGGGAACTCACACGAGACAAATGACGATCTCAGGTCGATGAACTAACCTGTACACATGTCACCAGGGAACTGCTATCTGACGTCTGGTATAATCCTAACTAGCAGGTTCCCGGCGAGTCCTGTCCGGTGTACTCATAACCCAATGAGCACATGTGTACATCTTAGGTGAACCAACTGACAACAATGGCTTGTGAGACCGGCCACCGCCCCTCGTCGGGGTCTCGACTGTATACACTAGTCTACTGATGGAGTATCGATGCCCAGTCTCGAAACTCCCACGACTAGGGACCTTTTAAGGATGTGCTTATAGACTCCAGCTCTGACGTATATGATCGCCCTCATACTGCTGGTAGTCAAGCAAGAATCCTAGGGGCTCTATCAACGTGTAATAGCGACTCGTAAGGTCACCTAAAGCAGTACACGATGATAAAGATAAACCAGATAGCATACTATCATCTTGAGTAAGACTGTCCTACCGGGATAGGTCCTCCCTCAATCATTGCAATCACGTGCCTGTGATCCAATAATTGACTCTGAGGGCACTATCTCCAACAATGGCTCTCCAAACACAGCACGATATCAACCCCAATACCGGGAGAGACGAATCCTATCTAACCGTCACTATCTCCAAGTGCTTCGGGGAATGCACCCAACTACTACCTGTTTGCGCGACTCCATTGAGCCGTAGTAGGGTAGTAATAGAAGTACAGTGGGAACACACTCGAGGCAAAGTAGCAGTGTCAAGTCGACGGACTAAGCTGTACTCATGTCACGTGGTAACTGCTACCCGACGATAGGTATAATACCCACCAATAGTTCCCAACGAGTGTCCAGTGTACTCATAACCTAATGAGCACATGCATACTATCTCCAGTACGACGTACTAATGGCTGTGGGACAGACCATCTCCCCTGCTGGAATCAGAAGCATATACACTAGTCTACTCCAGAGTATCGATGCCCCGTCTCGATAATCCTACGACTAGGGAACTATATAAGGATGTTCTTGTGGATTACCCAGCCCCTACTTGTATGACTGCCATCACAACGCTGGTAATCAAGCAAAGATCCTAAGGGCTCTACTAATATATATAAGCGATATGCTAAAAGAAACACATGCACATATTGAAGTAGAAACAAACCAAGTAGCATACTACCATTTTGAGCAAGACTGTCAATACAACTGTGAATATCCTAAGCTTCTATTAAGTAATATACAAACCAGTACGATACAGTAATGGCCTCTAGGGCATATATCACTAACAATAACCGGATTATTAAATCAAGTGTTGATTTAATAATATGATATATATTATATTTGATATAATTATATCTTAACTAATATTATTTTCTCACTAATTATTCTTCATAATATATCTATCTATCTATACACACACACACACACACACACACACACACACACTTTTATGAAGCATGGCATGAAATTATTTTTGGAAAATAGAATAAAAGGTGGAAAAATAGGAGCATGTTGTGAAGTATGGGCTATATGATTTTTATATTATCCTTGACTCACTATTCAAGCATGGTTGCAATCTATTATTGCAAATAATTCCATGCTTGAATGAGCCATTTATTGATTACTTGAGTTATTTTTTTTCTTGAGTTACTCCCTAGCTTGCTCTGTTCCTCTTCTTCATGCCTCAAAACTCCAACCCCTCACATGTGATGTGAACAATAGAGTTTTGATTCAATTAGTGAGTAAACCAACACCCCTACTTCACCATCCTACACTTGATTAGCAATCAAGTTTAGTATGTTTCCTTAACTAAAGATTGTTTAGTGAAGAGGTAGCTTGAGCTAGAGGGACTTCGGGTGGATCGTCTTCGGCGCGAAGATCACGGAGGAGGTTCGTTCAAATTCGAAGAGGAGCCTAGTGGAGTCGCTTGGACTACAACCCGGAGCTTTAGAACAGAAGGACACGGTCATCAATGGTTGTAGCCATCTTCTTTTCTTTAGTTTTTCATATCATCATAGGTTAAACCCTAATTATTCTATTTAAGATCTTGGTTAGTCTAACTTAACACCTAAAAAATTAAAATTTGGCATGCTTGATGCTACTAAAACCTTGTTGTGGTGTTAAGGCAGACTTTCATGGTATCAGAGCCAACCTAGAACATTAGGGAAGGTCTTTACGATATTGAAGTGTTCGATCGGTTTTCGAAACCGCATTTTTTTGATGTTTCTGTCGAATTTTTCGAAAGTTGAAATTTTTGAGATTAAAAATATGTAGAAAAATGTGCAGGGTTTTTAATGGAGCCTAAAGAATTTAAGAACCCATCTTTTTCAAATGGCCGCAGAACCGCGTCCAAACCACAAGTTTGGCCGCGGTTCCGCCGCACTTTTGTAGAGATGTGGTATCATTTTTCTTTTGCTGCTCTAATTTGCAATTTGCTACTTTCTGGATGTTTTTAATGATTCTCAAGCTGTTGAGGTCTCTGGAATTTATGGAAGTTTGATAAACCGATCGAAATGTTTAACGTTGTATAGATCTTGATGATATGTGACACAATTGTTAGAATCTGGAATAATTAGTTTTGTGAAAACTAATTAGTATATTGTTAATCTAGTGTTTTAGTCTCGGTTTATCGGTTTCCACGGAGTTTTGATTCAGATCAAAACTCCGTCGCAATCGCGTATTGTACGCGAACACTCGCCGGGTAACTCTAGTAGACAGCCACGCCCCATAGCCGGACCAAGTGAGTGTAGGAGAACCCCGTTGCCAGAAAAACCCACTCGGGTGCTCGCGGCCACGGTATTCCGCCTTAGTGCACTTCGTCGACGGCATCGGGGGTGCGGCAATCTGCTAAAGTTTCCGACGAGTATTCGATAATGCAGTTGGGATTCCTGTTGAATTACCCGATTAAAGTAATTGAAAAGTGTTTTCAATTTGAGACTAAAATACAAGATTTATAGGTTAGGCATGAAATCCGGAATATGAGATATTCCGGGTTTATGATGTCTAAGGATATACGGATTCTAATTATTGTAGTTTTCCATTTCATTTCTGCGACCGTAAGTGTAGTTTGTGGGCTTTCCCGATCTCGTTGCTATATGTCAATGAAATTCAGGATACGCGTATTTACTTACGTTGATGACATGAGATGTTATGTGTTGCTGGTGATATGTTTTATTGGATCAACATGATTAAATAGCCGGGGATTTTATATGAGATGAGAGTTTTTTTTCATTCAAGTAAAATCTGTATGTAATATTCTTTTATTACGGCACCTCCGGGTTGAGGATCATGTCACCATTGATGTATATTATTTACTTTTCCACATTATGATAGACCCAAGGCGGGGAGCACAAGTAGCCGGCTTTTAGAGTCCAGTGGGAGACCATCTCAAAGAGTTGAGACTGGGTCTCCTAACTCTAGAATTGGTAGGGTTACTTGACGCTCTCGTAGGGGTCTAGGGATGTGAGTTTGGCTATTCATCATGCCGTGTTTTACATTAATGGCTAAATTTAAAACACGGACATCCTAGTATATCTAATATTTTATATGTTGCTTCTGCAGCTTTGTTCTGTGATGTGATCATATAACCGCGTGAGACGAATATTATATTATATATATGATATATAATGAACGTTGCTTATGTTTTGCACCCGCGCTAGTCCAGCCCCCGCTCTGCCGTTAGTTAAGTAACCTAACGGAGCATGACGGGCCCCGTGGCGAATGCGGATGGCATAAGCGTACGTTCTATTTTCGTTTCTTTTTCTGTGATGTTTAGGGAAATATTAAATGTTGGAATTTTGTTAATGAGATTAATGAAAAGAAAATAAACCTAAAGATGTTGTGGAATATGTATTTTATAAACAGGTAGCTCTAGTTCTTGCTTTGCATGGTGGTATTCCTTGTAGAATATCCAGCACCTCATTCGATGAGGAAAGAGCCGAGATCCCTTCACAGGGACTGACCTCTTTATCGAAACTAGAAAATGCTATAACTCACTCGTTCAGTTTTGATAGATGCACTAGTTCTTGTTTTGCATAGTGGCATTCCTTGTAGAATATCCAGCACCTCATTCGATGAGGAAAGAGCCGAGATCCCTTCACCGGGAGTGACCTCTTTAGAAAAACTAGCAAACGCTGCAAAACTATTCGATTTTTTTAAATGGAGACTAAAACACTTCAAATCATTAGATTCTACAACGATATCAAGTTCATTATGTTAAAGGTTTTTTTAAAAAACCAGCGTAGCCCTCCGTCATTTCAGATAAGTACTATTAAGTATTCGTGTTATATCTGTTGTCCTGCGTCAAGGCATAGTGTGCGGTAGCTGATTAGTGCTTATCTGCTAGCATGTGATGCGATTGGATTAGGGTAGTCGTACGACCTTGTTGGCCTGCGTCAAGGGTCGTGCTGGTGGGTTTAATTCAATCACGTAATGAACGGGTTAAACTTGACTAGCGGCATATGGTTTGCTGGCCTGCGTCAAGGTCATAGGACACTAAGGGTAAAAACAATTATCAGGAATTTCAAGTGTTGAAATTTGCAATGAGATTGATAACCTTCTATGCGATAGTTGGATCCCGATACCCATTGCTAGTAAGAGTTACTCCTGGGAGAGTTTTGCACTTTACAATTAGGTAATCCAGTAGGTATCTAAAAAGATGTCAACGGGGTTATGCCTCTAGGGAAACGAGGTTTATTTTAATTAGGTCCGTACGAAAGCACGGGGAACCTCCCTCGGAGTACCGACACTGGCCTGGCTGACCGGTTAGCGAACTTGTAGAATGTAATTAATCCTGGCTAATCTTACCTTTTATGGTTTGAAAGAAGATTTGATAAAAATAGTTGGAGCCATCCTGATTAGATAAAATAATAACCAATCTAATCTTGCAAAGAGCGCATGCAAAGTGATTATCCTTCTCTCTATCCTGGGAGTGACCAATGACACGTCTTAATCATGATAATAATATGGATGTATTGACCAAACCCGCCTTCATATCTAGGGCTGGGGAACGTTGATCCCGCTCTATCTTATGATTGTCATAAGTATGAGCAAGGAATGGGAAAATACCCGGATTCCCATGCCACCCGTACGAAGAAGAAGCATGCTGATGCATCTTCTTCGGGTGTGTTCGTTATCGAGAACTGTTTCTCAGTTTCCTCTACGTCCTAGGTATTAGATACCGAATCAGGATCCCACGTATGTAATTTGTTACATTGACTATAAAGAGGTAGAGAACTGGAAAAGGGTTATAAGTCCCTACAAGTAGGGAACAGAGCAATTGTTGCAGCCAAAGTATTTGGCGAATATCACTTTGTATTACCAACTGGTAATACATTGATTCTGAATGACTGTTACTGCGTGCCAAACAAGTTGTGCAGCATTATATAGGTTTCTTTATTAACTAAAGAATGATATAATCTCACATTAGAGGATAATGTTATGAACATTTTCCAAAATCAAGTATTGATTAGGTTTAGAACGTTGTGTAACGGTATATACGTTCTGAATCAAACTAAGGTTCTAAACATACAAAACACACACAAGAGGAATAGTTCAGAGATGAACTAAACCTTCTTGTGGCACTATAGACTAGGTCATATAAATAAGACAAGACTAGCTAAGTTTCATAAAAATGGATATTTGAATCCGTTAGAATTTACATCTTATTAAACTTGCCAGTCATGTCTCAAAGGCAAGATGACCAAAAATCCGTTTACTAGAAGCGGAGAAAGAGCTACTAAATTCTTAGGACCGATACATAGTGATGTTTGCAGTCCTATGTCTATATATGCCAGAAATGGTTTCTTGTATTTTATTACATTCATCGATGATCTCTTAAGGTTCGGACATGTGTTCTTGTTGAAACACAAGTCTGAAGCTTTTGAGAAATTCAAGGAATATAAGTGCGAAGTTGAAAACAAGATGGGCAAAAGTATTAAAGTCCTACGATTTGATCGGGGAGGAGAATACTTGAGCGGGGAATTCCGAGACTATTTATAAGAGAATGCGATTCTCTCTCAGCTTACTCCTCCATATACACCACAGCACAATGGTGTATCGGAGCGGAGGAATCGCATCCTATTTGATATGACGCGCTCTATGATAGGTACTGCTAAATTGCCTATTTCTTTTTGGGGTTATGCGCTTGAGACAACCGCTTACCTATTGAATCAAGTTCCATCAAAATCTGTGCCTAAAACACCATATGAGATATGGAGTGGAAAGAGACCATATCTTAAACGAGTTAAGATATGGGATTGTCCGGCCTATGTCAAAAGGCAAAATCCAGACAAGCTCATGGATAGGTCGGTTCTATGTAGGTTTGTATGATATCCAAAGAATTCTCATGGATATATCTTCTACCACCCTGAGGAACAAAAGGTGTTTGTTTCTCAATATGCCACATTTTTAGAAAAGGAATTTCTTGTAAAAGAAATTAGTGGTAATGAGGTAGAACTGGAAGATGTTCCAGATACACAAACTAAAACTGATGATTTAGTGGAACCAGAGGATCCAATAGTACCCGACGAACCTCAGCCACTCCGCAGATCTAGTAGGGTTCCTGTAATATTTCAAAAAAATAAAATATTATTTTTGGTAATTTTTATAATTTAATAATAAAATATTGAATATTTTAATAAAGCGGTATAATTAAATACCGATAAATTTTTGAAAATTTTTGAAAATTATAGAAATTACCTAAAAGAGGGTGTTTTATGTGAATTATGCAAATTTTATGTTTTTATGAATAATTATACACTAATGTAGTGCTAATCGCGATAAAAAAATCGCTAATCGCGCTTTAAGCGTATTTCGTGCAAACATGCACCATATCTTGCATTTTTACGACATGTTTTTGGGTGCATGACTTTTGTTTTGGGGTTACTATTGAGGTGAGAAAGAAAATGGAAAAGAAAAAGGAAATGAGTAAAGAATTAGGTATGGTTAAGAGAGAGAAAGAGAGGGTGAGCGGTTAAACTAGGACTAAGCTCCCATTCCTTCTCATTTTTCCCCACACATTCCTCTCCCCTCTCCACTTGTTGTTGCTGCTGCTGCTGCTTCTTCACCCTCCCCTCTTCATTCCCCACCCCTCTTCATGCTAAACACTTCAAAGCCCAAACCCCATGCTAAACACTTCAAAACCCAAACCCCATTTCACAAAAAAAGATGCACAAGTTCACTAGCTACCCTATGGACCACGAAATAGAAGATTTTGAGGAATTTGAGTAACTCAAGAAAATTCTTGAGTTGCCAAATGAGGTATTTTCTGAACCATAAGTTTAGTGTTTTCATTAATTTTACCCCCGTGTTAGATTAGAACCGATATTGAGTGGTTTTGTGGACTTAGAAGAATTCTAGTTACGGTTAAAGGAATTTGAGAGTTGTGATGTGCAATTAAGCTCAGTAGAGACCACACAAACCCCCTAGTGCTAGCATTCAGGCCTAAACCAGAGACTATAAACCCGGAATACGGATTAAGAAAAGACGATATCAGAAATTTGTGGATTCTGTGAGGGTTAATTGAAATCTGCTAACACACGGAGCCTCTGAAAATTATTTTGCAAGGGAAGTGATACATGCAGGCACCTAGGAAGCTACCACCAAAACCCCAGCCCCTGAATCCTTTACGAGGCCGCAAATTGTGGCCAGTCCTGAGCCTTTTGGTCTCGTTCTTGTTCTGTGGTCTCCTCATCAGTAAATTAGACCCCTGGCATATGTAAATTTGACCAATTTGACCTACGGTAAAATATGGGACCTTTTTCCTGAGTTGCTGTTTTGATTCGGGGTTTCGTTTTGCGTATTTTGAATTTTGGATTCTCGTATTTGTGTTTTACCTCGATCACTTGACGTTTGTACGACAAAATCGAGGGTTGTTTGATGGTTTTGAAAGCGCAGTCCATAGGTTCTAACCTATAGGCCTTAGCGTGTCGTTTGTTTTTCTCGATGTGATTTTAAGGAGCTTATGCGATTGTGTTATCTTGTAGGTACCTTCTCTAGGGCTTCATACGAGGAAGAAGATGAAGGTGACATCGACGCCGAGGTTTGGCTCAGTAGGAGTTCCCACTGCGTTTTGATCACTACCCTACCACGGCTCTACTGAGTCGTGCAAACTGGTTTTGGTTGGGTTCAGTCCCGAGCCACATGGAGGCAGTGAGCGATTGTCGGGGATTCGCCTCTCCCGGTATAGGGAGTCGATATCGCACTGTGATTCGATTGGTCAGGACCATAAGTCCTTAGCCAAGGCACTTGGGATTTACTGATAGGTTGGTCAGTATTTTTCTGGATTGGTCCTGAGCCACATCGGCACGACTTATCAGGTTATTAGGGTCTGATGTTCACCATCCTCTAGACCCGGTATGCGATACACTTTGACGAAGAGATCGGACTGTACGGATATTGTCACGGATAAGCTCAGTAGGAGTTCGGACGAGCTTGCTCGTCGGCCTTCCTTTTCGACAGGTTCCTGGGCAGCCGTTACGTGCAGCTAGTACCGCTGACGTGCTTGTGGTTAAACCCACTGCCAGAGTACTGTCGAGACTTTAGAGTCCCACACAGAGGGTATCCCTGATCCAGGCAAAACGATGTAGTAGCCGTATTGGATACGTGCAGGGTTCGATCGATTGATGTACTTGGTACTCGGATTTTCGATCGGACAGTTTGTAATACTAGCTGGCTCGGTTTTGAGCCGGATTATTAAATCAGGTATTGATTTAATAATTTACGTATATGTATTTCGATATATATATTCTATTATTACGTTCTTCGTGTTATTCTATCTCTTTTGGGCGTTCGGATTTTTATCCGATTGCCGGTATATTTGTACAGTAGACTGAAATCCGTATTTACTATAGATTTCCTTCTAGAAGGTGGCCACCTCATTTTGGATTTTCCATTTATTTCATAAATGGAAATGAGGTGTAAAGTGAAGGGTATGGGAGGAAAAGAGGTGACCATGCTTCAATAGTGGTCAAATGAATTTATAATTCGTTTTGGAGTTACTATTGAAGCATGGTTGCTAATTGTTTAATGAAAGAATTTTTACACAAAACCTATGTGTGTATTTTCTCTTTCATGCTATGGTTCAATATTTCTTGAGCTCCCATTTTTCTCTCAAGTTCCTCCCTCCTCTAGCTTTGCTCCACCTTCATCTTCTTCCTCTTCACTAACATTCTCATGTGTTGAGAAACAAGTGAAGAGGTTAGAAAAGAGATAGCTAACACTTAGACAACCCCACTACATCCTAGACCACTTGGACTAGCATCCCAAATTCACTAGTTGCTCTTTTGACATATTAAAAAGAGCTAGAGCCATGGATCATATTCCCCGGGTGGATCATCTACGACAAAGGGAGGCCAGAGAACAAGCTAGATCCCGATGGACCAATGGAGCCGGATTTGGAGTTCAAGCATGTTCACGGCGCTTGCTTGGAGCTAAGGATGAAGAAAGAAGACCGAAGGACTTGGATCGTTTGGTGAGTTTTCTACCAGAGTAGATAGCGCTTCTTCTTTTTCTATGTAGGTTTTATGGAAAGATCCGGTTAGGGTTTAGTCTAGTGTCATGTTTTTGTTCGTTTTGAAATTTTTTTTCCGCATTTCGCCACGAAAGATGGACGGGGCACTAGGGTAACCCTTCATGGTATCAGAGACACCCATAAAACCTATACTAGCTTGTTTAAACGTGTTTAGAATAACGATCGACTGAAAATTTCAAAAACTACATTTCAAATCATGAGTTTTCGGTCGATTTTTAAACGTGCTCGAAAAATCAATTTTATGGTCCCAGAAAATCATGCAGGCTTTTTTAAGAACCCTGAAGAAATTTGGTCACGTGTTCCCTCCAAACCGCCGCGGATCCGCCGCGCAAACCCGTATTGGCGGCGCTTCCGCGGCCGTTTTGGGGCCCACGTGAACAAAATTTCTTCTGGGCCTCTTATTTTTGGAAATTGTGGTTTCTGAAATAATTACCTTTTGGGCCCAGATTTGTTACAGTGTTGGTTTAATACTTGGGGCCCACTTAGAATGTTTAGTCGATCGTAATTGTAAAATATGAATTTTATTTTCAGTACATTCACTTTTATCTGTGACCGGGAATGTCACTCGATCGGTAAAACTCGTCTGACTGCTATATGTTCTTTTGGACGGGTTTTGCGAACGTGACATTCGCGTTGATGTTGTGTGCTTGTGCTGTGATTGTGGTTGGATTGTCGTGGTGGATATCATGTGGTGCATTGTTAGAAATACAGTTTATAATTCATTTGTACATTTGTTATTGCCGGGCGAGCGTCCGACATGTGGACTGCCGTCTTTTCCGTTTGTATATTATTTTGGGGCACGACCGGGCTGAGGTCGATGTCACCGGTTGTATATATTTTTTTAATATTCTGTATTAGGATTACCCCACGGCGGAGTGCACGGATAGACGGGTTCTAGAAGGCAACAAGTCTGCATCTCATGGCATCGAGACGGAGGAGGCTTCATACTCATGGCGCTGAGACGGAGGGGCTTTCATTCTAGAACAGGAGGGCTATTCGCCGCACTCATGGGGGGTACAGGTTTTCATTGCACAAGCTATCCACACGACCGGATTGTCGGGTTTTTTTTGTGGCTCAAAAGAAACCCGGGGCTCCAAGATTATCCATCATTCTATATTATTATCTGTGATGTTGTTTATTATCATGCCTGGGATGAATGTTATAAATATTTATATATATACTAGTAGATGTTGTATATGTTTTGCACCCGCGCTAGTCCAGCCCCCGCTCTGTCGTTAGTTAGGTAACCTAACGGGTGATGACGGGGCCTCGTGGTGAATGCGGAAGGCATATACGTACATTTTATTTTCGTTCTTTTCTGGTGTGATAGGTTACAAATTGATGGGACCGCATTAATTTTTATTAATGCAAGATAATAAACCTAAAAGATGTTGTTGTAACCAAGCTTTAAAAAATGACATTACAGACGTTCTCTTTTGCTTTGAATAGTGGTATTCAGTTTGGAATATCCTGCACCTCATTCGACGAGGCAAGGGCCGAGATCCCTTCACCGGGGTGACCCCTTGAGCAAAATTTTGCGTCAGGGTAATAACTTCACTATAGTCGATTACTTTTTGCTTTGCACAGTGGTATTCAGTTTGGAATTTCCTGCACCTCATTCGACGAGGAAAGAGCCGAGACCCCTTCACAGGGAGTGACCTCTTTAGCAAAGGTTTTGGCTACTATATATTTCTAAAACAACTCAGGTTCCTTCAACAATATCAAGTTCCTTACGTTAACGGGTTTTTCGCCAAAAACCCAGCCGTAGCCCTCCGTCATTTCGGATAGAAACACATTGTATTCATACGGTGTTTGTTGGCCATAGTCAAGGCATCGTGTATGGTAGCTGTATGATTCTTATCCGTAGCATAGATAAAATGCATTGGTTCAGGACAGTCGTACCATCTTGTTGGCCAAAGTCAAGGGTGCGTGCGGGTGGGTCTAAATCAATCAGGACAATGACAGGTAGAACTTGACTTGCGCGTTATGATTTGTTGGCCAAAGTCAAGGTCATAAGCGCTTGGGGCAAAAACCACATCGGGAGTTTCAAATATACATGAAACTTGCAGATTTAGCATACCTTCTAGAGTGTGGTGACTAGGGTGGATTCCATCTAGTGCATCACACAATGATAGTTGGATCCTGATACTACTGATGAGTAGGATTACTCTCGGGAGATTATCACACTTAACAATCAATGCTATAAACCAAGTAGGTGTCTAGAAAGGTGTTAGCGGGCTACGCCTCCAGGGAAAAGAGGTTATTTAATTAAGGAACTTCGCGAAAGCGTTAGAAAACCTCCCTCGAAGTAGCAACACCGGCCTGGCTGAAAGGTTAAGCAAGTATTGTGACGTGCGATTAATCCTGACTAGTTCTTCTTTTAGGATTTGAGGAAGAATTTGAGGAAACAGTGGGAGCCATTCTGATTAGATAAATTAATAACCAATCTAATCTTGCAAGGGCGCACGCTGAGTGTTTTCCCTCTCTCTCTCCAGGTAGCAACCATTTCACGCCCTAATCAAGATAATAAAATGTATCGCTTGACCGATCTGAATTCTTATTCGGGGCTGGGAAACGTCGGTTCGGCTCTAACTTACGACAACAGTCATAAGTATGAGCAAGGGAAAGAGGAAAGTTTGAATTCCTCAATAAACCCATCGAAGAAGAAACATATTGTTGCATCTTCTTCAGGTGTTCTTGTAGTTGAGAACTGCTTTTCGGTCAGTCCTACCTCCTGGATAGTAGATACCGGATCAGGATCTCATATCCGCAATTTATTGTAGGGACTAAGAAAAAGTAGGATAGTTCGACCTGGTGATATGTCCCTCAGAGTAGGGAACGGAGCACAAGTTAATGTTGCGGCTGTCGGTGAATATCACCTTGTGTTGCCAAATGGCAATACTATGATTTTGAACAATTGCTACTATGTACCTTCCATGTTATGCAACATAATATCAGTTTCTTTACTTGATAAAGATGGATATAACTTTGTTCTTGATAAAAATATCATGAACATCTACCGTCATAAGGTATTGGTTGCAGAAGGTACACTGTGTAATGGTATCTATGTTCTACATCAGAACACGGTTCTCAATATACAAAACAAACCCAAGAGGAAAAGTTCAGATACGAACCAATCCTACTTGTGGCATTGTAAACTTGGTCATATCGGAGAGAAAAGACTGAGTAAGTTACATTAAGATGGATATTTGAACACGTCCGAATTTTCATCCTATGAAACTTGTCAATCCTGTCTCAAAGGAAAGATGACCAAATCTTCCTTAACCGGAGAAGGAGAAAGAGCAAGAGAGCTCTTGGGACTCATACACAGTGATGTGTGTGGTCCAATGTCTACATATGCGAAGGGTGGGTTCTCGTACTTCATCACATTCACTGATGATCTCTCTAGGTTCGGATATGTGTATCTTATGAAACACAAATCTGAAGCTTTTGAGAAATTCAAAGAATTTAGAAGCGAAGTAGAGAACCAGATTGGAAAAAGTATCAAGATCCTCCGATCTGACAGAGGGGACAGTAATTAAGTACGGAATTCAGGGATTTTCTAAAAAAGAGTGGCATTCTCCCACAGCTTACTCCTCCGTATACACCATAGCACAATGGCGTGTCGGAGCGGAGGAACCGTACCCTATTAGATATGGTTCGCTCCATGATGAGTAATGCCTAGTTACCTCTTTCTTTCTGGGGGTTTGCTCTTGAATAAACAGCATTCATATTGAATAGAGCGCCATCTAAATCAGTGCCTACCACTCCATATGAAGTATGGACTGGGAAGAGACCATGTCTTGATTACATTAAGATATGGGGATGTCCTGCTTTTGTTAAAAAGCAGAATCCAGATAAACTCGAGGCAAGGTCTGTATTGTGCATGTTTGGTGGATACCCTAAGCATTGCAAGGGATATCTATTCTACCACACTGAGGAACAGAAGGTGTTAGTATCTCGCCACGCTACCTTTTTAGAAAGGGAATTTCTTGCAAAAGTAATTAGTGGGAGTACGGTAGAATTAGAAGAAATTCAGGAACCACAAACTATAGCAGATGATTTGGAAGAACCCTTAGATTCAGTTATACCCGACGAACCTCAGCCACTCCGCAAATCTAGTAGGATTTCTCATCCGCCCGAGAGATACTACGGTTTTCTCATAGATGGGGATCGAGAGGATTGCATCTTGGAAGAATATGATCCTACTAGTTTCAAGCAGGCCATTATCAGTAGGGACTCTGATAAGTGGCTAGATGCTATGCAATCTGAAATGGAGTCCATGTACACCAATAAAGTGTGGACCCTGGAAGTTGCTCCACCTGGGGTAAAACCCGTTGGATGCAAATGGATCTACAAGAAGAAACTTAGTGTAGATGGGAAGGTGGAAACCTATAAGGCTAGACACGTTGCAAAAGGTTCTCGTCAAAGACCAGTAGTGGACTATGACGAAACCTTTTCTCCAGTGGCTATGCTCAAATCCATTAGGATCCTGCTTGCCATTGCTGCCTTCCATGACTAGGAGATCTGGCAGATGGACGTAAAAATGACTTTTCTAAACGGAAGTTTAGAAGAGTGCGTTTATATGGATCAGCCAGAAGGTTTTATAGACAATGGGAGCAGCGGGACAGTGGGCAAGTTACTCAAATCCATTTTTGGATTAAAGCAAGCATTGCGGAGCTGGAACATCTGTTTTGATGAGACAGTCAAGGACTTTGACTTCATCAAGAACGAAGAAGAGCCTTGTATTTATAAGAAGATTGTAGGACGAACTGTCGTGTTCCTAGTCTTGTACGTGGACGACATTCTTTTGATAGGAAATGACATTCCTACGCTATAATTGGTCAAGCTATTCTTATTGTAAGTGCACGGCGGCGCCCCGGCCGTCAATCCGACGGCCAAATGCGGAAGCGGTGATAAACTTTAATTTTGCAAACTAGCAAACCGGCACCACCGCGCACTAAAACCCAGATCGAACCAATAACTAGTCCTAGCTAACTACAAGATGGGGAAGAGAGATATACCGACTGATCCAAGTCCTCCGGTCTTCTCGTCGTCGTCCCGATCTCCCGCGGAATGTCCTGGCTCCACCTCGTCGCCGGAAGTGCACCACATCGCCTACATCTTTTACGGGCTCCTACCTCAATGCCGAGGCAACTCGGGCACGAAGCTGGCAAGTCGACGTGCCCAAGATTTGCTGTAGAATATAGTGTGGATTACTATGTCTCTTTTTGGGGTTGTAGGAATTGCCATATAGGTGGAGGAATGATACAATCTCATGGAGATGGAACTTGTGGGATTTTTCCAAGAGCAAAAGAGCAAAAATCCCACACTAAAATTTTGGACAGCCCCTAGCCTTTCTTGGCCGGCCATGGCATGGTGGAATGGAGAGAATGAGAGAGGGAGTTTGTGAAAAAGAGATAGCCACAAGAATAATGCTAGTGAGAGGAATGGTCATCATGCAAAGAAATGATCACTAGCAAAACCATACTCCATCAACTAATCAACAACCATGATTGCTACAAAAAGTCAAGCAATCATGAACCATCATCATATCCAAAGTCAAGCACTCATGAAAACTATCATGAAGCAAAAAGTCAAGTCAATGGATGGTGCACCATCATGATCCAATAAAATGCAAAGAACACCATCCACAAGTACTTATTTGCACAAATGCAAATAAGCCCTCCTCCATCAATCTTCGGCCAATGAAGGATACAAATGAAAATGGCCGAAACGGAAAGCAAACTGGCAACTCCAGAAAACTGGTCCCGTAATAAATTACAGGAAAAACCCCGATACTGTGCATACACACCCGCATTTGTATTCCGACTGAATACAAATGCAATGAGACAAAATCTACACTGTACCATACTAGGATCCGGCTTAAACCAAAGCCGGCTAGTAATATCTGTCCGATCCTGATCCGTGCAATACCGCACGTATCTGATCGAACCCTGCCATATCTCCATACGGCCTCTAGTACAAACTGTCCGATCCTGATCCGTGCAATACCGCACGTATCTGATCGGACCTTGCCATATCTCCATACGGCCTCTACAGCTTTTCGCCCGAAACTTGAGTAACTGAATGTGGGGGACTCTAAAGACTCGTCAACACCTTGGTTGTGGATTTAACCACTAGCACGTCAGAGGTATAAGCCAATACGTAACGGGCTACCAGGTATTGACTAAAAGGGACGTCTGTGAGCGAACTCAGCCTGACAACCCTACTTAGCCTGTCAGTGACAATATCCGTACAGTCCGGTCCGTTCGTCTATGAGCATCGCATGGCGGGCCTAGGGGGTTGGTAAAAGTCAGACCCCCAAAAGCGGTACAAGTCGTGTCGGAGTGTAGCCCAGAACACCCTGAGATACTACTGGAATACCTACCAGTAAATCTCCTTGCCTCGGCCGAGGGCTTCGTGTAATGGCTCTCCTAGACACAGCGCGACCTTACCCCCAATACCGGGAGAAACGAACCCCTGAAGATACGCTCACTGCCTCCATGTGGCTCGGGACTGTACCCAACTAAAACCTGTTTGCACGTCTCCTTTGAGCGTGGTAGGGTAGTAATCAAAGTACAGTGGGAACTCACACGAGACAAATGACAATCCTCAGGTCGATGAACTAACCTGTACACATGTCACCTGGGAACTGCTATCTGACGTCTCGTATAAGACCAACTAGCATGTTCCCGGCGAGTCCTGTTCGGTGTACTCATAACCCAATGAGCACCTGTATACATCTTAGGTGATCCAACTGACACCAATGGCTTGTGAGACCGGCCACCGCCCCTCGTCGGGGTCTCGACTGTATACACTAGTCTACTCTGGAGTATCGATGCCCTGTCTCGAAACTCGCACGACTAGGGACCTTTTAAGGATGTGCTTATAGACTACCAGCTCCCACGTATATGATCGCCCTCATACTGCTGGTGGTCAAGCAAGAATCCTAGGGGCTCTACCAACGTGTAATAGTGACCTGTCAGGTTACCTAAAGCAGTACACGATGATAAAGGTAAACCAGATAGCATACTATCATCTTTAGTAAGACTGTCCTACCGGGATAGGTCCTCCCTCAATCATTGCAATTACGTGCCTGTGATCCAATAATTG
Organism: Agapanthus africanus; assembly: GCA_030015575.1. Taxonomy (NCBI): domain Eukaryota; kingdom Viridiplantae; phylum Streptophyta; class Magnoliopsida; order Asparagales; family Amaryllidaceae; genus Agapanthus; species Agapanthus africanus. Next base: position 497,423,977 of record JASDDO010000019.1, on the reverse strand, counting down.
ACTCTGAGGGCACTATCTCCAACAATCTCCCACTTGCACTCAAGGCTAATTATTACGATGTCGCATGCTCACAGCCCGTGTGATACCGAACACCCAACTCCTCTACTAGTCAGTCTCACAAAACTCGTTTGTGAAACTATTGCGTTCGAGGAATAGCCTCAGTGAGTGGATCCGCTTTGATGTTTCTTTCTATTTCTCTCTATATCTCATGTTCGCGGAGAAAGCCATCTCCCGAAAAGAGCAATACCTGTCTTAGAATATGTCTGGATGTCTGATGGGACCTAGCTCATAAATGAACTCCAAATCCAAACTTCTTAGACTGTATCGACAACTGAACTTAATCAGTATCCTGCGCCATGCCTCCCTCAGTATTGCCTTGGACCACCTGTCCAAAATACTGCCCCTCGTCAGAAGGAAAACTATAACTCTGACAACCTCCTTGTCGTCCAGGTCACCTTGGAAGCCTGGAATGATAACCGTCTCCCGAATGAGGCTGTCGTTATCATATCCATAGAACATCCACTTATGCTCTAATGCTGCTTCCGACTGTTTCTCCAGGATAGGATCAATGACAACTTATTGCATGTAGTGCAAGAACAACATCTGGTGTGGTACTTGACATCTCATGATTGATTCAATTGCCTGAGCAAGTGATCTGCCAATCATGCACATCCCTCTCCACTTTAGTCTGTAAGACACCTCTAGAGAGGGTGACTCCATCACCTGCAGGTACACTACCGTGCCAGGAGTCGTCCATTCTAAATACTCTAGAATGCTGTCTAAGTACCCTGATTGGGAAACTACCCAATTCTAGATCTAAAACCATAGATCTAGTAACCAGTATGTCAGATATAATATCCAAGTCCCATGTGGAGAAACCACTGTGTGATGACCAAAGTATAACCGATCGTAGTATAGGAATATCACTTCCTACTCTGTGTATGTCATCCAAATACCAGGACATCACACCCTACTACCTTCTCAACAGATCCATCCCCTATTCTGATGAAGTCAAACCTATGACTGTCACATCAGAAATTGATGATCTATCTCCGCTATATCTGCTTTAGTCTATAAATAGACATAAGCTGCCTGTCCACCAATGCTTCCGCTGCTCCCACTGACTACGACAACCCTCTGGCAAAGTCATATAAACGTACACTTCTAAAGCAAGTTTAGAACGACGCTATACTCATCCTCCTGCCGGGTCTCACAGTCAGGAACAACAGCAATGGCAAGTGTGGGTAAACAAGAACTTCCCTGTCACCGTCCTTGAGGCTACCGGAGTACCTCTCGGGTGCTTGAAGTTACCCACCTTATCTGCGGAGTGGCCAATGGAATGTCAATCCAGATTGAATCTTTAGGTTCCTATCAAATCTTCAGTAATCGTTTGTGGTTCTGGAATCATTTCCAGTTCTACCATAATCCCACTACTGTTTTCTGAAAAAATATCCATTTTTAATAAAACTGTGGCGAGTCTAGAACAATATCGCTATTGATCTTCCAGATGGTAGAAAGTCAACCCTCGTCATAGCCTGGGTCAACCCACAAACAGCCATTACAGAAAACGTGCCTTGAGTTATCCAGAGTCTGGTTTTAATCATAAGCCAGACAACTCCCCGTACCTTAACATCGTTAAGATATGAACTGTTCTATATCCAATATAGAACCAGAGGCACTGATTTAATTGAACCAGATTCAAAACATGCAGCTGTCTCCAGTGCATGTCAACTAAATGGAAGGAGGCCAATCAGCGTTACTCAACTTAGGAATGCTTCCAATTATGAGTAACCTGAAAGAGAAGCAAGTTCTCTTTATCATTACTATCAACTGAATACCATACACAAGTATCTACATCTTCGATCACTTTGAAGAATCCCGATACTTGCAATACCTGGTTCTTTGCTTTATTCAAATACCTATAACTTCTTAAAATTCGGACCCTGTGTTTCCACGAAACACCTGTCTAAAAACTAGAGAAGTCATAAGTAAACCGAATATAGTATGAGGACCAACCCCTCTGTCCTGATGGACCCTGGACAACATACAATACTCTGTATAAGTCCCTTGAGTTTGATAACTCAATCACTGTGTGTCGTAGGTTGAAAACTGTACTTATGGTTAAGAAGAATAACACCGCTGTTTAATGCTCCTTACCTAACCATCCACTGATATAGGTAAATGTCATAGACATAATTTAAAAAAAAAGGTATATCTCACTCTATGAAAATAGACGTACAGATATATCAATTTGAAATTGGTGCACAACAGCGGATATTCAAAACCAAATATTTGCCAACCAGCAAACAACCCAGGTGATTTCCTCAAATATCATCGATTTACAACGAATCCCGATATAATGAGGATGATCACCCAATTACCAATAACTTACTCCCACTCATCATCCGTAAAACCATACAGATGTGAGAATCATACCTGGTAAATACATACCCTGGAGTAAGGACTAATTAGGAAATCAGTTTTCCTTTAACAGTACACAGTGAAAATGAAACATTGAAATGTTTCGATGAGGTATCCCGGTATTCCTAGTAATGCCTCTTCCAGATTCACGACTGTAACCGTATAATTCTTTGCCACCTCTCCAAATCCCTTTTTATATGTCTTTAGTCATTACCTTCTGCACACCCCTTAGGCCAAATGGTTTTCTTCCTTCCCTACCGTTCGGCACCAGCCTATGGTTTGGAAGAAGACTATCCAATAAGCATAATGGGTGTACTGTCCTGATCCTAGGAGCACCCGCAATGCGAGAGAAGGTGAAGATAAAAGACAACCGAATAAACCTTATTCCTATTTCTCCTGAACCAGAATCCATCCCCGAACTGGAACAAGTTCCTTTCGAGTTCGTATATAACCATACGATGGAGTATCCAATAAACTGTGGATCTTCATAGTGATACGGAGTGTCCTTGAGAAATACAAAGGTGATGTGGGAGTGGTAATGAAATACTTGGTTTGGTCGTGAATATCAGTCGCAATTTACTTTGCCCTCTTACTAATCCCTTGCTCTGTCTTAACTTAATACCTTCTATACACCATCGTTAGGCTAATTGGTTTTCTTCATTCCCCACCGTTCGGCACTAGCCTAAGGTTTGGAAGAAGACTATCCAATTTGCGTAATAGGTGTACTATCTCCTAAACCAAGGAGTACTCGTAACCCGAGAGAAGGTAAAAGGAAAAGACAACTGAATAGTCCTATCCGTTTCCTCCAGAACCTGAAACCATCCTCGAATAAATCTCTTCGAGTTCGTATATAACCATACGATGGTTTTGTCCAATGGAAGTGGACGTTCGTAGTAATACGGGGTGTCCTGGAGAAAAGGGTAAAAGTAGGAGTGGCAATGAGGTTTGCAACTCTGATAATCCAAAAGCCAGTGTTTAAGAAGGTTCGGTCAACTTGGTCTCTGAGTCATAGTCTTAGGGTCGGGTCAATGGTCACTGCCAAAGAGAGAGAGAGAAAAGAAACACTCAGCGTGCACTCTAACTTAGATCAGAATGGTTACCAATTTATCTAATCTGGAAACCTCCCACTGTACCGTCAAATTCTCCTCCAAACCTGAAAGAAGAATTAGTCGGGATCACCCGAGGAGTAAACCAACTCATCAGTGGGAATCGGGATCCAACTATCATCGCATGATAACGTGACGGAATCTGCTCACGCTATCACACTCCAGAAGGTATGCGCATATCTGGCAAGTTTCAGTTCTTTTGAAACTCCCGATGTGGATTTTTACCCCATGCTCTTATGACCTTGGCGTGAGGTCAAAATATCATAAGTCACATGTCAAGTTCTACCCATCATTATCCAGGTTAATTTGAATCCACCCGTACATACCCTTGACGTAGGCCAAAATAGTAGTACGACTGTCCCAAACCAACGCATCTATCTATGCAACAGATAAATACCCGGCAGCTACCAAACACTATGCCTTGGCGTGAGGTCAAAATACATAGCTTGAATACTGCCAAATATTTAACTGAAATGATGGAGGGCTACGAATGGTTTTTGGCGAAAACCTTTAACGTAATGAACTTGATATCATTGAAGGAACTGATAGCTTTTAAAAAATATAGTGACGGAAACCTTTGCTAAAGAGGTCACTCCCGGTGAAGGGATCTCCGCTCTTTCCCCGTAGAATGAGGTGCAGGATATTCCAACTGAATACCACGGTGCAAAGCAAAAGTAATCGGCTATAGTGAAGTCATTGCCCTGACGCAAACTTTTTGTCCAAGGGGTCACTCCCGGTGAAGGGATCTCGGCCCTTGCCTCGTCGACTGAGGAGCAGGATATTCCAACTGAATACCATGATGCAAAACAAAAGAGAACGTCCTTGCAATAACAGCTTTTTGAAAAATGTTCCAACAACATCAGATTAGGTTTGTTTTAACTTGCATTGATCCGTATCAACGCAGTCCCATCAATTGATCACACCACAAAGAACGAAAATATACTGACGTACGTATATGCCATCCGCATTCGCCACTGGGTCCCGTCATTACCCGTTAGGTTAGCTAACTAACGACAGAGCGGGGACTGGACTAGCGTGGATGCAAAACATATACAACATCTACTAATATATATACCAATATATTATATTCGCTCAAGACGTGATAAAATGCAACATCACAGAAATGTACAGCATCACAGAACAATACAGATATCTGGGATCCCCGGGTTTCACAGAGCCACTGAAACCCGACGTTCCCCTGGTCGTGTGGATAGCCTGTGCAATGAAATCCTAGACCCCTACGGGCGCGGCAAGTCACCCGCCAAAACCTGAAGCGAGGCATCCCCTTTCAGCTCCGTGAATGGACCACCCAGCACTTCACGGAATCCGGTAACTTGGGCACCCCTCCTGGGTCAACCTGTACCCCCTACGAGTGCGGCGAATAGCCCGCCAATTCTAGAGTAAAGCCCCTTCCGTCTCAATGCCATGAGATGCGGGCTCGTTGCCCTCCAGAACCCGGCTATCCGTGCACCCCTCCGCGGGGCAATCCTAGTACAGAAAGTAAAATATACATACAATGGGTACATCGACCGCAACCTGGCCGTGCCCCAAAATAATAATACAAACAGGCAGTGACGGCAGTCCACATGTCGGACGCTCGCCCCGCAATATCAAATGTACATAATACAACCAAAAACTATACTAGCATTGCAACCAGGCTATCCCCACGACCAATCCGCAACATCACAGCAATGTACAGAACATCAACGTGAAAGTCACGTTCGCAAATCCGTCTAACCGGGCTATAGCAGTTAGACAGGATTTACCGATCAAGTGACATTCACGGTCGCAGATATAATGTAAATACTGTGAACTAATGTGTTTAAAATATCCGATCGATCAAATTTTCACAAGTGGGCCCCAAGTACTACTGTAGCACATCAAGAAATTCTGGGCCCAAAATTAATATTCCAAAAACCCTATTTTCAACCCAGAAAGCAACTGATGAAATTTGATGCAGTGATCTCAACATAGTGCGGCGAAACCGCGGCCTAAAGGGGGGTTTGGCCGCTGTTCCGCTCTCCCATTGTGGAGTCACCGTATCGAATTTCTACAGTGTTCTTAGAATTTCCAGTACATCACTTTTCTACAACCTGAAAAATTTTTCGAGACCAGAAAATTTCGACAGAAAACTGATGTGTAGGAAAATACGGTTTTTGGGATTTTGGTCGATCGGAAATGTAAACACATTAAACAAAGCTAGACTAAGTTAATGGTGAGGCTCTGATACCACTGTAAGTGCACGGCGGCGCCCCGGCCGTCAATCCGACGGCCAAATGCGGAAGCGGTGATAAACTTTAATTTTGCAAACTAGCAAACCGGCACCACCGCGTACTAAAACCCAGATCGAACCATTAACTAGTCCTAGCTAACTACAAGATGGGGAAGAGAGATATACCGACTGATCCAAGTCCTCCGGTTTTCTCGTCGTCGTCCCGATCTCCTGCGGAATGTCCTGGCTCCACCTCGTCGCCGGAAGTGCACCACATCGCCTACATCTTTTACGGGCTCCCACCTCAATGTCGAGGCAACTCGGGCACGAAGCTGGCAAGTCGACGTGCCCAAGATTTGCTGTAGAATATAGTGTGGATTACTATGTCTCTTTTTGGGGTTGTAGGAATTGCCATATAGGTGGAGGAATGATACAATCTCATGGAGATGGAACTTGTGGGATTTTTCCAAGAGCAAAAGAGCAAAAATCCCACACTAAAATTTTGGACAGCCCCTAGCCTTTCTTGGCCGGCCATGGCATGGTGGAATGGAGAGAATGAGAGAGGGAGTTTGTGAAAAAGAGATAGCCACAAGAATAATGCAAGTGAGAGGAATGGTCATCATGCAAAGAAATGATCACTAGCAAAACCATACTCCATCAACTAATCAACAACCATGATTGCTACAAAAAGTCAAGCAATCATGAACCATCATCATATCCAAAGTCAAGCACTCATGAAAACTATCATGAAGCAAAAAGTCAAGTCAATGGATGGTGCACCATCATGATCCAACAAAATGCAAAGAACACCATCCACAAGTACTTATTTGCACAAATGCAAATAAGCCTTCCTCCATCAATCTTCGGCCAATGAAGGATACAAATGAAAATGGCCGAAACGGAAATGGCCGAAACGGAAAGCAAACTGGCAACTCCAGAAAACTGGTCCCGTAATAAATTACAGGAAAAACCCCGATAATGTGCATACACACCCGCATTTGTATTTCGACTGAATACAAATGCAATGAGACAAAATCTACACTGTACCATACTAGGATCCGGCTTAAACCAAAGCCGGCTAGTAATATCTGTCCGATCCTGATCCGTGCAATACCGCACGTATCTGATCGAACCCTGCCATATCTCCATACGGCCTCTAGTACAAACTGTCCGATCCTGATCCGTGCAATACCGCACGTATCTGATCGGACCTTGCCATATCTCCATACGGCCTCTACAGCTTTTCGCCCGAAACTTGAGTAACTGAATGTGGGGGACTCTAAAGACTCGTCAACACCTTCGTTGTGGATTTAACCACTAGCACGTCAGAGGTATAAGCCAATACGTAACGGGCTACCAGGTATTGACTAAAAGGGACGTCTGTGAGCGAACTCAGCCTGACAACCCTACTGAGCCTGTCAGTGACAATATCCGTACAGTCCGGTCCGTTCGTCTATGAGCATCGCATGGCGGGCCTAGGGGGTTGGTAAAAGTCAGACCCCCAAAAGCGGTACAAGTCATGTCGGAGTGTAGCCCAGAACACCCTGAGATACTACTGGAATACCTACCAGTAAATCTCCTTGCCTCGGCCGAGGGCTTCGTGTAATGGCTCTCCTAGACACAGCGCGACCTCACCCCCAATACCGGGAGAGACGAACCCCTGAAGATACGCTCACTGCCTCCATGTGGCTCGGGACTGTACCCAACTAAAACCTGTTTGCACGTCTCCTTTGAGCGTGGTAGGGTAGTAATCAAAGTACAGTGGGAACTCACACGAGACAAATGACGATCCTCAGGTCGATGAACTAACCTGTACACATGTCACCTGGGAACTGCTATCTGACGTCTGGTATAAGACCAACTAGCATGCTCCCGGCGAGTCCTGTCCGGTGTACTCATAACCCAATGAGCACCTGTATACATCTTAGGTGATCCAACTGACACCAATGGCTTGTGAGACCGGCCACCGCCCCTCGTCGGGGTCTCGACTGTATACACTAGTCTACTCTGGAGTATCGATGCCTTGTCTCGAAACTCACACGACTAGGGACCTTTTAAGGATGTGCTTATAGACTACCAGCTCCCACGTATATGATCTCCCTCATACTGCTGGTGGTCAAGCAAGAATCCTAGGGGCTCTACCAACGTGTAATAGTGACCTGTCAGGTCACCTAAAGCAGTACACGATGATAAAGGTAAACCAGATAGCATACTATCATCTTGAGTAAGACTGTCCTACCGGGATAGGTCCTCCCTCAATCATTGCAATCAGGTGCCTGTGATCCAATAATTGACTCTGAGGGCACTATCTCCAACACTTATCACAAAGGTTCTCCATGAAAGACCTAGGTGATGCCTCGTACATTCTGGGGATCAAGATCTATAGAGATAGATCCAAGAAATTACTGGGATTTTCACAGTCCAGGTACATAGAGACCGTACTAAAGAGATTTAGTATGGAAGATTCAAAGCGCGGTAACATACCCGCATTGCGCGGAATCACCCTCTCCACGAAGATGTCTCCAAAGACTGACGAGGAGAGGGTTCGCATGAGCACTATACCCTACGCTTCGGCGGTAGGATCTATAATGTATGCGATGCTATGTACAAGACCAGATGTAGCTTACACACTAAGCGTGGTGAGCCGGTATCAGTCGGACCCAGGTAAGGACCACTGGGCAGCAGTAAAGAACATTCTCAAGTACCTGAGAATGACTAAGGAGATGTTCCTGATTTACGGTAATGGAGACCTCAAGGCCGAGTCCTTTACCGACTCAAGCTTCCAGAGTGACAAGGATGACAGCAAGTCTGTCTCAGGTTTTGTGTTTAGCCTCAATGGAGGAGCGGTATGTTGGAAGAGTTCCAAACAGGATACCGTCGCAAACTCGACGATGGAGGCTGAATACATTGCTGCAAGCGATGCCGCAAAAGAGGCGGTCTGGATAAAGAAGTTCATAGCTGAACTTCAGGTGGTTCCGCCCATTGTTGATCTGATACCAGTGTATTGTGATAACAATGGGGCTATAGCTTTAGCGAAGGAACCACGGTCCCATCAGAAATCCAGGCACATCTTAGGGCGGTATCACCTGATCAGGGAGATCGTAGATAGCCAGGAGATCGAGGTCCGGAGAGTGGATACGAAAGACAACACGGCGGATCCATTTACAAAGGCACTCCCTCAAGCACAGTTCGAGCGACGTTTTGGGATGTTGGGTATGCGGTACGCCAGCAGCTGGCCTTAGCGCAGATGTTGGGTATTCGGTACGCCAATCACTGGCCTTTAGTGCAAGTGGGAGATTGTTGGATGTATATGCCCTAGAGGCCAGTATTTTATATGTATACATATGGACACTAGGGATATGTATGTACAGAACAATCTTGCTCAGTTTTATAGTATATTTTTTAACTTGTCTTTATCGGGATATGTGTATTTATTTGTATTGTTGTTATATCTAGCATGCACATATTGATAAAGACTCGATACGGTGGTATACTTTAGTGGTTTGTCTTTATTGTTAGTGTATATGCCCTAGAGGCCATTACTGTATCATACTGGTTTGTATATTACTTAATGGAAGCTTGGGATATTCACCTGGTATAGACAATCTTGCTTAAAATAGTAGTATGCTACTTGGTTTGTTTCTACTTTAATATGTACATGTGTTTCTTTTAGTATATCACCTATACACATTAGTGGAGCTCTTAAAATCTTTGCTTGATTACCAGTGTTGTGATGGCAGTCACACTCGTGGGGGATGGGTAATCCACAAGCACATCCTTATGCAGGTCCCTAGTTGTAGGACTATCGAGACAGGGCATCGATACTCCGGAGTAGACTAGCGTATGCGCTTCTCATTCCAGTATGGGAGACGGTCTGTCCCAAAGCCGTCAGTACGTCGTACTTGAGATAGTATGCGGGTGCTCGTTAGGTTACGAGTACACTGGACAGGACTTGTCGGGAACTGTTGGTTGGTACTATACCTATGTTAGTTGTATGTATGCCCTAGAAGCCAGTATTGTACAGATGATGTATTTTATATTGGATGCTTGGACATATATAGAGATGACTTTCTTGCTCGATATGATAGTATGCTATCTGGTTTCACTTTATCTTAACATGTACACTAGTCTCTTTAAACTGTCTTATAGTTACATGTTGGTAAAGCCCTTAGGATGTGTACTTGACTACCTGGACTATGATGCAGATCATACTAGTGGGGACATGGTAGTCTATAGGTACATCCTTCAAGGTCCCTAGTCGTGGGTGTATCGAGACGGGGCATCGATATACCAGTGTAGACTAGCGTATATGCTTCTCGACCCAAGAGATGGGCGATGGACGATCCCATATCCATTGGTGTTTGACATCAGAGATGGTATATGGGTGCTCAGTGGAGACTGGGTACACTGGACGGACTTGCCGAGAACTCCCAGATGGTATTATACCTCACGTCAGATGGCAGTTCTCAGGTGACACTTGTGCAGGTTAGTCTGTAGACCCGAGATCGTCATAGAGTCTTGTGTGATTCCCACTGTGCTTTGATCTCCACCTTACCACGTCCATGAGGGGGTGCAAAACGGTGGTTTTTGGGTACAGTCCCGAGTCACATGGAGGCAATAAGCGATAGGAGGGGTTTCGTCTCTCCCGGTATTGGGGGTTGATGTTGCGCTGTGCTCGATCGGCACGAATTATCGGTTATTGGGGTCTGACGTTTACCACCCCTAGACTAGATATGCCACATATCAGACGAACAGACCGGACTGCAAGGTAAGTGTTACTGGTTGGATTCACAGGAGTGTGAGCGGGCTAGCTCGTCGATCTTCTGATCGCTCAATACCCGGGTGGCCGTTACGTTTAGCAAACCGCTTGCGGCTTGTGGGTGCTTGATATGATCATCATCTGCTGCTGGCGTATTAACGAGTCTTTAGAGTCTTACACAGAGGTTTCCTGGCTCAAGCGAAACGAAATAGGAGCGCATATAAGATATGTGTGGGACCGAGAATAATGCGTGTATGTGATACTGTATTTCATTCTCGCGATGAATGTTTCGATTGGTTGTATGCGATATAACCTAGTTATCGAATCGAAGATTGATTCGATAAGTCGATACATTGGATACTAGTCGGTTATGTGCGACATGACCGGATCATTGAATCAAGTGTTGATTTAATGATTTAATGTATAATTATATATTTGATATATTACTTTGCATTAACTAGTATTGGTTCATTTTTAAAAGGATTTTCTCACTTGATGTGCACATTGTATATGTGATATAATTTAGTGTGTACTTGATTGTATCATGTTTGATGATGCATGTTAACTTGAGTTTGTGTAAAGATTAAACCATGGTTATATGAATGGTTAGGGTTTTGTTTACTTATTCATTTATTTATTTTGATTATTGATTTTGGAAAAGAAAATGGAAATGGTGGCTTTTCTTGTTTCTTTCATGAAGCTTCATGAAGGGTTGAAACCTTGACCATTTTTGTTTTCTTCTCTTAACCTAACCATTCACCTAACCCTAGTTTACTCTCTACACTTGACTATGGTTAGTATATGATAAGTATTCATATTATTTTCATTTTTAATCTAACACTTATCATATTCTATCTTCATCTTCTTTCTCTTGAACAAGAAGAAAAGCTTACTAGCTTTAATGGCATCTTGAGAAATAGAGTGAGAAATCCAATTCTAAAGTGAACCCACCTCCTATTCTTCACCCTCTACCTCTTGCCAAGTAGTATTGGGTGTTTTCTTTACAAGTTTCACGACTTGGTGAAGTTGGAGCTCGATCTAGAGTTGCCTCGACGTAGATCATCTTCGGCATCGAAGCCGACGACCTAGCCCGCCCATTTCTTCGATGAAGCCGATGCTAGAGTCCGGGATCCGATATGGACAGCGAGAGGACGTCTACGTGGAGCTAAGGAAGTGGAAAACCGGATCTACAAAGGTTGTAGCTTCTTACTTTTAGTTAAGTTGTTAACTAGTTTCACTTTGTCGCCTAAACTCTAGTTAACGAATCCGTATTAGGGTCTCTCGGCACTTCTAAAATTTGAAATTGGCATGGTTGATGCCTTGTAAGACCTCTTTAGTGTGCCCAGGAACCCTACAGTGGTATCAGAGCCTAGATAGAGCCTTAGGTGAAGTGTATACGACGTTTGAAATCCGAACGAACATCGAAACCCTAACTTTGCATGCTCTCTAGACTTTTTTCAAAAACTGGGTTTTTTCCAGATTAAAAATTCTTAAAAAATTCAGCAGGAAATTCTAAGAATTACGGTGCAAAATTTTCCAAAAGATACCTCCAAAGCGCGGCGGAACCGCGGCAGAAGCCTGGCTTCTGCGGCGGTTCCGCGGCCATCTGATGACGTCAGCCTTCTTATTTTGCACAGTAATCTGTTATTTGAGGTGCTGAGTTTTCTGGGATTTTTAATCCGAACTCAAGAGTTGAGTTTTCTGGGGTGTTTTGGAGCCTCGTAGATTCGATCGGATTATCAAACTTTGTCTATGTGTTTTTCCGGATAATTTTAGAATATGTTGAAAAGTTCGACCAGATGTAAATACCCAATCTTTCCCCGGCCGGCATATTTCCAAGTGTTGGATTTTTCTTTGGTTTAAGGACGTTCCAAGTAGTGCAAGTAATGCGATGGTCCCTCTAGAAGACAACAAACCTTAACTCGATTATGTGACCATCTTGAACTGCCCTTTGAACCTTAGGGTTTGGGGCAGTACGGCGTGCCACATGTGAGGCGTTGGCTTGACCCTTCTACGGCTGGACCGTTGGTACTGAGGCATGAAGTGAATGTCTTTGAACTTATTTCATGTGTTGAACGGTTTCGGGAAAACTTGGGTGTTCGAATGTTCGATCGGAAAGTTTGATATTTTCTATTTATCCGGAATGGGATACAATAATTGGAATTCACAAACAGTTATGAGATAACTGGATGAATGTTATAAATCTAGCGGTTTAGTCTCACTTGATATTGAAAAGAGTTTTCGATAATGGGACTAAAATGCGGGGTTTATAATTGTTAGGCATGTGATGTCTAAGTATTTCATTTGATTAGGCATGCGATGTCTAAAAAGGTTGCGGATTCCAACTGTTGTAGTTTTACACTTTCTTTTCTGTGACCGTAAGAGTAATATGTGATATCGCCGGTTTCGTTGCTATATGTAAACGACAATTGGGATGCGCATATTTACTTACGTTGATGACATGTGATGTTATGTGTTGCTGGATATGTTATATTAAATAGTCGTGTTTGAATAGCCGGGGTTTTTTATGTGAGATGAGTGTTTTTCATTTTCATTCATGTAAAAACTTCTATGTAATATTCTTATATTTGGGCACTTCCAGGTTGCGGAAGATGTCACCGTTTGTATATTATTTACTTTTCCGCACTAGGATAGACCCAAGGAGGGGAGCACAAGTAACCGGGTTCTGGAGTCCAGTGGGAGACCACCTCGAGGAGTCGAGTCCGGGTCTCCTAACTCTAGAATTGGTAGGGTTGCTTGCCGCTCTCGTAGGGGTCTAGGGATGTGGGTTTGGCTATTCATCGCGACCGTGGAATCCGTGTTTTATACTGGCTCGTATTGAAAACACGGACGTCCTAGTATATCCAATATTTCATATGATTCTTCTGCTGCGATATCTGTGATGTGATCATGTGATGTTCTGTGATAGATACTGTATATAGTATATATGATATATTATATAGGCGTTACTTATGTTTTACACCCGCGCTAGCCCTGCCCCGCTCTGCCGTTAGTTACCTAACCTAACGGTGCACGTGGGGACATCGAGGCGAATGCGGATGGCATAAGTGTACGTCGTATTTATCTGTGTTGTTTAGGTATTTAAATGATGGGACTTCATTAATGTGATTAATGAAATAAAAGAAACCTAAAGATGTTGTAGAATCGAATTTCAAAATAAAACAGGTAGCTACAGTTCTTGCTTTGCATAGCGGTATATATGATATACCCTGCACCTTATTCAATGAGGAAAGGACAGAGATCCCTTCACCAGGAGTGACTCCTTTAGCAATAACTGGCAGATGCTACACACTCGGTTTGCTTTTGATTGCTTTTAGAGTTTTGCTTTGCACAGCGATATATATGATATATCCCGGACCTCATTCGATGAGGAAAGGGCCGACGATCTCTTCACCGGGAGTGACCCCTTTAGCAAAACTAGAAAAAGCCTAAAAAACAATCCATTTCAAAATCATTCGATTCTACAACGATATCAAGTTCATTACGCAATAGGTTTTCAGAAAAACCCGACGTAGCCCTCCGTCATTTCATATAAGTTGCATATAGTATTCGTGCTACATTTGTTGGCTTTCGTCAAGGTGTAGTGTGCGGTAGCTATGTGCTGCTTATCTGCTGCATTTGATGCGACTGGATTAGGGTAGTCGTACGGCTTTGTTGGCTTTCGTCAAGGGTCGTGCGGGTGGGTTTAATTCAGTCAAGAAATGTACGGGTTGAACTTGACTAGCGGGCTGTGGTTTGTTGGCTTTCGTCAAGGTCATAGCACGCTAGGGGCAAAAGCATTATCGGGAATTTCAAGTGTTGAAATTTGCAATGAGATTGCATACCTTCTATGAGATAGTTGGATCCCGATACCCACTGCGAGTAAGAGTTACTCGTGGGAGAGTTTTACACATTACAATTAGCCGATCAAGTAGGTGTCTAGAAAGGTGTCAACGGGGTTACGCCTCTGGGAAAACGAGGTTTACTTTAATTAGGTCCGTGCGAGAGCACGGGGAACCTCCCTCAAAGTACCGACACTGGCCTGGCTGAAAGATTGGCGAAGTTGTAGGGTGTAATTAATCCCGGCTAGTCTTTCCTTTTAGGGTTTGAAGGAAGATTTGATAAAAACCAGTGGGAGCCATCCTGATTAGATAAGATAATAACCAATCTGATCTTGCAAGAGCATACGCTAAAGTGTTTTCTTCTCTCTCTCTCCAGGTAGCGACCATGTCATGCCCTAATAAAGATAATAATATGGATGTATTGACTGAACCCGCATGTTTTACTGTGCTGGGGAACGTTGGTTCCGTTCTTTCTTATAAGAGTTATAGGAATGAACAGGGCATAGGGGAATACCAGGATTCCCAAGCCACCCGAATGAAGAAAGTACATGATGATGCATTTTCTTCGGGTGTGTTCGTTACAGAGAACTGTTTCTCCATTTGCTCCACGTCCTGGGTATTAGATACCGGGTCAGGATCCCATATATGTAATCAGTTACATGGGCTCAGAAAAGGTAGAGAACTTGGAGAAGGTGATAAAGACATTAGAGTTGGAAATGGTGCAATTGTTGCAGCTAAGACTGTCGGGGAATATCACCTTGCATTACCAACTGGTAATACATTGGTTCTAAACGAATGCTATTACATGCCGAACCTGATATGCAACATTATATCAGTTTCTTTATTGAGTAAAGAGGGATATAATTTTGTATTACAGGATATTGTTATGAACATTTTCCGTAACCAAAAGTTGGTTGGATCAGGCACGTTGTGCAATGGCATTTATATTCTAAATCAATCAACAGTTCTGAGCATAACAAACACACACAAGAGGAAGAGTTCAGAACTGAACGAATCCTTCTTATGGCATTGTAGACTGGGTCACATCAATGCGACACGACTAGCTAAGTTGCATAAGGATGGATATTTGAAACCATTCGAATTTTCATCTTATGACACTTGCCAGTCATGTCTCAAAGGCAAGATGACCAAAACTCCGTTTAAGGGACACGGAGATAGAGTTACCGAACTCTTGGGACTGATACATAGTGATGTATGCGGTCCCATGTCTACACATGCCAGGGATAGTTCTTCGTACTTCATTACATTCACTGACGATCTCTCAAGATACGGACATGTGTACTTGATAAGACACAAGTCTGAAGCTTTTAAGAAATTTAGAGAATATAAACAAGAAGTCCAGAACCAAACCGGAAAAAGTATTAATATCCTTCGATCTGATCGAGGAGGTGAATACTTAAGCAATGAATTCCTGGACTTCCTAAAAGAGAATGGGATTCTCTCTCAGCTGACTCCTCCATATACACCACAGCACAACGGTGTATCAGAACGGAGGAACCGCACCCTATTAGATATGGTGCGCTCTATGATGAGCACAGCTGAGTTACCTATTTCCTTCTGGAGGTATGCGCTTGAGACAGCCATACATCTATTGAATATGGTCCCCACCAAATCAGTGCCTACCACTCCATATGAGATATGGAAAGGGAAGAGACCATGTCTTAACTATGTTAAGATATGGGGTTGTCCAGCCTATGTCAAACAACAAAATCCGGACAAACTCGAGGCACGGCCTGTTCTATGCAAATTTATAGGATATCCCAAAAATTCACAAGGGTATATCTTCTACCACCCTGAGGAACAAAGAGTGTTTGTTTCTCGGCATGCCACCTTTTTAGAAAAGGAATTTCTTGAAAAAGATATTAGTGGTCATGAGGTAGAACTGGAAGAGGTTCCAGCTACAGAAGCTACAACAGAAGATCTGGTGGAACAAGAGGATTCAATAGTTCCCAATGAACCCCAGCCACTCCGCCGATCTATTAGGGTTCCTCGCCAACCTGAGAGATACTACGGTTTTCTCATGGATGGTGGGAGCGAGGATTGCATCATGGAGGATGATGACCCAACTAGCTTCGAGCAGGCCATCACGAGTAGGGACTCAGTGAAATGGCTGGATGCAATGCGGTCCGAGATGGAATCCATGTACACCAACAAAGTGTGGACTTTGGAAGTTGCTCCTGAAGGGGTAAAACCCATTGGGAGCAAGTGGATCTTCAAGAAAAAACTTGGTTAGATGGGAAAGTGGAGACTTTCAAAGCTAGACTTGTTGCAAAGGGTTTTCGTCAAAGACCAGGTGTGGATTATGACGAAACCTTTTCTCCAGTGGCTATGCTTAAATCCATCCGGATCATGCTTGCCATCGCTGCATATCATGATTACGAAATCTGGCAAATGGATGTTAAGACCGCCTTTCTAAACGGTGATTTAGAAGAGTGCGTGTACATGACTCAGCCAGAAGGCTTCGTAGACTGTGGGAGCAGCGGGAAGGTGTGCAAGCTGCTTAAATCCATTTATGGATTAAAGCAAGCATCGCGGAGTTGGAACATCTGCTTTGACGTCGTTATCAAAGAGTTTGATTTCGTCAAAAACCCAGATGAACCTTGTATCTACAAGAAGGTAGCAGAGAGTAAGGTTGTCTTCCTCGTATTGTACGTGGACGACATACTCTTGATAGGAAATGATATTCCTATGCTGCAATCGGTCAAGCTCTTCTTATCACAAAGATTCTCAATGAAAGATCTTGGTGATGCCTCCTGCATATTGGGAATTAGGATCTATAGAGATAGATCCAAACGGATATTGGGATTGTCCCAATCCAGGTACATTGACACCGTACTAAAGAGGTTTAGTATGGAAGAATCCAAGCATGGGAACTTGCCCACGATCTCTGGAGTCACTCTCTCCAAAGGGATGTCTCCCAGGACTGATTTGGAGAGAGCTCGCATGCAAGGGATACCCTATGCTTCGGCTGTAGGCTCTATCATGTACGCGATGCTATGTACCAGACCCGATGTAGCATACTCACTAAGTGTAGTGAGCAGGTATCAAGCTGATCCTGGAGAGTGTCACTGGACAGCTGTGAAGAGCATTCTCAAGTACTTGCGAAGGACTAAAGAGATGCTCTTGGTGTATGGTAACGGAGAACTCCAAGTGGAGTCTTTTACCGATTCGAGCTTCCAGAGTGATAAGGACGACTCTAAGTCGCAGTCAGGATTTGTCTTTACCCTTTACGGAGGGGCGGTTAGCTGGAAGAGTTCCAAGCAATAAACCGTGGTAGACTCGACGATGGAGGCTGAAGACATCGCTGCCAACGATGCTGCTAAAGAGGCTGTCTGGATCAAGAAGTTCATTACTGAACTTGGAGTGGTTCCATCCATTGAGCATCCAATACTTTGTATTGTGATAACAATGGAGCGGTGGCTTTGGCCAAGGAACCCAGGTCCCATCAGCGATCCAGGCATATTCTGAGGCGGTATCACCTTATACGGGAGATAGTTGATCACCGGGAGATCGAGGTCAAGAGGGTTGACATGAAGAACAACACGGCGGATCCACTCACGAAGGCCATTCCCCAGATACAGTTTGAGAGACTCTTCGAGATGCTCGGTATGCGATACTACAGCAACTGGCCCTAGTGCAAGTGGGAGATTGTTAGTTGTATGTATGCCCTAGAGGCCAGTATTGTACAGATGATGTATTTTATATTGGATGCTTGGACATATATAGAGATGACTTTCTTGCTCGATATGATAGTATGCTATCTTGTTTCTCTTTATCTTAACATGTACACTAGTCTCTTTAAACTGTCTTATAGTTACATGTTGGTAAAGCCCTTAGGATGTGTACTTAACTACCTGGACTATGATGCAGATCATACTAGTGGGGACATGGTAGTCCATAGGTACATCCTTCAAGGTCCCTAGTCATGGGTGTATCGAGACGGGGCATCGATATACCAGTGTAGACTAGCGTATATGCTTCTCGACCCATGAGATGGGCGATGGATGATCCCATATCCATTGGTGTTTGACATCAGAGATGGTATACGGGTGCTCAGTGGAGACTGGGTACACTGGACGGACTCGTCGAGAACTCCCAGATGGTATTATACCTCACGTCAGATGGCAGTTCCCAGGTGACACATGTGCAGGTTAGTCTGTAGACCCGAGATCGTCATAGAGTCTTGTGTGATTCCCACTGTGCTTTGATCTCCACCTTACCACGTCCATGAGGGCGTGCAAAACGGTGGTTTTTAGGTACAGTCCCGAGTCACATAGAGGCAATAAGCGATAGGAGGGGTTTCGTCTCTCCCGGTATTGGGGGTTGATGTTGCGCTGTGCTCGATTGGCCGTAACAGGGAAGTCCCTGGTCAGGGCTGATTAGAGTTTTGCTGGTAAGTGTTACCAGTAGTTTCTCGACCCGTTATGAGCCTCATATCGGCATGACTTATCGGTTATTGGGGTCTGACGTTTACCACCCCTAGACTAGATATGCAACATATCAGACGGACAGACCGGACTGCACGGTAAGTGTTACTGCTTGGATTCACAGGTGTGTGAGCGGGCTAGCTCGTCGATCTTCTGATCGCTCAATACCCGGGTGGCCGTTACGTTTAGCAGACCGCTTGCGTCTTGTGGGTGCTTGATATGATCATCATCTGCTGTCGGCGTATTGACGAGTCTTTAGAGTCCTACACAGAGGTTTCCTGGCTCAAGCGAAACGAAATAGGAGCACATATGAGATATGTGCGGGACCGAGAATAATGCGTGTATGTGATACCGTATTTCATTCTCGCGATGAATGTTTCGATTGGTTGTATGCTATATAACCTAGTTATCGAATCGAAGATTGATTCGTTAAGTCGATACATTGGATGCTAGTCGGTTATGTGCGACATGACCGGATCATTGAATCAAGTGTTGATTTAATGATTTAATGTATAATTATATATTTGATATATTACTTTGCATTAACTAGTATTGGTTCATTTTTAAATGGATTTTCCCACTTGATGTGCACATTGTATATGTGATATATTTTAGTGTGTACTTGATTGTATCATGTTTGATGATGAATGTTAACTTGAGTTTGTGTAAAGATTAAACCATGGTTATATGAATGGTTAGGGTTTTGTTTACTTATTCATTTATTTATTTTGATTATTGATTTTGGAAAAGAAAATGGAAATGGTGGCTTTTCTTGTTTCTTTCATGAAGCTTCATGAAGGGTTGAAACCTTGACCATTTTTGTTTTCTTCTCTTAACCTAACCATTCACCTAACCCTAGTTTACTCTCTACACTTGACTATGGTTAGTATATGATAATTATTCATATTATTTTCATTTTTAATCTAACACTTATCATATTCTATCTTCATCTTCTTCCTCTTGAACAAGAAGAAAAGCTTACTAGCTTTAATGGCATCTTGAGAAAAAGAGTGAGAAATCCAATTCTAAAGTGAACCCACCTCCTATTTCTTCACCCTCTACCTCTTGCCAAGTAGTATAGGGTGTTTTCTTCACAAGTTTCACGACTTGGTGAAGTTGGAGCTCGATCTAGAGTTGCCTCGACGTAGATCATCTTCGGCATCGAAGCCGACGACCTAGCCCGCCCATTTCTCCGATGAAGCCGATGCTAGAGTCCGGGATCCGATATGGACAGTGAGAGGACGTCTACGAGGAGCTAAGGAAGTGGAAAACCGGATCTACAAAGGTTGTAGCTTCTTACTTTTAGTTAAGTTGTTAACTAGTTTCACTTTGTCGCCTAAACACTAGTTAACGAATCCGTATTAGGGTCTCTCGGCACTTCTAAAATTTGAAATTGGCATGGTTGATGCCTTATAAGACCTCTTTAGTGTGCCCAGGAACCCTACAACCTATCGTCAGTTATCAGTTCCCAGGTGACATGAGTACAGCTTAGTCCGCTGACTTGACACTGTCACTTCGCCTCAAGTGTGTTCCCACTGTACTTTGATTACTACCCTAGCACGGCTCAAAGGAGTCGTGTAAACAGGTAGTAGTTGGGTGCAGTCCCGAAGCACTTAGAGGCAGTGACGGTTATACAGGATTCGTCTCTCCCGGTATTGGGGGTTGATATCGCGCTGTGTCTAGGAGAGCCATTACAGAAAGTCCCTGGCTAGGGCAAGCGAGATATACTGGTAGGTTTCCAGTGTTATCTCTGGGTGTTCTGGGCTACACTCCGACACGACTTGTACCGCTTTGAGGGGACTGACGTTTACCGCCCCCCTAGGCCTGCCATGCGATATTCTCCGACGAACAGACCGGACTGTATGGAGACTGTCACATTCAGGCTCAGTAGGTGTTCAGATGGGTTTCACCTCGTCCGTCTTCTTATCGGCATTTACCTGGGGGCCGTTACGTACAGCTAGTGCCTCTTGCTGTCTGTGGTTAAACCCACTGTCAGCGTAGTGTCGAGTCTTTAGAGTCCCACACAGAGTTATTTTCCTTTAGGCAAAAGAGTAGAGGTCGCATGGTTTTGCGACAGGGTTCGGTCACATCCGTGCACTCATGCACGTTTAGTGTCCGGGCAGTTATCACTAGCAGGATTTGGTTTAAACCAGATCCTAGTGTACGTTTTGGGATTGGTTTTATCTCGTTTGTATTCGTGTTCCTCGGAACGCGGATGCGGGTGTGTATGCACGGTTGACAGAGACAGAGACAGAGGATTCTCATTAGGGTTGTTGACTGTTGACTTTTGCTAAACCCTAATGAGAATTAGAAATATGATTAATGATAATATTAATTAAGTATTATTGTGCCATGGTTGGGTTGAAAGGTTGAATTTGTTGACTTGTTGACTTTGTTGACCGGTTGACTAGGTTGGACTTGTTGACCATCATCATTACAATGGCTATCATTTCATGGCAAAGACTTTTGCTTGCTTATTATATTTTACAAAATGAGTGCATGAAATGATATTGCCTTTTAATATGATATGAACCATCACATAATACTCAATTATTATTATTTATTATGATTATTTTGGATTATGAGAGCAAGGGTGGGAAAAGTCTTGCTCATTCTATCTCTCTCATCCTCTCTCATCCTCAAGCTCTCCCTCTTCCTCTTGCACTCTCTCTAGTTCATGGTTCTATTATCTCATGTGTTGAGAAACAAGAACTATTTCCTTAGAGATAAAACCCAAAAAACTTCTCTACTCATCCTAGTATACAAGATCTAGCAAACCAAGTGTTCTAGTTTCCTCAAGATTGAGGTTGGTGCCAAAGGTAGAAGCTTTCAGGTGGATCCATCTTCGGCACAAGGAGACGACGAGGAGAGAACCATCCGACCACCACAAGGAGTCGAAGAGAAGGAGTTCAAGTTAAGGTATAACCCCCTAACCGAGTAGGTAAAACTCCTAGTTAGGTTGTTAGATAGTTGTTTAACAAAGATCCGTATTTTGAGTCCATGTTACCCCCAAAAGATGTAAGTCTACGGTAGCGCCCAGGCCGTCTACAGACGCCAAATGCGGAACAAAACTTTTTAGCTGGCGCTATCGTATACTTTAACCCGGATCTGCCATTTTTGCTAAACTAACAAACTGTAAAGAGTGTAGAAAGGTTATACCGAACGATCCGAGTCCTTCGTTCTTTAACCATCATCCCACGCTCCGTTGCGGCTGCTCCGATCTCGTCGATCTCCGATTCGCTCGTCCAGGTGGCACCACGTCAACGATTCTTTAAACGGGCTCCCGCCTCTGGCTCGAGGTAACTCGATCGTCAAGTTTGCTAAAAGAGACGACCAAGAATGATGTAGAGAATGAATAGAAGACTTTGTTTCACTTCGTCCAAAGCCGTGGACGATCGGTTAATGAAGTTACCAATAAGTCGGGTGATGGAATGAAATGAGCTGTGAAATTCCATACACCGAAAACTATCATAATCTTTTTCTACCATCAAGTGAGAGAGAGAGAGGAGGGGGCCGGCCATCTTATAGGAATGGGGGGGTGAGTGTAGGAGAGAGGAGAGTGACCACAAGAGAAAAATATCTAGTGTGAACACAAATAAATATCTAATGTGAACACACAGTGTGAACACAAAGAAAGCAACCAATGAAACAATAACACCTCACCGCTTCTAGAACCTTCTAGAAGTATCCACACTCTTCCAAAGAAAAGATAAATCCGTCTTTAACCGAATGTTAAAAGACGGCTAATAGAAAACTGGAAACTGGGAACTTCCAAAAGTGATCCTGAAACGACTTTCAGGATAACCCCGTAACTGTATAAATATACCCGCAGTTGTATTACGACCGAATACAAATGCAACTGAGACAAAGATATTATATCTACTCAATATAATACTCGGATCCGGCTTAATCCAAAGCCGACCAGTATCATCTGCCCGAAAACTGACACGTGCGTAAACGCACGTGCATTTTCCGAACCCTGCAATAAAACCATACGGCCTCTACAACGTTTCGCCCGAACTTGGGAAACTGTCTGTGGGGGACTCTAATGACTCGTCAGTACCCTGGCAGTGGGTTTAACCACAAACCGTCAGCGGCACTAGCAATGCGTAACGGCTGCCCATGGACTGACCTCAAGGGAGGCCGATGAGCGAACTCATCCGGAAACCCTACTGAGCCTAACAGTGACAATGTATATACAGTCCGGTCCGTTCTTCTATAAGTATCGCATATCTGCCTAGGGGGCTACTAACGTCAGACCCCCAATAGCAGTATAAGTCGTGTCGGAGTATAGCCCAATAACACCCTGAGATACTACTGGAGTACCTACCAGTAAATCTCCTGCCATGGCCGTGGGCTATGTGTAATGGCTCTCCTAGACACAGCACGATCTCACCCCCAATACTGGGAGAGACGAATCCCCTGCCGATCCGCTCACGTGCCTCCATATGGCTCGGGACTTTACCCAAAAACTACCTGTTTGCATGACTCCTTTGAGCCGTGGTAGGGTAGAAATCAAAGCACAGTGGGAACTCACACGAGACAAATGACGACCTCAGGTCGATGAACTAAACTGTACACATGTCACCAGGGAACTGCTATCTGACGATATGTATAATACCAACTAGCAGATTCCCGGCGAGTCCTGTCCGGTGTACTCATAACCCAATGAGCACCTGTATACATCTTAGGTGATCCAACTGACACCAGTGGCTTGTGAGACCGGCCACCGCCCCTCGTCGTGGTCTCGACTGTATACACTAGTCTACTCCGGAGTATCGATGCCCTGTCTCGAAACTCCCACGACTAGGGACCACAATTAAGGATATGCATATAAACTACCCAACTCTCACGTATATGATCGCCATCACACTGTTGGTAGTAAAGCAAGATCCTAAGAGCTCTATCAAAGTGTAACATGTAATCAGTCACGTGAACATGTACACGACTGATAAAGGCAAATCAGATAGCATACTATCATCTTGAGTAAGACTGTCCTACCGGTATAGGTCGTCCTCAATCATTGCAATCACGTACCTGCGATCCAATAATTGACTCTGAGGGCACTATCTCCAACAATCTCTCACTTGCACTCAAGGCTAATTATTGCGATGTCGACTACTCACAGCCCGTGTGAAACCGAACATCCAACTCCTCTACTAATCAGTTTCACAAAGCCCGTTTGTAAAACTATTGTGTTCGAGAAATAGCCTCAGTGAGTGGATCCGCCTAGATGTTTCTTTCTATATCTCTCTTAATCTCAAGTTCGCGTAGAAAGCCATCTCCCGAATTGAGTAATACCTGTCTTAGAATATGTTTGGATATCTGATGGGACCTAGTTCATAAATGAACTCCAAATCCAAACTTCTTAGATTGTATCGATCACTGAACCTAATCAGTATCCAGCAACAAGCCTCCCACAGTATCCTCTTGGACCACCTGTCCACAATACTGTCCCTCGTCAGAGGAAAAACTATAACTCTGACAATCTCTCTGTCAACCATGTCACCTTTGAAGCCTGGAATGATAATCGTCTCCCGAAGGAGGCTGCCGTCATCAAATCCGTAGAACATGTACTTATGTTCTAAAACTGCTTCCTTATGTTTCTCCAGGATTGGATTAATACAAACTTATTGCATCTAGTGCAAAAACAACATTTGGTGTGGTACTTGACATTTCATGATTGACTCAATTGCCTAAGCAAGTGATCTGCCAATCATGCACATCCCTCTCCCCTTTAGTCTGTAAGACACCTTTAGAGAGGGTGACTCCATTACCTGCAGGTACACCACCATGCCAGGAGTCATCTATTCTAAAAACCATTAGAATACTGTCAAGGTACCCACATTGGGAAACTACCCAAATCCAGATCTAAAACCATAGATCTAGAAACCAGAATGTCAAATATTATATCCATATCCTGTCTGGAGAAACAACTTTGTGACGACCACAGTACAACCGATCGTAGTATTGGAATTTTACTTCCTACTCTGTATATGTCATCCAGATACCATGACATCACACCCTACTACCTTCTTAACAGATCATCCCTTATCCTGATTGAAGTCAAACCCATGACTGTCACATCAAAATTAGATGATCTATTTCCGCTATAACTGCTCAAGTCTATAAATAGACATAAGCTACTTGCCCACTATGTTTTCGCAGCTCCCACTGACTACGACAACCCTCCTACCGGGTCTCATAGCCTGGAACATCAGTAGTGTCAAGTCTGGGTAGATAAGAACCTCCATGTCACTGTCCTTGAGGCTACCGAAGTACCTCTCGGGTGTCTTAGGTTACCCACCATATCTGCGGAGTGGCTATTGGAATGTCAAACCTGATTGAATATATAGGTCCTATTAAATTTTCCGTAATCGTTTGCGGTTCTGGAATCGCTTCCAGTTCTACCATACTCCCACTACTGTTTTCTGAAAAAGTCCATTTTACTAAAACTGTGGCGAGTCAAGAACAATATCACTATTGATCTTCCAAATGATAGAATATCAACCCTCGTCTTAGCCAGGGTCAACCCACAAACAGGCATTACAGAAACGTACCCTGAGTTGTCCTGAGTCTGGTTTTAAGCATAAGCTGGACAACTCCCCGTACCTTAACATCTTTTAAGGTACGAACTATTCTATATCCAATATAGAAACTTTGGCACTTTATTTAATTGGAACCGGATTCAAATCATGCAGCTGTCTCCAGTGCATATCACCTTAATGGAAAAAGGCTAATCAGCTTTACTCAACTAAGGAATCCTTCCAACTATGAGTAACCTGAAAGAGAAATAAGTTTCTCAAAATCATTACTATCATCTGAATACCAATCACAAGAATCTGCATCTTCGATCTCTTTGAAGAATCCCGATACTTGTGATACCTGGTTCTCTACTTTATTCTTATACCCACAACTTCTCAAAACTTAGACCTTGTATTTCTACGAAACACTTGTCTAAATACTAGAGAAGTTATAAGTAAACAGAACATAGTACGAGGACCTACCCCTTTGTCCTGATGGACACTTGGACAACATACAATACTCTGTATAAGTCCGCTGAGTTGAGCAACTCAAAACCTGTGCGTCGTAGGTTGAAAACTGTACCCTGGCGATTTCCTCAAATATCACCAATTACAACGAATTCCGATATAATGAGGATGATCACCTAATTCCCAATAACGTACTCCCGCTCATCATCTGTAAAACCATACAGATATGAGAATGAAACCTGGTAAATACATACCTTTGGAGTAAGTATCCAATCGGGAAAACAGTTTTCCTTTAACAATGCACTGAAACATGAAAATGTTTCTTAGGGGTATCTTGGTATTCATAGTAATGCCTCTTCCATAATCCAATTCATGACTTCAACCGTACATTTTATTGCCATCTCTCCAAATCCATTTATTTGTCTGTAGTCGTCAGCTTCTGTACACCATCGTTAGGCTAAATGGTTTTCTTCCTTCCCTACCGTTCGGCACCAGCCTATGGTTTGGAAGAAGACTATCCAGTAAGCATAATAGGTGTACCCTCCTAAACCAAGGAGTACTCACATCTTGAGAGAAGGTGATGATAAAAGACAATTGAATAATACCTTATTCTTTTAAAGGTGAAATAGGAGTGGCGATGAAGTACGCGGTTTGGTCGTGAATGATAACAGTCGCAACTTACTTTGCCCTCTTTCTAATCCCTTTATTTTGTCTTTTGTTATTTCCTTCTGTACACCCTACTTAGGCTAATTGGTTTTCTTCATTCCCTACCTTTCGGCACCTGCCTATGGTTTGGAATAAGACTATCCAATAAGCGTAATAGGTGTACTCTCCTAAACCAAGGAGCCCTCGCAACCTGAGAGAAGGTGATAATAAATGACAACTGAATAAACCAATTCTATTTCTCCTGAACCTTGATCCATCCTCGAAGAAGTCCCTTCGAGTTCGTATATAACCATACGATGGATCTATCCAATGGAAGTGGATGTCCGTAGTAATACGGGGTGTTCTGAGAAATTCAAAGGGTAAAAGAATGAGTGGCAATGACTTATGCAACTCAGACAATCCAAAAGCCAGTATTTTAAGAAGGTTCGGTCAACTTGGTCACTGAGTCATAGTCTAGGGTCGGTCAAAGGTCGCTGCCAAAAAGAGAGAGAAAAGAAACACTCTGCGTGCACTCTAATCTAGATTAGAATGGTTATCACTTTATCTAATCCGGAAACCTCCCACTGTCCTGTCAAATTCTTCTCCAAACCTAAAAGAAGAATCAATCGGGATCACCCGAAAGAGTAAACTAACTCATCAGTTGGAATCGGGATCCAACTTTCATCGCATGATAACGTGACGGAATCCACTCACGTTATCACACTCCAGAAGGTATGCGCATGCCTGGCAAGTTTCAGTTTCTTTAGAAACTCCCGATCTGATTTTCATCCCATGTTCTTATGACCTTGACGAAAGCCAACAAATCATAAGACACATGTCAAGTTCTGCCCGTCATTATCTTGTTAATTCGAACCCACCCGTATGTAAGTCCATGCTACCTCTCCCGGTACTTTCGGGCAAGCGGAATTTGATAAAAAACGATTTTCTTAGAGGTGGTAACATGGACTTAAAGACCCGGATCTTTGTTAAACATCTAACTAACAACCTAACTACGAGTTGCTGACTACTCGGTTAGGGGGTTATACCATTCTTTTTCTCGAACTCCTTCGTCTTCAAGCTTCGATGGTCGTCCGAATCGGCTTCTCCCCGTCGTCTCCTTGCACCGAAGATAGATCCACCTGAAAGCTTCAACCTTTGGCTCCTTCTTCGAACTTTGAAGAAACTAGTTCACTCGGTTTGCTAAACCTTGTGAACTAAAGTGAGTAGAGAAGAGTTTGTATGGGATTTTATCTATGGTTCTTGGTTCTCAACTCATGAGACAAGTGAACCATAGAGTCAAGAGAGGGGAGAGCAAGAGGAGGAGATGAGAGCTCAAGAACAAGAGAGAGAATGAGCATGAAAGAATTAGAGAAAACTTTTCTCATTTGGCTCTCATAATCCAAAACAATCATAACACCTCATATCAATCAAGTATTATGTGATGGTTTAAGCAACCATAGCCATATCATTTCATGCACTCAATTTGCACAAAAGAGCAAGCAAGAAAAAGTCTTTGCCATGAAATGATAGCTATAGTTATCATGATGGTCAACTAGTCAAGCCTAGTCAACCGGTCAACAAAGTCAACAAGTCAACAAAAGTCAACAAGTCAACAAAGTCAATCCCTCAACAACCATGTCACCATAATACTTAATTAATATAATTGTTAATCACATATCATATTCTCATTAGGGTTGAGCAAAAAGTCAATAGTCAACTGTCAACGGTCAACAACCCTAATGAGAATCCTCTGCATCTGTCTCTCCGTCAACTGTGCATACACACCCGCATCCGCGTTCCGAGGAACACGAATGCATACTGGATAAAACAAATCCTAAAAGGTACACTAGGATCTGGCTTAAACCAAAGCCCGCTAGTGTGAACTGTCCGGACACTGTACGTGCAGAAGTGCACGGATGTGACCGAACCCTGTCGCAAAACCATGCGACCTGTCGCAAAACCATGCGACCTCTACCCTTTTGCCTAAAGGCGAATAGCTTTCTGTGTGGGACTCTAAAGAATCGACACTACGCAGGCAGTGGGTTTAACCACAGACCGCAAGCGGCACTAGCTGTGCGTAACGGTCCCCAGGTAGATGCCGATAAGAAGACTGACGAGGCGAAACCCATCTGAACTCCTACTGAGCCTGAATGTGACATTCTCCGTACAGTCCGATCTGTTCGTCTGATACATCGCATGGCGGGCCTAGGGGGCGGTAAACGTCAGTCCCCCAATAGCGGTACAAGTCGTGTCGGAGTGAAGCCCAAAACACCCTGAGATAACACTGGAAGCCTACCAGTATATCTCGTTTGCCCTGGCCAGGGACTACTCGTGTAATGGCTCTCCTAGACACAGCGCGATGTCAACCCCCAATACCGGGAGAGACGAATCCTGTCTACCCGTCACTGCCTCCAAGTGCTTCGGGACTGTACCCAACTACCACTTGTTTGCACGACTCCTTTGAGCCGTGGTAGGGTAGTAATCAAAGTACAATGGGAACACACTCGAGGCGAAGTGACAGTGTCAAGTCAGCGGACTAAGCTGTACTCATGTCACCTGGGAACTGATAACTGACGATAGGCATAATACCAACTAGTCAGTTCCCGACGAGTCCTGTCCAGTGTACTCATAACCCAACGAGCACCCGCATACTATCTCAAGTACAACGTACCGACGGCTGTGGGACAGACCGTCTCCCACACTGGGATGAGAAGCGCATGTGCTAGTCTACTCCGGAGTATCGATGCCCTGTCTCGATAGTTCTGCGACCAGGGACCTGCATAAGGATGTGCTTATAGATTACCCAGCCCCACTAGTGTGACTGCCATAACAACGCTGGTAATCAAGCAAAGATCCTAAGGGCTCCACTAATGTGTATAGGCGATATACTAAAATAAACACATGTACACATTGAAGTAGAAACAAACCAAGTAGCATACTACTATTTTGAGCAAGATTGTATATACAAGGTGAATATCCCAAGCTTCCATTAAGTAATATACAAACTAGTATGATACAGTAATGGCCTCTAGGGCATATACACTAACAATCTCCCACTTGCACTAAGGCCATGTACTGGCGTATCGAAGACCTATCATCTCGATCAGCCGCTCGAACTGAGTCTGGGGCAAGGCCTTGGTGAATGGATCTGCAGTGTTATCTTCTGAAGCGACTCTCCGAACCTCGATCTCCTGGCGATCCACGATTTCCCTGATCAGGTGATACCGCCTCAAGATGTGTCTGGATCTCTGATGGGACCTGGGTTCCTTCGTTAAAGCTATAGCCCCGTTGTTGTCGCAATACAGAGGTATTGGATCAACAATGGACGGAACCACCTGAAGCTCTTTCAAGAACTTCCTCATCCAGACAGCTTCTTTTGCGGTATCAGATGCAGCGATGTATTCTGCTTCCATCGTCGAGTCTGCAACGGTTTCCTGTTTGGAACTCTTCCAACACACCGCCCCTCCATTGAGGGTAAAGACAAAACCCGACATGGACTTGGAATCATCCTTGTCACTCTGGAAGTTGGAGTCAGCAAAAGCCTCGATCTGGAGGTCTTTTCCGCCATACACCAAGAACATCTCCTTAGTCCTTCTAAGGTGCTTGAGAATGTTCTTTACTGCTATCCAGTGTTTCTCCCCAGGGTTTGACTGATACCGGCTTACCACACTCAGTGCATAAGCTACATCCAGTCTAGTACACAACATCGCATACATTATAGAGCCTACCGCAGAAGCGTAGGGTATAATAGACATGCGATCCCTCTCCAAATCAGTCTTGGGAGACATCTCTTTAGAGAGGGTGATCCCGTGACAAGCCGGTAGGTTACCGCGCTAGGAATCTTCCATACTGAATCTTTTCAGTATGGTGTCGATGTACCTGGACTGTGAAAGTCCTAATATTCTCTTGGATCTATCACGATGGATCCGGATCCCCAGGATGTATGAGGCATCACCCAGGTCTTTCATAGAGAACCTGTATGATAAGAACCCCTTGACAGATTGTAGCATAGGAATGTCATTTCCTATTAAGAGAATGTCATCCACGTACAAAACGAGGAATACTACAGTTCTCGCTACAAATCTACAATAGATGCATGGTTCATCTGGATTTTTGATAAAGCCAAATTCCCTGACTGTCTCATCAAAACAGATGTTCCAACTCCGCGATGCCTGCTTTAGTCCATAGATGGACTTAAGCAACTTGCACACCTTTCCGCTGCTCCCACTCTGAATGAAACCCTCTGGTTGGTCCATATAGTCACACTCCTCTAAATTTCCATTTAGAAAAGCGGTCTTTACGTCCATTTGCCAGATTTCTTAATCGTGGAAGGCAGCAATGGCAAGAAGGATCCGAATGGATTTCAGCATAGCCACTGGAGAAAAGGTTTCGTCATAGTCCAAGCCAGGTCTTTGACGGAAACCCTTTGCAACAAGTCTAGCTTTATAGGTCTCAACCTGTCCATCTACACCAATATTCCTTTTGAAGATCCACTTGCATCCTACGGGTTTTACCCCGTCTGGAGCAATGTCCAACGTCCATACTTTGTTGGTGTACATGGACTCCATTTCGGTCCGCATTGCATCCAGCCATTTTACTGAGTCAACGCTCTGAACGGCCTGCTGGAAGCTAGCAGGCTCATCATAATCTATGATGCAATCCTCTCTATCCCCGACTATGAGAAAACCGTAGTATCTCTCGGGCGGATGAGACTGCCTACTACTCGTGCGGAGCGGCGTAGGAATGTCCTGTTCTTTTGAACCTTCTGGTTCTACTAAGCTTTCAGTAATAGCTCGTGGTTCTGGAATTTCTTCCAGTTCTGCTGTGCTCCCACTAATTTCCTTTTCTAAGAACTGGTGTTCTAGAAAGTGGGCATGACGAGAAACAATAACTTTTTGTTCCTCTTCGCAGTAGAAGAAATATCCCATGGAGTTCTTTGGATATCCCACAAACTTGCACTGTATTGAGCGTTCCTCGAGCTTGTCCGCATGCTGCTTTTTGACAAAAGCTGGACTTCCCCATGTCTTAATGTGATTAAGATGGAGCCTCTTCCCACACCACATCTCATATGGTGTGGTAGGCACAGTCTTAGTGGGAACTCGGTTCAAAAGGTACGCAGCTGATTCTAGCGCATACCCTCAGAATGATCGCGGTAACTCAGCGTTACTCATCATGGACCGTACCATATCCAATAGGGTGCGGTTCCGTCTCTCCGATACACCGTTATGTTGCTGAGTGTATGGAGGAGTAAGCTGAGAGAGAATTCCATTCTCTTTTAAATAGTCCAGGAACTCGGCACTCAAGTATTCACCACCTCGATCCGATCTTAGAATCTTGATACTTTTGCCGGTTTGTTTTTCTACTTCATTCTTATATTCCTGGAACTTTCCAAAGGCTTCGGATTTATGTTTCATTAAGAAGACATAACCGTACCTTAAAAAGTCATCCGTAAAAGTAATGAAGTAAGAAAAACCGCTTCGCGCATGTGTAGACATTGGACCGCACACGTCGCTGTGTACGAGTCCCAAGAGCTCGCTCGCTCTTACTCCGTGTCCAGTGAACGGAGACTTTGTCATCTTTCCTTTGAGACAGGATTGACAAGTGGCATACGATTAATATTCGAACGGATTCAAATATCCTTCTGTATGTAAATTTGTCAACCTTCTCTCATTGATGTGACCCAGTCTACAATGCCATAAGAAAGTCTGATTTATTTCCGGAGACTTTCTTTTGTGTGTATTCTGGACATTGAAAATCTGTGGTTGGTTTAATACGTATATACCATTGCTCAATGTACCTGACCCAATCAGAACTTGATTAAGGTGAATGTTTACAACATTGCTTACAAACGCAAATTCATAACCTTCTTTAGAAACCAAAGATACAGAAATGATATTACAAGTTGCGTTGGGTACAAAAAAGCAATTACGCAAAACCGAAACATGTCCATCTGACATTCCCAGGTGATAGTCCCCAACGGCTTTAGCATCCATGCTAGCTCCGTTCGCAACTCTGAGGGTCATGTCACCTGCTTTCAAAACACTACGGTTTCTCAACGCCTGCAAAGAATTACAGATATGAAATCCTGATCCGATATCCAATACCCAGGAAGTAGAGTTTATTGAAAGACAGTTTTCAATAACATACACACCTGAAGCTGAAGCTGCAACCTGCATCAATTCCTGTGTTCTGGCCTTCCAGGCCCTGCAATCATTCTTCCAGTGTCTTTTCTTATGACAATAGAAGCATTCTTCCTTATCCACAAGCTTCCCCGCTTTCTTTGTTGCTTTAGCTTTTCCCTTCGTATCCACTTTACTAACACCGCCTCTTGGTTTGGCGGGGGCTTTCTTCTTCTTTCTCTTGGCTTTCTCCTTGGACCTAGAAGAAGATGATCCTCCTACAAACAAAGTGGATGTTTCCCTACCTTTCTGTAGGGTGCCCTCTGCGCTCCTCAGCATGTTGAGGAGCTCTGAAAGTTCAACTTCTTTTTCTTGTAAGTTGAAGTTCAGTATAAACTGGGCGTAACTGGAAGGAAGGGACTGGAGAACTAAGTCCGTATAGAGCTCACTCTCCAATGTGGTCCCTAGGTCCGCGAGCTCCTCAATGTAGCCGATCATCTTAAGCACGTGTTCTGCTACTGATGATCCGACGGCCATCCTTGCCGAAAATAACTTTTTCGACGCTTCGTATCTTGCGATACGAGATTGCTCTCCATACAATTCTTTTGTATGAAGAAATATGGAT
This sequence comes from Agapanthus africanus, assembly GCA_030015575.1. NCBI lineage: Eukaryota > Viridiplantae > Streptophyta > Magnoliopsida > Asparagales > Amaryllidaceae > Agapanthus > Agapanthus africanus. Next base: position 497,390,808 of record JASDDO010000019.1, on the reverse strand, counting down.
TCCAAGTCCATATTCTCATGCCTCCTCTGATGTTCATTGTCCATAGAGGCAAGTACGAGGCACTTAGCCTTCGCGCTATCAATCTCCCAAGTCTTACGGATTTCCTTATCCGCGACGCTGGAAGTGGGACCAGGGACATGGGGAGCTTTGGTGGTAAGAAGATACCCCAGCTTGTCGTAAGTGATTGCCATTTTGACATTCCTGAGCCAATCTTTATAGTTTGGCCCTGTCAGTATGTTTTTATCTAGAAGTAACTTAAGTCCAGTCATGTCGATTGGTCGCTGCAATTAGGAGAGAGAGAAGAAACACTCAGCATGATGCTCTTGCAAGTTTAGAATGGTTTTTAGTTTGTCTAAACAGGATGGCTCCCACTGTTTCTCGAATCCCTCCTCGAACCATAAAGGAAGAATTAGTCGGGATCAATCCCACCGCACAATACTTGCTTAACCGTTCAGCCAGGCCAGTGTCGGTACTTCGAGGGAGGTTTTCCAACGCTTTCGCGAAGTTCCTTAATTCAAGAACCTCTTTTCCCTGGGGGCGTAGCCCCGCTAACACCTTTCTAGGCACCTACTAGGTTTATAGCATTGATCGTTTAGTGAGAAATTTACCGAGGAGTAGCATATACTCACAGTAGGATCGGGATCCAAATATCATCGCGTGACGAAACTAAAGGAATCCTACCAGAATCATCACACTCCAAGTGGCATGCAAATCTAGCAAGTTTCAGTACTTATGAAACTCCCGATGTGGATTTTTGCCCCATGCTCTTATGACCTTGACTTTGTCCAAAATATCATAAGTCACATGTCAAGTTCTACCCGTCATTATCCAGGTTAATTTGGATCCATTCGCACCTACCCTTGACTTTGGCCAAAATGGCAGTACGACTGTCCCAAACCAACGCATCTATCTATGCTACACATGAACACCCAATTTCTACCAATCACTATGCCTTGATTTTGGCTAACATACATAGCTTGAATACTATTGACTATTCATGTGAAATGACGGAGGGCTATGAATGGTTTTGGTGAAACCGTGAACGTAGTGAACTTGATATAGTCGATGGAACGAGATAGCTTTTAAAGGGAGTGGCTCAAGCTCCGCATTTAAAAGTTGGTTTTGAAAAGAAACGAGTGGTTTTTCGAAAGTGTTCCAACGACTTTTGCTTGGTTTATTATCTTGCATTAGTTCTTTTAATGCGTGATATTCTTGCATTAGTTCTTTTAATGCGTCCCATCATTTAATCCTACCATTGCAGAAAACAACAAAAATATGACGTACGCTTATGCCATTCGCATTCGCCACTGGGCCCCGTCATTACCCGTTAGGTTACTTAACTAACGACAGAGCGGGGGCTGGGCTAGCGCGGCTGTAAAACATAAGCAACGCCTAAATAATATCATATATAGATATATTGCAATGATAGCCATTTCAGATCACAGATGAATACATTGGATATACTAGGAATCCGCAATTCGTACGAGCCTGTAACGAAAAGCAGATTACACGGTCGCGGTGAATAGCCAATACCCCACCCAAGACCCTTACGGGTGCGGCAAAGTACCCGCCAAGTACCCGAAGCGAAGCAACCTCCCTCAACTCCGTGAGTAGGCCACTCGGCACTTCGGCATACCCGGTAGTTTGTGCACCCCCTCCATGGGTCTATCCTAGGAGCAAAAACAGTAAAAAGAAATTATACAATGACGGCTACAACCCCGACCCGGTTGTGCGGCCATACAAATAATTATTACATCAATTTACAAATTTACATGAATTGAAAGAAAAGAAAACTCTCGTCTCACAACCCCTGGCTATTCACCCTCGACAATCCAACATATTCATATACACATTCCAGCAACATTACAGATCACAGATTTGTATAACCCCCACTAATCGACATATAGCGATTAGCAGACGTTCAATACAAATATCACATTACAGAAAAAACCCGTCAGCTAAAGTCTTTTAGAAGTTCGATCAAAAATACGGATTTTCAGGACCCCAAAAATAAAATTTTCGTTCTGGAAAATCTGGGCAGAAAATATATATTCCAAAAATCCCAAAATACCCCTATAAGCATACTGTAGCAAAGAACAACCAGTGAGGAGCCAAGACGGCCGCGGAACCGCGGCAATAGCAAGCTATTGCCGCGTTTCCACGGCGCAATGATGAGATCAGGGGACCGTCTTTCTACAGTGCACTCTAAAAACCCTGAGTCAATTTTTGATGCATGATTTATTATTTTTACAGAACATAAAAAATCGACAGCAAGTATGAAATCGGGGTTCATTTCGGGACTTTTTCTTTGATCGATCTTCTAGCTACTTTGCTAACATGTTAAATATAGTTTAACTAAGCTCTGATACCACTGTAAGTCCATGCTACGTCTCCCGGTACTTTCTGGCAAGCGGAATTTGATAAAAAACGATTTTCTTAGAGGTGGTAACATGGACTTAAAGACCCGGATCTTTGTTAAACATCTAACTAACAACCTAACTACGAGTTGCTAACTACTCGGTTAGAGGGTTTTACCTTTCTTTTTCTCGAACTCCTTCGTCTTCAAGCTTCGATGGTCGTCCGAATCGGCTTCTCCCCGTCGTCTCCTTGAGCCGAAGATAGATCCACCTGAAAGCTTCAACCTTTGGCTCCTTCTTCGAACTTTGAAGAAACTAGTTCACTCGGTTTGCTAAACCTTGTGAACTAGAGTGAGTAGAGAAGAGTTTGTATGGGATTTTATCTATGGTTCTTGGTTCTCAACTCATGAGACAAGTGAACCATAGAGTCAAGAGAGGGAGAGCAAGAGGAGGAGATGAGAGCTCAAGAACAAGAGAGAGAATGAGCATGAAAGAATTAGAGAAGACTTTTCTCATTTGGCTCTCATAATCCAAAACAATCATAACACCTCATATCAATCAAGTATTATGTGATGGTTTAAGCAACCATAGCCATATCATTTCATGCACTCATTTTGCACAAAAGAGCAAGCAAGCAAAAGTCTTTTCCATGAAATGATAGCTATAGTTATCATGATGGTCAACTAGTCAAGCCTAGTCAACCGGTCAACAAAGTCAACAAGTCAACAAAAGTCAACAAGTCAACAAAGTCAATCCCTCAACAACCATGTCACCATAATACTTAATTAATATAATTGTTAATCACATATCATATTCTTATTAGGGTTGAGCAAAAAGTCAATAGTCAACTGTCAACGGTCAACAACCCTAATGAGAATCCTCTGCCTCTGTCTCTCCGTCAACTGTGCATACACACCCGCATCCGCGTTCCGAGGAACAGGAATGCATACTGGATAAAACCAATCCCAAAAGATACACTAGGATCTGGCTTAAACCAAAGCCCGCTAGTGAGAACTGTCCGGACACTGTACGTGCAGAAGTGCACGGGTGTGACCGAACCCTGTCGCAAAACCATGCGACCTGTCGCAAAACCATGCGACCTCTACCCTTTTTCATAAAGGCGAATAGCTTTCTTTGTAGGACTCTAAAGACTCGACACTACGCTGGCAGTGGGTTTAACCACAGACAGCAAGCGGCACTAGCTGTGCGTAACGGTTCCCAGGTAGATGCCGACAAGAAGACTGACGAGGCGAAACCTATCTGAACTCCTACTGAGCCTGAATGTGACATTTTCCGTACAGTCCGGTCTGTTCGTCTGATACATCGCATGGAGGGCCTAGGGGGCGGTAAACGTCAGTCCCCCAATAGCGGTACAAGTCGTGTCGGAGTGAAGCCCAAAACACCCTGAGATAACACTGGAAGCCTACCATTATATCTCGTTTGCCCTGGCCAGGGACTACTCGTGTAATGGCTCTCCTAGACACAGCGCGATGTCAACCCCCAATACCGGGAGAGACGAATCCTGTCTAACCGTCACTGCCTCCAAGTGCTTCGGGACTGCACCCAACTACCACCTGTTTGCACGACTCCTTTGAGCCGTGGTAGGATAGTAATCAAAGTACAGTGGGAACACACTCGAGGCGAAGTGACAGTGTCAAGTCAGCGGACTAAGCTGTACTCATGTCACCTGGGAACTGATAACTGACGATAGGCATAATACCAACTAGTCAGTTCCCGACGAGTCCTGTCCAGTGTACTCGTAACCCAACGAGCACCCGCATACTATCTCAAGTACGACGTACCGACGGCTGTGGGACAGACCGTCTCCCATACTGGGATGAGAAGCGCATGCGCTAGTCTACTCCGGAGTATCGATGCCCTGTCTCGATAGTCCTGCGACCAGGGACCTGCATAAGGATGTGCTTATAGATTACCCAGCCCCACTAGTGTGACTGCCATCACAACGCTGGTAATCAAGCAAAGATCCTAAGGGCTCCACTAATGTGTATAGGCGATATACTAAAATAAACACATGTACACATTGAAGTAGAAACAAACCAAGTAGCATACTATTATTTTGAGCAAGATTGTATATACAAGGTGAATATCCCAAGCTTCCATTAAGTATTATACAAACTAGTATGATACAGTAATGGCCTCTAGGGCATATACACTAACACCGTACATACCCTTGACGAAAGCCAACAAGGTAATACGACTGTCCCAAACCAACTCATCTATCTATGCAACAAATGAATACCCCAGCAACTACCAAACACTATGCCTTGACGAAAGCCAACAAACATAGCTTGAATATTACTGACCATCCATAAGAAACGACGGAGGGCTACGGCTGGTTTTTGGCAAAAAACCTTTAACGTAATGAACTTGATCTCGTTGAAGGAACCTGATAGCTTTTTAAAATATAGTGGCGAAAACCTTTTGCTAAAGAGGTCACTCCCGGTGAAGGGATCTCGGCTCTTTCCTCGTGGAATGAGGTGCAGGATATTCCACTGAATACCGCGATGCACAGCAACTTGTAATCGACTATAGTGAAGTTATTACCCTGACGCAAACTTCTGCCCAAGGGGTCAGTCCCGGTGAAGGGATATCGGCCCTTGCCCCGTCGAATGAGGTGCAGGATATTCCACTGAATACCGCTATGCAGAACAAAAGGAAACGTCTTTGTAATAACACTTTTTAAATTTGTTCCAACAAATGCCAAATAGGTTTGCTTTCCTTTGCATTGATCAGAATCAACGCAGTCCCATCAATCAATCACACCAGAAAAGAACGAAAATAAAATGTACGTATATGCCATCTGCATTCGTCACTGTGTCCCGTCATCACCCGTTAGGTTACTTAACTAACGACAGAGCGGGGACTGGACTAGCGTGGGTGAAAAAGATATACAACATCTAATAGTATATAAACCAATATACAATAATCCCTCCAGGCGTGATAATATGCAACATTACAGAAAAGTAATAAGCATCACAGAACAATACAGATAATCTGGGATCCCCGGGTTTCACAGAGCCGCTGCTGAAACCCGACGTTCCCCTGTCGTGTGGATAGCCTGTGCAATGAAACCTAGGCCCCTACGGGTGCGGCAAGTTACCCGCCAAAACCTGAAGCGAGGCAGCCCCCTACAGCATAGTGAATGGACCACCCAGCACTTCACGGAATCCGGTAATCTAGGGCACCCCTCCCTGGGTCAACCTGTACCCCCTACGAGTGCGGCGAATAGTCTGCCAATTCTAGAGTGAGGCCTTTCTGCCTCTTAAAGCCATGAGATGCGGATCCGTTGCCCTCCAGAACCCGGCTATCCGTGCACTCCGTCGCGGGGCAAAACCTAGTACAGTAATGAAAAATAGTACAACAGGTACATCGACCGCAACCTGGTCATGCCCCAAAAGAATATTATACAATAGGCAGTGACGGCAGTCCACAAGTTGGACGCTCGCCCCGCAATATCAAATGTACAAATAAAACCAAACTGCACTATCATTGCACACTGCTATCCACCACGACAAATCCGCAACATCACAGCACAACACAGAACATCAACGCGAATGTCACGTTCGCAAACCCGTCTAAAAGAACTATAGCAATCAGACGCGGTTTACCGATCAAATGACATTCCCGGTCGGAGATATAATGTAAGCACTGTAAACTAACATGTTTAAATTTCGATCGACTAAATATCACAAAATGGGCCCCACAAACAACTGGTGAACAGTAACAAAATCTGGGCCCAAAAGATATATACCAAAAACCCCAATTTCCAGAGAAGAATATACTGTGCAAATTTGGGGGCATGATCACACAGAATGGCCGCGGATGCGCGGCCAAACCATGGGTTTGGCCGCGATTCCGCGGCAGTCTTGTCGATTCATGAGCCCAAATTTGTACGGTGTTCTTATAAAACCCTGCACAGTTTTCTGAGATATGTAGAATAATTTTAGGACATCATTTAAAATCGACAGAAACTGTGAAGCTTGAAAATTGTGTTTTTCGATATCCGGTTCGATCGATGTTTTAAACGCGTTAGCATAAGTTAGTATAGCAAAATGGTGAGGCTCTGATACCACTGTAAGTCTACGGTAGCGCCCCGGCCATCTACAGACGCCAAATGCGGAACAAAACTTTTTAACTGGTGCTATCGTATACTTTAACCCGGATCTGCCATTTTTCCTAAACTAACAAACTGTAAAGAGTGTAGAAAGGTTATACCGAACGATCCGAGTCCTTCGTTCTTTAACCATCATCCCACGCTCCGTTGCGGCTGCTCCGATCTCGTCGATCTCCGATCTGCTCGTCCAGGTGGCACCACGTCAACGATTCTTTAAACGGGCTCCCGCCTCTGACTCGAGGTAACTCGATCGTCAAGTTTGCTAAAAGAGACGACCAAGAATGATGTAGAGAATGAGAAGAAGACTTTGTCTCACTTCGTCCAAAGCCGTAGACGATCGGTTAATGAAGTTGCCAATAAGTCGGGTGATGGAATGAAATGAGCTGTGAAATTCCATACACCGAAAACTATCATAATCTTTTTCTACCATCAAGTGAGAGAGAGAGAGGAGGGGGCCGGCCATCTTATAGGAATGGGGGGGTGAGTGTAGGAGAGAGGAGAGTGACCACAAGAGAAAAATATCTAGTGTGAACACAAATAAATATCTAGTGTGAACACAAATAAATATCTTGTGTGAACACACAGTGTGAACACAAAGAAAGCAACCAATGAAACAATAACACCTCACCGCTTCTAGAACCTTCTAGAAGTATCCACACTCTTCCAAAGAAAAGATAAATCCGTTTTTAACCGAATGTTAAAAGACGGCTGATAGAAAACTGGAAACTGGCAACTTCCAAAAGTGATCCTGAAACGACTTTCAGGATAACCCCGTAACTGTATAAATATACCCGCATTTGTATTACGACCGAATAAAAATGCAACTGAGACAAAGATATTATATCTACTCAATATAATACTCGGATCCGGCTTAAACCAAAGCCGACCAGTATCATCTGCCCGAAAACTGACACGTGCGTAAACGCACGTGCATTTTCCGAACCCTGCCATAAAACCATACGGCCTCTACAACGTTTCGCCCGAACTTGGGAAACTGTCTGTGGGGGACTCTAATGACTCGTCAGTACCCTGGCAGTGGGTTTAACCACAAACCGTCAGCGGCACTAGTAATGCGTAACGGCTGCCCATGGACTGATCTCAAGGGAGGCCGATGAGCGAACTCATCCGAAACCCTACTGAGCCTAACAGTGACAATGTATATACAGTCCGGTCCGTTCGTCTATGAGTATCGCATATCTGCCTAGGGGCTAGTAACGTCAGACCCCCAATAGCAGTATAAGTCGTGTCGTAGTGTAGCCCAATAACACCCTGAGATACTACTGGAGTACCTACCAGTAAATCTACTTCCAAGGCCGTGGGCTATGTGTAATGGCTCTCCTAGACACAGCACGATCTCGCCCCCAATACCGGGAGAGACGAATCCCCTGCCGATCCGCTCACGTGCCTGCATATGGCTCGGGACTGTACCTAAAATCTACCTGTTTGCACGACTCCTTTGAGCCGTGGTAGGGTAGAAATCAAAGCACAGTGGGAACTCACACGAGACAAATGACGATCTCAGGTCGATGAACTAACCTATACACATGTCCCCAGGGAACTGCTATCTGACGATATGTATAATACCAACCAACAGATTCCCGGCGAGTCCTGTCCGGTGTACTCATAACCCAATGAGCACCTGTATACATCTTAGGTGATCCAACTGACACCAGTGGCTTGTGAGACGGCCACCGCCCCTCGTCGGGGTCTCGACTGTATACACTAGTCTACTCCGGAGTATCGATGCCCTGTCTCGAAACTCCCACGACTAGGGACCATAATTAAGGATATGCATATAAACTACCCAACTCTCACGTATATGATCGCCATCACACTGTTGGTAGTAAAGCAAGATCCTAAGGGCTCTATCAAAGTGTAACATGTAATCAGTCACCTGAACATGTACACGGCTGATAAAGGAAAACCAGATAGCATACTATCATCTCGAGTAAAACTGTCCTACCGGTATAGGTCCTCCGCAATCATTGCAATCACGTACTTGCGATCCAATAATTGACCCTGAGGGCACTATCTCCAACAAAAGAAAAATCGTTTTTCACCATTTCCGCAACCCCAAAGAACCGGGGACAGGTAACGTGGACATACAGTGGTATCAGAGACTAGTTAAACACTATCTAACATGTTAGCAAAGTAACTAGAAATTCGATCGAAGAAAAAGTCACGAAATATGCCCGGAATTCAAACTTTCTGTCGATTTTTAAATTGCTGTAAAAATTATTTGACATGTACCAAAAATCGGCGCAGGGTTTTTAGTGAACAGTGCAGAAAAATGATCCACTGAACCGACCAACTCACCACGGAAACGCGGCAAGAAGAGCTTCTTGCCGCGGATCCTCTACCGAGTTGACTCGGCAGTGGATCGGTTTTCCTGCAGTGTATTTCTTGGGGTGTTTTGGGATTTTTGGAATATGATTTTTCTGCCCAAATTTTCCAGAAAGCAAAATTTGTTTTTGGGGTTTAAAAATCCGTATTTTGATCGAACTTCTAAAGACTTTAGCTAACGGGTTTATATCTGTGATGTGATATATGTATTGAACGTCTGCTAATCGCTATACGTCGATTAGTGGGGGTTATACATATCTGTGATCTGTAATGTTGATGGTATGTGTATATGAATTCATTGGATTGTCGCGGATGAATAGCTGGGGGTTGTGAGATGAGAGTTTTCTTTTTCTTTCAATTCATGTAATTTGTAATTGATGTAATGTTATTTATATGGCCGCACAACCGGGATGGGGTTGTAGACGTCATTGTATAATTTCTTTTACTGTTTTTGCTCCTAGGATAGACCCAAGGTGGGGTGCACAAACTACCGGGTATCTCGAAGTGCCGAGTGGCCTACTCACGGTGTTGAGAGAGGTTGCTTCACTTCGGGTACTTGGCGGGTAGTTTGCCGCACCCGTAGGGGTCTAGGGTGGGGTCTTGGCTATTCATCGCGACCGTGTAATCCGCTCTTCGTTACAGGCTCGTACGGAATGCAGATTCCTAGTATATCCAATGTGTTCATCTGTGATCTGGAATGGCTATCATTGCATGTGACGAATGTGTATATCTATATATGATATCTATTTAGGCGTTGCTTATGTTTTGCATCCGCGCTAGTCCAGCCCCCGCTCTGTCGTTAGTTAAGTAACCTAACGGGTAATGACGGGGCCCCGTGGCGAATGCGGATGGCATAAGTGTACGTCATATTTTCGTTGTTTTCTGCAATGGTAGGATTAAATGATGGGACGCATTAAAATTAATGCAAGAAAATAAACCAAAGTTGAGTCCTTGGAACACTTTCAAAACCACTCGGTTTCTTTTCAAAAACAACTTTTAAACGCGGAGCTTAAGCCACTCCTTTTAAAAGCTATCTCGTTCCATCGATTATATCAAGTTCACTACGTTCACGGTTTCGCCAAAACCATTCGTAGCCCTCCGTCGTTTCACATGGATAGTCAATAGTATTCAAGCTATGTTTGTTGGCCAAAGTCAAGGCATAGTGATTGGTAGCTATTGGGTATTCATGTGTAGCATAGATAGATGTGTTGGTTTGGGACAGTCGTACTGCCTTGTTGGCCAAAGTCAAGGGTTGGTACGGGTGGGTTCAAATTAACCTGGAGAATGATGGGTAGAACTTGACATGTGACTTATGATTTCTTGGCCAAAGTCAATGTCATAAGAGCATGGGGAAAAAATCCACATCGGGAGTTTCAAAAGAAACTGAAACTTGCTAGCGTTGCATACCATTTGGAGTGTGATGATTATGGTAGGATTCCTTCAGTTTTGTCACGCGATGATGTTTGGATCCCGATCCTATTGTGAGCATATGCTATTCCTCGGGAAATTTCTCACTTAACGATCAATGCTATAAACCAAGTAGGTGTCTAGAAAGGTGTTAGCGGGGCTATGCCCATAGACGAAAGCGTTGGAAAACCTCCCTCGAAGTACCAACACTGGCCTGGATGAACGGTTAAGCAAGTATTGTACGGTGAGATTGATCCCGACTAATTCTTCCTTTTTGGTTTGAGGAGGGATTCGAAAGACAGTGGGACCCATCCTGTTTAGACAAATTAAAAACCACTCTAAACTTGCAAGAGCATCATTCTAAAGTGTTTCTTCTCTCTCTCCTAATTACAGCGACCAGACATCATAACTGGACTTAAGTTACTACTAGATAAAAACATACTGACAGGGCCAAACTACAAAGATTGGCTCAGGAATATCAAAATGGCAATCACTTATGACAAGTTGTTGTATCTCCTTACCTCCAAAGCTCCCCCTGTCCCAGGTCCCAAAACCAGCGTCGCGGATAAGGAAATCCGTATGACCTGGGAAATCGACTGCCCGAAGGTCAAGTGCTTCGTGCTTGCCTCTATGGAAAATAAACATCAGAGGAGGCATGAGAATATGGACCTTGAATCCATATTTCTCCATACAAAAGAACTGTATGGAGAGCAATCCCGTATCGCCAGATACGAAGTCTCGAAAAAGATGTTTTCGGCGAGATTGGCCGTCGGATCATCGGTAGCGGAACACGTGCTTAAGATGATTGGCTTCATTGAGGTGCTCGCGGACCTTGGGACCACGTTAGAGAACGAGCTCTACACGGACTTGATTCTCCAGTCCCTTCCTTCCTCTTACGCCCAATTTATCCTGAACTTCAACTTGTAAGAAAAAGAAGTTGAACTTTCAGAACTTCTCAACATGCTGAGGAGTGCAGAGGGCACCCTACAGAAAGTTAGGGAAACATCCACTTTGTTTGTAGGAGGATCTTCCTCTTCTAGGTCCAAGGCAAAAGCCAAGGGAAAGAAGAAGAAAGCCCCCGCCAAACCAAGGGGCGGTGTTAGTAATGTAGATACGAAGGGAAAGACAAAGGCAACAAAGATAGCGGGAAAGCTTGTGGGAAAGGAAGAATGCTTTTACTGTCATAAGAGTGGACACTGGAAAAAGGATTGCAGGGCTTGGAAGGCCAGAAACCAGGATCTGAAGCAAGTTGCGGCTTCAGCTTCAGGTGTGTATGTTATTGAAAACTGTCCATCAATAAACTCTACATCCTGGGTATTGGATACCGGATCAGGATCTCATATCTGTAATTCTTTACAGGCACTGAGAAGGCGTAGGTTTTTGAAGGAAGGTAATATGACCCTCATAGTTGCAAACGGAGCTGGCATGGATGCTGAGTCCGTGGGGGACTATCACCTGGGAATGTCAGATGGACATGTTTTGGTTTTGCGTGATTGTTATTTTGTACCCAATGCAACCTGTAATATCATATATGTATCTTTATTATCTAAAGAAGGTTATGAATTTGCATTTGTAAGCAATGTTGTAAACATTCACCTTAATCATGTTTTGATTGGGTCAGGTACATTAAGCAATGGTGGTATATACGTATTAAACCAACCACAGATTTTCAATGTCCAGAATACACACAAAAGAAAGTCTCCGGAAACAAATCAGGCTTTCTTAAGGTATTGTAGACTGGATCACATCAATGAGAGAAGGTTGACGAAGTTACATACAGAAGGATATTTAGATCCGTTCGAATATCAATCATATGCAACTTGTCAATCCTGTCTCAAAGGAAAGATGACAAAGACACCGTTCACTGGACACGGAGTAAGAGCGAGCGAGCTCTTGGGACTCGTACACAGCGACGTGTGTGGTCCAATGTCTACACATGCGCGAAGCGGTTATTCTTACTTCATTACTTTTACGGATGACTTTTCAAGGTACGGATATGACTTCTTAATGAAACATAAATCCGAAGCCTTTGGAAAATTCCAGGAATATAAGAATGAAGTAGAAAAACAAACCGGCAAAAGTATCAAGACACTGAGATCTGATCGAGGTGGTGAATACTTGAGTGCCGAGTTCCTAGATTACCTAAAAGAGAATTGAATTCTCTCTCAGCTTACTCCTCCATACACTCCGCAACATAACGGTGTATCGGAGAGACGGAACCAGACCTTATTGGATGTGGTACGTTCCATGATGAGTAACGCTGAGTTACCGCGATCATTCTGGGGATATGCACTAGAATCAGCTGCATACCTTTTGAACCGAGTTCTAACTAAGACTGTGCCTACCACACTATATCAGATGTGGTGTGGGAAGAAACCGTATCTTAAGCACATTAAGACATGGGGATGTCCAGCTTTTGTCAAAAAGCAGCATGCGGACAAACTCGAGGCACGCTCAGTACAGTGCAAGTTTGTGGGATATCCAAAGAACTCCAAGGGATATTTCTTCTATTGTGAAGAGGAACAGAAGGTTTTTGTTTCTCATTATGCCCACTTCTTGGAAACAGAGTTTTTGGAAAATCAGATAAGTGGGAGTGCAATAGAACTGGAAGAAATTCCAGAACCATGAGCTATTACTGAAAGCTTAGTAGAACCAGAGGGTTCGAAAGATCCGGACATTCCTGCGCCGCTCCGCAGGAGTAGTAGGCAGTCTCATCCGCCCGAGAGATACTATGGTTTTCTCATAGATGGGGATAGAGAGGATTGCATCATTGATAGTGATGAGCCGACTAGCTTCCAGCAGGCTATTCAGAGCGTTGACTCGGTAAAATGGATGGATGCAATGTGGACCGAAATGGAGTCCTTGTACACCAACAAAGTATGGACGTTGGACGTTGATCCAGATGGGGTAAAACCCGTAGGATGCAAGTGGATCTTCAAAAGGAAGATTGGTGTAGATGGACAGGTTGAGAGCTATAAGGCTAGACTTGTTGCAAAGGGTTTTCGTCAAAGACCTGGTTTGGACTATGACGAAACCTTTTCTCCAGTGGCTATGCTGAAATCCAATCGAATCCTTCTTGCCATTGCTGTCTTCCACGATTATGAGATTTGGCAGATGGACGTAAAAACCGCTAACCTAAATGGAAATTTAGAGGAGTGTGTCAATATGGACCAGCCAAAGGGTTTCATTCAGAGTGAGAGCAGCGGAAAGGTGTGCAAGTTGCTTAAGTCCATCTATGGACTAAAGCAGGCAACGCGGAGTTGGAACATCTGTTTTGATGAGACGGTCAAAGGATTTGGTTTTATCAAAAATCCAGATGAACCATGCATCTATAGTAGATTGTAGCAAGTACTGTCGTATTCCTCGTTTTATACGTGGATGACATTCTCTTAATAGGAAATGAAATTCCTATGCTACAATCTGTCAAAGGGTTCTTGTCACACAGGTTCTCTATGAAAGACCTGGGTGATGCCTCTTATATTCTAGGGATCCGGATCTATTGTGACAGATCCAAGAGGATACTAGGACTTTCACAGTCCAGGTACATCGACACCATACTGAAAAGATTTAGTATGGAAGATTCCAAGCGCGGTAATCTACCGGCTTGTCACGGGATCACCCTCTCCAAAGAGATGTCTCCCAAGACTGATTTGGAAAGGGATCGCATGTCTATTATACCCTACGCTTCTGCGGTAGGCTCTATAATGTATGCGATGTTGTGTACCAGACCAGATGTAGCTTATGCACTGAGTATGGTAAGCCGGTATAAGTCAAACCCTTGGGAGAAGCACTGGATAGCGGTAAAGAACATTCTCAAGTACCTGAGAAGGACTAAGGAGATGTTCTTGGTGTATGGCGGAAAAGACCTCCAGATCGAGGCCTTTGCTGACTCCAACTTCCAGAGTGACAAGGAAGATTCCAAGTCCATGTCGGGTTATGTCTTTACCCCCAATGGAGGGGCGGTGTGTTGGAAGAGTTCCAAACAGGAAACCGTTGCTGACTCGATGATGGAAGCGGAATATATCGCTACTGCAGATGCCGCAAAAGAAGCCGTCTGGATAAGGAAGTTCTTGACAGAACTTCAGGTGGTTCCGTCCATTCTTGATCCAATACCTCTGTATGGCGACAACAATGGGGCTATAGCTTTAGCGAAGGAACCCAGGTCCCATCAGAAGTCCAGACACATCTTGAGGCGGTATCGCCTGATCAGGGAGATCGTGGGTCGCCAGGAGATCGAGGTTCGGAGAGTAACTACGGAAGATAACACTGCTGATCTACTCACGAAGGCCATACCCCAGGCTAAGTTCGAGCGGCTGATCGAGATGATAGGTCTTCGATACGCCAGTACATGGCCTTAGTGCAAGTGGGAGATTGTTAGTGTATATGCCCTAGAGGCCATTACTGTATCATACTAGTTTGTATATTACTTAATGGAAGCTTGGGATATTCACCTTGTATAGACAATTTTGCTCAAAATAGTAGTATGCTACTTGGTTTGTTTCTACTTTAATGTGTACATGTGTTTCTTTTAGTATATCACTTATACACATTAGTGGAGCCCTTAGGATCTTTGCTTGATTACCAGGGTTGTGATGGCAGTCACACTCGTGGGGGCTGGGTAATCCACAAGCACATCCTTATGCAGGTCCCTAGTCGTAGGACTATCAAGACAGTGCATCGATACTCCTGAGTAGACTAGCGTATGCGCTTCTCATCCCAGCATGGGAGACGGTCTGTCCCATAGCCGTCAGTATGTCGTACTTGAGATAGTATGCGGGTGCTCGTTAGGTTACGAGTACACTGGACAGGACTCGTCGGGAACTGTTGGTTGGTACTATACCTATCGTCAGTTATCAGTTCCCAGGTGACATGAGTACAGCTTAGTCCGCTGACTTGACATGGTCACTTCGCCTCGAGTATGTTCCTACTGTACTTTGATTACTACCCTACCATGGCTCAAAGGAGTCATGAAAACAGGTAGTAGTTGGGTGCAGTTCCGAAGCACTTAGAGGCAGTGACGGTTAGACAGGATTCGTCTCTTTCGGTATTGGGGGTTGATATCGCGCTGTGTCTAGGAGAGCCATTAAACAAAGTCCTTGGCCAGGGCAAGCGAGATATACTGGTAGGTTTCCAGTGTTATCTCAGGGTGTTCTGGGCTACACTCCGACACGACTTATACCGCTATTAGGGGACTGACGTTTACCGCCCCCTAGGCCCGCCATGCGATATTCTCAGACGAACAGACCGGACTGTACGGAGACTGTCACATTCAGGCTCAGTAGGAGTTCAGATGGGTTTCACCTCGTCTGTCTTCTTATCGGCATCTACCTTGGGGCCGTTACGCACAGCTAGTGCCACTTGCGGTCTGTGGTTAAACCCACTGCCAGCGTAGTGTCGAGTCTTTAGAGTCCTACACAGAAAGCTATCCGCCTTTAGGCAAAAGAGTAGAGGTCGCATGGTTTTGAGATAGGGTTCGGTCACATCCGTGCACCTGTGCACGTTTAGTGTCCGGGAAGTTATCACTAGCGGGCTTTGGTTTAAGCCAGATCTTAGTGTATATTTTGGGATTGGTTTTATCTCGTTTGTATTCGTGTTCCTCGGAACGCGGATGCGGGTATGTATGCATGGTGGACAGAGACAGAGGTAGAGGTTTCTCATTAGGGTTGTTGACTGTTGACTTTTGCTAAACCCTAATGAGAATTAGAAATATGATTAATGATAATATTAATTAAGTATTATTGTGCCATGGTTGGGTTGAAAGGTTGACTTTGTTGACTTGTTGACTTTGTTGACCGGTTGACTAGGTTGGACTTATTGACCATCATCATTACAATGGCTATCATTTCATGGCAAAGACTTTTGCTTGCTTGTTATACTTTACAAAATGAGTGCATGAAATGATATTGCCTTTTGATATGATATGAACCATCACATAATACTCAATTATTATTATTTGTTATGATTATTTTGGATTATGAGAGCAAGGGTGGGAAAAGTCATGCTCATTCTATCATTCTCATTCTCTCTCATCCTCAAGCTCTCCCTCATCCTCTTGCTCTCTCTCTAGTTCATGGTTCTATTGTCTCATGTGTTGAGAAGCAAGAACCATTTCCTTAGAGACAAAACCCTAAACACTTCTCTACTCATCCTAGTATACAAGGTCTAGCAAACCAAGTGTTCTAGTTTTTTCAAGATTGAGGTTGGAGCTAAAGGTAAAAGCTTTCAGGTGGATCCATCTTCGGCACAAGGAGACGATAAGGAGAGAACCATCCGACCACCACATGGAGTCGAATAGAAGGAGTTCAAGTTAAGGTATAACCCCCTAACTGAGTAGGTAAAACTCCTAGTTAGGTTGTTAGATAGTTGTTTAACAAAGATCCGTATTTTGAGTCTATGTTACCCCCAAAAGGAAAATCGTTTTTCACCATTTCCGCAACCCCAAAGAACCGGGGACGGGTAACGTGGACTTACATTTATCTTAACATGGCATATGTCATACTCGTTATTACATATTGCGTTTACCTGTTGATAAAGCCCCTAGGATCTTGCTTGACTACCTGCGTTGTGATGGCGATCATACTTATGGGAGCAGGGTAGTCCATATCCTTAAATGGTCCCTATTCGCGTGAGTATTGAGACTGGGCATTGATACTCTAGAGTAGACTGGTGTATACGTTTCTACCCCCGTCGGGGGATGGTTGGTCCCGCAGCCATTAGTCTGATGCACCTAAGATCGTATACAGGTGCTCACCGGGTGTGAGTACACTGGACGGACTCGCCGAGAACTTCCATGTGGTACTATACCTATCGTCAGATGGAAGTTCTCAGGTGACATGTGTACAGGTTATTCTTTGGACCCGAGATCGGCATTTGTCTCATGTGAGTTCCTACTGGGCTTTGATCACTACCCTACCACGACTCTACTGAGCCGTGCAAGCAGGTTTTTGTTGGTTCAGTCCCGAGCCACATGGAGGCAGTGAGCGATTGTCGGGGATTCCTCTCTCCCAGTATAGGGAGTCGATATCGCACAGTAATTCGATTGGTCAGGACCATAAGACCTTGGCCAAGGCACTTGGGATTTACTGATAGGTTGATCAGTAGTTTCACGGATTGGTCCTGTGCCACATCGACACGACTTATCAGGTTATTAGGGTCTGACGTTCACTATCCCCTAGACGCGGTATGCGATACTCTTTGACGAAGAGACCGGACTGTATGGATATTGTCACGGATAGGCTCAGTAGGAGTTCGGACGAGCTTGCTTGTCGGCCTTCCTTTTCGACAGGTACCTGGGCAGCCTTTACGTGCAGCTAGTACCGCAGACATGCTTGTGGTTAAACCCACTGCCAGAGTACTGTCGAGTCTTTAGAGTCCCACACAGAGAGTTTCCCTGATCCAGGAAAAACGATGTAGTAGCCGTATTGGATACGTGCAGAGTTCGATCGATTGATGTACTTGGTACTCGGATTTTCGATCGGACAGTTTGTAATACTAGCTGGCTCGGGTTTGAGCCGGATTATTAAATCAGGTATTGATTTAATAATTTACGTATATGTATTTCGATATATATATATTCTTGTATTACGTTCTTCGTGTTATTCTATCTCTTTTGGGCGTTCGGATTTTTATCCGATTGCTGGTATATTTGTACAGTAAATGTAAATCCGTATTTACTACAGATTTCCTTCTAGAAGGTGGCCACCTCATTTTGGATTTTTCATTTATTTCATAAATGGAAATGAGGTGTAAAGTGAAGGGTATAGGAAGAAAAGAGGTGGCCATGCTTCAATAATGGTCAAATGAATTTATAATTCATTTTGGAGTTACTATTGAAGCATGGTTGCTAATTGTTTAATGAAAGAATTCATACACAAAACATGTGTGTGTGTTTTCTCTTTCATGCTATGGTTCATAATTTCTTGAGCTCCCATTTTTCTCTCAAGTTCCTCCTTCCTTTAGCTTTGCTCCACCTTCATCTTCTTCCTCTTCACTAACATTCTCATATGTTGAGAAACAAGTGAAGAGGTTAGAAAAGAGATAGCTAACACTTAGACAATCCCACTACATCCTAGACCACTTGGACTAGCATCCCAAGTTTTCTAGTTGCTCTTTTGACATATTGCAAAGAGCTAGAGCCATGGATCATACTCCCCGGGTGGATCATCTACGACAAAGGGAGGCCGGAGAACAAGCTAGATCCCGATGGACCGAAGGAGCCGGATTTGGAGTTCATGCATGTTTAAGGCGCTTGCTAAGAGCTAAGGATGAAGAAAGAAGACCGTAGGACTTGGATCGTTTGGTGAGGTTTCCACCAGAGTAGATAGCGCTTCTTCTTTTGCTATATAGGTTTTATGGAACGATCCGGTTAGGGTTTAGTCTAGTGGCAAGTTTTTGTTCGTTTTGAAATTTTTGTTCCGCATTTGGCCATGAAAGATGGTCGGGGCACTAGGGTAACCCTTCAGGTATTGGGGGTGAGATCGTGCTGTGTCTATGAGAGCCATTACACGAAGTCCTTGGCCAAGGCAGGAGATTTACTTGTAGGTATTCCAGTAGTATCTCAGGGTGTTCTGGGCTACACTCCAACACAACTTATACCGCTTTTGGGGGTCTGACTTTTACCAACCCCCTACGCCCGATATGCGATGCTCATAGACAAATGGACTAGACTGTACGGATATTGTCAATGACAGGCTCAGCAGGGTGTCAGGATGAGTTTGCTCATCGACCTCCCTTTTGGTCAATACCTGGTAGCCCGTTACGTACGGCTAGTACCTCTGACGTGCTAGTGGTTAAATCCACAACCAAAGTATTGACGAGTCTTTAGAGTCCCCCACAGACAGTTTCTCAAGTTTCGGGCGAAACATTGTAGAGGCCGTATGATATATGGCAGGGTTCGATCATATACGTGCGGTAGCGCACGGATCATGATCGGGCGGATCATACTAGTGCGCTTTGGTTTAAGCCGGATCCTAGTATTAGATTTGTTGGATTACTTTAGTCTCATCACATTCGCATTCAGTCAGAATGCGGATGCAGGTATGTAAATACAGGTGAGGGTATCCTTGTGATCCGTCACGAGTTTACTTTAGATGTTGCCGTATCTTTTTGTTGTTGTAAACATTTGGGTTAATGTTTACAAATGGAAATTGTGAGCTTAAATCATGATTAGAAGCATTAATTGTGACACATGCACAAGTGGTGACTCATGGTCTCTTTCTTTGTGCATGTTTCACATTATTGATGGATTTGAGTGTTGATATGATAAGAAGAGAGAGAGAGGGCAGCCAAGAAGGGAGTTTTGCTCTTGTATTATTTAATTCTCACTCTCTCATTTGATCATACAACACACTAGAAAAAGAAAGGCTTCTTCTTCTTCTTCTTCTTCCTCTAGATCACAACCTCCATTGATGGCTTCTTATTCAACCTCCATCCATTCAATGGATGCAAGAGACAAAGTTGTCACACACATTCTCTACTTCACCTTCGACACGTCAGCTTGCGAACTTCGTGTCCGAGTTGCTTCGGATGAAGCGGGAGCCCGTAAAAAGACTTCTTGATGTGGTGCCCTTCCGACGAGGAGACCGGAGATCGTAGATGCCTCGAGGAGCTAGAGATGGTGGCCAAAGATCGAAGGACACGGATCGATCGGTATAGCCTTATAACCCTTCTCTAGTTAGCTAGTTATAGGTTAATGGTTCGATCCGGGATTAAAGTCTGCGATAGCGCCGGTTTCAAGTTTATGAAAAGTTTTTGTTTCCGCATTTTGGCCTCGGACAGACGGCCGGGGCGCTACCGTAGACTTACTTGGTTTCAGAGCCACTCCATTAACGTTTACTAGCTTGCTCTAACGTGTTTAGAACTTCGATCGAACAAAATTTTCCAAAACCGCATTTCCAATTCTGTAGTTTCTGTCGAAATTTTTTTGTGGTCTAAAAATTATTTTCAGTACGTCAGAAATTCAGGCAGGCTTTTCTAAGAACACTTTAGAAATTTGAAAGTGCAAGTCCACCATAGCGCCGTGGAACCGCGGCATTACCCTTGTTTTGGCCGCGGTTCCACCGCACTACTGTAGCATTAGGGCACAATTTTTCATACAGTGGTCTCTGAAATGGAATTGGGGTTTCTGGTATTTTTATTTTTGGCCCGGATTATTTTGAGTACTGGATTTGTGCTTGGGGCCCACTTCGGGAAATTTATTCGATCGAAAATTTAAATATGTTAGTTTACAGTACTTACATTATATCTGCGACCGTGAATGTTATTTGATCGGTAAATCTTGTCTAATTGCTAAAGCTCTTTTAGACGGATTTGCGAACATGACATTTATGTTGATGATCTGTGGTGTGCTGTGATGTTGCGGATTTGTCGTGGTGGATAGCCTGGATGCAATGGTAGTATAGTTTGGTTGTATTTGTACATTTGATATTGCGGGGCGAGCATCCGACATGTGGACTACCGTCACTGCCTGTTTGTATATTATTCTTTTCGTGCACGACCGGGCTGAGGTCGATGTACCCGTTGTATATATTTTTACTTTCTGTACTAGGATTACCCCGCGGTGGGGTGCATAGATAGCCGGGTTCTAGGAGGCAACGGGCCCGCATCGCATGGTTTTGAGACAGAGGGGGCTTCACTCTAGAATTGGCGGGCTATTCGCCGCACTCGTAGGGGGTACAGGTTGACCCAAGGTGGGGTGCTCAAGTTACCGGATTCCATGAAGTGCTGGGTGGTCCATTCACTTTGCTGTAGGGGGCTGCCTCACTCCAGGTTTTGGCGGGTAACTTGCCGTGCCCGTGGTGGTCTAGGATTTCATTGCACAGGCTATCCACACGACCAGGGGAACGTCGGGTTTCATTAGCGGCTCTATGAAACCCGGGGATCCCAAATTATCTGTATTGTTCTATGATGCTTATTACATTTCTGTGATGTTGCATTTTATCACGCCTTGAGCGATCATTATATATTGATATATATACTAGTAGATGTTGTATACGTTTTACACCCGCGCTAGTCCAGTCCCTGCTCTGTCGTTAGTTAAGTAACATAACGGGTGATGACGGGACCTAGTGGCAAATGCGGATGGCATATACGTACATCATATTTTCGTTCTTTTGTGGTGTGATTAATTGATGGGACTGCATTGATTCGGATCAATGCAAGCTAAAAAAACTTGTTTGATGTTGTTGGGACATTTTTCAAAAGGCTGTTATTGCAAGAACGGTTTATTTTGTTTTGCACAGTGGTATTCAGTTAGAATATCCTGCACCTCAGTCGACGAGGCAAGGGCCGAGATCCCTTCACCGGGAGTGACCCATTGGACAGATGTTTGCGTCAAGGTAATAACTTCACTATAGTCGATTACTTTTTGCTTTGCATCATGGTATTCAGTTGGAATATCCTGCACCTCATTCTACGGGGAAAGAGCCGAGATCCCTTCACCAGGTGTGACCTCTTTAGCAAAGGTTTTCGCCACTATATTTTAATAAAAGTTATCCGGTTCCTTCAACGATATCAAGTTCATTACGTTAAAGGTTTTGCGCCAAAAACCAACCATAGCCCTCCATCATTTCTGATTAGTATTGCTTAGTATTCGTGCAACGTATGTCGTGCTCAGTCGAGGCGTAGTGTGCGGTAGCTCTGTAATGCTTTTCTGTCTTATGGATATGTGATTGGTTAGGACAGTCGTACGGTCATTTTGTCTTAGTCAAAGACTCGTGCGGGTGGGTCTAATGCAATCAAGATAATGACAGGTTGAACTTGGCTAGGATCCTTTGATATGTTGGCTCAGTCAAGGTCACTTGGGTCCTAGGGGTAAAAATCACATCGGGAGTTTCTAAAGAAACTGAAACTTTCCAGGAATGCGCATACCATCTGGAGTGTGAAAACATGAGTGGATTCCATTGTGTTGTCATGCGATGATAGTTGGATCCCGATTCCCACTGTTGAGTTGATTTACTCCTCGGGTGATCCCGACTAATTCTTCTTTGAGGTTTGGAGGAGAATTTGAGGATACAGTGGGAGGTTTCCTGATTAGATAAAGTGATAACCATTCGGATCTAGGTTAGAGTGAACGATGAGTGCTTATTTTCTCTCTCTCATTGGCAGCAACCATGACCCGGCCCTAGACTATAACTCAGTGACCAAGTTAACCGAATTTTCTTAAAACACTGGCTTTTGGATTGTCAAAGTTGCATACCTCATTGCCACTCCTACTTTTACCCTTTTTTCCAGAACACCCCGTTTTACTACGAACATCCACTTCCATTGGATAAAAACATCGTATGGTTATATATGAACACGAAGGAACTTGTTCCAGATTCGAGGATGGTTTCCGGTTCTGGAGAAAATGAATAGGACTATTCAGTTGTCCTTTCCTTTTACCTTCACTCAGGTTGTGAGTGCTCCTTGGATTAGGATGGTACACCTATTACGCTAATTGGATAGTCTTCATCCAAACCAAAGGCAGGTGCCGAAAGGTAGGGCATGAAGAAAACCATTTAGCCTAAAAGGTGTACAGAAGTTATTAAGTAAAGACAAATAAAGGGATTAGAAACAAGGCAGAGTAAACTGCGGCTACTATTCACGACCAAACCAAGTATTTCATCGCCACTCCTACTCCACCTTTGTATTTCTCCAGGACACTCTGTATCACTACGAAAATCCACAGTTATTTGGATACTCCATCGTATGGTTATATACGAACTCGAAGGAACTTGTTCCAGTTCGGGGATGGATTCTGGTTCAGGAGAAATATGAATAAGGTTTTATTGAGTTGTCTTTTATCTTTACCTTCTCTCGGGTTGTGAGTGCTCCTAGGATTAGGAGAGTACGCACATTATGCTTATTGGATAGTCTTCATCCAAACCATAAGCTGGTGCCGAACAGTAAGGAAGGAAGAAAACCATTTAGCCTAAAATGGGTGTGCAGAAGGTAATGACTAAAGACATATAAAGGGATTCAGAGAGATGGCAGAAAAATATACGGTTACAGTTGTGAATCTGATAATGGAAGAGGCATTACTAGGAATACCCAGATACCCCTTCGAAACATTTATATGTTTCAGTTTCACTGGGTATTGTTAAAAGAAAACTGATTTCCTAATTAGCCCTTGCTCTAGGGTATGTATTTACCAGGTTTGATTCTCACATCTGTATGGTTTTACAGATGATGAGTGGGAGTAAGTTATTGGGAATTGGGTGATCATCCACATTATATCGGGATTCGTTAAAATTGGTGATATTTGAGGAAATCGCCTAGGTTGTTTGCCGGACGGCAAATATTTGGTTTTGAATATCCGTTGTTATTCACCAATTTCAAATTGATATATCTGTACGTTTATTTTTATAAAGTGAGATATAAATTTTTGAAATTATGTCCATGACATTTACCTATATCAGTGGATGGTTACGTAAGGAGCATTAAAACAGCGGTATAATTCTTCTTAACCCTAAGTACAGTTTTCAGCCTACGACACACAGGGAATGAGTCATTAGACTCAGGGGACTTACACAGAGTATTGTATGTTGTCCAGTGTCCATTAGGACAGTGGGGTTGGTACTCATACTATATTCTGTTTACTTGTGACATCTCTAGTTCTTAGACATGTGTTTCGTAGAAATGCAAGATCCAAGTTTTGAGAAGTTGTAGATATAAGAGTAAAGTAGAGAACCAGGTGTTGCAAGTGTAAGGGATTCTTCACGGTGATCGAAGATGTAGATACTTTTGTATGGTATTCAGTTGATAGTAATGGTTTTTGAGAAATTTGTTTCTCTTTCAGGTTACTCATAATTGGAAGCACTCCTAAGTTGAGTAATGATGATCGGACTCTCTCCATTTAGTTGACATGCACTGGAGACAGCTGCATGATTTGAATTTCGTTCCAATTAAATCAGTGCCTCTGTTTCTATATTGGATATAGAAAAGTTAATATCTTAACATTGTTAAGGTACGGAGAGTTTTCCGGTTTATGCTTAAAACCAGACTCTGGATAACTCAAGGCACGTTTCTGTAATGGCTGTTTGTGGGTTGACCCGGGCTGTGACGAGGGTTGATTTTCTACCATCTGGAAGATCAATAGTGATATTGTTCTTGACTCGCCACAGTTTTAGTAAAATGGATATTTTAAGAAAACAGTAGTGAGAGTATGGTAGAACAGGAAGTGATTCTAGAACCGCAAACGATTACGGAAAATTTGATAAGAACCTAAAGATTCTATCATGATTGACATTCCATTGGCCACTCCGCGGATATGGTGGATAACCTCAGGCACTCGATAGGTACTTCGGTATGCTCAAAGACGGTGACAAGGAGGTTCTTGTTTACCCAGACTTGCCATTGCTGTTGTTCCAGACTGTGAGACCCGGCAGGAGGATGAATATAGCGTTGTTCTAAACTAGTTTTAGAAGTATACGTGTATATGACTCTGCCAGAGGGTTGTCGTATTCAGTGGGAGCAGCGGAAGAAAAGTGGACAAGTAGCTTATGTCTATTTATATACTAAAGCAGATATAGCGGAGATAGATCATCTATTTCTGATGTGATGGTCATAGGTTTGACTTCATCAGAATAGGGGATGGATCTGTTAAGAAGGTAGTAGGGTGTGATGTCCTGGTATTTGGATGACATACACAGAGTAGGAAGTGATATTCCTATACTACGATCGGTTATACTTTGGTTGTCACACATTGGTTTCTCCACATAATGACTTGGATATTATATCAGACATTCTGGTTACTGGATCTATGGTTTTAGATCTAGATTTGGGTAGTTTCCCAATCAGGGTACTTAGAAAGCATTCTAAAGATGTTTTAGAATGGAAGACTCCTGGCACGTTTGTATACCTGCAGGTGATGGAGTCACCCTCTCTAAAGGTGTCTTACAGACTAAAGGGAAGAGGGATGTGCAAGATTGGCAGATCACTTGCTTAGGCAATTGAATCAATCATGAGATGTCAAGTACCATACCAGCCGTTGTTTTTTGCACTAGATGCAATAAGTTGATATTAATCCTATCCTGGAGAAATGTTCGGAAGCACTTTTAGAACATAAGTGAATGTTCTAGGGATATGATAACGTCAGCCTACTTCGGGAGACGGTTATCATTCCAGGCTTCTAAGGTGACCTGGATGACAGAGTGACTGTCAGAGTTATAGTTTTCCCTCTGACGAGGGGCAGTATTTCGGACAGGTGGTCCAAACGGATACTGAGGGAGGTGTGGCGTAGGATACTGATTAAGTTCAGTTGACGATACAGTCTAAGAAGTTTGGATTTGGAGTTCATTTATGAACTAGGTCCCATCAGACATCCAAACTTATTCTAAGACAGGTATTGCTCATTTCGGGAGATGGATTTCTCCGCGAACTTGAGATAAAGAGAGACATAGAAAGAAACATTAGGGCAGATCCACTCACCGAGGCTATTCCTCGAATCCAATAGTTTCGCAAACAGGATTTGTGAAACTGATTAGTAGAGGAGTTGGGTGTTCGGTATCACACGGGCTGTGAGTATGCGACATCGCAATAATTAGCCTTGAGTGCAAGTGGGAGATTGTTGGATATAGTGCCCTCAGAGTCAATTATTGGATCGCAGGCACGTGATTGCAATGATTGAGGGAGGACCTATACCGGTAGGACAGTCTTACTCAAGATGATAGTATGCTATCTGGTTTATTTTATTCATCGTGTACATGCTTTAGGTGACATTACAAGTCACTATTGCACGTTGATAGAGCCCTTAGGATTCTTGCTTGACGGCCAGCAGTATGATGGAGATCCTATACGAGGGAGCTGGGGTCTATAAGCACATTCCTAGAGTGGTCCCTTGTCATGGGAGTTTTGAGACTGGGCATCGATACTCCATTAGTAGACTAGTGTATACAGTCGAGACCCCGACGAGGGGCGGTGGCCGGTCTCACAAGCCATTGGTGCCAGTTGGTTCACCTAAGATGTATACAGGTGCTCATTGGGTTATGAGTACACCGGATAGGACTCGCCGGGAACATGCTAGTTTGTATTATACCTGACGTCAGATAGCAGTTCCCTGGTGACATGTGTACAGGTTAGTTCATCGACCTGAGAACGTCATTTGTCTCGTGTGAGTTCCCACTGTACTTTGATTACTACCCTACCACGGCTCAAAGTAGTCATGCAAACATGTGTTAGTTGGGTACAGTCCCGAGCCACATGGAGGCAGTGAGCGGATCGGCAGGGGTTTCGTCTCTCCCGGTATTGGGGGTGAGATCGCGCTGTGTCTAGGAGAGCCATTACATGAAGTCCTTGGCCAAGGCAGGAGATTTACTGGTAGGTTTTCCAGTAGTATCTCAGGGTGTTCTGGGCTACACTCCGACACAACTTGTACCGCTTTTGGGGGTCTGACTTTTACCAACCACCTAGGCCCGACATGCGATGCTCATAGACGAACGGACCGGATTGTACGGATATTTTCACTGACAGGCTCAGTAGGGTGTCAGGATGAGTTCACTCACCGACCTCCCTTTTGGTCAATACCTGGTAGCCCGTTACGTACGGCTAGTACCTCTGACGTGCTAGTGGTTAAATCCACAGCCAAAATATTGACGAGTCTTTAGAGTACCCCACAGACAGTTTCTCAAGTTTCGGGTGAAACGTTGTAGAGGCCGTATGATATATGGCAGGGTTCGATCATATACGTGCGGTAGTGCATGGATCATGATCGGGCCGCACGGATCATGATCGGGCAGATCATACTAGTGGGCTTTAGTTTAAGCTGGATCCAGGTATTAGATTTGTTGGATTACTTTATTCTCATCGCATTCGCATTCAGTCGGAATGCGGATGCTGGTATGCATATACAGGTGAGGGGTATCCTTGTGATCCGTCACGAGTTTACTTTAGATGTTGCCGTATCTTTTTGTTGTTGTAAACATTTGGGTTAATGTTTACAAATGGAAATTGTGAGCATAAATCATGATTAGGAGCATTAATTGTGACACATGCATAAGTGGTGACTCATGGTCTCTTTCTTTGTGCATGTGTCACATTATTGATGGATTTGAGTGTTGATATGATAAGAAGAGAGAGAGGGCAGCCAATATCGGAGTTTTGCTCTTGTATTAATTAATTCTTACTCTCTCATTTGATCATACAACACACTAGAAAAAGAAAAGCTTCTTCTTCTTCTTCTTCCTCTAGCTCAAAACCTCCATTGATGGCTTCATCTTGAACCTCTATCCATACAATGGATGCAAGAGACAAAGTTGTCACACACATTCTCTACTTCACCTTGGACATGTTGACTAGCGAACTTCGTGTCTGAGTTGCTTCGGATGAAGCGGGAGCCCATAAAAAGTCTTCTTGATGTGGTGCCCTTTCGACGAGGAGATCGGAGATCGGAGATGCCGCGAGGAGCTAGAGATGGTGCCCAAAGACCGAAGGACACGGATCAATCGGTATAGCCTTCTAACCCTTCTTTAGTTAGCTAGTTATAGGTTAATGGTTCGATCCTGAATTAAAATCTGCGATGGAGCCGGTTTCAAGTTTATGAAAAGTTTTTGTTTCCGCATTTTGGCCTTAGACGGCCGGCCTGGACGCTACCGTAGACTTACACTTTTATATTTATATAGATGGTATCGATTTGTACTAGACTTAGATCAGTACCCCACACATGAGATATGATGATAAGGATACCAGATAATTGATGAGATCAATGTGATATTGACCCGTACCCAGATTTGGGATGTCGTACGATGATTTACCGTACAAGCTTTATTAGATGATAAGATCTGCACTCATGACTCGAGGATGTGATACATATGATATTGTATCGTACGCGGTACCTTTTAGGCGGGGTCACCGACTATTATATATATATATATATATATATATATATATATATATATATATATATCGACCCAGATTTAGGTAGTTTCCATACCCCTCCTGATTGACTTGTTAGTTAGAGCTGTAGTTTTGCTAGTAGATGTTAGGCTAGGCCGATGTCATACCTATTTCAAAAAATAAAAAATCGGGAGTATTTTAAAGACAGGCAAAGGGATTCTACGAATATTTTCAAAAGACGCATCTTTTCTTAAAAACACCGTAGCCCTTATTTTGCTAAAAACCCCTATTCGTCTTCTTTCAAATGGCAAACAGTATGACATAGATACATTGATGTAGATTCTGTACTGTTGTGTTTATTATTCATTTGCCGCATCTTCTTGCTGTTCGCATCGCATTGCATGTAAAATATGTTATTACTATATTAAAACCATGCTGTTAGGACACCGGCACCATTATCGATGATGCGTATGTTCCATGTACACCTGCTTGCCGGCTCACACACTTCATCATCAATAATTGCCATGTCACTACACGGTAGGATTATTGCATCAGGATATGACCCTTTGAAGGGAATACTTATGCACATACATATCGTACACTCATACTTATGCACATACATATCGTACACTCATACTTGTGTACATACATATCGTACACTCATACTTGTGCACCTACCTATTGTACACCCATACTTGCATGATATACTGAAATGCTTACATTTCTTTTATATGTCGCATACATCATACTTTATGATTATACGCATTGAGATATGTTGATTCCATGATATTTCTGGATTTGGGAACCGTGGGTATTTCAAAAGAGAGTATGTATTGTTTTAAAAACCCGGTTACCCTTGATATGATATTTCAGTGCGCCCACCATGAGTTTTAGCGGTTCTGATGTATATATATATACCCCATGCGAGGAGGAGTCGTGAGCCGTGTATGGGTACACGGTGGGGCCCGGTATGGTATCACGGGACAAGAAAGGGATGCTGTGTATACAGACGGTGAGCCTGGCAGAGAGAGTACTACCTACCGGTGATAGTATTTAGGCTCGGCAGATATCCGGAGGATACCGACCGGAGTCGAGAGATGATGTGGGCCGATCCGGACTGACGGAGCCCGTGGGCCGATCCGGACTGACGGAGCCCGATATATGAGGATTTACGTGCCGATGCTGGGCACAGGTTTCATGATGTTTTCTCAGTTCCATGACTTTGATGTGTCACGAGGGACACACGTTGATTTATATCCTCATACTTCCATGTATGTGCTTTATGATATTTACATGCATGACGTTTTTTTTCATTGGGTGACACGTGGACGAGATCCACATACATGCAGACATTGATCACATAGTTGGATGATATCCACATAGTTATAGACTTCATGATATAGTTGATACTGATTACACTGATCATACCTCATATTTATGATATGTTATTACCTGAGGCACTGGCACGAGCACTGGGCACTACACTCATGTATAGATGTTACACTGCCACCTTATCATGCTTCAGACTTATTCATTTGAGGTTTATATATATATATATATATATATATATATATATATATATATATATATATATATATATATATATCTTATCGTATTGACCTAGGATTGCGTCATACATACGATTTCTTCTCTGTGATGTTTTCTATTCACGAGTTGGCAACTCACCCCCGTTGTGCCACAGTTCTTGCAGATTTTGCCGTACAGGTTTCATTGCGGCTTTTCTGGCACAGTGCTCCCTTTTGTAGGGTTGCTAGGCACACGTATAAGGGTCTACGAAGCATCAACCATGCCCGATTAAAAAATTAGCCGTGCCGAACAACTCGAAGCCGGATCTTTGAACTAGGGTTTAGGCGAAAACATGCATGTTAAACTCTTTAACACTAAGTGAGAGGGATAACAACCTTTGTAGATCCGGTCCTTCACTTCTTAAGCTCCATGTTGAGGTCCCGTCGCTGCGATCATCGTGTTGTGGACTCTCGACAGGCTTCACGAAGAGAATGATGCAACCTTTGCTCCGATCTTCGATAAAAAGATGATCTACCTTGAAGTTTCGTTAACACAAGCTAACACTCATAATATGAAGTGAACACCCTCATCTAAATGGCAAGGATAGATGAGGATGATGAAGTAGGATTTTTGCTCTCATTTATAATCTTTTTCTCATTCACTTTCATCACAAAAGAAAGCTTTTTCAAGAAGAAAACCAAGTAAGAAGAAGAAGAATGAATATGATAACCTTAATCCTTTTGTGATGAACAATGAATTATTGTAGTGGTAACAAATCTAACCAAAGGTCAAGCATGAAAGAGTTAACCCTTGTAGAACGTTAACTAGAGTTAATGGTTTGGATTAGGTTAACATAATATCTCACAAAAATATCAAGCAACCACAAAGTCAAAGCTTCATGAAGCTTCATGGAAGCTTCATGCAAAATCTAACCCTAATCCAAACCCTAACCAAGTTTAAACCCTAATCCAATGTTAAATTTGTAACCCTAACATGTTACAATATTATATATCACATATACAATATATTTTGTAACAATAGAAAATAATACAATTAACATATATCGCATATATATTAAAATATATTATCCCGTGAGAAAATGAATCTTTTAGTGAGCTAATATTAGTTAATGTAATTTAATATATCATATATATTATTATACATTAAATTATCGAATCAACACTTAATCCGATAATCCGGCTATTTCATAAATAACCGACTAATACGAAGACCCGGCTATATCACATATACCCGGCCGATATCTCATATCGTGAGAATCCAATACGGTATCATATACCGCATTATCCTCGGTCCCGCACATATCACATATGTGCTCCTAATCCGTTTTGCCTGAGCCAAGAAACCTCTGTGTAGGACTCTAAAGAATCGTCAATACGCCGGCAGTAGGTGATGATCATATCAAACACCCACAAGCTGCAAGCGGTCAGCTAAACGTAACAGCTATCCAGGTATTGGGCGCTCAGAAGATCAACAAGCAAGCCTGTACATTCTCCTGTGAATCCAAACAGTAACACTCCCATACAGTCCGGTCTCGTCGTCTGATATGTCGTATATCTCGCCTAGGGGTGGTAAACGTCAGACCCTAGTAGCTCGATAAGTCGTGTCGATATGAGGTCTATAACAGTTCGAGAAATTACTGATAACACTTACCAGTAAATCTCAGCAACCCTGGCCAGGGATTTCCGGTTATAGCCAATCGAACACAGCGCAACATCAACTCCCTATACCGGGAATCCCCTCCTATCGCTCATTGCCTCCATGTGATTCGGGACTGTACCCAAAAACCACCTTTTTGCATGCCCTCTTGGACGTGGTATGATGGAAATCAAAGCACAGTGGGAATCACACAAGACTCTATGACGATCTCGGGTCAACAGACTAAGCTGTACCAGTGTCACCAGAGAACTGCCATCTGACGTAAGGTATAATACCATCTGGGAGTTCTCGGCGAGTCCGTCCAGTGTACCAAGTCTCCACTGAGTACCCGTACACCATCCTTGATGTCAAACACCGATGGATATGAGATCATCCATCGCCCATCATATGGGTCAAGATGCGTATACGCTAGTCTACTCTGGTGCATCGATGCCCTGTCTCGATACACCCTCGACTACGAACAGTTATAGGATGTACTCGTCGACTACCGTGGCCCCACCAGTATGATCTCATCATAGTCCCAGTAGTCGAGTACATATCCTAAGGGCTTTATCAATATGTAACATAGAGGCAATCAGAGTACATGTTAAGATAAAGTACAACCAGATAGCATACTATCATGTCGAGCAAGAAAGTCCTCCCTATATATGTCTTAGCATCCACTACAATATACATCGTATGTACAGTAATGGCCTCTAGGGCATACATATAACTAACACCTTTCTGGGTGATTGCATTGGCAGGTGGGTTCACTCGCATCGTGACCACCCTTGTATTATTTTATTCAGTTATATCTAGTAATTCCATCAACCAAACATGTATATTGTTTCAGACTTAGAAAACCAGTTGTATATTATTTCGACCTTTGAGTCGCGCGTTGTAGTATTATGATTTTCAGGCTGATTTTAGTTTTCCTTTGAGTTTTGATCCTCGCCCTTTGACGTTCTATATTATATTGCTTGCGTGGTTGTGACCGTCGATTGACGAAGAGCTAGATCCCGCTTGGGGATGCCTTTTCATTGTGCATATATATTATGATTCTTGTTGTACCCCGTCCGGGGCCGGTATATACAAAGGAAACTCTGGCGAAATTTTCAAAAATGACATTGAGGATTTTAACAATGCATATTCGGCTTACTTATTTGAAAACCTTGTTTTAAAACATTTTTCTCCTCTTCTTAAAACTAGTTTTCCTTTATTTTTCACTTAAAAATGGTTTTAGATTTCTGGGTTTTTGGCTTACTTTAGTTAGATGAGGTCCTATAAGCTTCATATGATTCAAGTGCTAGTCACGTCCTATTTCGGGTCATGACAAAATTTGTATCAGAGCGCTAGGTTAACCTTGGTTCGAGTCTAAGTTTGACTATGCGGAGCCTTGAGCGTTATATATATACGGAACTTAGACTTAGTCGAGAGGGTATTATACCCGAACATTCGTCGCGTAGGATGACCCTTGGTTGATGGAGTAGGTAGCTTGAGTAGAGTGACGTACCGTACGTATGTTCCGCGGCATACTTACGATACGCCACTCCGCTTAAGGAGGCTTAGGATGTACATTTACTTGCACAATATTATATTCATTCCTATGATATATCCTCATCGGTATTGGTTATGATTTTGCCGCCACGATTACACGGGCAGAGAGAGCTACGGCTAGAGTTGCGGTCTGCACGAGCTCGTCATGGACGAGGACTGACCAAGGCGTGATTCCAGAGACGTACGATTGCATAGAGGCTTCGTTTTATTGTGTTTTCGCGCAATGAGCATTTGACAGATCGCTTTTACGGGATTTCTTGGACGTGCAGATCGGCACCAGAGGATCAGGCTACTGCTAGAGGCCGGCCAGGATGTGATGACCATTGATATATCGCTTATTCATGATGATTGAGGCGATGTTCAGCGTACAGACGAATGAGTCAGTTGTTGCTGCAAATGATGAGATATCGCCCAGATGTTGGAGCTACTGCAGCATGAGTATACACTTCGAGATATGATGGAAGGTCTCTAGTCACCAGGGATGAATGACTAGGACATGTGGTTCGTTCGCTTACCCCGATGCGAGGTCATCAGATAGATTGATTCCAGCTAGAGACGACTTCACGCAGATTCGTTGAGAGTCGATAGAGACGATCGAATGTCAGGAACCTAATTCCAAGTTTAAAGTAATCGGAAGACAATGCAAGTAATGCTATGGACCCTCTAGAAGAATGAAACTCTAACTCGACGTAATGACCATGGAACGCCTTCGAACCTTAGGGTTTACGATAGTTTAGCGGTGCCATTTTTGAGGCTTGGGTTTGCCCTTCTACGGTTTGTCCACAGGTGCTGTGGTTTGTACCGGAATACTATTAAACTGTACTCATGATGTTGATCTCTTGGGGGATTATGAGGTTTTGACAAATCGATCGAATGGTTCGACATCATTCGGATATTATGTGATGGGACACATTGCTTGGGGGACTCCAGATACGAGTATAGCCGTTGGAGCGCAGTCCATGCAGCCGCGAGAAGATGAGTCCGAATCAGTCGACATTGGAGCAGAGTGGAGTAAAGAGTTCGCACGAGATTTCGACGAGATGACGTTCTACTCCGCTGATATCAGAGATGCGATACGCATGCAGAGGCGTTGTATATGGATATACCTTCCAGAAGGAGTCGCGATGAGTATGCAGCCGTTCCGGAACAAGAAACAGATATAGTAAAGGATGGTAACTTCCGGGAAATTCGGCAGAAACGAGATTTGAGAGAGACCTCGACAGGACCTTTCTGGAATACTATACGAGAAGACATGGACCCAGGAGCGGTCATATTGCGCACACCCAGCAGGCCAGAGTTCGGCATCGTCGACGAGATAGTTGACCAGGTTCGGATAAAGGACCTCAACCAGGTGCGTTGTAAGTTGAGCATGAATGGACGCGTATGGAGTATACCTCCGCAGGTTAGGACGAGTTCCTGATGACGTGTTCGGCTAGATATCTTCCACAGAGTGATGAAGATACCGAGTTCGTGATTTCGAGTCCATGTGAGAGACATCGGATGGACCGTAGCTGAGAACATTTGCAGTGCGCAAATAGAGACGTGACATCGAATGGACGATGATACAGACAAGTGGGAAAAGAGGTTCGTGCGAGATGCTGACGAGCTGTTGTTACTCTCCGTTAGGATTAAAGGTCGGATATATCTACAGAGGCGTTGAGATGCGACCAGTTTCCAAGAAAATGCTGTGCTGAGGACGCAGATGTCTATAGAGCGAGAAAAGATTATGCAAGAGTACCAGCCTCTGTACAGTTCGGCATAGGCGAGATCGGAAGAGACCTTGAGTAGGATTTCTTCTAGGACACTGCTGCGATAAGATTTGCACCCAGGATCAGATGTGTGATGTGTATTCAGAGGACCAGAGGTCAGCGCCAGTGATGTGCTGCTTTACGAGTGGCCGTGAAGATTGACCGAGAGGTGACCAGAGAAGTGCCAGGACGGAATCGTCCCCGTTAGCTCACCTGACCAGGACGATGAGCCGATGGATTGGGAGATTGGTAATCCACAGAGAAGATAAGGGCCCAGAGACAGAGGACGCCAGACCGTGAGCAAGAGGTAAGTAGATATCTTGCGCTGCTAGCATTACACCTTCTCGACTTTGAAGGAGGATATACCGACGACGGTATTTATGATTTGTGATTCGATTATCACGTATCAGTCACCTTGGATTTCGGTATTTTGGGCGATCTATTCGCATAATTTGGTCCTGATGGCTGAGTTACATGATATTTGTTTTCGCGCACCATGGTTGCAACTACTAGGCATTTATATCTTGCGCATAGTTATTACACTTGAGATGTACTTTTTACACCGTTGTATTGATTTATGATTGTGCATAGTTATTGCACCTGATATCATTTTCGTGCCTTGGCTGCACCTGCTTCTGACTTAATGGATTTCATACGGTTGAGTTGATTTTGTGCATATGTTACGCACACGATTTGATTTTTGCACTCGGTATAGCTTATATGTGCTTGTAGTGCATTGATATGTGTTTTGTGCACGCAATTGCACCCGTTTATGATTTTTTTACACCTTGGTACACTCGGTGTTGCTATTTATGCATTTGAGTTATTGTTTGGGTTTTGTGCACAGGATGCACCGTATTTGTATTTCTTGCACAGGATGCACCAGTTTTATACTTCGTGCCTTTGTCGCACCAGTTTTATGTTTCGTGCGCTTATCGCACCAGATTTACATTTCGTGCCTTTGTTGCACCGGATTTATATTTTGTGCACTACGGTTGCACCTGACTTCGATTTGATGTCATTCGATATGTTGATTTTGATTTCATGCCTATATTATGCATGTGATTTGAATTACGCTTTCCGCAAAGTTTTCATACACTTTTAGTGTTTTGATTTGATTCGTGCACGCTGATGCACATGGTTGTAAGATTATATACCGCGGTATACCTGATTTTGATTGAGCCGTATTGTATACCATCGATTTTGATTCTTATATTGATGTTGATTTCTTGCACTTCGTGCATTTGATTTGGATTTTCGCGTGTGATGAGCGCATGTTTTGAGATGCGATTTTGGTGCATACCAGATGCACTAAATCGGGATTCTTCGTGCATGTCAGATGCACCTGATCTTGCTGACAGGCACACACGTTGCCTATGACAGATATTTCGTGCACACCCGTTGCACCTAGATGTTGTTTCTATGCACATGTATGGCACATATATGGATTTTGATTTCCGTGCGCACCAGGCGCACAGGGTATTTTTATATACATTTTTGGGATTGATTCCTTATGGAGCAGTACGTTTTTATGATATTTACTATTTGTTTTCGTACTGAGCAGGACTAGTCAGAGGACAGTACCTGGATGTAATTTTCATGCATTGATAGTTATCGAAGGGATTTCCAAAAAGTGAGCTATAGTCTCAGTATTTGTAGGGTTGCTAGGCATGCTCACAAGGCTCTACGAGGCATCAACCATGCCCGATAAAAATTTAGCCGTGCCGAACAACCCAAAGCCGGATCTTTAAACTAGAGATTAGGCGAAAACAAGCATGTTAAACTCTTTAACACTAAGTGAGAGAACCTTTGTAGATCCAGTTCTTCACTTCTTAAGCTCCGTGTTGTGGTCCCTTCGCTGCGATCATCGTGTTCCGGACTCTCGAGAGGCTTCACGAAGAGAAAGATGCAGTCTTCCTTCCGATCTTCGATAACAAAGATGATCTACCTTGAAGTTTCATTAACACAAGCTAACACTCACTAAATGAAGTGAACACTCTCATTTAAAGGGCAAGGATAGATGAGAATGATGAAGTAGGATTTTTCTCTCTTTTATTTTCTTATTCTCACTCATTTTCATCACTTGGAAAAAAGCTAGAAAGCGTTTTCCGTGAAAGAAAGACGAAGGAAGAAGAAGAAGAATATCATAATCCTTTTGTGATGAATAATGAATTATTGTAGTGGTTACAAATCTAACCAAGGGTTAAGCATGAAGGAGTTAACCCTTGTAAAGAATTAACTAGAGTCAATAGTTTGGATTGGGTTAATATAATATCTTCACAAAAAATCAAGGAAAACACAAAGTCAAAGCTTCTTGAAGCTTCATGGAAGCTTCATGCAAAAGCTAACCCTAATCCAAACCCTAACCAAGTTTAAACCCTAAACCATTGTTAAATTTGTAACCCTAACATGTTACAATATTATATATCACATATACAATATATTTTGTAACAATAGAAAATAATACAATTAAGATATATCGCATATATATCAATGTATTATCCCGTGAGAAAATGAATCTTTTAGTGAGCTAATGTTAGTTAATGTAATTTAATATATCATATATATATTATTATACATTAAATTATCGAATCAACACTTGATCCGACAATCCGGCTATATCGCATATAACCGACTAAAACGATGACCCGGCTATATCACATATACCCGGCCGATATCTCATATCGCGAGAATCCAATACGGTATCACATAACACATTATCCTCGGTCCCGCACATATCACATATATGCTCCTACTCCGTTTTGCCAGAGCCAAGAAAGCACTGTGTAGGACTCTAAAGAATCGTCAATACGCTGGCAGTAGGAGATGATCATATCAAACACCCACAAGCTGCAAGCGGTCAGCTAAACGTAACAGCCACCCAGGTATTGAGCGCTCAGAAGATCAACAAGAAAGCCTGTACATTCTCCATTGAATCCAATCAGTAACACTCCTGTACAGTCCGGTCTCGTCTTCTGATATGTCGCATATCTCGCCTAGGGGTGGTAAACGTCTGACCCCAGTAGCTCGATAAGTTGTGTCGATATGAGGTCTATAACCGTTCGAGAAACTCCTGATAACACTTACCAGTAAATCTCAGCAACCCTGGCCAGGGATTTTTGGTTATAGCCAATCGAACAAAGCACAACATCAACTCCTTATACTGGGAGAGACGAATCCCCTCCTATCGCTCATTGCCTCCATGTGATTCGGGACTGTACCCAAAAGCCACCTTTTTGCACGCCCTCTTGGACGTGGTATGATGGAAATCAAAGCACAGTGGGAATCACACAAGACTCTATGACGATCTCGGGTCAACAGACTACTCTGTACCAGTGTCACCGGAGAACTGCCATTTGACGTAAGGTATAATACCATCTGGGAGTTCTCGGCGAGTCCGTCCAGTGTACCCAGTCTCCACTGAGCACCCATACACCATCCTTGATGTCAAACATCGATGGAAATGGGATCATCCATCGCCCATCATATGGGTCAAGATGCGTATACGCTAGTCTACTCTGGTGTATCGATGCCCTGTCTCGATACACCCTCGACTAGGAACAGTTATAGGATGTACTCGTCGACTACCGTGGCCTCACTGGTATGATCTCATCATAGTCCCAGTAGCCGAGTACATAGCCTAAGGGCTTTATCAACTTGTAACATAGAGACAATCAGAGTACATGTTAAGATAAAGTACAACCAGATAGCGTATTATCATGTCGAGCAAGAAAGTCTTCCCTATATATGTCCTAGCATCCACTACAATATACATCGTATGTACAGTAATGGCCTCTAGGGCATACATATAACTAACAATCTCCCACTTGCACAAGGGCCATCTGTTGTGGTATCACATACCCAACAATTAGCTGTGGTCGAAGTATCTCATACTCAACCATCCCATAAAAGTCTCTACTGGGAAAAAGGCCTTTGTGAGTGGATCCGCGTTGTTGTCCTCTGTGTCTACTCTTCTAACCTCAATCTCCCTGGAGATCAGCCATCTCCATGATCAGGCGATACTGCCTAAGAATTATATCTGGATTTCTGATGGGACGGGGGTTCCTTGGCTAAAGCCACTACTCTATTGTCACACTCTAGTAGGAACGAAGTTCATCTCATGAACTTATATATATCAAGACTGCCTCTTTGGTAGCATCCTTGGTAATGATGTATCTTGCCTTTAATCGTCTAGGAAGTCACGGTATCTAGCTTGGAACTCTTCCAACATACCATCCCTCCACTGAGGGTAAAGACAATGCCTGCGACTGACATTCAGTCGTCCTTATCAACCTGGAACTTTTCCAGTGATTCTCCCCAGGATCGATTGATACTATCTCACTACAACTAGTGAGTATCCTAACATCCAATTAGTACTATCTCATAGATCCAAAACCCAGGATTTAGGAGGTATCATCTTGATCCTATACGGAGAATCCTTGTGATAAGCGGAGATTGACCGAGCGTAGCATAGGAAACTCCTTCTCTATCAAGAGTATGTCATCCACGTACTCTACGAGGATCACCACCATACTCCCTACTACCTTTTTGTATATACAAGGTTCATCTACCATTTTGATGAAGTCAAACTCTTTGACTACCACATCAAAACAGACGTTCCAACTCCGCGATGCCTGTTTTATCACATAAAACATCTTGCACACGTTTCCGCTGCTCCCACTTTTACGAAGCCCTCTGGCTGTGTACTTATAGACGCTCTCTGCCAAATCATCATTTAGAAAAGCAGTCATGACACCCAACCACCAAATATCGTAGTCATGGTATGTAGCCGTGGCAAGTAGGATCTGGATGGACTTAAGCATAGCTTTCAAAGTCTCAACATTTCCATGTACACCAAGTAATCTTCTCAAGATATACTCGCTCCTGATGGGGATTTAACCCTTCAGATAAAGCAACAAAGTCCATACTTTGTTGGTGTATAAGGATTCCATCTCAGATCGCTAAGCATCCAGCCATTCTTACAGAGTCCCGCTCCTGATGGCCAGCCCGAAACTAGTTGGGTCATCATCTCATGATGCAATCCTCGCTCCTACTGTCATAGAGAAACCAAAGTATCTCTCAGGTGGGTGAGGAACCCTACTAGATCGGCGGAGAGGCTGAGGTTCGTTGGAAACTATTGAATTCTTTGGTTCTACCAAATCATCTACTGTAGTTTGTATAGCCGGAACTCCTTCCAGTTCTACCTCATGACCACTAATTTCTTCACAAGGAATTCCCTTTCACAAAGGTGGCATGTTGAGAAACAAAACATATTTTGTTCCTCGGTTAGGTAAAAGATATTCCCTTGCGTAAGCTTGGGATATCCAACAAACTTCAACAGATCAGACTTTGCCTCGAGCTTGTCCAGATTTTGCTTTTTAGACATAGGCCGGACAACCCCAAATCTTAACTTACTTAAGATATGGGCTCTTCCCATTCCATATCACATATGAAGTGGTAGGCAACTAATTTTATTTGAACCCTATTCAATAGGTATGCAGCTTCTCAAGTGCATAA
Organism: Agapanthus africanus; assembly: GCA_030015575.1. Classification (NCBI taxonomy): domain Eukaryota; kingdom Viridiplantae; phylum Streptophyta; class Magnoliopsida; order Asparagales; family Amaryllidaceae; genus Agapanthus; species Agapanthus africanus. The sequence goes on along the minus strand of JASDDO010000019.1, from coordinate 497,350,750 downwards.
CACCCAAAAGGAAATAAGAAACTCAGTAGTACTCATCATAGAGCACACCATATCATATAGGGTGCTAATGCTCCGCCCCGATACACCGACGTGCTGTGGTGTATACGGAGGAGTAATGCTGAGAGAGAATCTCATTCTCCTTTAGAATAGTTCAGGAATCTTCGTGCTTAAGTATTCTCCTCCTTGATCTCATCAAAGGACATAATATTTATACCCATATTTTGGTTCTCTACTTCTAACTTATATTCTGTGAATATCTCAAAAGCTTCGGACTTATGTTTCAACAGGAACACATGTCTGAATCTTGAGAGATTATCAGAGAATGTAATGAAGTACAAAGAACCGGTCTTGGAATGTGTAGACAGGGGACTTTCATACATCAGCATGTATCAATCCTAAGAGTTCTCTAACTCTTTCTCTGTTTCCAATAAACAGAGCTGTGGTCATCTTATCTCTGTGACATGACCGGCAAGTTTCACAAGATGTAAATTCAAACTAATTAAATATGCATCTATATGTAACTTCGCTAGTCGGGTCGCATTGATAAGACTTAGTCTATAATGCCTCAAGAAGGATTCGTTCATTTCTGAACTCTTCCTCTTGTGTATATTCCGTATACTAAGAACTGTATTTTAATTTAGAACGTCAATGCTTTTAGATAACGTGCCTGAAACGATCAACTCTTGATATAGGAAATGTTCAAAACATTATCAAACAATACAAAATTATATCCTTCTTTACAAATAAAGAGACTTATATGATGTTGTACATCAGGTTCGGTATCTAATAACATTTGTTCGGAATCAATGTATTCTGGTAATACAGGGTGATAGTGACCAACAGACTTGGCTGCAACACTTGCACCGTTTCTATCTCATGAAACTTATCACCCGTTCTCAGTTCTCTACCTATCTGTAGCCCATGTAACAGATTACATATGCGGGATCCTGATCCGGTATCTCATAACCAGGACGTAAAGGATACTGAGAAACAGTTCTATGTAATGAACACACCCGAAGATGATGCATCAGCATGCACTTTCTTCATTTGGGCGGCACGGGAAATATGGTATTCCCCAATTTTCTGCTCTGTCTTATAAAAATTATAAGTTGGAGCGGGACCAAAGTTCCCCAGCTCAGTATAACAAGCGGGTTCGGTTAATTCATCCATTTTATTATCTTGATTAAGGCGTGATATGGTCGCTACCTGGAGAGAGAGAGAAGAAAACACTCAGCGTATGCTCTTGCAAGATTAGATTGGTTATCTAATATATCTAATCAGGATGTCTCCCACTGTTTTAATCAAATCTTCCTTCAAACCCTAAAAAGAAAGACTGGCCGGGATTAATTACACGCTACAAGTTCGCCAATCTTTCAACCAGGCCAGTGTCGGTACTTTGAGGGAGGTCCCCCGTGCTTTCGCACGAACCTAATTAAAGTAAACCTCGTTTTCCTAGAGGCATAACCCCGTTAACACCTTTCTAGACACCTACTTGATCGGCTAATTGTAATGTGTAAAACTCTCCCAGGAGTGACTCTTACTCGCAGCGGGTATCGGGATCCAACTATCTCATAGACGGTATACAATCTCATTGCAAATTTCAACACTTGAAATTCCCAATAATATTTTTACCCCTAGCGTGCTATGACCTTGACGCATGCCAAACAACCCATAGTCCGCTAGTCAAGTTCAACCCGTACATTTCTTGATTGAATTAAACCCACCCGTACGACCCTTGACGCATGCCAAACAACGCCGTACGAATACCCTAATCCAATCGCATCGTATGCTAGCAGATAAGCACTAGTTAGCTACCGTACACTACGCCTTGATGCATGCCAAACAACCGCAGCACGAATACTAAATAGTACTTATCTGAAATGACGGAGGGCTACGCAGGTTTTTAAGAAAACCATGAGCGTAATGAACTTGATATCGTCGTAGAATCGAGTGATTTTAAATGGAGTGTTTTTTAGGCTTTTCTAGTTTTGCTAAAGGGGTCACTCCCGGTGAAGGGATCGTCGGCCCTTTCCTCATCGAATAAGGTGCAGGGTATATCATATATACCACTATGCAAAGAAAGAACTATAGAAGCAATCAAAAGACAAACCGAGTTTGTAGCATCTACTAGTTTCACTAAAGAGGTCACTCCCGGTGAAGTGATCTCGGCTCTTTCCTTATCGAATAAGGTGCTGGATGTTCTACAAGGAACACTGCTATGCAAAGAAAGAACTAGAGCTACCAGTTTTTAAACAAGTTTCTACAACATATTTAGGTTTCTTTTATTTTCATTAATCTCATTAATGAAGTCCCATTTTATTATGCTTCACAAGCATCTATTTTGAAACGAAATCTGCAATATAACATATATCTCATATATATAATATAAACATTCGTCTCAGGCAGTAATTGTAAGTCTATGCTACCTCTCTCGGTACTTTCGGGCATGCGGAATTTGATGAAAAACGATTTTCTTAGAGGTGGTAACATGGACCTAAAACCCGGATCTTTGTTAAACATCTAACTAACAACCTAACTACGAGTTGCTAACTACTCGGTTAGGGGGTTATACCTTTCTTTTTCTCGAACTCCTTCGTCTTCAAGCTTCGATGGTCGTCCGAACCGGCTTCTCCCCGTCGTCTCCTTGCGCCGAAGATAGATCCACCTGAAAGCTTCAACCTTTGGCTCCTTCTTCGAACTTTGAAGAAACTAGTTCACTCGGTTTGCTAAACCTTGTGAACTAGTGTGAGTAGATAAGAGTTTGTATGGGATTTTATCTATGGTTCTTGGTTCTCAACTCATGAGACAAGTGAACCATAGAATCAAGGGAGGGAGAGCAAGAGGAGGAAGATGAGAGCTCAAGAACAAAAGAGATAATGTGCATGAAAGAATGAGAGAAGACTTTTCTCATTTTGCTCTCATAATCCAAAACCATCATCACAAAAATAATAATCAAGTATTGTGTAAAATGGTTCAAGTCAAAATGGCTAAATCATTTCATGCACTCATTTCTCACAAAAGAAATAAGCAAGTAAAAAGTCTTTGCTATGAAATGATAGCCATAGTCATCATGATGGTCAACTAGTCCAACCTAGTCAACCGGTCAACAAAGTCAACAAGTCAACAAAGTCAACCAAGTCAACCCCTCAACAACCATGTCACCACAATACTTAATTAATATAATTGTTAATCACATATCATATTCTCATTAGGGTTGAGCAAAAAGTAAATGGTCAACTGTCAACGGTCAACAACCCTAATGAGAATCCTCTGCCTCTGTCTCTCCGTCAACTGTGCATACACACCCGCATCCGCGTTCCGAGGAACACGAATACACACTGGATAAATCCAATCCCAAAAGGTACACTAGGATATGGCTTAAACCAAAGCCCGCTAGTGTAAACTGTCCGGACACTGTACGTGCACAAGTGCACGGATGTGACCGAACCCTATCGCAAAACCATGCGACCTGTCGCAAAACCATGCGACCTCTACTCTTTTGCCTAAAGGCGAATAGCTTTCAGTGTGGGACTCTAAAGACTCGACACAACGCTGGCAGTGGGTTTAACCACAGACCGCAAGCGGCACTAGCTGTGCGTAACGGTCCCCAGGTAGATGCCGACAAGAAGACTGACGAGGCGAAACCCATCTGAACTCCTACTGAGCCTGAATGTGACATTCTCCGTACAGTCCGGTCTGTTCGTCTGATATATCGCATGGCGGGCCTAGGGGGCGGTAAACGTCAGTCCCCCAATAGCGGTACAAGTCATGTCGGAGTGAAGCCCAAAACACCCTGAGATAACACTGGAAGCCTACCAGTATATCTCGTTTGTCCTGGACAGGGAATACTCGTGTAATGGCTCTCCTAGACACAGCGCGATGTCAACCCCCAATACCGGGAGAGACGAATCCTGTCTAACCGTCACTGCCTCCAAGTGCTTCGGGACTGCACCCAACTACCACCTGTTTGCACGACTCCTTTGAGCCGTGGTAGGGTAGTAATCAAAGTACAGTGGGAACACACTCGAGGCGAAGTGACAGTGTTAAGTCAGTGGACTAAGCTGTACTCATGTCACCTGGGAACTGATAACTGACGATAGGCATAATACCAACTAGTCAGTTCCCGACGAGTCCTGTCCAGTGTACTCGTAACCCAACGGGCACCCGCATACTCTCTCAAGTACGACGTACCGACGGCTGTGGGACAGACCGTCTCCCACACTGGGATGAGAAGCGCATGCGCTAGTCTACTCCGGAGTATCGATTCCCTGTCTCGATAGTCCTACGACCAGGGACCTGCATAAGGATGTGCTTATAGATTACCCAGCCCCACTAGTGTGACTGCCATCACAATGCTGGTAATCAAGCAAAGATCCTAAGGGCTCCACTAATGTGTATAGGCGATATACTAAAATAAACACATGTACACATTGAAGTAGAAAAAAACCAAGTAGCATACTACTATTTTGAGCAAGATTGTATATACAAGGTGAATATCCCAAGCTTCCATTAAGTAATATACAAACTAGTATGATACAGTAATGGCCTCTAGGGCATATACACTAACAATCTCCCACTTGCACTAAGGCCATGTACTGGCGGATCGAAGACCTATCATCTCGATCAGCCGCTCGAACTGAGTCTGGGGTAAGGCCTTGGTGAATGGATCTGCAGTGTTATCTTCTGAAGCGACTCTCCGAACCTCGATCTCCTGGCGATCCACGATCTCCCTGATCAGGTGATACCGCCTCAAGATGTGTCTGGATCTCTGATGGGACCTGGGTTCCTTCGCTAAAGCTATAGCCCCGTTGTTGTCGCAATACAGAGGTATTGGATCAACAATGGACGGAACCACCTGAAGCTCTTTCAAGAACTTCCTCATCCAGACAGCTTCTTTCGCGGCATCAGATGCGGCGATGTATTCCGCTTCCATCGTCGAGTCCGCAACGGTTTCTTGTTTGGAACTCTTCCAACACACCGCCCCTCCATGGAGGGTAAAGACAAAACCCGACATGGACTTGGAATCATCCTTGTCACTCTGGAAGCTGGAGTCAGCAAACGCCTCGATCTGGAGGTCTTTTCCGCCATACACCAAGAACATCTCCTTAGTCCTTCTCAGGTACTTGAGAATGTTCTTTACCGCTATCCAGTGTTTCTCCCCAGGGTTTGACTGATACCGGCTTACCACACTCAGTGCATAAGCTACATCCGGTCTGGTACACAACATCGCATACATTATAGAGCCTACCGCAGAAGCGTAGGGTATAATAGACATGCGATCCCTCTCCAAATCAGTCTTGGGAGACATCTCTTTAGAGAGGGTGATCCCGTGACAAGACGGTAGGTTACCGCGCTTGGAATCTTCCATACTGAATCTCTTCAGTATGGTGTCGATGTACCTGGACTGTGAAAGTCCTAATATCCTCTTGGATCTGTCACGGTAGATCCGGATACCCAGAATGTACGAGGCATCACCCAGGTCTTTCATGGAGAACCTGTGTGACAAGAACCCCTTAACAGATTGTAGCATAGGAATGTCATTTCCTATTAAGAGAATGTCATCCACGTATAAAACGAGGAATACTACAGTTCTCGCTACAAATCTACTATAGATGCATGGTTCATCTGGATTTTTGATAAAGCCAAATTCTTTGACCGTCTCATCAAAGCAGATGTTCCAACTCCGCGATGCCTGCTTTAGTCCATAGATGGACTTAAGCAACTTGCACACCTTTCCGCTGCTCCCACTCTGAATGAAACCCTCTGGTTGGTCCATATAGACACACTCCTCTAAATTCCCATTTAGAAAAGCGGTCTTTACGTCCATTTGCCAGATCTCATAATCGTGGAAGGCAGCAATGGCAAGAAGGATCCGAATGGATTTCAGCATGGCTACTGGAGAAAAGGTTTCGTCATAGTCCAAGCCAGGTCTTTGACGGAAACCCTTTGCTACCAGCCTAGCTTTATAGGTCTCAACCTGCCCATCTACACCAATCTTCCTTTTGAAGATCCACTTGCATCCTACGGGTTTTACCCCGTCTGGAGCAATGTCCAACGTCCATACCTTGTTGGTGTACATGGACTCCATTTCGGTCCGCATTGCATCCAGCCATTTCACTGAGTCAACGCTCTGAACGTCCTGCTGGAAGCTAGTAGGCTCATCATAATCTATGATGCAATCCTCTCTATCCCCGTCTATGAGAAAACCGTAGTATCTCTCGGGCGGATGAGTCTGCCTACTACTCCTGCGGAGCGGCATAGGATTGTCCTGTTCTGTTGAACCCTCTGGTTCCACTAAGCTTTCAGTAACAGTCTGTGGTTCTGGAACTTCTTCCAGTTCTATTGTGCTCCCACTTATCTGGGTTTCCAAAAACTCAGTTTCCAAGAAGCGGGCATGCTAAGAAACAAAAACCTTTTGTTCCTCAGCGGAATAGAAAAGATACCCCCTGGAGTTCCTTGGGTATCCCACAAACTTACACTGTACTGAACGTGCCTCAAGCTTGTCCGCATGCTGCTTTTTTACAAAAGCTGGACATCCCCATACCTTAAGATACTTAAGACAGGGTTTCTTCCCAGTCCACATCTCATATGGGGTGGTAGGCACAGTCTTGGTGGGAGCCTTGTTCAAGAGATATGCAGCTGCTTCCAGTGCATATCCACAGAATGATCGCGGTAACTCAGCGTTACTCATCATGGACCGAACCATATCCAATAGGGTTCGGTTCCGTCTCTCCGATACACCATTATGTTGCGGAGTGTATGGAGGAGTAAGCTGAGAGAGAATACCATTCTTTTTTAAGTAATTCAGGAATTCGGCACTTAAGTATTCTCCACCTCGATCCGATCTTAGAATCTTAATACTTTTGCCGGTCTGTTTCTCTACTTCATTCTTATACTCCTGGAATTTTCCAAAGGCCTCGGACTTATGTTTCATTAAGAAGACATAACCGTACCTTGAGAAGTCATCCGTAAAAGTAATGAAGTAAGAATGTCCGCTTCGGGCATGTGTAGACATTGGACCTCACACGTCACTGTGTACGAGTCCCAAGAGCTCGCTCGCTCTTACTCCATGTCCAGTAAACGGAGTCTTTGTCATCTTTCCTTTGAGACAGGATTGACAAGTGGCATACGACTGATATTCGAACGCATTCAAATACCCTTCTGTATGTAACTTCGTGAACCTTCTCTCATTGATGTGACCCAATCTACAATGCCATAAGAAAGTCTGATTTATTTCTAGAGACTTTCTTTTGTGTGTATTCTGGACATTAAAAATCTGTGGTTGGTTCAACATGTATATACCATTACTCAATGTACCCGACCCAATCAAAACTTGATTAAGGTGAATGTTTACGACATTACTTACAAACGCAAATTCATAACCTTCTTTAGAAACTAAAGATACAGAAATGATATTACAAGTTGCGTTGGGTACAAAAAAGCAATTACGCAAAACCAAAACATGTCCATCTGACATTCCCAGGTGATAGTCCCCCACGGCTTTAGCATCCATGCTAGCTCCGTTCGCAACTCTGAGGGTCATGTCACCTGCCTTCAAAACCCTACGGTTTCTCAACGCCTGCAAAGAATTACAGATATGAGATCCTGATCCGGTATCCAATACCCAGGAAGTAGAGTTTATTGAAAGACAGTTTTCAATAACATACACACCTGAAGCTGAAGCTGCAACCTGCTTCAATTCCTGTGTTCTGGCCTTCCAGGCCCTGCAATCATTCTTCCAGTGTCCTTTCTTATGACAATAGAAGCATTCTTCCTTATCCACAAGCTTCCCCGCTATCTTTGTTGCTTTTGCTTTTCCCTTCGTATCCACTTTACTAACACCGCCCCTTGGTTTGGCGGGGGCTTTCTTCTTCTTTCCCTTGGCTTTCGCCTTGGACCTAGAAGAAGATGATCCTCCTATAAACAAAGTGGATGTATCCCTACCTTTCTGTAGGGTGCCCTCTGCGCTCCTCAGCATGTTGAGGAGCTCTGAAAGTTCAACCTCTTTTTCTTGTAAGTTGAAGTTCAGTATAAACTGGGCGTAAGTGGAAGGAAGGGACTGGAGAACTATATCCATATATAGCTCACTCTCCAATGTGATCCCTAGGTCAGCGAGCTCCTCAATGAAGCCGATCATCTTTAGCACGTGCTCGGCTACTGATGATCCGACGGCCATTCTTGTCGAAAATAACTTTTTCGACGCTTCGTATCTTGCGATACGAGATTGCTCTCCATACAGTTCTTTTGTATGAAGCAATATGGATTCCATGTCCATATTCTCGTGCCTCCTCTGATGTTCGTTGTCCATCGAGGCAAGCAGGAGGCATTTGGCCTTCGCGCTATCAATCTCCCAAGTCTTGCGGATTTCCTTATCCGCGACGCTGGAAGTTGGACCAGGGACAGGGGGAGCTTTGCTGGTAAGAAGATACCCCAGCTTGTCGTAAGTGATTGCTATCTTGACATTCCTGAGCCAATCTTTGTAGTTTGGCCCTGTCAGTTTGTTTTTATCTAGGAGTAACTTAAGTCCAGTCATGTTGATTGGTCGCTGCAATTAGGAGAGAGAAGAAGAAACACTCAGCATGATGCTCTTGCAAGTTTAGAGTGGTTTTTAGTTTGTCTAAACAGGATGGCTCCCACTGTTTCTCGAATCCCTCCTCAAACCATAAAGGAAGAATTAGTCAGGATCAATCCCACCGTACAATACTTGCTTAACCGTTCAGCCAGGCCGGTGTCGGTACTTCGAGGGAGGTTTTCCAACGCTTTCGCGAAGTTCCTTAATTAAAGAACCTCTTTTCCCTGGGGGCGTAGCCCCACTAACACCTTTCTAGGCATCTACTAGGTTTATAGCATTGATCGTTAAGTGAGAAATTTCCCGAGGAGTAGCATATACTCACAGTAGGATCGGGATCCAAATATCATTGCGTGACGAAACTGAAGGAATCCTACCAGAATCATCACACTCCAAATGGTATGCAAATCTAGCAAGTTTCAGTACTTATGAAACTCCCGATGTGGATTTTTGCCCCATGCTCTTATGACCTTGACGAAGGTCAACAAATCATAAGTCACATGTCAAGTTCTGCCCGTCATTATCCAGGTTAATTTGAATCCACCCGTATATACCCTTGACGAAGGTCAACAAGGTAATGCGAATGTTCCAAACCAACGCATCTATCTATGCTACATATGAATACCCAATAGCTACCAATCACTATGCCTTGACGAAGGTCAACAAACACAGCTTGAATACTATTGAATATTCATACGAAACGACGGAGGGCTACGAATGGTTTTGGCAAAACCGTGAACGTAGTGAACTTGATTTGGTCGATGGAACGAGATAGCTTTTAAAAGGAGTGGCTCAAGCTCCGCATTTAAAAGTTGGTTTTGAAAAGAACCGAGTGGTTTTTCGAAAGTGTTCCAACGACTTTAACTTGGTTTATTATCTTGCATTAGTTCTTTAATGCGTGATATTCTTGCATTAGTTCTTTTAATGCGTCCCATCATTTAATCCTACCATTGCAGAAAACATCCAAAATATGACGTACGCTTATGCCATTCGCATTCGCCACGGGGCCCCGTCATTACCCGTTAGGTTACTTAACTAACGACAGAGCGGGGGCTGGGCTAGCGCGTCTGTAAAACATAAGCAACGCCTAAATAATATCATATATAGATATACTGCAATGATAAAACATTTCAGATCACAGATGAATACATTGGATATACTAGGAATCTGTAATTCGCACGAGCCTGTAACGACAAACAGATTACACGGTCGCGGTGAATAGCCAAAACCCCACCCAAGACCCCTACGGGTGCGGCAAACTACCCGCCAAGTACCCGAAGCGTAGTAACCTCCCTCATCTCCTATGAGTAGGCCACTCGACACTTCGGCATACCCGGTAGTTTGTGCACCCCCTCCATGGGCCTATCCTAGGAGCAAAAACAGTAAAAAGAAATTATACAATGACGGCTACAACCCCGACCCGGTTGTGCGGCCATACAAATAATTATTACTTCAATTTACAAATTTACATGAATTGAAAGAAAAGAAAACTCTCGTCTCACAACCCCCGGCTATTCACCCGCGACAATCCAACATATTCATATCCACATACCAGCAACATTACAGATCACAGATTTGTATAACCCCCACTAATCGACATATAGCGATTAGTAGACGTTCAATACAAATATCACATTACAGAAAAAACCCGTTAGCTTAAGTCTTTTAGAAGTTCGATCAAAAATACGGATTTTCGGGAACCCAAAATAAAATTTTCGTTCTGGAAAATCTGGGCAGAAAATATATATTCCAAAAATCCCAAAATACCCCCAGAAGAACACTGTACCAAAAAGGGACCACGGCCGAGTCAACTCGGCCGCGGATCCGCGGCGCTTTGACTCGATCGTGCGACCAATTTTGGTGGGTGTTCACAGAAAAGCCTGAGCCGATTTTAGGTGTTAAAATAATCAACTTTTGAACAGTGGAAAAATCGACAGAAACTGCAAAATTTTTGGGGTTTGTTTCGGGACTTTTTCGTTGATCGATCTTCTAGTTACTTGCTAACATGCTAGATAGAGTTTAACTAGGCTCTGATACCACTGTAAGTCCATGCTACCTCTCCCGGTACTTTCGGGAATGCGGAATTTGGTAAAAAACGATTTTCTTAAAGATGGTAACACGGACCTATAACCCGGATCTTGGTTAAACATCTATCTAACATCCTAACTAAGAGATTCTAGCTACTCGGTTAGGGGGTTATACCTAGCTTGTCTTGAACTCCTTCTCTTCAAGCTCCGATGGTGGTCCGATGGCTCCTTCTCATCGTCTCCGTACGCCGAAGATAGATCCACTTGAAAGCTCCAACCTTTAGCTCCTTCTTCGTTCTTTGAAGAAACTAGTTCACTTGGTTTGCTAAACCTAGTGAACTAGAATGAGTAGAGAGGAAATAGAATGGGATTTTATCTATGGTTCTTGATTCTCAACTCATGAGACAAGAGAACCATAGAATCAAGAGAGGGAGGAAGAGGTTGAGGGTGAGAGCAAAAGGAGAGCTCAAGAACAAGAGAGAGAATGAGCAAGAAAGAATGAGGCTCTCTTTTGTCTTTCACCCTCTCATAATCCAAAGTGATCATAACTCATCATATCAAAAAAAAGTCTTATGTGATGGTTGAAGCAACCATAACCATATCATTTCATGCACTCATTTTGCACAAATGAGCAAGCAAACAAAAGTCTTTGCCATGAAATGATGGCTATGGTTATCATGATGGTCAACTAGTCAAGCCTAGTCAACCGGTCAACAAGTCAACAAAAGTCAACAAGTCAACAAAGTCAACAAGTCAACAAAGTCAACAACCATATCACCATAATACTTAATTAATATAATAGTTAATCACATATCATATTCTCATCAGGGTTGAGCAAAAAGTCAAATAGTCAACGGTCATCTGTCAACAACCCTAATGAGAATCCACTGCCTCTGTCTCCCTGTCAACTGTGCATACACACCCGCATCCGCGTTCCGAGGAACACGAATGCAAACTGGATAAATCCAATCCCATAAGGTACACTAGGATCTGGCTTAAACCAAAGCCCGCTAGTGTAAACTGTCCGGACACTGTACGCGCACAAGTGAACGGATGTGACCGAACCCTGTCGCAAAACCATGCGACCTGTCGCAATACCATGCGACCTCTACTCTTTTGCCTAAAGGCGAAAAGCTCTCTGTGTGGGACTCTAAAGACTCGACACTACGCTGGCAGTGGGTTTAACCACAGACCGCAAGCGGCACTAGCTGTGCGTAACGGTCCGCAGGTAATGCCGACAAGAAGACCGACGAGGCGAAACCCATCTGAACTCCTACTGAGCCTGAGTGTGACATTCTCCGTACAGTCCGGTCTGTTCGTCTGATACATCGCATGGCGGGCCTAGGGGGCGGTAAACGTCAGTCCCCCAATAGCGGTACAAGTCGTGCCGGAGCGAAGCCCAAAACACCCTGAGATAACACTGGAAACCTACCAGTATATCTCGTTTGCCCTGGCCAGGGACTACTCGTGTAATGGCTCTCCTAGACACAGCGCGATGTCAACCCCCAATACCGGGAGAGACGAATCCTGTCTAACCGTCACTGCCTCCAAGTGCTTCGGGACTGCACCCAACCACTACCTGTTTGCACGACTCCTTTGAGTCGTGGTAGGGTAGTGATCAAAGTACAGTGGGAACACACTCGAGGCGGAGTGACAGTGTCAAGTCAGCGGACTAAGCTGTACTCATGTCACCTGGGAACTGATAACTGACGATAGGTATAATACCAACTAGTCAGTTCCCGACGAGTCCTGTCCAGTGTACCCGTAACCTAACGAGCACCCGCATACTATCTCAAGTACGACGTACTGACGGCTGTGGGACAGACCGTCTCCCACACTAGGATGAGAAGCACATGCGCTGGTCTACTCCGGAGTATCGATGCCCTGTCTCGATAGTCCTGCGACCAGGGACCTGCATAAGGATGTGCTTATAGATTACCCAGCCCCACTAGTGTGACGGCCATCACATCGCTGGTAATCAAGCAAAGATCCTAAGGGCTCTATTAATGTGTATAGGCGATATACAAAAATAAACACATGTACACATTGAAGTAGAAACAAACCAAGTAGCATACTACTATTTTGAGCAAGATTGTATATACAAGGTGAATATCCCAAGCATCCATTAAGTAATATACAAACTAGTATGATACAGTAATGGCCTCTAGGGCATATACACTAACAGTAGGCTCATCATAATCTATGATGCAATCCTCTCTATCCCCGTCTATGAGAAAACCGTAGTATCTCTCGGGCGGATGAGACTGCCTACTACTCCTGCGGAGCGGCGTAGGAATGTCCTGTTCTTTTGAACCCTCTGGTTCCACTAAACTTTCAGTAATAGTCTGTGGTTCTGGAATTTCCTCCAGTTCTACCGCGCTCCCACTTATTTCCTTTTCTAAGAACTGGTGTTCTAGAAAGTGGGCATGACGAGAAACAATATCTTTTTGTTCCTCTTCGCAGTAGAAGAAATATCCCTTGGAGTTCTTTGGATATCCCACAAACTTGCACTGTACTGAGCGTGCCTCGAGCTTGTCCGCATGCTGCTTTTTGACAAAGGCTGGACTTCCCCATGTCTTAATATGATTAAGATGGGGCCTCTTCCCACACCACATCTCATATGGTGTGGTAGGCACAGTCTTAGTGGGAACTCGGTTTAAAAGGTACGCAGCTGATTCTAGCGCATACCCCCAGAATGATCGCGGTAACTCAGCGTTACTCATCATGGACCGTACCATATCCAATAGGGTGCGGTTCCGTCTCTCCGATACACCGTTATGTTGCGGAGTGTATGGAGGAGTAAGCTGAGAGAGAATTCCGTTCTCTTTTAAATAGTCCAGGAACTCGGCACTTAAGTATTCACCACCTCGATCCGATCTTAGGATCTTGATACTTTTGCCGGTCTGGTTTTCTACTTCATTTTTATATTCCTGGAACTTTCCAAAGGCTTCGGACTTATGTTTCATCAAGAAGACATAACCGTACCTTGAAAAGTCATCCGTAAAAGTAATGAAGTAAGAATAACCGCTTCGCGCATGTGTAGACATTGGACCGCACACGTCGCTGTGTACGAGTCCCAAGAGCTCGCTCGCTCTTACTCCGTGTCCAGTGAACGGAGTCTTTGTCATCTTTCCTTTGAGACAGGATTGACAAGTGGCATACGATTGATATTCGAACGCATTCAAATATCCTTCTGTATGTAACTTCGTCAACCTTCTCTTATTGATGTGACCCAGTCTACAATGCCACAAGAAAGTCTGATTTACTTCCGGACACTTTCTTTTGTGTGTATTCTGGACATTGAAAATCTGTGGTTGGTTTAATACGTATATACCATTGCTCAATATACCTGACCCAATCAGAACTTGATTAAGGTGAATGTTTGCAACATTACTTACAAACGCAAATTCATAACCTTCTTTAGAAACTAAAGATACAGAAATGATATTACAAGTTGCGTTGGGTACAAAAAAGCAATTACGCAAAACCAAAACATGTCCATCTGACATTCCCAGGTGATAGTCCCCCACGGCTTTAGCATCCATGCTAGCTCCGTTCGCAACTCAGAGGGTCATGTCACCTGCTTTCAAAACACTACAGTTTCTCAACGCCTGCAAAGAATTACAGATATGAGATCCTGATCCGATATCCAATACCCAGGAAGTAGAGTTTATTGAAAGACAGTTTTCAATAACATACACACCTGAAGCTGAAGCTGCAACCTGCTTCAATTCCTGTGTTCTGGCCTTCCAGGCCCTGCAATCATTCTTCCAGTGTCCTTTCTTATGACAATAGAAGCATTCTTCCTTATCCACAAGCTTCCCTGCTTTCTTTGTTGCTTTAGCTTTTCCCTTCGTATCCACTTTACTAACACCGCCTCTTGGTTTGGCGGGGGCTTTCTTCTTCTTTCCCTTGGCTTTCGCCTTGGACCTAGAAGAAGATGATCCTCCTACAAACAAAGTGGATGTTTCCCTACCTTTCTGTAGGTTGCCCTCTGCGCTCCTCAGCAAGTTGAGGAGCACTGAAAGTTCAACTTCCTTTTCTTGTAAGTTGAAGTTCAGTATAAACTGGGCGTAAGTGGAAGGAAGGGACTGGAGAACTAAGTCCGTATAGAGCTCACTCTCCAATGTGGTCCCTAGGTCCGCGAGTTCCTCAATGTAGCCGATCATCTTAAGCACGTGCTCTGCTACTGATGATCCGACGGCCATCCTTGCCGAAAATAACTTTTTCGACGCTTCGTATCTTGCGATACGAGATTGCTCTCCATACAGTTCTTTTGTATGAAGAAATATGGATTCCAAGTCCATATTCTCGTGCCTCCTCTGATGTTCATTGTCCATAGAGGCAAGTACGAGGCACTTGGCCTTCGCGCTATCAATCTTCCAAGTCTTACGGATTTCCTTATCCGCGACGCTGGAAGTGGGACCAGGGGCAGGGGGAGCTTTGGTGGTAAGAAGATACCCCAGCTTGTCGTAAGTGATTGCCATCTTGACATTCCTGAGCCAATCTTTGTAGTTTGGCCCTGTCAGTATGTTTTTATCTAGAAGTAACTTAAGTCCAGTCATGTTGATTGGTCGCTGCAATTAGGAGAGAGAAGAAGAAACACTCAGCATGATGCTCTTGCAAGTTTAGAGTGGTTTTTTTGTTTGTCTAAACAGGATGGCTCCCACTGTTTCTCGAATCCCTCCTCAAACCAAAAAGGAAGAATTAGTCAGGATCAATCCCACCGTACAATACTTGCTTAACCGTTCGGCCAGGCTGGTGTCGGTACTTCGAGGGAGGTTTTCCAACGCTTTCGCGAAGTTCCTTAACTAAATAACCTCTTTTCCCTAGGAGCGTAGCCCCGCTAACACCTTTCTAGACACCTACTTGGTTTATAGCATTGATCGTTAAGTGAGAAATTTCCCGAGGAGTAGCATAAACTCACAGTAGGATCGGGATCCAAATATCATCGCGTGACGAAACTGAAGGAATCCTACCAGAATCATCACACTCCAAGTGGTTTGCAAATCTAGCAAGTTTCAGTACTTATGAAACTCCCGATGTGGATTTTTGCCCCATGCTCTTATGACCTTGACTTTGGCCAAAATATCATAAGTCATATGTCAAGTTCTACCCGTCATTATCCAGGTTAATTTGGATCCATCCGTACCTACCCTTGACTTTGGCCAAAATGGCAGTACGACTGTCCCAAACTAACGCATCTATCTATGCTACACATGAATACCCAATAGCTACCAATCACTATGCCTTGACTTTGGCCAACATACACAGCTTGAATACTATTGATTATTCATGTGAAACGACGGAGGGCTATGAATGGTTTTGGCAAAACCGTGAACGTAGTGAACTTGATATAATCGATGGAACGAGATAGCTTTTAAAGGAGTGGCTCAAGCTCCGCATTTAAAAGTTAGTTTTGAAAAGAACCGAGTGGTTTTTCGAAAGTGTTCCAACGATTTTAACTTGGTTTATTTTCTTGCATTAGTTCCTTTAATGCGTGATATTCTTGCATTAGTTCTTTTAATGCGTCCCATCAATTAATCCTACCATTGCAGAAAACAACCAAAATATAACGTACGCTTATGCCATTCGCATTGGCCACGGGGCCCCGTCATTACCCATTAGGTTACTTAACTAACGACAGAGCGGGGGCTGGGCTAGCGCGGCTGTAAAACATAAGCAACGCCTAAATAATATCATATATAGATATATTGCAATGATAGCCATTTCAGATCACAGATGAACACATTGGATATACTAGGAATCCGCAATTCGTACGAGCCTGTAACGAAAAGCAGATTACACGGTCGCGGTGAATAGCCAAAACCCCACCCAAGACCCCTACGGGTGCGACAAACTACCCGCCAAGTACCCGAAGCGAAGCAACCTCCCTCAACTCCGTGAGTAGGCCACTCGGCACTTCGGCATACACGGTAGTTTGTGCACCCCCTCCATGGGTCTATCCTAGGAGCAAAAACAGTAAAAAGAAATTATACAATGACGGCTACAACCCCGACCCGGTTGTGCGGCCATACAAATAATTATTACATCAATTTACAAATTTACATGAATTGAAAGAAAAGAAAACTCTCGTCTCACAACCCCGGGCTATTCACCCGCGACAATCCAACATATTCATATACACATTCCAATAACATTACAGATCACAGATTTGTATAACCCCCACTAATCGACATATAGCGATTAGCAGACGTTCAATACAAATATCACATCACAGAAAAACCCGTCAGCTTAAGTCTTTTAGAAGTTCGATCAAAATACGGATTTTCAGGACCCCAAAAATAAAATTTTCGTTCTGGAAAATCTGGGCAGAAAATATATATTCCAAAAATCCCAAAACAACCCTAGAAAAACACTGCACCAAACTTGGACCACGGCCGAGTCAACTCGGCCGCGGATCCGCGGCGGGAGCGTGCTCCCGCCGCGTTTCCACGGCGCTTTGACTCGATCGTTGGACCAAATTTGGTGGGTGATCACACAAAAGCCTGAGCCGATTTTTAAGATGAAAATTATCAACTTTTGAACAGAAAAAATTTCGGCAGAAACTTGACAGTTTTGGGTTCGTTTTGCGACTTTTCTTTGATCGATCTTCTAGCTACTTTGCTAACATGTTAGATAGAGTTTAACTAGGCTCTGATACCACTGTAAGTCCATGCTACCTCTCCCGGTACTTTCGGGCATGCGGAATTTGATGAAAAACGATTTTCTTAGAGGGGGTAACATGGACCTAAAATCCGGATCTTTGTTAAACATCTAACTAACAACCTAACTACGAGTTGCTAACTACTCGGTTAGGGGGTTATACCTTTCTTTTTCTCGAACTCCTTCGTCTTCAAGCTTCGATGGTCGTCCGAACCGGCTTCTCCCCGTCGTCTCCTTGCGCCGAAGATAGATCCACCTGAAAGCTTCAACCTTTGGCTCCTTCTTCGAACTTTGAAGAAACTAGTTCACTCGGTTTGCTAAACCTTGTGAACTAGTGTGAGTAGAGAAGAGTTTGTCTGGGATTTTATCTATGGTTCTTGGTTCTCAACTCATGAGACAAGTGAACCATAGAATTAAGAGAGGGAGAGCAAGAGGAGGAAGATGAGAGCTCAAGAACAAGAGAGAGAATGAGCATGAAAGAATGAGAGAAGACTTTTCTCATTTTGCTCTCATAATCCAAAACCATCATCACAAAAATAATAATCAAGTATTGTGTAAAATGGTTCAAGTCAAAATGGCTAAATCATTTCATGCACTCATTTCTCACAAAAGAAATAAGCAAGTAAAAAGTCTTTGCCATGAAATGATAGCCATAGTCATCATGATGGTCAACTAGTCCGACCTAGTCAACCGGTCAACAAAGTCAACAAGTCAACAAAGTCAAACAAGTCAACCCCTCAACAACCATGTCACCACAATACTTAATTAATATAATTGTTAATCACATATCATATTCTCATTAGGGTTGAGCAAAAAGTCAATGGTCAACTGTCAAAGGTCAACAACCCTAATGAGAATCCTCTGCCTCTGTCTCTCCGTCAACTGTGCATACACACCCGCATCCGCGTTCCGAGGAACACGAATACACACTGGATAAATCCAATCCCAAAAAGTACACTAGGATCTGGCTTAAACCAAAGCCCGCTAGTGTAAACTGTCCGGACACTGTACGTGCACAAGTGCACGGATATGACCGAACCCTGTCGCAAAACCATGTGACCTGTCGCTAAACCATGCGACCTCTACTCTTTTGCCTAAAGGCGAATAGCTTTCTGTGTGGGACTCTAAAGACTCGACACTACGCTGGCAGTGGGTTTAACCACAGACCGCAAGCGGCACTAGCTGTGCGTAACGGTCCCCAGGTAGATGCCGACAAGAAGACTGACGAGGCGAAACCCATCTGAACTCCTACTGAGCCTGAATATGACATTCTCCGTACAGTCCGGTCTGTTCGTCTGATACATCGCATGGCGGGCCCAGGGGGCGGTAAACGTCAGTCCCTCAATAGCGGTACAAGTCGTGTCGGAGTGAAGCCCAAAACACCCTGAGATAACACTGGAAGCCTACCAGTATATCTCGTTTGCCCTGGCCAGGGACTACTCGTGTAATGGCTCTCCTAGACACAGCGCGATGCCAACCCCCAATACCGGGAGAGACGAATCCTGTCTAACCGTCACTGCCTCCAAGTGCTTCGGGACTGCACCCAACTACCACCTGTTTGCACGACTCCTTTGAGCCATGGTAGGGTAGTAATCAAAGTACAGTGGGAACACACTCAAGGCGAAGTGACAGTGTCAAGTCAGCGGACTAAGCTGTAGTCATGTCACCTGGGAACTGATAACTGACGATAGGCATAATACCAACTAGTCAGTTCCCGACGAGTCCTGTCCAGTGTACTCGTAACCTAATGAGCACCCGCATACTCTCTCAAGTACGACGTACCGACGGCTGTGGGACAGACCGTCTCCCACACTGGGATGAGAAGCGCATGCGCTAGTCTACTCCGGAGTATCGATGCCCTGTCTCGATAGTCCTGTTGCGCCACGGCAGCGCCCCGGCCGTCTATCCGAGGGCAAAATGCGAAATCAAAATTTTCTTAACTTTTAAACTGGCGCTACCGCGGACAATAAACCCGGATCGTAACCATTAACCGATACTAGCTATCAAGAGAAAGGGTGAGAGATATACCGAGTGATCCGAGTCCTCCGGTCTTCTCGTCGTCGTCCCGATCTTCCGCGGAAGCTCCGGTCGTCGCATCCTTGCCGGAAGGGCACCACATCGTCTGCATCTTTTACGGGCTCCCACCTCAATACCGAGGCAACTCGGGCGCGAAGTTGGCTAGCCGACACGCCCAAGATTAGCTGTAGAATGTAGTGTACAGTGCATGTCTCACTTTGGGGTATTGGTTGCCTTTTGAAGATGGAGGAATGAAGGTATGAAAAATGGTGCTTTCATTTTTCCTTGTATCAAAAATGAGATGAATGAAATTTGCCACACCACCAAAATCAAAGCTCTCTCAACCTCAAAAAATTGGCCGGCCACATATATGGTGAGAATGGTGGAGGGTGAACCAAAGATATGAAGGAAGGTCATTGTAGGATAAAGGTAGAAGGTGATCATATACAAACATCATCATCATCAAACATACATCCAAACCATACCCTTTCATATCATAATAAATGCAAAAGAATGATGTAGAAAAGAATGGTATCAAAAGATGCTCTCATAATAAATCCTTTTGCAATAAACCCCTCCACAAAATGTTATTTGAAAACTTGCAAATAACCCCCTCCATCGGAAAAGTCCGGCCGGGAAAGAACAAAGGAAAACCGGCCGGAACGGAATGCAAACTGGCAACTCCAGAAAACTGGTCCCGTAATAAATTACAGGAAAACCCCGATACTGTGCATACACACCCGCATCTGTATTCCGTCCGGATACAAATGCAAAGAGACAAAATCTACACTGTACTATACTAGGATCCGGCTTAAAACAAAGCCGGCTAGTAATATCCGTCCGATGCTGATCCGTGCAATACCGCTCGTATCTGATCGAACCCTGCCATATATCTATACGGCCTCTAGTACAAACCGTCCGATCCTGATCCGTGCAATACCGCACGTATCTGATCGGACCTTGCCATATCTCCATATGGCCTCTACAGCGTTTCTCCCGAAAGCTTGAGTAACTGAAAGTGTGGTGGACTCTAAAGACTCGTCAACACTATGGCTGTGGATTTAACCACTAGCACGTCAGATGTATAAGCCAATACGTGACGGGGCACCAGCTATTGACCAACAGGGACGTCGATGAGCGAACTCATCCTGACACCCTACTGAGCCTATCAGTGACAATATCCGTACAGTCCGGTCCGTTCGTCTATGAGCATCGCATGGCGGGCCTATGGGGTTGGTAAAAGTCAGACCCCCAAAGGCGGTACAAGTCGTGTCGGAGTGTAGCCCAGAACGCACTGAGATACTACTGGAATACCTACCAGTAAATCTCCTGCCTCGGCCGAGGGCTTTGCGTAATGGCTCTCCTGTAGGGTTGCTAGGCACGCGCACAAGGGTCTACGAGGCATCAACCATGCCCGAATAAAAATTTAGTCGTGCCGAACAACCCGAATACGGAACTTTAAACTAGAGATTAGGCGAAAACTAGCATGCTAACAACTTTAACACTAAGTGAGAGGGATTACAACCTTTGTAGATCCGGTCCTTCACTTCATATGCTCCGTGTTGTGGTCCCTTCGCTGCGATCATCGGGATACGGACTCTCGAGAGGTTCGACGAAGAGAAAGACGCAACCTTTGCTTCCGATCTTCGATACTAAGATGATCTACCTTGAAGTTTCTTTAACACAAGCTAACACTCATGAAATGATGTGAACACCCTCATCTAAATGGCAAGGGAAGATGAGAATGATGAAGTAGGATTTTTGCTCTCTTTATTTATCTTTTTCTCATATTTATTCATCACTTTTGAAAAATCAAGCAAGGTTTTTCATGAAAGAATGAAGGAAGAAGAAGATGAACATAATAATAATCCTTTTGTGATGAATAGGAAAAGGAGATAATGATCACTTATGCAACCATGGTTCACTTAACCATTGTAGAGATTTGACTAAGGTTAAAGGTTTGGTTAGGTTAAGGAAATATCTAGCATAATATCTTAACAAAGACAAAGAAAGAAAGCTTCTAGAAACTTCTAGAAAACCTTAACCCTAATCAAACCCTAACCAAGTTTAATCTCTACTAAACAAGTTGCATAAGTTATCATATCATGTTACAATATTATATATCACATATATAATATTTATCGTAACAAAATAGAATAATACAATTAACATATATCGCATATATATCAATGTATTATCCGAGTGAGAAAAAGAATCTTTTAGTGAGCAAATATTAGTTAATGCAATTTAATATATCATATATATTATTATACATTAAATTATCGAATCAACACTTGATCCAACAATACGGCTATATCGCATATAACCGACTAATATTTATCCGTACCGATTCATCGAATCAACACTTGATCCGATGACCCGGCTGATATCAAATATCGCGAGCATACAATACGGTATCACATATCGCATTATCCTCGGTCCCGCACATATCACATATGTGCTCCTACTCCGTTTTGTCTGAGTCAAGAAACCTCTGTGTAGGACTCTAAAGAATCGTCAATACGCCGGCAGTAGGTGATGATCATATCAAACACCCACAAGCTGCAAGCGGTCAGCTAAACGTAACAGCTACCCAGGTATTGAGCGCTCAGAAGATCAACAAGCAAGCCTGTACATTCTCCTGCGAATCCAAACAGTAACACTCCCGTACAGTCCGGTCTCGTCGTCTGATATGTTGCATATCTCGCCTAGGGGTGGTGAACGTCAGACCCCAGTAGCTCGATAAGTCGTATCGATATGAGGTCTATAACAGTTCGAGAAACTACCGATAACACTTACCAGTAAATCTCAGCAACCCTGGCCAGGGATTTCCGGTTATAGCCAATCGAACACAGCACAACATCAACCCCCTATACCGGGAGAGACGAATCCCCTCCTATCGCTCATTGCCTCCATGTGATTCGGGACTGTACCCAAAAGCCACCTTTTTGCACGCCCTCTTGGACGTGGTATGATGGAAATCAAAGCACTGTGGGAATCACACAAGACTCTATGACGATCTCGGGTCAACAGACTACTCTGTACCAGTGTCACCGGAGAACTGCCATCTGACGTATGGTATAATACCATCTGGGAGTTCTCGGCGAGTCCGTCCAGTGTACCCAGTCTCCACTGAGCACCCGTACACCATCCTTGATGTCAAACACCGATGGATATGGGATCATCCATCGCCCATCATATGGGTCAAGATGCATATACGCTAGTCTACTCTGGTGCATCGATGCCCTGTCTCGATACACCCTCGACCAGGAACAGTTATAGGATGTACTCGTCGACTACCGTGGCCCCACTAGTATGATCTCATCATAGTCCCAGTAGTCGAGTACATATCCTAAGGGCTTTATCAACATGTAATATAGAGACAATCAGAGTACATGTTAAGATAAAGTACAACCAGATAGCATACTATCATGTCGAGCAAGAAAGTCCTCCCTATATATGTCCAAGCATCCATTACAATATACATCGTATGTACAGTAATGGCCTCTAGGGCATACATATAACTAACAATCTCCCACTTGCACTAGGGCCATCTGTTATGGTATCGCATACCCAACAATTAGCTGCGGTTGAAGTATCTCTTACTCAACCATCCCATAAAAGTCTCTACTGGGAAAAAGGCCTTTGTGAGTGGATCCGCGCTGTTGTCCTCTATATCTACTCTCCTTACCTCGATCTCCCTGGAGATCAACCATCTCCATGATCAGGTGATACTGCCTAAGAATTATATCTGGATTTCTGATGGGGCGGTAGTTCCTTGGCTAAAGCCACAACTCCATTGTCACACAATGGTAGGAACGAAGTTCATCTTATGAACTTATATATATCCAGACTGCCTCTTTGGTAGCATCCTTGGTAACGATGTATCTTGCCTCTAATCGTCTAGTATGTCACGGTATCTAGCTTGGAACTCTTCCAACATACCGTCCCTCCACTGAGGGTATAGACAATGCCTGCGACTGACATTCAGTCATCCTTATCACCCTGGAACCTTTCCAGTGATTCTCCCCAGGATCGATTGATACCATCTCACTACAACTAGTGAGTATCCTAACATCCAATTAGATCTATCTCATAGATCCAAAAACCCAGGATTTAGGAGGTATCACCTTTATCGTATATGGAGAATCCTTATGATAAGCGGAGATTGACCGTGCGTAGCATAGGAAACTTCTTCCCTATCAAGAGTATGGCATCCACGTACTCTACGAGGATCTTCACCATACTCTCTACTACCTTTTTGTGTATACAAGGTTCATCTACCATTTTGATGAAGTCATACTCTTTGACTACCACATCAAAACAGATGTTCCAACTCCGCGATGCCTGTTTTATCATATAAAACATCTTGCACACGTTTCCGCTGCTCCCACTGTCTACGAAGCCCTCTGGCTGTGTACTTATAGATGCTCTTTTCTAAAACATCATTTAGAAAAGCAGCCATGACACCCAACCGCCAGATATCGTAGTCATGGTATGTAACCGTGGCAAGTAGGATCTGGATGGACTTAAGCATAGCTTTGAAAGTCTCAACTTTTCCATGTACACCAAGTAATCTTCTCAAGATATACTTGCTCCTGATGGGGATTTAACCCTTCAGATAAAGCAACCAAAGTCCATACATTGTTGGTGTATAAGGATTCCATCTCAGATCGATAAGCACCCAGCCATTCTTACAGAGTCCCACTCCTGATGGCTAGCTCGAAACTAGTTGGGTCATCATCTCATGATGCAATCCTCGCTCCCACTGTTATAGAGAAACCGAAGTATCTCTCAGGTGGGTGAGGAACCCTACTAGATCGGCGGAGAGGCTGAGGTTCGTTGGAAACTATTGAATCCTTTGGTTCTATCAAATCATCAGCTGCAATTTGTATAGCTGGAACATTTCCAGTTCTACATAACAGTCTTTGCCTCGAGCTTGTCCGGATTTTGCTTTTAGACATAGGCCGGACAACCCAAATCTTAACCAGCTTAAGATATGGGCTCTTCCCTTTTCATATCACATATGAAGTGGTAGGCAACTGATTTGATTTGAACACTATTCAATAGGTATGCAGCTTCTCAAGTGCATAACTCCCAAAAAAGAAATAGGAAACTCAGCAGTACTCATCATAGAGCACACATATCAAATAGGGTGCTAATGCTCCGCCCCGATACACCGACGTGCTGTGGTGTATACGGAGGAGTAATGCTGAGAGAGAATCTCATTCTCCTTTAGAATAGTTCAGGAATTCCGTTCTCAAGTATTCTCCTTCTTGATCTCATCAAAGGACATAATACTTATACCCGTATTTTGGTTCTCTACTTCTAACTTATATTCTGTGAATATCTCAAAAGCTTCGGACTTATGTTTCAACAAGAACACATGTCTGAATCTTGAGAGATTATCAGAGAACGTAATGAAGTACAAAGAACCGGTCTTGGCATGTGTAGACATGGGACTTTCATACATCAGCATGTATCAATCCCAAGAGTTCACTAACTCTTTCTCTGTTTCCAATAAACAGAGCTGTGGTCATCTTATCTTTGTGACATGACCGGCAAGTTTCATAAGATGTAAATTCAAACTAATTTAAATATGCATCTATATGTAACTTCAGCCAGTCTGGTCGCATTGATATGACCTAGTCTACAATACCTCAAGAAGGATTCGTTCATATCTGAACTCTTCCTCTTGTGTGTGTTCCGTATACTTAGAACTGTAGTTTGATTTAGAACGACAATGCTTTTAGATAACGTGCCTGAACCGATCAACTCTTGATATAGGAAATGTCCAAAACATTATCCAACAATACAAAATTATATCCTTTCTTTACTAATAAAGAGACTGATATGATTTTGTATATCAGGTTCGGTATCTAATAACATTCGTTCCGAATCAATGTATTCAGGTAATACAGGGTGATAGTGACCAACAGACTTGGCCGCAACACTTGCACCGTTTTCTGTCTCATGAAACTTATCACTCGTTCTCAGTTCTTTACCTATCTGTAGCCCATGTAACAGATTACATATACGGGATCCTGATCCGGTATCACATACCCAGGACGTAAAGGATACTGAGAAACAGTTCTGTGTAATGAACACACCCGAAGATGATGCATCAACATGCACTTTCTTCGTTTGGGCGGCACGGGAAATCTGGTATTCCCCAATTTCCTGCTCTGTCTTATAACAATTATAAGTTGGAGCGGGACCAACGTTCCCAGCTCAGTATAACAAGCGGGTTCGGTCAATATATCCGTTTTATTATCTTGATTAAGGCGTGATATGGTCGCTACCTGGAGAGAGAGAGAAGAAAACACTCAGCGTATGCTCTTGCAAGATTAGATTGGTTATCTAATATATCTAATCAGGATGTCTCCCACTGTTTTAGTCAAATCTTCCTTCAAACCCTAAAAGGAAAGACTAGCCGGGATTAATTACGCGCTACAAGTTCGCCAATCTTTCAGCCAGGCCAGTGTCGGTACTTTGAGGGAGGTCCCCCGTGCTGTCGCACGAACCTAATTAAAGTAAACCTCATTTTCCCAGAGGCGTAACCCCGTTAACACCTTTCTAGACACCTACTTGATCGGCTAATTGTAATGTGTAAAACTCTCCCAGGAGTAACTCTTACTCGCAGCGGGTATCGGGATCCAACTATCTTATAGAAGGTATGCAATCTCATTGCAAATTTCAACACTTGAAATTCCCAATAATATTTTGCCCCAAGCCTCCTATGACCTTGACAGAGGTCAACAAACCATAGGCTGCTAGTCAAGTTCAACCCGTCATTTCCTGATTGAAGTAAACCCACCCGCACGACCCTTGACAGAGGTCAACAAGGTCGCACGACTACCCTAAATCAATCACATCATATGCTTATACAGATAAGCACTAATCAGCTACCGCACACTACGCCTTGACAGAGGTCAACAAACGCAGCACGAATACTAACTATTACTTATCTGAAATGACGGAGGGCTACGACAGGTTTTTAAGAAAACCCTTTGCGTAATGAACTTGATATCTTTGTAGAATCGAGTGATTTTGAAATGGAGTGCTTTTGAGGCTTTTCTAGTTTTGCTAAAGGAGTCACTCCCGGTGAAGGGATCGTCGGTCCTTTCCTCATCGAATAAGGTGCAGGATATATCATATATACCACTGTGCAAAGCAGAAACTACAGAAGCAATCAAAAGACAAACCGAGTTTGTAGCATCTGCCAGTTATTGCTAAAGGAGTCACTCCCGGTGAAGGGATCTCGGTCCTTTCCCTATCGAATAAGGTGTAGGATGTTCTACAAGGAACACCGCGATGCAAAGCAAGAACTGTAGCTACCAGTTTTTATTAAACAAGTTTCTACAACATCTTAGGTTTCTTTTATTTCATTAATCATATTAATGAAGTCCAATTTTAATTATGCTTCGCAAGCATCTCTTTTGAAACGAAATCTGCAATATAACATATATCTCATATATATAATATAAACATTCGTCACAGGCAGTAATATGATCTCATCACAGAACATTGCAGCAGAAGAACATATATGAAATATTGGATATACTAGGACGTCCATGTTTTCAATACGAGCCTGTATAAAACACGGATTCCACGGTCGCGATGAATAGCCAAACCCACATCCCTAGACCCATACGAGAGCGGCAAGTAACACTGCCAATTCTAGGGTTAGGAGACCCGGTCTCGACTCCTCGAGATGGTCTCCCACTGGACCCTAGAATCCGGTTACTTGTGCTCCCCGCCTTGGGTCTATCCTAATGCGGAAAAGTAAATAATATACAACGGTGACAGCTTCCGCTACCTGGAAGTCCCCCAATAAAAGAATATTACATACAAATGAATTTTACATGAATGAAAAAGAAAAAACTCTCATCTCACATAAAACCCCCGACTATTCAAACGCGACGATCCAATACAACATATCACAGCAACACATAATATCTCATATCATCAACGTAAACAAGTATGCGTATCCCGATTGTCGTTGATGTATAGCAACGAAGCCGGCGATACACCACATACTACGCTTACGATCACAGAAAAGAAAGTGTAAAACTACAACAGTTGGAATCCGCAACTTCCTTAGACATCGCATGCCTAACCAAATGAATTCCTTAGACATCACATGCCTAACAATTATAAACCCCGCATTTTAGTCTCATTTATCGAAAACTCTTTTCAATATCAAGTCGGGCAATTCAACAAGATTCCCGACGTCCTGATCGAATGCTCGTTGCAAACTTTTGTAGACGGCCGCACCCCCAGATGCCGTCGACGAAGTGCACCAAGGCGGAACACCGCTACCGCGAGCACCCGAACGGATGCTTTCGGCGACGGGGTTCTCCTACAGTCACTTGGTCGGGGCTATGGGGCATGGCTGTCTATTAAGTTTACCCGGCGAGTATCCGCGTACGCTACGTGATTGCGACGGACTTTTGATCACATCAAAATTCCGTGGCAACCGATCAATTGAGACTAAACTGCTATGTTTATAACATTCATTCAGTTATCTCATAACTACCTGTGGATTCCAAATATTGTATCACATTCCAGATAAATAGACAAAGTTAAACTTTCTGATCGAATCATCAAACACCCAAGATTTCCCCAATATATCTCAACACTTGAAATCAGTTTAAAAACATCCATCACATGCCACAGTACCAATGGTCCAGCCGTAGAAGGGTCAAGCCAACGCCTCATATGTGGCACGCCGTACTGCCCCAAACCCTAAGGTTCAAAGGGCAGTTCAAGACGGTCACATAATCGAGTTAAGGTTTGTTGTCTTCTAGAGGGTCCACCGAGTTACTTGCACGACTTAGATCGTTCTTAAACACGAGGAAAAATCCAACTTTTAAAAAATTTTCCGACAGGGGAAAAAGTGAGTTATTGATATCCGTTCGAACTTTTTAACAGTTTCTAAAAATTATCCGGACAAAACTAAACAAAGTTAAAATATCCGATCGAAACTTTATGTCCCCAATACAACCCAGATAATTCAACAGTTGAATAAAAAAAAATAAAAATTTCCAGAAGACTCAGCACTTGAAGACAAGAATTACTGTGCAAGCCACGTGGTGTAACTCACCAAAGTGGCCGCGGAACCGCCGCGAAACCCAGGGTTGGGCCGCGGTTCCGGGCCTCCTTTGTCGAGTTAGCACCACGTGCTTCACAGTATCTCATACAATTCCCTGCTGAATTTTTTGGCAATTTTTAATTCGCAAAAATCCAAACTTTCAGAAAATTTCCAGAGAAGGGGTTTGTTCGGGTTTTCCGGGTTCGATCGGACTTCAAACTTCGTCTAGACTTCGCCTAAAGCTCTAGCTTGGCTCTGATACCACTGTAGGGTTGCAAGGCACGCGCACAAGGGTCTACGAGGCATCAACCATGCCCGAATAAAAATTTAGCCGTGCCGAACAACCCGAATACGGAACTTTAAACTAGAGATTAGGCGAAAACTAGCATGCTAACAACTTTAACACTAAGTGAGAGGGATTACAACCTTTGTAGATCCGGTCCTTCACTTCATATGCTCCGTGTTGTGGTCCTTTCGCTGCGATCATCGGGATCCGGACTCTCGAGAGGTTCGACGAAGAGAAAGACGCAACCTTTGCTTCCGATCTTCGATACTAAGATGATCTACCTTGAAGTTTCTTTAACACAAGCTAACACTCATGAAATGATGTGAACACCCTCATCTAAATGGCAAGGGAAGATGAGAATGATGAAGTAGGATTTTTGCTCTCTTTATTTATCTTTTTCTCATATTTATTCATCACTTTTGAAAAATCAAGCAAGGTTTTTCATGAAAGAATGAAGGAAGAAGAAGATGAACATAATAATAATCCTTTTGTGATGAATAGGAAAAGGAGATAATGATCACTTATGCAACCATGGTTCACTTAACCATTGTAGAGATTTGACTAAGGTTAAAGGTTTGGTTAGGTTAAGGAAATATCTAGCATAATATCTTAACAAAGACAAAGAAAGAAAGCTTCTAGAAACTTCTAGAAAACCTTAACCCTAATCAAACCCTAACCATGTTTAATCTCTACTAAACAAGTTGCATAAGTTATCATATCATGTTACAATATTATATATCACATATATAATATTTATCGTAACAAAATAGAATAATACAATTAACATATATCGCATATATATCAATGTATTATCCGAGTGAGAAAAATAATCTTTTAGTGAGCAAATATTAGTTAATGCAATTTAATATATCATATATATTATACATTAAATTATCGAATCAACACTTGATCCAACAATCCGGCTATATCGCATATAACCGACTAATATTTATCCGTACCGATTCATCGAATCAACGCTTGATCCGATGACCCGGCTGATATCAAATATCGCGAGCATACAATACGGTATCACATATCGCATTATCCTCGGTCCCGCACATATCACATATGTGCTCCTACTCCGTTTTGTCTGAGTCAAGAAACCTCTGTGTAGGACTCTAAAGAATCGTCAATACGCCGGCAGTAGGTGATGATCATATCAAACACCCACAAGCTGCAAGCGGTCAGCTAAACGTAACAGCTACCCAGGTATTGAGCGCTCAGAAGATCAACAAGCAAGCCTGTACATTCTCCTGCGAATCCAAACAGTAACACTCCCGTACAGTCCGGTCTCGTCGTCTGATATGTTGCATATCTCGCCTAGGGGTGGTGAACGTCAGACCCCAGTAGCTCGATAAGTCGTGTCGATATGAGGTCTATAACAGTTCAAGAAACTACCGATAACACTTACCAGTAAATCTCAGCAACCCTGGCCAGGGATTTTCGGTTATAGCCAATCGAACACAGCACAACATCAACCCCCTATACCGGGAGAGACGAATCCCCTCCTATCGCTCATTGCCTCCATGTGATTCGGGACTGTACCCAAAAGCCACCTTTTTCCACACCCACTTGGACGTGGTATGATGGAAATCAAAGCACAGTGGGAATCACACAAGACTCTATGACGATCTCGGGTCAACAGACTACTCTGTACCAGAGTCACCGGAGAACTGCCATCTGACGTATGGTATAATACAATCTGGGAGTTCTCGGCGAGTCCGTCCAGTGTACCCAGTCTCCACTGAGCACCCGTACACCATCCTTGATGTCAAACACCGATGGATATGGGATCATCCATCACCCATCATATGGGTCAAGATGCATATACGCTCGTCTACTCTGGTGCATCGATGCCCTGTCTCGATACACCCTCGACCAGGAACAGTTATAGGATGTACTCGTCGACTACCGTGGCCCCACTAGTATGATCTCATCATAGTCCCAGTAGTCGAATACATATCCTAAGGGCTTTATCAACATGTAATATAGAGACAATCAGAGTACATGTTAAGATAAAGTACAACCAGATAGCATACTATCATGTCGAGCAAGAAAGTCCTCCCTATATATGTCCAAGCATCCATTACAATATACATCGTATGTACAGTAATGGCCTCTAGGGCATACATATAACTAACATCTCCTAGACACAGCGCGACCTCACCCCCAATACCGGGAGAGACGAACCCCTGAAGATCCGCTCACTGCCTCCATGTGGCTCGGGACTGTACCCAACTAAAACCTGTTTGCACGACTCCTTTGAGCCGTGGTAGGGTAGTAATCAAAGCACAGTGGGAACTCACACGAGACAAATGACGATCTCAGGTCGATGAACTAACCTGTACACATGTCACCAGGGAACTGCTATCTGACGTCTGGTATAATCCCAACTAGCCGGTTCCCGGCGAGTCCTGTCCCGTGTACTCATAACCCAATGAGCACCTGTATACATCTTAGGTGAACCAACTGACACCAGTGGCTTGTGAGACCGGCCACCGCCCCTCGTCGGGGTCTCGACTGTATACACTAGTCTACTAATGGAGTATCGATGCCCAGTCTCGAAACTCCCACGACTAGGGACCTTTTAAGGATGTGCTTATAGACCCCAGCTCTCACGTATATGATCGCCATCATACTGCTGGCAGTCAAGCAAGAATCCTATGGGCTCTATCAGCGTGCAATAGCGACCTGTAAGGTCACCTGAAGCAGTACACGATGATAAAGGTAAACCAGATAGCATACTATCATCTCGAGTAAGACTGTTCTACCGGGATAGGTCCTCCCTCAATCATTGCAATCACGTGCCTGTGATCCAATAATTGACTCTGAGGGCACTATCTCCAACAATCTCCCACTTGCACTCAAGGCTAATTATTTCGATGTCGCATACTCACAGCCCGTGTGATACCGAGCACCCAACTCCTCTACTAGTCAGTCTCACAAAGCTCGTTTGCGAAACTATTGCGTTCGAGGAATAGCCTCAGTGAGTGGATCCGCTGTGATGTTTCTTTCTATGTCTCTCTCTATCTCAAGTTCGCGGAGAAAGCCATCTCCCGAAATGAGCAATACCTGTCTTAGAATGTCTGGATGTCTGATGGGACCTAGCTCATAAATGAACTCCAAATCCAAACTTCTTAGACTGTATCGTCAACTGAACTTAATCAGTATCCTGCGCCATGTCACCCTCAGTATTCCCTTGGACCACCTGTCCAAAATACTGCCCCTCGTCACAAGGATAACTATAACTCTGACGATCACCCTGTCGTCCATGTCACCTTGGAAGCCTGGAATGATAACTGCCTCCCTAATGAGGCTGTCGTTATCATATCCTTAGAACATCCACTTATGTTCTAAAACTGCTTCCGACTGTTTCTCCAGGATTGGATCAATATCAACTTATTGCATCTACTGCGAGAACAACATCTGGTGTGGTACTTGATATCTCATGATTGACTCAATTGCCTAAGCAAGTGATCTGCCAATCATGCACATCCTCTCCCCTTTTAGTCTGTAAGACACCTTTAGAGAGGGTGACTCCATTACCTGCAGGTACACTACCGTGCCAGGAGTCGTCCATTCTAAATACTCATAGAATGCTGTCAAAGTACCCAGATTGGGAAACCACCCAAATCTAGATCTAAAACCATAGATATAGTGACCAGAATGTCTGATATAATATCCAAGTCCTATGTGGAGAAACCACTGTGTGACAACCAAAAAATAACCAATTGTAGTATAGGAATATCACTTCCTACTCTGTGTATGTCATCCAAATACCAGGACATCACACCCTACTACCTTCTTAACAGATCCATCCCCTATTCTGATGACGTCAAACCTATAACTGTCACATCAGAAATAGATGATCTATCTCCGCTATATCTGCTTTAGTCTATAAATAGACATAAGCCTGATGTCCACCAATGCTTCCGCTGCTCCCACTGACTACGACAACCTTCTGGCAGAGTCATATAGACGTGCACTTCTAAAGCTAGTTTAGAACGACGCTATACTCATCCTCCTGCCGGGTCTCGCAGCCTGGAACAACAACAATGGCAAGTGTGGGTAAACAAGAACTTCCCTGTCACCGTCCTTGAGGCTACCGGAGTACCTCTCGGGTGCCTGAAGTTACCCACCTTATCTGCGGAGTGGCCAATGGAATGTCAAATCAGATTGAATCTTTAGGTTCCTTATCAAATCTTGAGTAATCGTTTGCGGTTCTGGAATCGCCTCCAGTTCTACCATACTCCCACTACTGTTTTCTGAAAACTAACAATTTCTTTTTAAAATGTGGCGAGTTAAGAACAATATCACTATTGATCTTCCAGATGGTAGAAAGTCAACCCTCGTCATAGCCTGGGTCAACCCACAAACAGCCATTACAGAAACGTGCCTTAAGTTGTCCAGCGTCTGGTTTTAATCATAAGCCGGACAACTCCCCGTACCTTAACATCGTTAAGATATGAACTGTTCTATATCCAATATAGAACCAGAGGCACTGATTTAAATGAACCAGATTCAAATCATGCAGCTATCTCCAGTGCATGTCAACTAAATGGAAGGAGGCCGATCAGCGTTACCCAACTTAGGAATGCTTCCAATTATGAGTAACCTGAAAGAGAAGCAAGTTCTCATTACTATCAACTGAATACCATACACAAGTATCTACATCTTCGATCACCTTGAAGAATCCCGATACTTGCAATACCTGGTTCTCTACTCTATTCTTATACCAATAACTCCTCAAAACTCAAACCCTTTGTTTCTACAAAACACATGTCTAAGAATTAGAGTAGTTAAAAGTAAACAGAATATAGTATGAGGACCAACCCCACTGTCCTAATGGACACTGGACAATATACAATACTCTGTATAAGTCCCTGAGTCTAACAACTCATTCACTGTGTGTCGTAGGTTGAAAAACTGTACTATGGTTAAGAAGAATTACACTGCTGTTCAATGCTCCTTACCTAACCATCCACTGATATAGGTAAATGTCATAGACATAATTTCAAAAGGTATATCTCACTCTATAAAAATAGACGTACAGATATATCAATTTGAAATTGGTGCATAACAACGGATATTCAAAACCAAATATTTGCCGACCGGCAAACAGCCCAGGTGATCTCCTCAAATATCACCGATTACAATGAATCCCGATATAATGAGGATGATCACCCTATTCCCAACAACTTACTCCCACTCATCATCTGTAAAACCATATAGATGTGAGAATCCAACCTAGTAAATACATACCCTGGAGCAAGTGTCTAATCGAGAAATCAGTTTTCTTTTAACAGTACACAGTTGAACTGAAACATTGAAATGTTTCGATGGGGTATCCTGGTATTCCTAGTAATGCCTCTACCATTATCCAGATTTACAAC
Source organism: Agapanthus africanus (assembly GCA_030015575.1). Lineage (NCBI taxonomy): Eukaryota > Viridiplantae > Streptophyta > Magnoliopsida > Asparagales > Amaryllidaceae > Agapanthus > Agapanthus africanus. The sequence continues at coordinate 497,316,699 of JASDDO010000019.1, read as the reverse complement.
TATAACCGTATAATTCTTTGCCACCTCTCCAAATCCCTTTATATGTCTTCAGTCATTACCTTCTGCACACCCCTTAGGCCAAATGGTTTTCTTCCTTCCCTACCGTTCGGCACCAGCCTATGGTTTGGAAGAAGACTATCCAATAAGCATAATGGGTGTACTGTCCTAGTCCTAGGAGCACTCGCAATGCGAGAGAAGGTGAAGATAAAAGACAACCGAATAAACCTTATTCCTATTTCTCCTGGACCAGAATCCATCCCCGAACTGGAACAAGTTCCTTTCGAGTTCGTATATAACCATACGATGGAGTATCCAAAAAACTTGGGATCTTCGTAGTGATACGGAGTGTCCTGGAGAAATACAAAGGTGATTTAGGATTGGCGAAGAAATACACGGCTTGGTCGTGAATGGCAGTCGCAATTTACTTTGCCCTCTTACTAATCCCTTTCTTTGTCTTAACTTAATACCTTCTGCACACCATCGTTATGCTAATTGGTTTTCTTCATTCCCCACCGTTCGGCACCTGCCTAAGGTTTGGAAGAAGACTATCCAATTTGCGTAATAGGTGTACTATCTCCTAAACCAAGGAGTACTCGCAATGAGAGAAGGTGAAAAGAAAAGACAACTGAATAATCCTATTCGTTTTCTCCAGAACCAGAAACCATCCTCGAAGTCCTTCAAGTTCGTATATAACCATACGATGGTTTTGTCCAATGGAAGTGGACGTTCGTAGTAATACGGGGTGTCCTGGAGAAAAGGGTAAAAGTAGGAGTGGCAATGAGGTTTGCAACTCTGACAATCCAAAAGCCTGTGTTAAGAAGGTTCGGTCAACTTGGTTACTGAGTCATAGTCTTAGGGTCGGGTCAATGGTCACTGCCAAAGAGAGAGAGAAAAGAAACACTCAGCGTGCACTCTAACCTAGATCAGAATGGTTACCAATTTATCTAATCTGGAAACCTCCCACTGTAACCTCAAATTCTTCCCCAAACCTGAAAGAAGAATTAGTCGGGATCATCCGAGGAGTAAACCAACTCATCAGTGGGAATCGGGATCCAACTATCATCGCATGATAACTTGACGGAATCCACTCAAGTCACCACACTCCAGAAGGTATGCGCATGCCTGGCAAGTTTCAGTTTCTTTAGAAACTCCCGATGTGATTTTTACCCCAAGCGGTTTATGACCTTGACTAGGTCAACAAACCATAAACCGCCAGTCAAGTTCAACCCGTCATTATTCTGGATTGCATTAAACCCACCCGTACGTGCCCTTGACTAGGTCAACAAGGCCGCACGACTGTCTTAACCAATCCCACTTATGCAACAAACATATACCACTTAGCTACCGAACACTACGTCTTGACTAGGTCAACAAACGCAGCACGAATACCAAATAATACCTGTAGGAAATGACGGAGGGCTACGGCTGGTTTTTGGCGAAAAACCTTTAACGTAATGAACTTGATATCGTTGAAGGAACTGCATGGCTTTTTATAAAATATAGTGACGAAAACCCTTGCTAAAGAGGTCACTCCCGGTGAAGGGATCTCGGCTCTTTCCCCGTAGAATGAGGTGCAGGATATTCCAACTGAATACCACGATGCAAAGCAAAAGTAATCGGCTATAGTGAAGTTATTGCCCTGACGCAAACTTCTGTCCAAGGGTTCACTCCCGGTTAAGGGATCTCGGCCCTTGCCTCGTCGACTGAGGAGCAGGATATTCCAAATGAATACCACGATGCAAAATAAAAGTGAACGTCCTTGCAATAACAGCTTTTTGAAAAAGTGTTCCAACAACATCAGAATAGGTTTGTTTATCTTGCATTGATCCGAATCAACGCAGTCCCATCAATTGATCACACCACAAAGAACGAAAATATACTGACGTACGTATATGCCATCCGCATTCGCCACTGGGTCCCGTCATCACCCGTTAGGTTAGCTAACTAACGGCAGAGCGGGGACTGGACTAGCGCGGATGCAAAACATATACAACATCTACTAATATATATACCAATATATAATTTTCGCTCAAGGCGTGATATAATGCAACATCACAGAAATATGTAGCATCACAGAACAATACAGATATCTGGAAGCCCCGGGTTTCACAGAGCCTCTGCTGAAACCCGACGTTCCCCTGGTCGTGTGGATAGCCTGTGCAATGAAAACCTAGACCCATACGGGCGCGGCAAGTCACCCGCCAAAACCTGAAGCGAGGCAGCCCCCTTCAGCAACGTGAATGGACCACCCAGCACTTCACGGAATCCGGTAACTCGGGCACCCCTCCTGGGTCAACCTGTACCCCCTACGAGTGCGGCGAATAGCCAGCCAATCCTGGAGTGAAGCCCCCTCCGTCCCAATGCCATGAGATGCGGGCTTGTTGCCCTCCAGAACCCGGCTATCCGTGCACCCCACCGCGGGGCAATCCTAGTACAGAAAGTAAAATATACATACACCGGGTACATCGACCGCAACCAGGTCGTGCCCCAAAAGAATAATACAAACGGGCAGTGACGGCAGTGCACATGTCGGACGCTCGCCCCGCAATATCAAATGTACATAATACAACAACACTGTACTAGCATTGCATCCAGGCTATCGCCCACGACCGATCCGCAACAACACAGCATAAACATAGAACATCAACGTGAATGTCACGTTCGCAAATCCGTCTAACCGGGCTATAGCAGTTTGACAGGATTTACCGATCAAGTGATATTCACGGTCGCAGATATAATGTAAATACTGTGAAATGATGTGTTTAAAATATCCAATCGATCAAAAAATAACAAGTGGGCCCCCAAGTAATACTGTAGCACTCACAGAAATTCTGGGCCCAATTTTAATATTCCAAAACCCCTAATATTAGCCCACAAGCCCACTGTAAAAATTGGACACAGTGAGGATACTAAAGTGCGGCGGAACCGCGGCCCAAGGGGGGGTTTGGCCGCGGTTCCGCGCTTTAGTTATCGACTGACTGCGTCGAATTTTTACAGCAGTCTTAGAATTTCCAGTACATTAGTTTTATACAACCTGAAAAATTTTTCGAGCCCGGAAAAAATCGACAGAAAACTGATGTAAGCAAAACGCGGTTTTTGGAATTTTGGTCGATCGGATAAGTAAAACACATTAGAACAAGCTAGACAAGGTTAATGGCCTGGCTCTGATACCATGTTGCGCCACGGCAGCGCCCCGGCCGTCTATCCGAGGGCAAAATGCGGAATCAAAATTTTCTTAACTTTTAAACTGGCGCTACCGCGGAAAATAAACCCGGATCGTAACCATTAACCGATACTAGCTATCAAGAGAAAGGGTGAGAGATATACCGAGTGATCCGAGTCCTCCGGTCTTCTCGTTGTCGTCCCGATCTTCCGCGGAAACTCCGGTCGTCGCATCCTTGCCGGAAGGGCACCACATCGTCTGCATCTTTTACGGGCTCCCACCTCAATACCGAGGCAACTCGGGCGCGAAGTTGGCTAGCCGACGCGCCCAAGATTAGCTGTAGAATGTAGTGTACAGTGCATGTCTCACTTTGGGGTATTGGTTTCCTTTTGAAGATGGAGGAATGAAGGTATGAAAAATGGTGCTTTCATTTTTCCTTGTATCAAAAATGAGATGAATGAAATTTGCCACACCACCAAAATCAAAGCTCTCTCAACCTCAAAAAATTGGCCGGCCACATATATGGTGAGAATGGTGGAGGGTGAACCAAAGATATGAAGGAAGGTCATTGTAGGATAAAGGTGGAAGGTGATCATATACAAACATCATCATCATCAAACATACATCCAAACCATACCCTTTCATATCATAATAAATGCAAAAGAATGATGTAGAAAAGAATGGTATCAAAAGATGCTCTCATAATAAATCCTTTTGCAATAAACCCCTCCACAAAATGTTATTTGCAAACTTGCAAATAACCCCCTCCATCGGAAAAGTCCGGCCGGGAAAGAACAAAGGAAAACCGGCCGGAACGGAATGCAAACTGGCAACTCCAGAAAACTGGTCCCGTAATAAATTACAGGAAAACCCCGATACTGTGCATACACACCCGCATCTGTATTCCGTCCGGATACAAATGCAAAGAGACAAAATCTACACTGTACTATACTAGGATCCGGCTTAAAACAAAGCCGGCTAGTAATATCCGTCCGATGCTGATCCGTGCAATACCGCACGTATCTGATCGAACCCTGCCATATATCTATACGGCCTCTAGTACAAACCGTCCGATCCTGATCCGTGCAATACCGCACGTATCTGATCGGACCCTGCCATATCTCCATATGGCCTCTACAGCGTTTCGCCCGAAAGCTTGAGTAACTAAAAGTGTGGTGGACTCTAAAGACTCGTCAAAACTATGGCTGTGGATTTAACCACTAGCACGTCAGATGTATAAGCCAATACGTGACGGGCCACCAGCTATTGACCAACAGGGACGTCGATGAGCGAACTCATCCTGACACCCTACTGAGCCTGTCAGTGACAATATCCGTGCAGTCCGGTCCGTTCGTCTATGAGCATCGCATGGCGGGCCTAGGGGGTTGGTAAAAGTCAGACCCCCAAAGGCGGTACAAGTCGTGTCGGAGTGTAGCCCAGAACGCCCTTTGATACTACTGGAATACCTACCAGTAAATCTCCTGCCTCGGCCGAGGGCTTTGCGTAATGGCTCTCCTAGACACAGTGCGACCTCACCCCCAATACCGGGAGAGACGAACCCCTGAAGATCCGCTCACTGCCTCCATGTGGCTCGGGACTGTACCCAACTAAAACCTGTTTGCACGACTCCTTTGAGCCGTGGTAGGGTAGTAATCAAAGCACAGTGGGAACTCACACGAGACAAATGACGATCTCAGGTCGATGAACTAACCTGTACACATGTCACCAGGGAACTGCTATCTGACGTCTGGTATAATCCCAACTAGCAGGTTCCCGGCGAGTCCTGTCCGGTGTACTCATAACCCAATGAGCACCTATATACATCTTAGGTGAACCAACTGACACCGGTGGCTTGTGAGACCGGCCACCGCCCCTCGTCGGGGTCTCGACTGTATACACTAGTCTACTAATGGAGTATCGATGCCCAGTCTCGAAACTCCCACGACTAGGGACCTTTTAAGGATGTGCTTATAAACCCCAGCTCTCACGTATATGATCGCCATCATACTGCTGGCAGTCAAGCAAGAATCCTAGGGGCTCTATCAGCGTGCAATAGCGACCTGTAAGGTCACCTGAAGCAGTACACGATGATAAAGGTAAACCAGATAGCATACTATCATCTCGAGTAAGACTGTTCTACCGGGATAGGTCCTCCCTCAATCATTGCAATCACGTGCCTGTGATCCAATAATTGAATCTGAGGGCACTATCTCCAACAAGTCCTGCGACCAGGGACCTGCATAAGGATGTGCTTATAGATTACCCAGCCCCACTAGTGTGACTGCCATCACAACGCTGGTAATCAAGCAAAGATCCTAAGGGCTCCACTAATGTGTATAGGCGATATACTAAAATAAACACATGTACACATTGAAGTAGAAACAAACCAAGTAGCATACTACTATTTTGAGCAAGATTTTATATACAAGGTGAATATCCTAAGCTTCCATTAAGTAATATATAAACTAGTATGATACAGTAATGGCCTCTAGGGCATATACACTAACAGTAATATGATCTCATCACAGAACATTGCAGCAGAAGAACATATACGAAATATTGGATATACTAGGAGGTCCGTGTTTTCAATACGAGCCTGTATAAAACACGGATTCCACGGTCGCGATGAATAGCTTGTTGGTTATATGTATACCCTAGAGGCCATTACTATACATAGGATGTATATTGTAGTGGATGCTTGGACATCTATAGGGAGGACTTTCTTGCTCGACATGATAGTATGCTATCTGGTTGCTCTTTACCTTAACGTGTACACTAATTGTCTCTCTGTTACATGTTGGTAAAGCCCTTAGGATGTGTACTTGACTACCTGGACTATGATGCGGATCATACTAGTGGGGACATGGTAGTCCATAAGTACATACTTCAAGGTCCCTAGTCGTGGGTGTATCGAGACGGGGCATCGATATACCAGAGTAGACTAGCGTATACCTTCTCGACCCATACAGATGGGCGATGGATGATCCCATATCCATTGGTGTTTGACATCAGAGATGATATACGGGTGCTCAGTGGAGACTGGGTACACTGGACGGACTCGCTGAGAACTCCAAGACGGTATTATACCTTACGTCAGATGGCAGTTCTCTGGTTACACTGGTACAGGTTAGTCTGTAAACCCGAGATCGTCATAGTGTCTTGTGTGATTCCCACTGTGTTTTGATTTCCACCTTACCACGTCCAAGATGGCATGCAAAACAGTGGCTTTTAGGTACAGTCCCGAATCACATGGAGGCAATGAGCGATAGGAGGGGATTCGTCTCTCCCGGTATAGGGAGTTGTTGTTGCGCTGTGTTCGATTGGCTATAACCGGAATCCCTGGCCAGGGTTACAGAGATTTACTGGTAAGTGTTACCAGTAGTTTCTTGAACAGTTATAGACCTCATATCGACACGACTTATCGAGCTACTGGGGTCTGACGTTTACCACCCCTAGGCGAGATATGCGACATATCAAACGACGAGACCGGACTGTACGGTAAGTGTTACTGGTCGGATTCACAGGAGTGTGAGCGGGCTGGCTCGTTGATCTTCTGATCGCTCAATACCCGGGTGGCCGTTACGTTTAGCAGACCGCTTGCGGCTTGTGGGTGTTTGATATGATCATCACCTACTGCCGGCGTATTGACGAGTCTTTAGAGTCCTACACAGAGGATTCCTCGCTCAAGCAAAACGAAATAGGAGCGCATATGAGATATGTACGGGACCGAGAATAATACCAGTATGTGATACAGAATTCTATTCTCGCGATTTGTATCATCGGACGGTTATATAAGATATAGCCGGGTTACCGAATCAAGTGTTGATTCGATACATTGATACACTAGATATTAGTCAGTTATATGCAGTATGACCGGATCATTAAATTAAGTGTTGATTTAATGATTTAATGTATAATTATATATTTGATATATTACTTTACATTAACTAGTATTGGTTCACTTAAGATTATTTTTCTCACTAGATTAAGCACATTGTATATATGATATATGTTTGTGCACTTGTTTGTATCATGTTTGATGATACATGCAAACTTGGGTGTGTGTATCACATAAACCATGTTTGGGTTAATGGTTCGGTTTTATTTGTTTTATTTATTTTCCTTATTTATTTTTGGCAAAAACAAAAATGGTGGCTTTCTTTGTTTTATTCTTGAAGTTTCATGAAGCTTCAACCATTTTGTTTTTTCCTTAACCTAACTATTACACCTAAACCCTAGTTTATTCTCTACATGTGTTTACTTCACCCATGGTTGCATTAGGATAAGATTCACTTGGTTTATTATTTTAAAGTTAATTCATTTTCCATTATCTTCTTCATGAAGAGAAGAAAACTTTCTTGAAAATTTTCAAGTGATGAAATCAAGTGAGAAATCCAAATCCAAAGTGAACCCACTTCCTATTTCTTCATCCTTTACCACTTGCCATGTTGTATAAGGTGTTATCTTCACAAGTTTCATGACCTAGTGAAGATGGAGCTTGAGTTTGAGTCGACTCGACGTAGATCATCTTCGGCATCGAAGTCAATGACCTTGCCCGATCATTTCTCCGACGAAACCATCGCTAGAGTCCGGGATCCCGATGATCGCAGCGGAGGGACGCCATCGCGGAGCTAAAGAAGTGGAGGACCGGATCTATAAAGGTTGTAGTCCCTTTCACTTTCTAGCAAAGTCATTTGCTTGTATGATTTTCTCCGTACCTCTACTTAACGATCTTGCATTAGGGTTTCTCGGCATATAAAGTTTTGAATTTGGCATGGTAGATGCCTTGTGGAACCTCTTGTGTGTGCCTAGGAACCCTACAGTGGTATCAGAGCCTAGCTAGAGCTTTAGTCGAAGAGTAGACGAAGTTAGAAATCCGATCGAACCCGATACCCTAATCGAACACCCTTCTCTGTAAATTTTTTCAAAACTGTGATTTTTGTGAATTAAAAATACTCAGAAATATCATCAGGGTTTTCTAGGAGTTACTGTGCAGCACGTGTCTGTAGGGTGTTTTTCGTCACCCCAGTGAGATGGGAATACGCGCGCGCTTGTCAGGCGTACTACAGATTCCCCCGGCCTAGGGTAGGCCGGGGTTTAATGATTGTGGGGATCCGAATCTCCGGCAGCCGCGGACTAAGCTGCCGTTAATTACCCATCGCCTTTGGGGCGAGGGAACCTCCGATTAACGGGTTAAACTGGTCATGCGAAATCAACGTGCAGCATACGTGTGTTCTGTTCTGAAAGGGGGGTTTTGGATATATCGGGAGCCACGCAGAGTTTTTACGGGGGTCCCGCTACCCGGATAGCGGGCTGGGGGTCAAGGGGGCTAGCAGCCCCCTTGCGGGGTTCGGGACAGTGCCCCGGCCCGAAAAATTTTTGGAGGGGGAGAATGTTGCGGAGTATGTGTATGTGTACATTTGTATACAAATGTATATATATGTGTATATACATAAAAAGAGGGGGAAAAGGCATCCAAGGGATGCGTGGGGCAGCACCTTGGGTGCAGTTGCGCAAGCGCGCGCCACGTGTCGGCACGCGGACGCCTTGCGCACTTGCGCAGGTGCGCAAGCGCGCGCGCCACGTGTCGGCACGCGGGCGACTTGCGCACTTGCGCAGTTGCGCAAGCGCGCGCGCCACGTGTCGGCATGCGGGCGCCTTGCGCACTTGCGTAGGTGCGCAAGCGCGCGCGCCACGTGTCGGCACGCGGGCGACTTGCGCAGTTGCGCAAGCGCGCGCGCCACGTGTCGGCACGCGGGCGCCTTGCGCACTTGTGCAGGTGCGCAAGCGCGCGCGCCACGTGTCGGCACGCGGGCGACTTGCGCACTTGCGCAGTTGCGCAAGCCCGCACGCCACGTGTCGGCACGCGGGCGCCTTGCGCACTTGCGCAAGCGCGCAGGTGAGGCACAACAGGCTTTTAGCCTAAAAAAAAAAATTTCTCAGAAGAGAAATCAGAGAGGAGTTGGACTCCTGAATGTGTTTTTCTTCTTTTTTTGGGGGTTTAGTGAAAGATGTTCTTCTTCTTCCTCCTGTTGCTTGCTGGATCCTGAAGATCAAGAGATGTGAAATCTCAAAATCTCTCCTTTTTAAGATCTGATGACAGATCCAAGTTCCCCTATGTGGGTTTTGTGGTGGAAAACCACTTAGTTTTGGAAAAGAAAGAGTAAAACTCTTGATTTAATTCAAAAGAAATGAGAAGGTTTTAGAACCTTGGAGAAGAAGCAGGAAAGAGCTCAGCTCTGAAACTTTTTTTTGGAGAGAGAAAAAGTTATTGAGATATTTCACTATCTTTGCCTTTATAGGCTATACACTTTACACATAGCCCCTTGGGCTTCACAAAATGGCATTTTGCCTATTTCATGGCTCATGTGCCATTTCTTTTTGCACATAAGCCATGGGCTTTACAAAAATTTGGCTTTTATGCCCATTTTCTTACATTTATCCATAAAATAAAATAAAAGAAAATGCAACAAAATTATTTATTACAAAATTTTTATCTTGGCATGGGGGGAGGCCGGCCGCTTCATGTTCGGGCTCGACCCGGGCATGGGCCCACTGGGTCTGGGCTTGGGCCCACTTGGCTTGGGGTTGACTTGGATTTTGACTTGGTCAACCGGGGTGTAAATTTTTACCCCAACAAATTGCCCCCCATCAATAAATGCACACCACATATGTGGGTCGTGTGCATGAAATTGATGGATCTTCTTTCACGTGGAGGCGACTTGATTTGGTTCCGGCTTTTTGGGAAGCTGGCACTGCCCTTTTTTTACGACATGGACGGTCGTTGCTTGACATGTCCCCGAGACGGAGTGTCCGTGATAGACGTTTGCTTGGCCCGGACTAATCTGGTTCCCGCTTTGTAGGAATCCTGTACTGCCCTTTTTACGACGTGGACGGTCAATGCTGCCCTTTTTGGGACTTGGACGGTCGATGCTGCCCTTTTAGCGACTTGGACGGTCGATGCTGTCATTTTTGCGACTTGGACGGTCGGTTCTTCCATTTTAGCGACGTGGACGGTCGGTGCTGCCATTTTAGCGACGTGGACGGTCGGTTCTGCCCTTTTTGCGACGTGGACGGTCGGTGCTGCCCTTTTAGCGACGTGGACGGTCGGTTCTGCCATTTTTGCGACTTGGACGGTCGATGCTGCCCTTTTAGCGACGTGGACGGTCGATGCTGCCCTTTTAGCGACTTGGACGGTCGATGCTGCCCTTTTAGCGACGTGGACGGTCGGTTCTGCCATTTTTACGACGTGGACGGTCGATGTTGCCCTTTTTTCGACTTGGACGGTCGATGCTGCCATTTTAGCGACGTGGACGGTCGGTTCTGCCCTTTTTGCGACGTGGACGGTCGGTGCTGCCCTTTTAGCGACGTGGACGGTCGGTTCTGCCATTTTTGCGACTTGGACGGTCGATGCTGCCCTTTTAGCGACGTGGACGGTCGATGCTGCCCTTTTAGCGACTTGGACGGTCGATGCTGCCCTTTTAGCGACGTGGACGGTCGGTTCTGCCATTTTTACGACGTGGACGGTCGATGTTGCCCTTTTTGCGACTTGGACGGTCGATGCTGCCCTTTTAGCGACTTGGACGGTCGGTGCTGCCCTTGTAGCGACTTGGACGGTCGGTGCTGCCCTTTTAGCGACGTGGACGGCCGGTTCTGCCCTTTTTGCGACGTGGACGGTCGATGCTGCCCTTTTTACGACTTGGACGGTCGATGCTGCCCTTTTAGCGACTTGGACGGTCGGTGCTTGATTTGACTTGCTCTGCTTCTTGCAGTGTCAGAGGTAGACTTGACTTGCTCCGCTTCTTGCGGTGTCGAGATTGAATTCTGACTTGCTCCGCTTTTTGCGGTGTCGGAGTGAAAGTTGACTTGTTGATTTTGATTTAGGCTGACATCAGCATCGCTATACTGGAATGTGGTACCAGGAGCGAATCATCATCTGTCATTTAGAGGATTTGGGATTTTGGTTTTTGTTTGGCATCTGCATTGCTGCACTGGTATAATGCCAGGAGCAACTCATCATTTGCCCCGGGAGGATTTGGGATTTTTATTTTTTTTTTTTTGGGGACTTTGAATGTGGTCTCACCGGTAGGACTTGGGAGAGGTTGGGATTGTTTTACGCCCGTGGATTGTATACGGTTTTGCAGGATGTATGATCCAGACCGTAGGGCCGGAAAAATTTCAGGGCTTTGTTGGCGTCTGCATCGCTGGACTGGAATGTGGTACCAGGAGCGACTCATCATTCGCCGTTGGGGTATGGGATTTGGAATTTGGTTGGCGTCTGCATCGCTACACTGGAATAATGCCAGGAGCGACTCATCATTCGCCACTTTGGGGTTGGGGACTTGGAATTTGGATCTTGTTTGGCATCAGCATTGCTGCACTGGAATAATGCCAGGAGCAACTCATCATTTGCCTTGGGAGGACTTGGGATTTGGGTTTTTGGTCGGCATCAGCACCGCTAACACTGAAGCGAAATGTCAGGAGCGACTCATCATTTGCCGTTGCCCGTTGGGGAACGATGGCTTAGGAGATAGGTTTGGGTCCCTACCACCCAAGGCTTTTCAATTTTATGGGCCGTGAGGGTCCCATAAAAGCATTTTCTCCCTACAAGTCGTAAGGATCCCGCAGGTGTATTTTCTCCTTAGGAATCGTAAGGATTCCTAAGTGTGTTGCTCCTTTGTGAGTCGTAAGGATCTCACGCAGGGGTTTTCTCCTCACAAAGTCGAGAGGACCTTGCGAGTGTATTTCATCTCTTTTCACGAGTTTGCGCCCTTTCGGGTTTTCACAGACTCGCCGGTAGTCCTGCTGTTTTTACTCACGGAGCCCTTTCGGGTTTTCATCCGTGCCCGTTTTGCTTGTGGACATACCATTTATTTCTTCTTCTTTTTTTTTTCTTTTTCATTTTTTTTTGCCGCTGGTGGGACTTTAAAAGTAGTCTCACCGGCAGGATTTGGGAGAAATAGGGGTCATTTACGCCCGTGGATTGTATACGGTTTTGCAGGATGTCTGATCCAGACCGTAGGGCTGATGTGCTCAATTCGCCTGCGACTTGGAGCATTCATGTGTAGTATTTCTTGAGATATCGTCCATTGATGGGTGGCATGGGCCTTTCTCCCTCTGCACTTATTAGTTGGTAGGATCCTCCGTCGAATACTTTCTCAATGACGTATGGTCCTTCCCAGTTCGGCTCGAATTTTCCCTTGGCATGTCGATTGGGGATAATCGGTCTTTTGAGGACCAACACCAATTCACCTTTCTTGAAAGCGCGGAGACGGGTTATCTTGTCGTAGGCCCGTGACATTTGGGCTCGGTATAGCTCCAGATTTTGCTGCACCGCGAGCCTCTTTTCTTCGAGGGCATCGAGCTCTTCAAGTCGAAGGAGCACGTTTTCTTCCTCCGTCAACTCATGTTGGACGGCCATTCTTAAGCTTGGAACTTCAACTTCGAGGGGGAGGACCGCCTCCACTCCGAAGAGCAATGAGTATGGAGTGGACTGAGTTGGAGTACGGTGTGTGGTACGATATGCCCACAACGCCTCGTGAAGTTTGAGATTCCAGTCTCTCTTGTTGGCTGAAGCATTTTTCCTCAGGAGCTTGCATAGAGTCTTATTGAAGGCTTCGGCTAGCCCGTTGGCTCTTGGATTATAGATGGAGGAATATCTCCAGTCTATCTTGTGCTGAGTAGCGAACCTTGAGACATTGAAGCTCTTGAAAGAAGGCCCGTTGTCAGAAATGATTCTTCTTGGTGTACCGAAGCGGTATAGAATATTATGCTAGAAGAATGTCTGAATATCCTTTGTCTTAACTTCTTTTAGCGGGACAGCTTCAGCCCATCTGGAGAAGTAGTCTGTCGCGGCCAGTATAAACCGATGGCCTTTGGATGATGGAGGATCAATTGGGCCAACAATGTCGGTGCCCCAAACTTCGAAGGGCCACGACGCCACTGTAGGATGCAATGGATTGGGATGCTTGTGAATAAAATCACCGTGAATTTGGCAGATATAACATTTCTTTGCATGCTCTCCGCAATCCCGTATCATGGTGGGCCAGTAATACCCAAGCCGTTTGATTTGAAGTCCCATCTTGGGGCCAGATTGGTGAGCACCGCAAACGCCCGAGTAGACATCTTTCATGACCTTTTGGGCTTCGGCCAATGACAGACACCTGAGCCATAGTTGGTCGTATGACCTGCGGTATAACGTGTCATTTACAAACACGTATCGGAGAGCTCTTTTCTTCAGCTGAATCCTCGCAGATTTTTCTTCGGGCAGCTTGTCGTATCGGAGGTACTCTATGAAGGGTTCTCTCCAATCGGGCTCGTCTTGGATGATCGAAGCTTCTTCCGCAGGACTGCTCTTCTGTTCCGCGCTTTCCTCTTCTCGTAGAGAGACTGGGGGTAGAATTTGCCGGCTCCTGACTGTGATCAGAATTTCGTCCATGTCAGGATCAGCCAGCTCCTTGGCCAAGCGAGCGAGTACATCAGCCTTTCCGTTCAACGCTCTAGGGACTCTCGTTAGTTCAATATGAATGAACCGTTTCATGAGTTCCACCACTCGGCCTCTGTACCGAGCTAACTCGGGTTTGTATATTTTATAATCACCGCTTACTTGGTTGACGACGAGCTGGGAGTCACCGTAAACTCGTAGCCGACGGATTTCCATTTCTATAGCGAGCTCCAAACCAGCTATCAGAGCTTCATACTCAGCTTCATTGTTTGTCCGAGGCTCAGTGAGAGCAAAAGAACGCCGTAGGGTTCCCATTGATGGTGTGATGAACACCAATCCTATCCCTGCTTTTATCTCCGGGACGCTTGATTTACTGGAGGTTCTTATCGATGAGGCCCCATCGAAGTAGAGCTCCCAACATGGCTCGTCATTCTCGAGGTGCAGCACTTGTTCGTCGGGTAACTCACAATTTAGCGGCGACCCTTCTGGTATGGGATGAGCAGCGAGAAAGTCTGCAAGAGCTTGCCCTTTTACTGCTTTCTGAGGGGTATAAACTATATCAAACTCAAGTAGCATGACAGCCTATCTTGCCATTCTGCCGGCTAGGCTTGCTTTGGTCATCAAGTGTTTGAGCGGGTCGACCTTGGAGATCAGCATAACCCGATGAGCGAGCAGATAGTGCCTCAGCTTCTTCACAGCAAATATCAGAGCCAGGCATTGCTTTTCGATTGGGGAGTAGTTGTGTTCCGCCCCGACTAGAGTTCGACTGAGATAGTAGAGGGCATTTTCTTTTCCCTCCTCGTTATTCTGCGCAAGTAGCGCACCGAGTGACTCGTCCAGCGCGGCAGTGTAGAGAATCAGCGGTTTATTTGGAATGGGAGCGGCCAGCACTGGAGGGTGCAATAAGTATTGTTTGATGCTTTCGAACGCTGCTTGACATTCGGCATCCCAGATAAAAGGAGCTCCTTTCTTCATAAGCTTTGAGAAGGGCCTACATCTCCCCGATAAATTTGAGATAAACCTCCGTATATAAGCAAGCTTGCCTTGAAAAGATCTTAGCTGCGTCAAACTCTTCGGAGGCGGCATCTCCATGATGGCCTTTATCTTTGATGGGTCAACTTCGATCCCTCGATGTCGAACTATGAAGCCCAGGAATTTTCCCGATGACACGCCAAAAGCGTATTTCAGAGGATTCATCTTCAGATCAAATTCCCTCAGTCTGGTGAGAACGGTCCTAAGATCCTGGATATGATCGGCCTTGGTTTCAGTCTTAACGACCAGATCATCAACATAACATTCGACGACTTTATGAATTAGGTCATCGAAGATATTGGTCATTGCCCTTTGATATGTAGCACCTGCGTTCTTCAGTCCGAACGGCATCACCTTGTAGCAATATATTCCGATCGGAGTTCGAAATGCTGTGTGCTTCTCATCCTCAGGCGACATCTTAATCTGATTATATCCAGACGAGCCGTCCATAAAGGTGAACAGTTCGTAATTTGAGGTGTCATCGACCATCATTTCCATGTCCGGCAGCGGAAAGTCGTCTTTAGGACATGCCTTGTTGAGATCCCTGAAATCGACACAAACTCGGATCTGCCTATTTTTCTTCTTCACTGGGACTATGCATGCGATCCAGTCCGCATATTTCTCTTCCCTGATGAAGCCGGCATCGATGAGCTTCTTAGTTTCCTCGATGACCTTTTCTTCTAGTTCCCTTCTCATTCTTCGAGGAGCTTGTTTGACTGGCTTAGCATCAGGAGATATAGCCAACTTATGTACGGCCACTTCAGGGGAAAGGCCAGGCATTTCTTTGTATGTCCACGCGAAGCAGTCGACGAACTCATGCAGCAGGGCGATTATCTGCGCTTTCATTTCCTCTGACAAGAGCGAGCTGATGTAGGTCGGCCTTGGATTATCGGGCGTTCCTAAGTCAATCTCGGTTAGCTCGTCAAAGGTTGCTTGCCCGCCATCTTCGAGCTCTTGAGGAGCTTCTTCTGGCTCGGCTATCTCGTCGTCATCATTTGATCTTTCGCTGGCCTCACCAACATGGATCATGTAGCATGCTTTGGAATCAGGTTGAATGTAGCCTATGCCCCGTCTATCTGGAATTCGTCCATCGATGAGTGCTCGGACCTAGGGCGGATGCCATAGCCCTTCGTAAAACTTTGCTTCGGACTCCGTTTGATATAACCGGCATCCGCACTTCTTAAAGTATTCCCGCATCTCGGGCGCATAGTATCTGGGATTGAGGACGGCTCTTATGCTTCTCTCATAGGGAAGGCACGCGACAGAAAGATCGTCCGGGTGCACAACGGGGTTTGACCCATAAAACAGGATGCCCTTCTGTCCACTTTTCCTCCCGGGAACGTAGAAAGTTTTCAGCTGGTCCACGGTGGAGATTGATAATGCATCGAGCTCTTTGTACATCTGCTCTGGTACCCTTGTCACGGCTAGGGATCCTTCTGCAACTTCGAAGGTCTCTCGCAGTTTCGCTTGTTGCGTGGGGGTCCAATCTGCACCGCTATTGCACGACAGGTCCTCCTCCTCTGACTCTTCAGTGTCGCTGCCAAGAAGAGGGCGGACTTTACTGCTAGATGGGGCTTCAGTGACGGATTCATCCGTATCGCTGCCGAAACGAGGGCGAGTTTTATGGAAGGACGTGCTTCCAGCGTCGGACTCATCAGTGTCGCTATCGAAATGCGGGCGCACTTGGGCATTTTTGCTTTTGAAAGTGACAGCCGGCGCAGATTTGCTTTTGAGCCTTGGGGCTGGTCTATCCTCAGTCAGTTGTGGCTTAGCATTTTGATGGTTCATAAAGTACCGAGAATCTTCATATCGGACTTCATGCACACCGAACGGTTGGATGTCTCCGTCAATGCGTCTTTCTTCGCCATTTTTAGTATACTTCATGCATTGATGGAGAGTTGACGGAATGATGCCGTAATCGTGGAGCCACGGCCGCCCCAGGAGAATCTTATAAGACGTGTCAGCGTCGATCACGTATATCTTAGCTTCAGTTTGCAGATCCCCGAATTTGATTGGCAAAGTTATAGACCCCAGAACTTGCTGGCAATTTTGGTTGAAGCCTTGAATGACAATCCTTTCCCTTGACAGGTGTCGGACGTCCATTGACAAACTCTTCAGAGTTCGCAAGTTCATGATGTTCACTGAGGACCCCGGATCAATCAATATGCGATTAATTCGATCTCTGTCGCTGTACCCGGTCACGTAAAGCGGCCGATTATGCTCAGCCGTTCCCAGTAGCAAGTCTTCATCCTTAAATGTGACTGCGGCGGCATGCAAAGCGTGCTGGGCTTCTTTCATATTAATTTCCGCAAAGTGGGCCTGATACCGCTCGGGGTTTTGTAGAGCGTGGATGAGAACATCTCTAAGCTCCTTAGATAGGACCAAGGCGTCGTAGATGCTCAGGAGAGACGGAAGCTTCCGGAGATGCGCCAAGACATTATAGTCCACCGAGGAAGGACTTATGTTTTCATCAGCCGGTTCTCTGCCATCTTCTTCATTAGCGACTTGATTTTCCTTCCCTTTTGGGGCGTTGCCCTGATTCGGCGGTAGAGCCCTGCCGCTTCTGAGCTGGATTTGATTGGTCGTTGTGGCGAGCTCCTCATCCTCTTCGGGAAAACAAAGATCATCCTCGAAGTCGCTGCCAAGATGGATGGCGTAGCAGGTCACTACTGGGATCTCTTTATTGGAGTCTTCTTCTAACTCCTCCAGAATTTCAGTCGCTTGTACAGGGAAGAACTCCTTCAATTGAATCAATGTTCTTTCCTTTTGTTCATATTCTTCGAGAGAATCGATATATTTTTGAATGGTCGATCTCCCTGCAGACTCTTTTTCGCGCCGAGCTGCACATTTCTTCTTCTTCAGCTTCTTGGATTTTGAGCCTGATGGAGCCGCATTGGCAGCTGGACTGGTAGGCTTCTTCTGCCCTTCCCATTCCGTCCTGGGTTCTTTCTGAAGTAGCTTTATCATCTTCTTCGTCTTATTAGATATGCGCGTACTCCACGGAGGCCGCGATGAGTTAGTTTCATCTCTCAGGGCAGCGGGTTCGGCTGTCTTCTCCCAGAAGGCTTCAACTTCTGTCTGTATAAAGTTGGTGGTTGCAACTTGATTGTTCACCAACACACTTTTGGACAGCTCGATATCTCCAGCCTTGTACTACTTCTCGACCCAATCTTTGAAGATATAGCAATCCTCGATCGCATGGCTCACTACTCGGTGGTACGGGCAATACAAAGGATTGTCGGTCATTTTTGCTTACTGGGGTCTTTTCGACTCCGGCAATTGTAGGCCGTTGTTCAAGGCATCTTTAAATATCTTGCGGACCTTGTCCCTTCTGAAAGAGTAAACCTTGTTCTTTTTCTCCTCTAGAGAAGGCCCATCTCCTCCCAGCAATGGCTTTCGAGACCGGTTAGTTTTGGATTCGGCCGCCCTTCGCTTTTCTTCATTATCGGAGGCATTGAAGACATTGGTACTGCTGGAACTCCTGCTTCTACGGTTGTCGTCCCGCTTGCTTTTCCAAGTTTTGTCTCTCTGAGAGTCTGGCGGGGACTCTTGCTTCGAGCGTTCTAGCATTTGGACTTTCTTGGTTAGCTCCTGGAATGTTTTGAGGCCTGCTGTACACAAGAATGGGACCATCCAATTGCTGAGGTTCCCAATGAGAAGGCTAACGGACTGGTCCTGCTCCAGCGGCGGTTCGCACTTGACCGTGAGATTACGCCATCGGGCGATAAAGTCAGTGTTACTTTCATTCTTCCCCGGCTTGGTCCTCACAAGGTCGGCAATGGAGATTTTATCACTGACGCTCATGAACCTTTGCCGGAACAGAGATTCCATTTGGGCAAAGGTAATGACGGACCCATCTGGTATGCTCGCGTACCAGTCGAAAGCAACACCGGTCAGGCTGTTGACAAACTGACGAAGAAGGAGCGCGTCATTGCCCCCTGTATTTCCGCACGATGCTTTGAAGTGGGCGACGTGCTGATTTGCATTCCCCGTTCCATCAAATCTTCCGAACTTAGGAATGACGTAGCCGCTTGGGAACTCAATCAGATCATACTGCGCGGGATATGGCCGCCCACTACTGCCGATTTCTTTTTGAGCTTCGGCTTCGGCCACCAATGTTTTAACCTTGCTGGTGACCAAATCCATTATCCGATCCTGTGTTAGCGGGATAGTGCTATCTGGGGCCAAGGCGTCCCCAGAAGCGGAGTGTGGCCGGCTTTCATGCGGCTCGACCAGTCTTGGACCCAAAGGAACAGGCATTGGCTGCCTCAGATTGTCATCACCCGGCTGATTAGTAGCGGCTTGTGCTTGATTGGGAGGCGCTCGAGCAATTTGAGCCGTAAGCTGCATCACCACATTCGTTAAGTCGTCTATCTTCGAATAGAGCTTGGCCATCTCTTTATCTTTGCTCCTGAGCTGTTTTCGAAGCTCTTGAAGCAGCTCTTGCTCCGCAGTCCTGGGGCGGAAAGTCGGCTCCTCCTCGCTGTCCGAGCTTGACTCTGCATGGATCGAGGGGTCTTTCTGCCTATCATCCTCATCGAGAGGGTTTTCTTCATCCAGCGGGGGCGGCTGTTCTTGGGCAGCGGCAACCACATTCGGGCTAGATTGAGCTTGGGATGTGGTGGCCCCATCCTTGCTTTTGCTGCGAAGGTTGTCGCTGGGGCGTCCTCCCGCCATATAGACCGTATGGATGATGTATCCGGCCGTCTTTCTATCATTGGCAGTTGATTTCGTGGATCGCTGTCTTGACCCCCTTGTTTCGGTAGCTGGTAGTCGATTGAAGGCGGCTGGCCTAACCAGTTTCTTGAATGGTGATGGCGCTTCTTTTCTAGGTCTGCCCCGCTGCTTTCGTGCGGCACAGAGTGCTCGATAGACTCTTGAAGAGACAGTGTCATACTTTTTCTGTTGGGGCTGGGACACGTCTCTTTGTGGCACTGTTTGGACCGCTGTCTTCTTGATTCTGGCGGTCATGGCGTTTTTCTGAACCCACTTCAGAGGCTCGAAGGAATTGCTGATTCTTACGTCCGACTCAGCCGTTGTCGCGGGGAAACCCTGCACTAGGAACTTCACATGATTCCATTTGGCCGAAGCCTTGGCCCTTTTGTTGGCTCGATACCTGAGCCGCTTCTGCCTTAACTTTTCTGTTCTAAGCACCTGGCAGACTTCAGCTCTTTGGGAAGACGCCGCAGACCGGGCGACGGAGGGCTTTGGAGATACGCTCGATTGTGCGTTTGTTGGAGTCATCGCTTGAGCTCGTCCGCAACTTTTAATGTTGCCCTTCACATCGGAAGTCTTGCCCCCAGCTAGAGCGCCAGGGACTCGTTCAGACACCATCTTAAGTTTCGGTTGTGGTGCCTTGGCGATCACGACATTCGGCCTCTTACCCCTTGGGACCGGCTTGACCACCTGTTCCGCCGGGATTTCCGCCAGATGAGCGCTTCCAGCAGGGTAGATGATGACGGAGCCAAACTGGCGGGGCGGTTCCTCCCACTGTCGACTGAGGCTTGCAGGGAGAACCACACGAGCGTTGATCTTGACCACGTATGGAATCGGGGTCACGTTGGAAGCTGAATTCATCTGGAGAGACATTGTCGTTGAAAGATGATTGCTGCACGCAAAGAAAACATCATTTCAGTATAGGCAATCGATATGTATATTGATTGAGTTCGCATGAACGTTTAACCCGAAATATGGAAGGAGAGATTGGTCCCACCGGGCGTGCCAGAATCTGTAGGGTGTTTTTCGTCACCCCAGTGAGATGGGAATACGCGCGCGCTTGTCAGGCGTACTACAGATTCCCCCGGCCTAGGGTAGGCCGGGGTTTAATGATTGTGGGGATCCGAATCTCCGGCAGCCGCGGACTAAGCTGCCGTTAATTACCCATCGCCTTTGGGGCGAGGGAACCTCCGATTAACGGGTTAAACTGGTCATACGAACTCAACGTGTAGCATACGTGTGTTCTGTTCTGAAAGGGGGGTTTTGGATATATCGGGAGCCACGCAGAGTTTTTACGGGGGTCCCGCTACCCGGATAGCGGGCTGGGGGTCAAGAGGGCTAGCAGCCCCCTTGCGGGGTTCGGGACAGCGCCCCGGCCCGAAAATTTTTTGGAGGGGGAGAATGTTGCGGAGTATGTGTATGTGTACATTTGTATATATATGTGTATATACATAAAAAGAGGGGGAAAAGGCATCCAAGGGATGCGTGGGGCAGCACCTTGGGTGCAGTTGCGCAAGCGCGCGCCACGTGTCGGCACGCGGACGCCTTGCGCACTTGCGCAGGTGCGCAAGCGCGCGCGCCACGTGTCGGCACGCGGGCGACTTGCGCACTTGCGCAGTTGCGCAAGCGCGTGCGCCACGTGTCGGCACGCGGGCGCCTTGCGCACTTGCGCAGGTGCGCAAGCGCGCGCGCCACGTGTCGGCACGCGGGCGACTTGCGCAGTTGCGCAAGCGCGCGCGCCACGTGTCGGCACGCGGGCGCCTTGCGCACTTGCGCAGGTGCGCAAGCGCGCGCGCCACGAGTCGGCACGCGGGCGACTTGCGCACTTGCGCAGTTGCGCAAGCGCGCGCGCCACGTGTCGGCACGCGGGCGCCTTGCGCACTTGCGCAAGCGCGCAGGTGAGGCACAACAGGCTTTTAGCCTAAAAAAAAAAAATTCTCAGAAGAGAAATCAGAGAGGAGTTGGACTCCTGAATGTGTTTTTCTTCTTTTTTTGGGGGTTTAGTGAAAGATGTTCTTCTTCTTCCTCCTGTTGCTTGCTGGATCCTGAAGATCAAGAGATGTGAAATCTCAAAATCTCTCCTTTTTAAGATCTGATGACAGATCCAAGTTCCCCTATGTGGGTTTTGTGGTGGAAAACCACTTAGTTTTGGAAAAGAAAGAGTAAAACTCTTGATTTAATTCAAAAGAAATGAGAAGGTTTTAGAACCTTGGAGAAGAAGCAGGAAAGAGCTCAGCTCTGAAACTTTTTTTTGGAGAGAGAAAAAGTTATTGAGATATTTCACAATCTTTGCCTTTATAGGCTATACACTTTACACATAGCCCCTTGGGCTTCACAAAATGGCATTTTGCCTATTTCATGGCTCATGTGCCATTTCTTTTTGCACATAAGCCATGGGCTTTACAAAAATTTGGCTTTTATGCCCATTTTCTTACATTTATCCATAAAATAAAATAAAAGAAAATGCAACAAAATTATTTATTACAAAATTTTTATCTTGGCATGGGGGGAGGCCGGCCGCTTCATGTTCGGGCTCGACCCGGGCATGGGCCCACTGGGTCTGGGCTTGGGCCCACTTGGCTTGGGGTTGACTTGGATTTTGACTTGGTCAACCGGGATGTAAATTTTTACCCCAACAGTGTCCCTAACACCTCTAAAGCGCCGCCGAACCGCGGCCTTAGCATGCTATTGGCGGCGGTTCCGCGGCCGTATGTAAAGAATAGGTACTCCGTTTTGCACAGTAAACTCCGATTGTGATTCCTGATTCTTCTGGAAATTTTTAATTATACTCAAGAGTTAAGTTATCTGGGGTGTATTGGGGACTCGTTGATTTGATCGGATATTTTAACTTTGTTTATGTGTTTTCCGGGTAATTTTAGAATATGTTGAAAAGTTCGACCGGATATAAATACTCATTTTTTCCCGACCCGGGAAATTTCCAAGTGTTGGATTTTTCCGTAGTTTAAGAACGTCTAAATAGTGCAAGTAACGCGATGGACCCTCTAGAAGACAACAAACCTTAACTCGATTATGTGACCGTCTTGAACTGCCCTTTGAACCTTTGGGTTTGGGGTAGTACGACGGGCCATATGTGAGGCGTTGGCTTGACCCTTCTACGGCTGGACTGTTGGTACTGTGGCATGAAGTGGATGTTTTTAAACTTATTTCATGTGTTGAGCTGTTTTGGGAAAACTTAGGTGATTGATTGTTCGATCGGAAAGTTTAACATTTTCTATTTATTTGGAATGTGATACAATATTTGGAATCCACAAGTAGTTATGAGATAACTGATTTGGATGTTAAAAATCTAGCAGTTTAGTCTCACTTGATCGGTTGCCACGGAATTTTGATGTGATCAAAAGTCCGTCGCAATCACGTTGCGTTCGCGGATACTCGCCGGTAAACTTAATAGATAGCCACGCCCCATAGCCCCGACCAAGTGACTGTAGGAGAACCCCGTCGCCAAAAGCATCCGTTCGGGTGCTCGCGGCAGCGGTATTCCGCCTTAGTGCACTTTGTCGACTGTATTAGGGGTGCGGCCGTCTACTGAAGTTTGCGACGAGCATTCGTTCAGGATGTCGGGAATCTTGTTGAATTGCCCGACTTGATATTGAAAAGTGTTTTCGATAATGAGACTAAAATGCGGGGTTTATAATTGTTTGGCATGCGATGTCTAAGGAATTCATTTGGTTAGGCAAGCGATGTCTATGCAGGTTGCGGATTCCAACTGTTGTAGTTTTACACTTTCTTTTCTGCGACCGTAAGTGTAATATGTGATATCGCCGGTTTCGTTGTTATATGTCAACGACAATTGGGATGGGCATATTTACTTACGTTGATGACATGTGATGTTATGTGTTACTGGATATGTTATATTGGATCGCCGTGTTTGAATAGCCGGTTTTTTTTATGTGAGATGAGTGTTTTTTCATTTTCATTCATGTAAAAATATGTATATAAAATTCTTTTATTGGGGCACTTCCAGGTTGCGGATAATGTCACCATTGTATATTATTTACTTTTCCGCATTAGGATAGACCCAAGGAGGGGAGCACAAGTAACCGGGTTCTATGGTTCAGTGGGATACCATCTCGAGGAGTCGAGACCGGGTCTCCTAACCCTAGAATTGGCAGTGTTGCTTGCCGCTCTCGTAGGGGTCTAGGGATGTGGGTTTGGCTATTCATCGCTACCGTGGAATCCGTGTTTTATACTGGCTCGTATTGAAAACACGGACGTCCTAGTATATCCAATGTTTCATATGTTTCTTCTGCTGCGATATCTGTGATGTGATCATTTGATATGTTGTCATAGATACTGTATATAGTATATATGATATATTATATAGAAGTTACTTATGTTTTACACCCGCGCTAGCCCTGCCCCGCTCTGCCGTTAGTTACCTAACCTAACGGTGCACGAGGGGACATCGAGGCGAATGCGGATGGCATAAGTGTATGTCGTATTTATCTGTGATGTTTAGGTGACTTAAATGATGGGACTTCATTAATGTGATTAATGAAAGAAAAGAAACCTAAGATGTTGTGGAATCGAATTTTCAAAAACAGGTACCTACAGTTCTTGCTTTGCATCACGGTGTTCCTTGTAGAACATCCTGCACCTTATTCGATAAGGAAAGGGCCGAGATCCCTTCACCGGGAGTGATCCCTTTAGCAATAATTGGCAGATGCTGCAACCCTCGGTTTTTCTTTTGATTGCTTCTATAGTTTTTGCTTTGCACAGCGGTATATATGATATATCCTGCACCTTATTCGATGAGGAAAGGGCCGACGATCCCTTCACCGTGAGTGACCCCTTTAGCAAAAGTAGAAAAGCCTCAAAAACACTCCATTTCAAAATTCATTCGATTCTACAACGATATCAAGTTCATTACGCAATGGGTTTTTAGAAAAAACCTGTTGTAGCCCTCCGTCATTTCAGATAAGTTGTATATAGTATTCGTTCTATATTTGTTGGCTTTCGTCAAGGTGTAGTGTGCAGTAGCTATATGCTGCTTATCTGCTGCATATGATGCGATTGGATTAGGGTAGTCGTGCGGCTTTGATGGCTTTCGTCAAGGGTCCTGCGGGTGGGTTTAATTCAATCAAGAAATTACGGGTTGAACTTGACTAGCGGGCTATGGTTTGTTGGCTTTCGTCAAGGTCATAGCACGTTAGGGGCAAAATATTATCGGGAATTTCAAGTGTTGAAATTTGCAATGAGATTGCATACCTTCTATGAGATAGTTGGATCCCGATACCCGCTGCAAGTAAGAGTTACTCCTGGGAGAGTTTTACACATTACAATTAGCCGATCAAGTAGGTGTCTAGAAAGGTGTCCATGAGGTTACGCCTCTGGGAAAACGAGGTTTACATTAATTAGGTCCGTGCGAAAGCACGGGGAACCTCCCTCAATGTACCGACACTGGCCTGGCTGAAAGATTGGCGAACTTGTAGCGTGTAATTAATCACGGCTAGTCTTTCCTTTTAGGGTTTGAAGGAAGATTTGATAAAAACAGTGAGAGCCATCCTGATTAGATAAAATAATAACCAATCTGATCTTGCAAGAGCGCACGCAGAGTGTTTTCTTCTCTCTCTCTCCAGGTAGCGACCATGTCACGCCTTAATCAAGATAATAAAATGGATGTATTGACCGAACCCGCTTGTTATACTGAGCTGGGGAACGTTGGTCCCGCTCCTACTTATAATTGTTATAAGACAGAGCAGGAAATTGGGGAATACCAGATTCCCATGCCGCCCAAACGGAGAAAGTGCATGCTGATGCATCTTCTTCGGGTGTGTTCATTATAAAGAACTGTTTCTCAGTATCCTCTGTGTAGGGTTCCTAGGCACCCTAATGAGGTCTCACAAGGCATCGAACATGCCAATTTCAAATTTTACGGTGCCTACAAACCCTAAACTACGGATCGTCGGCTAGATGTCTAGGCGAAAAACTAACTAGTTAACACTAAACTAAAAGTTTAACGGAAATACAACCTTTGTAGATCCGGTGCTCCACCTCCATATCTCCGCAACGAAGTCCTCTCCGCTGTCCAAAAAGAATCCGGGCTCTCGCGTCGGCTTCGTCGGAGAATGGGCAAGCTAGGTCGTCGATGTCCATGCCGAAGATGATCTACGTCGAGGCATCGCTAAATCAAGCTCCGACTTCACCAAGTCAAGAAACTTGTGAAGTAAACACACTCTACTACTTGGCAAGAGGAAGAGGATGAAGAAATAGGAAGTGGGTAGACTTTAGATTTGGATTTCTCACTTGTTTTCATCAATCACCATTGATGAAGTGAACTTTCTTCATGTGAAGAAGATGAAGAAGAAGAAGAAAGAAATATGATAAGTTAATTATATTTGGAAAAGAAAATGAATACTTATCATATAAGAACCATGGTCAAGTGTAGAGAATTAACCAAGGTTAGATTAATGGTTAGGGTTTAAGATGAAGACAAGAATGGTTACAAAGTCAAAGCTTCATGAAGCTTCAACTAAACTCCAAAATTAGCAACCATTCTTTTCTTATCTATTCAAAATAAATAAATAAATAAATAAGTAATAAAAAGAAAACCCTAATCATTAGTTTAACCATGGCTTAATTCATTACACTTAACTATAGTTAAACATGTATCATCAAACATGATACAATCAAGTGTACAAAAGTATATCACATATACAATGTGCACAAACCAAATGAGAAAATCCGTTTAAAGTGAACCAATACTAGTTAGTGCAAAGTAATATATCAAATATATAATTATGCATTAAATCATTAAATCAACACTTGATTCAATGATCCGGTCATGTCGCACACAACCGACTAGTATTCAATGTATCGGCTTATCGAATCAATACTTGATTCGATACCTAGGTTATATCGCATACAACCATTCGATACAATCATCGCGAGAATAGAATACGGTATCACATACACGCATTATTCTCGGTCCCGCACATATCTCATATGCGCTCCTATTTCGTTTTGCTTGAGCCAGGAAACCTCTGTGTAGGACTCTAAAGACTCGTCAATACTCCGGCAGCAGATGATGATCATATCAAACATCCACAAGCCGCAAGCGGTCTGCTAAACGTAACGGCCACCCGGGTATTCAGCGATCTGAAGATCGACGAGCAAGCCCGCTCACACTCCAGTGAATCCGACCAGTAACACTACCGTACAGTCCGGTCTGATCGTCTGATATGTCGCATATCTCGCCTAGGGGTGGTAAACGTCAGACCCCAATAGCTCGATAAGTCGTGTCGATATGAGGTCTATAACCATTCGAGAAACTACTGGTAACACTTACCAGTAAATCTCAGCAACCCTGGCCAGGGATTTCCTGTTATAGCCAATCGAACACAGCGCAACATCAACCCCCTATACCGGGAGAGACGAATCCCCTCCTATCGCTCATTGCCTCCATGTGACTCGGGACTGTACCCAAAAACCACCGTTTTGCATGCCCTCTTGGACGTGGTAAGATGGAAATCAAAGCACAGTGGGAACCACATAAGACTCTATGACGATCTCGGGTCAACAGACTACTCTGTACCAGTGTCACCAGAGAACTGCCATCTGACGTGAGGTATAATACCATCTGGGAGTTCTCGGCGAGTCCGTCCAGTGTACCCAGTCTCTACTGAGCACCCGTATATCATCTCTGATGTCAAACACCAATGGATATGGGATCATCCATCGCCCATCTGTATGGGTCGAGAAGGTATTCGCTAGTCTACTCTGGTATATCGATGCCCCGTCTCGATACACCCTCGACTAGGGACTTTGAAGGATGTACTTATGGACTACCATGTCCCCACTAGTATGATCCACATCATAGTCCAGGTAGTCAAGCACACATCCTAAGGGCTTTACCAACATGTAACAGAGAGACAATCTGCATACACGTTAAGGTAAAGTTCAACCAGATAGCATACTATCATGTCGAGCAAGAAAGTCCTCCCTATATATGTCCCAGCATCCACTACAATATACATCCTATGTACAGTAATAGCCTCTAGGGCATACATATAACTAACAATCTCCCACTTGCACTAGGGCCATCTGATAGCAGTGGTTGCAGTATCTCATACTCAACCATCCCATAAAAGTCTCTCTCTGGGAACAGGCCTTTGTGAGTGGATCCGCTGTGTTGTCCTCTGAGTCTACTCTCCTAACCTCGATCACCCTGGAGATCAACCATCTCCATGATCAAGTGATACTGCCTTAGAATATGTCTGGATCACTGATGGGACCGGCGTTCCTTGGCATAAGCCACAACTCCATTGTCTCACAATGGTTGGAACGTAGTTCATCTCATGAACCAATATACACCCAAACAGCCTCTTTGGTAGCATCTTAAGTAGCGATGTATCCTGCCTTTATCGTCTAGTATGCCACGGTATCTTGCTTGGAACTCTTCCAACATACCGCCCCTTTACTGAGGGTAAAGACAATGCCTGCGACTGACATTCAGTCGTCTGTATCACCCTGGAACCCTTCCAGTGATTCTCCCCCGGATCGATTGATACCATCTCACTACAACTAGTGAGTATTCTAACATCCAATCAGATCTATCTCATAGATCCAAAACTCAGGATTTAGGAGGTATCATTTTGATCCTATATGGAGAATCATGGTGATAAGCGGAGATTGATCGAGCGTAGCATAGGAAACTCCTTCCCTATCAAGAGTATGTCATCCACGTACTCTACGAGGATCGTCACCATACTCCCTACTACCTTTTTGTTTATACAAGGTTCATCTACCATTTTGATGATGTCAACCTCTTTGACTAATCTATCAAAATAGATGTTCCAACTCCGCGATGCCTGCTTTATCCTATAAAGTATCTTGCACACGTTTCCGCTGCTCCCACTGTCTACGAAGCCCTCTGGCTGTGTACTTATAGACGCTCTCTTCCAAATCATCATTTAGAAAAGCAGTCAAGACACCCAACCACCAGATATCGTAGTCATGGTATGTAGCCGTGGTAAGTAGGATCTGGATGGACTTAAGCATAGATCCTTAGAAAAGGTTTCATCATAATCCACACCTGGTCGATGACGAAAAGCTTTAACAAGTCTAGCTTTGAAAGTCTCAACTTTTCCATCTACACCAAGTAATCTTCTCAAGATATACTTGCTCCTGATGGGGATTTAACCCTTCAGATATAGCAACCAAAGTCCATACTTTGTTGGTGTATATGGATTCCATCTCAGATCGCTAAACATCCAGCCATTCTTACAGAGTCTTACTCTCGATGGCCTGCTCGAAACTAGTTGGGTCATCATCTCATGATGCAATCCTCGCTCCCACTGTCATAGAGAAACCGAAGTATCTCTCAGGTGGGTGAGGAACCCTACTAGATCGGCGGAGAGGCTGAGGTTCATTGGTAACTATTGAATCCTTTGGTTCTTTCAAATCATCAACTGCAGTTTGTATAGCTGGAACCTTTCCAGTTCTACATAACAGATCTTGCCTCGAGCTTGTCCGGAATATGTCATTCAGACATAGGCTGGACAACCCCAAATCTTAACTATCTTAAGAAATGGGCTCTTCCTTTTCCATATCACATATGAAGTGGTAGGCAACTGATTTGATTGGAACCTTATTCAATAGGTATGCAACTTCTCAAGTGCATAACACCCAATAGGAAAAAGGTAACTCAGTAGTACTCATCATAGAGCACACCATATCATATAGGGTGTGATTGCTCCGCCCCGATATACCATCGTGCTATGGTGTATACAGAGGAGTAATGCTGAGAGAGAATCTCATTCTCCTTTAGAATAGTCCAGGATTTTCGTGCTCAAGTATTCTCCTCCTTGATCTCATCAAAGGACATAATACTTTTACCCGTATTCTGGTACTCTACTTCTAACTTATATTCTGTGAATATCTCAAAAGGTTCGGACTTGTGTTTCAACAGGAACATATGTCTGAATCTTAAGAGATTTATCAGAGAATGTAATGAAGTACAAAGAACCGGTCTTGGCATGTGTAGACTGGGGACCTACATACATCAACATGTATCATCCCAAGAGTTTACTAACTCTTTCTCTGTTTCCAGTAAACGGAGCTATGGTCATCTTATCTTTGTGACATGACTGGCGAGTTTCACAAGATGTAAATTCAAACTGATTTAAATATGCATCTATATGTAACTCTAGCTAGTCGGGTCACATTGATCTGACCTAGTCTACAATGCCTCAAGAAGAATCCGTTCATTTCTGAACTCTTCCTCTTGTGTGTGTTCTGTATACTAAAGAACTGTAGTTTGATTTAGAACATTAATGCTTTTAGATAACGTGCCTGAACCGATCAACTTTTGATATAGGAAATGTTCAAAACATTATCCAACAATACAAAATTTTATCATTTCTTTACTAATAAAGAGATAGATATGATTTTGTATATCAGGTTCGGTATCTAATAACATTCGTTCAGAATCAATGTATTTGTAATACAGGGTGACAGTGACCAACAGACTTGGCTGCAACATTTGCCCCGTTTTCTGCCTCATGAAACTTATCACCCGGTCTCAGTTCTCTACCTTTCTGTAGCCCTATGTAACTGATTACATATCTGGGATCCTGATCTGGTATCACATACCCAGGACGTAAAGGATACTGAGAAACAGTTCTCTGTAATGAACACACCCGAAGATGATGCATCAGCATGCACTCTCTTCGTTTGGGCGGCACGGAAAATCTGGTATTCCCCAATTTCCTGCTCTATCTTATAACATTTATAATTTGGAGCGGGACCAACGTTCCCCAGCTCAGTATAACAAGCGGGTTCGGTCAATAATCCGTTTTATTATCTTGATTAAGGCGTGATATGGTCGCTACCAGGAGAGAGAGAGAAGAAAACACTCAGCGTGCGCTCTTGCAAGAATAGATTGGTTATTATTTTATCTAATCAGGATGGCTCCCACTGCTTTTTATCAAATCTTCCTTCAAACCCTAAAAGGAAAGAATAGCTGGGATTAATTACACACTACAAGTTCGCCAATCTTTCAGCCAGGCCAGTGTCGGTACTTTGAGGGAGGTCCCCCGTGCTTTCGCACGAACCTAATTAATGTAAACCTCATTTTCCCAGAGGCGTAACCTCGTTAACACCTTTCTAGACACCTACTTGATCGGCTAATTGTAATGTATAAAACTCTCCCAGGAGTAACTCTTACTCGCAGCGGGTATCGGGATCCAACTATCTCATAGAAGGTATGCAATCTCATTGCAAATTTCAACACTTGAAATTCCAGATAATATTTTGTCCCTAGCAGCTATATGACCTTAACATAGTCAACAAATCATAAGTGCTAGTCAAGTTCAACCCGTCATTTCCCGATTGAATTAAACCCACCCGCACGACCCTTAACATAGTCAACAAAGTCGCACGACTACCCTAATCCAATCACATCATATGCTTATGCAGATAAGCACTAATTAGCTACCGCACACTACGCCTTAACATAGTCAACAAACGTAGCACGAATACTAACCAGTACTTATCTGAAATGACGGAGGGCTACGACAGGTTTTTCTGAAAACCTATTGCGTAATGAACTTGATATCGTTGTAGAATCAAATGATTTTAAAATGGAGTGTTTTTGAGGCTTTTCTAGTTTTGCTAAAGGAGTCACTCCCGATGAAGGGATCGTCGGTCCTTTCCTCGTCGAATGAGGTGCGGGATATATCACATATATCACTGTGCAAAGCAAAAACTCTTAAAAACAATCAAAAGACAAACCGAGGTTGTAGCATCTGCCAGTTATTGCTAAAGGAGTCACTCCCGGTGAAGGGATCTCGGTCCTTTCCTTATCGAATAAGGTGCAGGATATATCATATATACCTCTGTGCAAAGCAAGAACTGTAGCTACCTTTTTTATTTTGAAATTCGATTCTCTAACATCTTAGGTTTCTTTTCTTTCATTAATCTCATTAATGAAGTCCCATCATATAAGTACCTAAACATCACAGATAGATATGACGTACACTTATGCCATCCGCATTCGCCACGATGTCCCCTCGTGCACCGTTAGGTTAGGTAACTAACGACAGAGCAGGGCAGGGCTAGCGCGGGTGTAAAACATAAGTAACGTCTATATAATATATCATATATACTATATGCTGTATCTATCACAGAACATCTCATGATCACATCACAGATATCGCAGCAGAAGAATCATATGAAATATTGGATATACTAGGACGTCCGTGTTTTCAATACGAGCCAGTATAAAACACGGATTCCACGGTCGTGATGAATAGCCAAACCCACACCCCAAGACCCCTACGAGAGCGGCAAGCAACCCTACCAATTCTAGAGTTAGGAGACCCGGACTCGACTCCTCGAGTTGGTCTCCCACTGGACTCAAGAACCCGGTTACTTGTGCCCTCCTCCTTGGGTCTATCCTAGTGCGGAAAAGTAAATAATATACAAACGGTGACTACTTCCGCAACCTGGAAGTGCCCCAATAAAAGAATATTACATACAAGTTTTTACATGAATGAAAATGAAAAACACTCATCTCACATAAAACCCCCGGCTATTCAAATACGACGATCCAATATAACATATCCAGCAACACATAACATCACATGTCATCAACGTAAGTAAATATGCGCATCCCAATTGTCGTTGACATATAGCAACGAAACCGGCGATATCACATATTACACTTACGGTCACAGAAAAGAAAGTGTAAAACTACAACAGTTGGAATCCGCAACCACCTCAGACATCGCATGCCTGACCAAATGAATTCCTTAGACATCGCATGCCTAACAATTATAAACCCCGCATTTCAGTCTCATTATCGAAAACACTTTTCAATATCTAGTCGGGCAATTCAACAAGATTCCCGACAGTCTGATCGAATACTCGTCGCAAACTTCAGTAGACGGCTGCACCCCAGATACCGTCGACGAAGTGGACCAAGGCGGAACACCGCTACCGCGAGCACCCGAACGGATGCTTTCGGCGACGGGGTTCTCCTGCAGTCACTTGGTCGGGGCTATGGAGTGAGGCTGTCTATTAAGTTTACCCGACGAGTATCCGCGTACGCTACGTGATTGCAACGGACTTTTGATCACATCAAAATTCCGTGGCAACCGATCAAGGGAGACTAAACTGCTACGTTTATAATATTCATTCCGTTATCTCATAACATCTTGTGAATTCCAATTATTGTATCCCATTCCAGATAAATAGAAAATGTTAAACTTTCCGATCGAACATTCTAACACCCAAGTTTTCCCGATACAGATCAACACATGAAACTAGTCTAACAACATTCAGTTCGTACCTCAGTACTAACGGTCCAGCCGTAGAAGGGTCAAGCCAACGCCTCACATGTGGCACGCCGTACTGCCCCAAACCCGAAGGTTCAAAGGGCAGTTCAAGACGGTCACATAATCGAGTTAAGGTTTGTTGTCTTCTAGAGGGACCATCGCGTTACTTGCACTACTTAGAACGTCGTTAAACTACGGAAAAAATCCAACACTTGGAAATTTCCCGACAGGGGAAAAATTGGGTATTTATATCCGGTCGAACTTTTTAACATATTCTAAAAATTTATCCGGAAAGCCACATAGACAAAATTTGATAATCCGATCGAACATTCGAATCCCCAAAACAACCCAGAAAATTCAACTCTTGAATAAATTTTAAAAATTCCCAGAAAATCCAGAAGAATTTATCAGGTATTACTGTGCAAACAGTAAGGGATGACGTCATGATTGGGCCGCTGATCCGCCGCAGAAGCCATGCTTCTGCCGCGGATCCGCCGCGAAAATTACTGTTCACCAGAAACTTTTTGCACCGTAATTCTTATTTTTCCCTGCTGAATTTTTTGGCAATTTTTAATTTGGAAAAACTCACTGTTTTCAAAAAAGTACAGAGAGCAAGATTGATTTGGTGTTTCGGGTTCGTTCGGACTTCAAATTCCGCCTGGACTTCGCCTAAGGCTCTAGCTAGGCTCTGATACCACTGTAGGGTTCCTAGGCACCCTAATGAGGTCTCACAAGGCATCGAACATGCCAATTTCAAATTTTACGGTGCCTACAAACCCTAAACTACGGATCGTCGGCTAGATGTCTAGGCGAAAAACTAACTAGTTAACACTAAACTAAAAGTTTAACGGAAATACAACCTTTGTAGATCCGGTGCTCCACCTCCATATCTCCGCAACGAAGTCCTCTCCACTGTCCAAAAAGAATCCGGGCTCTCGCGTCGGCTTCGTCGGAGAATGGGCAAGCTAGGTCGTCGATGTCCATGCCGAAGATGATCTACGTCGAGGCATCGCTAAATCAAGCTCCGACTTCACCAAGTCAAGAAACTTGTGAAGTAAACACACTCTACTACTTGGCAAGAGATAGAGGATGAAGAAATAGGAAGTGGGTAGACTTTAGATTTGGATTTCTCACTTGTTTTCATCAATCACCATTGATGAAGTGAACTTTCTTCATGTGAAGAAGATGAAGAAGAAGAAGAAAGAAATATGATAAGTTAATTATATTTGGAAAAGAAAATGAATACTTATCATATAAGAACCATGGTCAAGTGTAGAGAATTAACCAAGGTTAGATTAATGGTTAGGGTTTAAGATGAAGACAAGAATGGTTACAAAGTCAAAGCTTCATGAAGCTTCAACTAAACTCCAAAATTAGCAACCATTCTTTTCTTATCTATTCAAAATAAATAAATAAATAAATAAGTAATAAAAAGAAAACCCTAATCATTAGTTTAACCATGGCTTAATTCATTACACTTAACTATAATTAAACATGTATCATCAAACATGATACAATCAAGTGTACAAAAGTATATCACATATACAATGTGCACAAACCAAATGAGAAAATCCGTTTAAAGTGAACCAATACTAGTTAGTGCAAAGTAATATATCAAATATATAATTATGCATTAAATCATTAAATCAACACTTGATTCAATGATCCGGTCATGTCGCACACAACCGACTAGTATTCAATGTATCGGCTTATCGAATCAATACTTGATTCGATACCTAGGTTATATCGCATACAACCATTCGATACAATCATCGTGAGAATAGAATACGGTATCACATACACGCATTATTCTCGGTCCCGCACATATCTCATATGCGCTCCTATTTCGTTTTGCTTGAGCCAGGAAACCTCTGTGTAGGACTCTAAAGACTCGTCAATACTCCGGCAGCAGATGATGATCATATCAAACACCCACAAGCCGCAAGCGGTCTGCTAAACGTAACGGCCACCCGGGTATTCAGCGATCTGAAGATCGACGAGCAAGCCCGCTCACACTCCAGTGAATCCGACCAGTAACACTATCGTACAGTCCGGTCTGATCGTCTGATATGTCGCATATCTCGCCTAGGGGTGGTAAACGTCAGACCCCAATAGCTCGATAAGTCGTGTCGATATGAGGTCTATAACCATTCAAGAAACTACTGGTAACACTTACCAGTAAATCTCAGCAACCTTGGCCAGGGATTTCCTGTTATAGCCAATCGAACACAGCGCAACATCAACCCCCTATACCGGGAGAGACGAATCCCCTCCTATCGCTCATTGCCTCCATGTGACTCGGGACTGTACCCAAAAACCACCGTTTTGCATGCCCTCTTGGACGTGGTAAGATGGAAATCAAAGCACAGTGGGAACCACACAAGACTCTATGACGATCTCGGGTCAACAGACTACTCTGTACCAGTGTCACCAGAGAACTGCCATCTGACGTGAGGTATAATACCATCTGGGAGTTCTCGGCGAGTCCGTCCAGTGTACCCAGTCTCTACTGAGCACCCGTATATCATCTCTGATGTCAAACACCAATGGATATGGGATCATCCATCGCCCATCTGTATGGGTCGAGAAGGTATACGCTAGTCTACTCTGGTATATCGATGCCCCGTCTCGATACACCCTCGACTAGGGACTTTGAAGGATGTACTTATGGACTACCATGTCCCCACTAGTATGATCCGCATCATAGTCCAGGTAGTCAAGCACACATCCTAAGGGCTTTACCAACATGTAACAGAGAGACAATCTGCATACACGTTAAGGTAAAGTTCAACCAGATAGCATACTATCATGTCGAGCAAGAAAGTCCTCCCTATATATGTCCCAGCATCCACTACAATATACATCCTATGTACAGTAATAGCCTCTAGGGCATACATATAACTAACACTCTGCGTCCTGGGTATTTGATACGGGATCAGGATCACAGATATGTTATTCGTTACATGGGCTACAGAAAGGTAGAGAACTGAGAACGGGTGATAAGTTTCATGTGACAGAAAACGGTGCAAGCGTTGCAGCCAAGTCTGTTGGTCACTGTCACCCTGTATTACCAATACATTGATTTTGAACAAATGCTATTAGATACCGAACCTGATATACAAAATCATATCAATCTCTTTATTTATTAAAGAAGGATATAATTTTGTATTGTTGAATGTTGTATTGAACATTTCAAAAGTTGATCGGTTCAGGCACGTTATCTAAAACCATTGACGTTCTAAATCAAACTACAGTTCTTAGTAAACAGAACACACACTAGAGGAAGAGTTCAGAAATGAACGATTCCTTCTTGAGGTATTGTAGACTAGGTCATATCAATGCGACCCGACTAGCTAAGTTACATATAGATGCGTATTTAAATCTGTTTGAATTTACATCTTGTGAAAACTTGCCGGTCATGTCACAAAAATAATATGACCACAGCTCTGTTTATTGGAAGCAGAGAAAGAGTTAGTGAACTCTTGGAACTGATATATGATGATGTATGTAAGGTCCCCTGTCTACACATGCTAGGACCGGTTCTTTGTACTTCATTACATTCTCTGATGATCCCTCAAGATTCAGACATATGTTCCTGTTGAAACACAAGTCCGAAGCTTTTGAGATATTCACAGAATATAAGTTAGAAGTAGAGAACCAAAAACCTGGTATAAGTTTTATGTCCTATGATATGATCAGGGAGGGGAATACTTGTGCATAGAATTCCTGGACTATTCTAAAGGAGAATGAGATTCTCTCTTGGTGTTACTCCTCTGAATACACCATAGCACGATGGTATATCGAGGCGGAGCAATAACACCCTATGTGATATGGTGTGCTCTATGATGAGTACTACTGAGTTTCTTATTTCCTTTTGCGAGTAGTGCACTTATGAAGTTGCTTACCTATTGAATGGCGATCCAATCAAATCAGTTGCCTGCCACTTCATATGTGATATGGAAAGGGAAGAGCCCATATCTTAAGTTTGTTAAGATTTGGGGTTGTCCATCCTATGTCTAAAAGCAAAATCCGGACAAGCTCGAGGCAAGGTCTGTTTTGTAGAACTGGAAATGTTCCAGCTATACAAACTGCAGCTGATGATTTGGTAGAACCAAAGGATTCATTAGATTCCAACGAACCTCAGCCTCTCCGCCGATCTAGTAGGGTTCCTCGCCCACCTGAGAGTTACTTCGGTTTCTCTATGACAGTGGGAGTGAGGATTGCATCATGAGATGATGACCCAACTAGTTTCGAGCTGGCCATCAGGAGTGGGACTCTGTAAGAATGGCTGGATGCTAATCGATCTGAGATGGAATCCTTATACACCAACAAAGTATGGACTTTGGTTGCTTTATCTGAAGGGTTAAATCCCCATCAGGAGTAAGTATATCTTGAGAAGATTACTTGGAGTACATGGAAAAGTTCAGACTTTAAAAGCTAGACTTGTTAAAGGTTTGCATCATAGACCGATTGTGGCTAATGATGAAACCTTTTTCAGGAACCTATGCTTAAGTCCATCCAGATCCTACTTTCCACGTCTACATACCATGACTACGATATCTGGCGGTTGGGTGTCATGACTGCTTTTCTAAAAGATGATTTGGAAGAGAGCGTCTATAAGTACACAGCCAGAGGGCTTCGTCGACAGTGGGAGCAACGGAAACGTGAGCAAGATGTTTTATGTGACAAAGCAGGCATCACGGAGTTGGAACGTCTGTTTTGTCGTAGTCAAAGAGTTTGACTTCATCAAAATGGTAGATGAACCTTGTATATACAAAAAGGTAGTAGGGAGTATGGTGATGATCTTCGTAGAGTACGTGGATTGTTGGAGATAGTGCCCTCAGAGTCAATTATTAGGTCACAGGTACGTGATTGTAATGATTGAGGGAGGACCTATCCCGGTAGGACAGTCTTACTCGAGATGATAGTATGCTATCTGGTTTACCTTTGTCATCGTGTACTGCTTTAGGTGACATGACACGTCGCTATTACACGTTGATAGAGCCCCTAGGATTCTTGCTTGACCACCAGCAGTATGAGGGCGATCATATAAGTGGGAGCTGGGGGTCTATAAGCTTATCCTTAAAAGGTCCCTAGTCGTGGGAGTTTCGAGACTGGGCATCGATACTCCATTAGTAGACTAGTGTATACAGTCGAGACCCCGACGAGGGGCGGTGGCCGGTCTCACAAGCCACTGGTGTCAGTTGGATCACCTAAGATGTATACAGGTGCTCATTGGGTTATGAGTACACCGGACAGGACTCGCCGGGAACATGCTAGTTGGTCATATACCAGACGTCAGAGGGCAGTTCCCTGGTGACATGTGTGCAGGTTAGTTCATCGACCTGGGGATCATCATTTGTCTCGTGTGAGTTCCCACTGTACTTTGATTACTACCCTACCACGGCTCAAAGGAGTCGTGCAAACAGGTTTTAGTTGGGTACAGTCCCGAGCCACATGGAGGCAGTGAGCGTATCTTCAGGGGTTCGTCTCTCCCGGTATTGGGGGTGAGGTCGTGCTGTGTCTAGGAGAGCCATTACACAAAGTCCTTGGCCAAGGCAAGGAGATTTACTGGTAGGTATCTCAGTAGTATCTCAGGGTGTTCTGGGCTACACTCCGACACGACTTGTACCGCTTTTGGGGGTCTGACTTTTACCAACCCCCTAGGCCCGCCATGCGATACTCATAGACGAACGGACCGGACTGCACGGATATTGTCACTGACAGGCTCAGTAGGGTGTCAGGATGAGTTCGCTCATCGACGTCCCTTTTAGTCAATAGCTGGTGGCCCGTCACGTATTGGCTTATACCTCTGACGTGCTAGTGGTTAAATCCACAGCCATAGTATTGACGAGTCTTTAGAGTCCACCACACATTCTGTTACTCAAGTTTTTGGGCGAAACGCTGTAGAGGCCGTATGGAGATATGGCAGGGTTCGATCAGATACGTGCGGTATTGCACGGATCGTGATCGGACGGTTTTTTACTAGCCGGCTTTGGCTTAAGCCGGATCTTAGTATTTGATAGTGTAGTTTTGTCTCTTTACATTTGTATTTCGGTCGAAATACAAATGCAGGTGTGTATGCACAGTATCGGGGTTTTCCTGTAATTTATTATGGGACCAGTTTTCTGGGGTTGCCAGTTTGCTTTCCGTTCCGGCCGGTTTTCCTTTGTTCTTTCCCGGCCGGACTTTTCCGATGGAGGGTGTTATTTGCAAGTTTGCAATTAACATTTTGTTGAGGGGGTTTCTTGCAAAAGGTTTGATTATGATATCATCTTTCCTATTCATGCATTAATTGGGATTTGATTGGATATGGTTTTTGATATGATTTGGTGTTGGAATTTGGAGATGGCCGGCCACTGTTGGAGTGTGCTTTAATATTGTATAGTGGATTAATTAATATATATATATTTGCTTTGTGTGCTGGAATGTTTAGGTGAGGATTATTTTATATACACATTGGATTTAATATGAAGCATGTTGTATATATTGATGGTGGCTGATGGTTTAATTGGTGCACTATTCCAAGAGGTTTTTCCAGAGAGCATTTCTCTTGGCCGAGCTCATTGCAAGCTTCACTTCATTTTTCCCAGCAAGCTTAAATCCAAGGAAAATTCTTATATCTTCATTCCTCCATCAATGGCAACCATATAAACCCCAAAGAGACACAACTCTACACTATATTCTACAGCAAATCTTGGACGCGTCGGCTAGCCAACTTCGCGCCCGAGTTGCCTCGGTATTGAGGTGGAGCCCGTAAAAGTACCCGGCTTCGTGGTGCCCTTTCCGACGAGGAGGAGACGGACGGAGATCCCGCGAGGAGATCGGAGTGGAGATGAAGACCGGAGGACTCGGATCAGTCGGTATATCTCTAACCCATCTTCTAGTTAGCTTAGACTAGTTAATGGTTACGATCCGGGTGTTTAGTGCGCGGTGGTGCCGGTTTGCTAAGTCCGCAAAAATTAAAGTTTTTCACCGCTTCCGCATTTGACCGTCGGATTGACGGCCGGAGCGCCGCCGTGCACTTACATTGGTATCAGAGACTCGCCATTAACTTAGTCTAGCTTGGTTTAATGTGTTTGCAATTCGGATCGATCAAAAATCCCAAAACCCGCATTTCCTTCAGCATCAGTTTCTGTTAAAATTTTTCAGTCTCGAAAATTTTTTCAGGTTGTATAAAAGCACTGTACAGGCAAACTTAAGACTTCTGGAAAAATCCGACACCATGATCCTCTGGTTGGAGCGCGGAAGGGCGGCCAAAACCCTCTTCTGGCCGCGCTTCCGCCGCAGAGTAGAGGAGTCAGTGGGCCGGATTTTTTCAGTGGGCCTCTGGGATTATTTTTGGGGTTTTTGAACATTAATATTGGGCCCATATTTTCTGTAACTGCTACAGTTTTTGTTTTGGGGCCCACTTGTTAA
The DNA here is from genome assembly GCA_030015575.1 of Agapanthus africanus. Taxonomy (NCBI): domain Eukaryota; kingdom Viridiplantae; phylum Streptophyta; class Magnoliopsida; order Asparagales; family Amaryllidaceae; genus Agapanthus; species Agapanthus africanus. Next base: position 497,276,627 of record JASDDO010000019.1, on the reverse strand, counting down.
TATTCGATCGGTCGGATATTTTAAACACATTTTTCACAGTATTTACATTATATCTGTGACCGTGAATGTCACTTGATCGGTAAATCCGGTCTAACTGCTATAGCCCGGTTAGACGGATTTGCGAACGTGACTTTCACGTTGATGTTCTATGTATTTGCTGTGTTGTTGCGGATCGGTCGTGGGGATAGCCTGGATGCAATGCTAGTACGGTGTTGTTGTATTATGTACATTTGATATTGCGGGGCGAGCGTCCGACATGTGGACTGCCGTCACTGCCTGTTTGTATTATTCTTTTGGGGCACGACCTGGTTGCGGTCGATGTACCCGTTGTATGTATATTTTACTTTCTGTACTAGGATTGCCCCGCGGAGGGGTGCACGGATAGCCGGGTTCTGGAGGGCAACAAGCCCGCATCTCATGGCATTGAGACGGAGGGGGCTTCGCTCTAGGATTGGCGGGCTATTCGCCGCACTCGTAGGGGGTACAGGTTGACCCAGGAGGGGTGCCCAAGTTGCCGGATTCCGTGAAGTGCTGGGTGGTCCATTCACGGCGCTGAAGGGGGCTGCCTCGCTTCAGGTTTTGGCGGGTGACTTGCCGCGCCCGTAGGGGTCTAGGATTTCATTGCACAGGCTATCCACACGACCAGGGGAACGTCGGGTTTCAGCGGCTCTGTGAAACCCGGGGATCCCAAATATCTGTATTGTTTCTGTGATGCTGTTCATTATCTGTGATGTTGCATTTCATTCACGCCTTGAGCGAATATAATATATTGGTATATATATTAGTAGATGTTGTATATGTTTTACATCCGCGCTAGTCCAGTCCCCGCTCTGTCGTTAGTTAGCTAACCTAACGGGTAATGACGGGACCCAGTGGCGAATGCGGATGGCATATACGTATATCAGTATATTTTCGTTCTTTTTGGTGTGATCAATTGATGGGACTGCATTGATTCGGATCAATGCAAAGTTAAAAACAAACCTAATCTGATGTTGTTGGAACACTTTTCAAAAAGCTGTTATTGCAAGGACGTTTACTTTTGTTTTGCATCGTGGTATTCATTTAGAATATCCTGCTCCTCAGTCGACGAGGCAAGGGCCGAGATCCCTTCACCGGGAGTGACCCCTTGGACAAAAAGTTTGCGTCAGGGCATTAACTTCACTATAGCCGATTACTTTTGCTTTGCACCGTGGTATTCAGTTGGAATATCCTGCACCCCATTCTACGGGGAAAGAGCCGAGATCCCTTCACCGGGAGTGACCTCTTTAGCGGAAGTTGTCGTCACTATATTTCTAAAAAGCTATCCGTTCCTTCAACGATATCAAGTTCATTACGTTAAAGGTTTTCGCCAGAAACCATTCGTAGCCCTCCATCATTTCAGTTAAATATTCGGTAGTATTCAAGCTATGTATTTTGACCTCACGCCAAGGCATAGTGTTTGGTAGCTGCCGGGTATTTATCTGTTGCATAGATAGATGCGTTGGTTTGGGACAGTCGTACTACTATTTTGGCCTACGTCAAGGGTATGTACGGGTGGATTCAAATTAACCTGGATAATGATGGGCTGAACTTGACATGTGACTTATGATATTTTGACCTCACGCCAAGGTCATAAGAGCATGGGGCAGAAATCACATCGGGAGTTTCAAAAGTACTGAAACTTGCCAGATATGCGCATACCTTCTGGAGTGTGATACCGTGAGCGGATTCCGTCACGTTATCATGCGATGAGAGTTGGATCCCGATTCCCACTGATGAGTTAGTTTACTCCTCGGGTGACCCCGACTAATTCTTCTTTTAGGTTTGGAGAAGAATTTGAGGTACAGTGGGAGGTTTCCAGATTAGATAAATTGGTGACCATTCTGATCTAGGTTAGAGTGCACGCTGAGTGTTTCTTTTCTCTCTCTCTTTGGCAGCAACCATTTGACCCGACCCTAAGACTTTGACTCAGTGACCAAGTTGACCGAACCTTCTTTAACACTGGCTTTTGGATTGTCAGAGTTGCAAACCTCATTGCCACTCCTACTTTTACCCTTTTCTCCAGGACACCCCGTATTACTACGAACGTTCACTTCCATTGGACAAAACCATCGTATGGTTATATACGAACTCGAAAGAATTTATTCGAGGATGGTTTCAGGTTCTGGAGAAAACGGATAGGATTATTCAGTTGTCTTTTCCTTTACCCTCTCTCAGGTTACGAGTACTCCTTGGTTTAGGAGTAGTACACCTATTACGCAAATTGGATAGTCTTCTTCCAAACCATAGGCTGGTGCCGACCGGTAGGGAATGAAGAAAACCAGTTAGCCTAAACGGTGTACAGAAGGTATTAAGTTCAAACAAAACAAGGGATTAGTAAGAGGGCAAAGTAAATTGCGACTGCTATTCACGACCGAACCAAGTATTTCTTCGCCAATCCTAAATCACCTTTGTATTTCTCCAGGACACTCCGTATCACTACGAAGATCCATAGTTTATTTGGATACTCCATCGTATGGTTATATACGAACTCGAATGGAACTTGTTCCAGTTCGGGGATGGATTCTGGTTCAGGAGAAATAAGAATAAAGTACATTCAGGTGTCTTTTATCTTCACCTTCTCTCGTGTTGCGAGTGTTCCTAGGATTGGGACGGTACACCCATTATGCTTATTGGATAGTCTTCTTCCAAACCATAGGCTGGTGCGAACGGTAGGGAAGGAAGAAAACCATTTGGCCTAAAGGGGTGTGCAGAAGGTAAAGACTAAAGACATATGAAGGGATTTGGAGAGGTGGCAGAGAACTATACGGTTACAGTCGTGAATCTGGAAGAGGCATTACTAGGAATACCAGAATACCCCCTCGGAACATTTCAATGTTTCAGTTTCACTGTGTAATGTTAAAGGAAAACTGATTTCCCGATTAGATACTTACTCCAGGGTATGTATTTACCAGGTACGATTCTCACATCCGTATGGTTTTACAGATGATGAGTGGGAGTAAGTTATTGGGAATTGGGTGATTATCCTCATTATATCGGGATTCGTTGTAATCGGTGATATTTGAGGAATTCACCTGGGCTGTTTGCCGGTCGGCAAATATTTGGTTTTGAATATCCGCTGTTATGAACCAATTTCAAATTGATATATCTGTACGTCTATTTTCATAGAGTGAGATATACCTTTCTGAAATTATGTCTACGACATTTACCTATATCAGTGGATGGTTAGGTAAGGAGCATTAAACAGCGGTGTAATTCTTCTTAACCATAAGTACAGTTTTCAACCTACGACACACAGTGAATGAGTTATCAGACTCAAGGGACTTATACAGAGTATTGTATGTTGTCCAGGGTCCATCAGGACAGAGGGGTTGGTCCTCGTACTATATTCAGTTTACTTATGACTCCTCTATTTTTTAGACAGGTGTTTCGTGGAAACACAGGGTCCGAATTTGGAGAAGTTATAGGTATTTGAATAGAGTAGAGAACCAGGTATAGCAAGTATCGGTATTCTTCAAAGTGATCGAAGATGTAGATACTTATGTATGGTATTCAGTTGATAGTAATGATAAAGAGATCTTTCTTCTCTTTCAGGTTACTCATAATTGAAGTATTCCTAAGTTGAGTAACGCTGATCGGCCTCCTTCCATTTAGTTGACATGCACTGGAGACAGCTGCATGATTTGAATCTGGTTCAATTAAATCAGTGCCTCTGTTTTCTATATTGGATATAGAACAGTTCATATCTTAACGGTGTTAAGGTACGGGGAGTTGTTCGGTTTATGCTTAAAACCAGACTCTGGACAACTCAAGGCACGTTTCTGTAATGGCTGTTTGTGGGTTGACCCAGGCTATGACGAGGGTTGACTTTCTACCATCTGGATGAACAATAGCGATATTGTTCTAGACTCGCCACAGTTTTATTAAAAATGGTTTTTTTTTCAGAAAGCAGTAGTGGGAGTATGGTAGAACTGGAAGTGATTCCAGAACCACAAACGATTACTGAAGATTTGATAAGGAACCTAAAGATTCAATCTGGTTTGACATTCCATTGGCCACTCCGCAGATAAGGTGGGTAACTTCAGGCACCCGAGAGGCACTACGGTAGCCTCAAGGACGGTGACAGGGAAGTTCTTGTTTACCCACAATTGCCATTGCTGTTGTTCCAGGTTACGAGACCCGGCGGGAGGATGAGTATAGCGTCGTTCTAAACTAGTTTTAGAAGTGTACGTCTATATGACTCTGCCAGAGGGTTGTCGTAGTCAGTGGGAGCAGCGGAAGCATTGGTGGACAGGGAGCTTATGTCTATTTATAGACTAAAGCAGATGTAGCGGAGATAGATCATCTATTTCTGACGTGACAGTCATGGGTTTGACTTCATCAGAATAGGGGATGGATCTGTTGAGAAGGTAGTAGGGTGTGATGTCATGGTATTTGGATGACATACACAAAGAGGAAATGAAACTCCTATACTACGATCGGTTATACTTTGGTCGTCACACAGTGGTTTCTCCACAAAGGAAGTGGATTTTATATCTGACATACTGGTTACTGGATCTATGGTTTTAGATCTAGATTTGGGTGGTTTCCCAATCAGGGTACTTGACAGCATTCTAAGAGTATTTAGGATGGACGACTCCTGGCACGGTAGTGTACCTGCAGGTAATGGAGTCACCCTCTCCAAAGGTGTCTTACAGATTAAAGGGGAGAGGGACGTGCATGATTGGCAGATCACTTGCTTAGGCAATTGAGTCAATCATGAGATGTCAAGTACCACACCAGATGTTGTTCTTGCACTAGATGCAATAAGTTGACATTAATCCAATCCTGGAGAAACAGTCGGAAGCAGTTTTAGAACATAAGTAGATGTTCTAGGGATATGATAACGACAGCCTCATTCAGGAGACGGTTATCATTCCAGGCTTCCAAGGTGACATGGACGACAAGGAGGTTGTCAGAGTTATAGTTTTTCTTTCTGATGAGGGGCAGTATTTTGGACAGGTGGTCCAAGGCAATACTGAGGGAGGCATGGCGCGCAGGATACTGATTAAGTTCAGTTGACGATACAGTCTAAGAAGTTTGGATTTGGAGTTCATTCATGAGCTATGTCCCATCAGACATCCAGACACATTCTAAGACAGGTATTGCTCATTTCGGGAGATGGGTTTCTCCGCGAACATGAGACATAGAGAGACATGGAAAGAAACAACAAAGCGGATCCACTCACTGAGGCTATTCCTCGAACGCAATAGTTTCGCAAACGAGCTTTGTGAGACTGACTAGTAGAGGAGTTGGGTGTTCGGTATCACACGGGCTGTGAGTATGCGACATCGCAATAATTAGCCTTGAGTGCAAGTGGGAGATTGTTGGAGATAGTGCCCTCAGAGTCAATTATTAGGTCACAGGTACGTGATTGTAATGATTGAGGGAGGACCTATCCCGGTAGGACAGTCTTACTCGAGATGATAGTATGCTATCTGGTTTACCTTTGTCATCGTGTACTGCTTTAGGTGACATGACACGTCGCTATTACACGTTGATAGAGCCCCTAGGATTCTTGCTTGACCACCAGCAGTATGAGGGCGATCATATAAGTGGGAGCTGGGGGTCTATAAGCTTATCCTTAAAAGGTCCCCTAGTCGTGGGAGTTTCGAGACTGGGCATCGATACTCCATTAGTAGACTAGTGTATACAGTCGAGACCCCGACGAGGGGCGGTGGCCGGTCTCACAAGCCACTGGTGTCAGTTGGATCACCTAAGATGTATACAGGTGCTCATTGGGTTATGAGTACACCGGACAGGACTCGCCGGGAACATGCTAGTTGGTCATATACCAGACGTCAGATGGCAGTTCCCTGGTGATATGTGTGCAGGTTAGTTCATCGACCTGGGGATCGTCATTTGTCTCGTGTGAGTTCCCACTGTACTTTGATTACTACCCTACCACGGCTCAAAGGAGTCGTGCAAACAGGTTTTAGTTGGGTACAGTCCCGAGCCACATGGAGGCAGTGAGCGTATCTTCAGGGGTTCGTCTCTCCCGGTATTGGGGGTGAGGTCGTGCTGTGTCTAGGAGAGCCATTACACAAAGTCCTTGGCCAAGGCAAGGAGATTTACTGGTAGGTATTCCAGTAGTATCTCAGGGTGTTCTGGGCTACACTCCGACACGACTTGTACCGCTTTTGGGGGTCTGACTTTTACCAACCCCCTAGGCCCGCCATGCGATACTCATAGACGAACGGACCGGACTGCACGGATATTGTCACTGACAGGCTCAGTAGGGTGTCAGGATGAGTTCGCTCATCGACGTCCCTTTTAGTCAATAGCTGGTGGCCCGTCACGTATTGGCTTATACCTCTGACGTGCTAGTGGTTAAATCCACAGCCATAGTATTGACGAGTCTTTAGAGTCCACCACACATTCTGTTACTCAAGTTTTCGGGCGAAACGCTGTAGAGGCCGTATGGAGATATGGCAGGGTTCGATCAGATACGTGCGGTATTGCACGGATCGTGATCGGACGGTTTTTTACTAGCCGGCTTTGGCTTAAGCCGGATCTTAGTATTTGATAGTGTAGTTTTGTCTCTTTACATTTGTATTTCGGTCGAAATACAAATGCAGGTGTGTATGCACAGTATCGGGGTTTTCCTGTAATTTATTATGGGACCAGTTTTCTGGGGTTGCCAGTTTGCTTTCCGTTCCGGCCGGTTTTCCTTTGTTCTTTCCCGGCCGGACTTTTCCGATGGAGGGTGTTATTTGCAAGTTTGCAATTAACATTTTGTTGAGGGGGTTTCTTGCAAAAGGTTTGATTATGATATCATCTTTCCTATTCATGCATTAATTGGGATTTGATTGGATATGGTTTTTGATATGATTTGGTGTTGGAATTTGGAGATGGCCGGCCACTGTTGGAGTGTGCTTTAATATTGTATAGTGGATTAATTAATATATATATATTTGCTTTGTGTGCTGGAATGTTTAGGTGAGGATTATTTTATATACACATTGGATTTAATATGAAGCATGTTGTATATATTGATGGTGGCTGATGGTTTAATTGGTGCACTATTCCAAGAGGTTTTTCCAGAGAGCATTTCTCTTGGCCGAGCTCATTGCAAGCTTCACTTCATTTTTCCCAGCAAGCTTAAATCCAAGGAAAATTCTTATATCTTCATTCCTCCATCAATGGCAACCATATAAACCCCAAAGAGACACAACTCTACACTATATTCTACAGCAAATCTTGGACGCGTCGGCTAGCCAACTTCGCGCCCGAGTTGCCTCGGTATTGAGGTGGAGCCCGTAAAAGTACCCGGCTTCGTGGTGCCCTTTCCGACGAGGAGGAGACGGACGGAGATCCCGCGAGGAGATCGGAGTGGAGATGAAGACCGGAGGACTCGGATCAGTCGGTATATCTCTAACCCATCTTCTAGTTAGCTTAGACTAGTTAATGGTTACGATCCGGGTGTTTAGTGCGCGGTGGTGCCGGTTTGCTAAGTCCGCAAAAATTTAAGTTTTTCACCGCTTCCGCATTTGACCGTCGGATTGACGGCCGGGGCGCCGCCGTGCACTTACATGGATGACATACTCTTGATAGGGAAGGAGTTTCATATGCTACGCTCGGTCAATCTCCGCTTATCACAATGATTCTCCATAAAGGATCAAAATGATAACTCCTAAATCCTGAGTTTTGATCTATGAGATAGAAGTAATTGGATTTTAGGATTCTCTCTAGTTGTAGTGAAATGGTATCAATCGATCCTGGGGAAAATCACTGGAAAGGTTCCAGAATGATAAGGACGACTGAATGTCGGTCTCAGGCATTGTCTTTACCCTCAGTGGAGGGACGATATGTTGGAAGAGTTCCAAGCTAGATACCGTGACATACTAGACGATTAAAGGCAAGATACATCGTTACCAAAGATGCTACCAAAGAGGAAGTCTGAGTGTATATTAGTTCATGAGATGAACTTCGTTCCTACCATTGTGAGACAATGGAGTTGTGGCTTATGCCTAGGAACGCCTGTCCCATCAGTGACCCAGACATATTCTGAGGCAGCATCACCTGATCATGGAGATAGTTGATCTCCGGGGTGATCGAGGTTAGGAGAGTAGACTCAGAGGACAACACGGCGGATCCACTCACAATGGCCTTTTCCCAGAGAGAGACTTTTATGGGATGGTTGAGTATGAGATACTACAACCACTGCTATCACATGGCCCTAGTGCAAGTGGGAGATTGTTAGTTATATGTATGCCATAGAGGCTATTACTATACGTAGGATGTATATTGTAGTGGATGCTTGGACATATATAGGGATGACTTTCTTGCTCGACATGATAGTATGCTATCTGGTTGCTCTTTACCTTAACGTGTACACTAATTGTCTCTCTGTTACATGTTGGTAAAGCACTTATGATGTGTACTTGACTACCTGGACTATGATGCGGATCATACTAGTGGAGGCATGGTAGTCCATAAGTACATCCTTTAAGGTCCCTAGTCGTGGGTGTATCGAGACGGGGCATCGATATACCAGAGTAGACTAGCGTATACCTTCTCGACCCATACAGATGGGCGATGGATGATCCCATATTGTAACATTTCAAAAAAATAAAATATTATTTTTGGTGAATTTTCATAATTTAATATTAATTTTTAATGAATATTTTATTAGTCGGTATAATTAAATACCGATAAATGGTGAAAATTCCGGGAAAAATTTTGGAAATCCTAAAATAGGGTATTTTGTGGAAATATGTCATTTTACAGTTTTTATGATGAATTATATGCGACTTTAGTGTTAATCGCGATTAAAAATCGCTAATTGGATTTTCGGCTTTTTGAGCAAAAATGTGGACATAACTTTTTCCACACTTATCTAATGTTATGGACTCATGGTGGCCTAGGGTTGAACCATGTTTAGATGACCATGGTGGGTTTAAACCATTTGGCTAAGTTAAGTGGGTTAATTAGGATTTTGGTTTTGTTCATGGAGATTAGTGATCGGAGTTAACTCATCTCATTTCAAAACTTTGGTTTGCCTCTCAAACACACACACACCAACCTCTCTACATCAGACATATACACCCACACATCAGCCACCCTAGCGGCTGCTACAAGCTGCAACACCATCATCCCCACACCCAACATCAACAGCGCATTTTCAGCCACCAGAACAGCAGCTACAGCAGCACAAATTCAGCAGCTGATGTAAACATCAGCCTATCCTCAGCACACTTCAGCCCCCATAGCTGACCTACACACCCCCATCAAGACTTTTCAGCCCCCATAGCTGACCTACACACCCCCATCATGACTCTTCAGCCCCCAATAGCTAACTTCAGCCACAAAACAGCCCCCCTACACCTACAGTTACATTTCAGCCCAATGTATCAGCAACAGCAGTAACATCATTTAAACAACCCACACCCTCATCACACCACATCACAATTCACGACAAATACCCCCCCTTCAAGTGCTGCAGCTGCTACTGCAACACATGGAAAAAAAAGAAAGAAAGAAAAGCAAAAGAGAGAGAGAGTTGCAAGCAGCAGCAGCTGCAGAAACAACATCAGCAATAAGCAGCAGCTGCAGAAACAACATCTTTTGGAGCAAATGGAGCAGCTCCCCAGCAGCGACAGCCCTTCCACCTCATCCTCCTTCCCTTCTCCTTCCCTTCTCCTTCCTCCTAGGACCCCCTTGAGGTATAATCTCACAACCCAACTCTTTTCTTGCCAAGTTATAGTTGTTTAGCTGAAATTTCGTGTTATTACGTGGATTAGTGCTAGTTTAGGCAAAATTGAGTAAGACTTGACCAAGTGTTGGTTTTGAACGTTAGTATAGCCTAATTAGGTGCTGTTGAGACCAGTTAACCCTAGATCTAACCAAGATCCAACACATTACAACCTGGAACCCATAACAGAACAGTTTCATGTCGGTTTGCGAGGGTATATAGAGTGCAGGTGAATCTGGAGTGATCCGGGGTCATTACGGGGAAAATAAACAACACCAGGAGCCTAGTTAGAACACCAGGAGACCACCTTAGGCAGACGAACCCATCTGAACAACACCAGGCCGGCCAGGCCGGTTTTGCAGATGAAGGGGCTCGGCCACTTGGTTGGCTAAGGGGCCTGGGCTTTTACAGTAGGTCACACACACTCTGTACATCACTCTAGGCTTGTTTGCTCGCTTTGTTTTCACCTGAGACGAAATCTGGGATCGTTTTCTTGGGTTACTGCTTTATATTCAGTATTGGGTTTATGTATTTTGATTTCCATATTTTGGTATTTATGCGTTATCTCGATCGTGTGACATTTGTACGTCCATATCGAGTGATTTCAGGTTGTTTTGCGAAGGCTAACCATAGGTTCTAACCTATAGGATTTTAGCGTACCGTGTTGGTTTCCGCGTCTCGTTTTAAGTTACTATTTAGTTTTGATGCGATGCGATACGTGTGATATGTGTAGGTACCCCCGCGACGATCCGAGGCGATGCAGAAGATGGAGGTGACATCGACACCGACACGAAGGATTCAGGTGAGTAGATTTATATCTACGGGGAGAAGTCGGGTGGATGGCGTATAGCACCCCCACAGTCCGTGGTGATGTATACGGATGCGTATACACACCTACAATTACTATATTGTTGTTTGAGAAATTATTGATGCTTAGGATGGATTTTGGTGCGTTGGACTAGTTTAGTGTTGCGAAACCCTAGGTAGTGGGTGCACTACACATACATGTACACACACTCATACTTGCATACATCCTTATTTCATATGTGGTTATGGGATCCTATATAGATATGTGTTCACATGGGTATGGGACTATGTGTTCACATACGGATTTGAGGATGATACATGGGATTGAGATGAGTCGATGATATTTGATACAAGATTATGATATCGGTGATATGATAAAATTTGTATTTAAGATACGTCCTGATGCTTTAGCGGATTTTGGGATAATGATGCCATAGGAATAGTAACATAAATATGTAAATGATCGACATGTGATTATGATATATGATAGGATCTGATATGATATGATGTGACAAGATATTTATGATCGGCCGCCTTGGGCGATGTACACTCCTTGTGATGATATGTGATGATGATATCGATTTATACGAGACCGTCGATCAGTAGTTAGATCACGACTATAGTGATGATGTTAGCATTGTACTAGACATAGGTCAGTACCCAGATGATAGTATTTGATATAGAGAATACCAGATCAATGATATGACGAATGCGATATTGACCCGTACCCAGATTTCGGGATGCCGTACGACGGATTTACGTACGAGCTATAATTTGATGTTTGATCCGCACTCTAGATTGGGGATGTCTGATCATAGATATTATATCGGATGTGATATGATTGAGGCGGGATCACCGACTATATATATATATATGTATCGACTCAGAGGTTAGGCGGTTTCCCTTACCTACTGTTAGCTTTAGCTCAGCCTTATAGTGGTGTAGCTATATGACTCTTATGACATCAGATTCAGTCTAGCTACCATTGTGTTTCGTATTCAGCTCCCGCATATTATTATTGTTACACTGCATCACATACTTATTGTGATTCGTATTCCATTTTGATATCATGCTGTTAGGACACCAGCACCATTACCGATGATGCGTATGTACCACGTACACTTATTGCCGGAGCACACACATCTTCATCGGTAATTGCCATGTCACGTACACTTAGAGAATATTATTACTTGATTTAGCATGTTAGCTAGCAGTGACATGACATCTGTATACTTGCTTTATATGCCAGCTTGACATTTTAGTTATTACTTGTCATTCCATGCATACTGTTATCCATTATATGCCGCATTCATGGATGCTCATGCTTATATTCATGATTTTACATGCCATTGATGATTTGGATTCGGTTTCCATAAGATTTTCTAGATTTGGAGGAAAACCGCAAAACGTATATGAACTGCTTTCACTCTTTTTAAATAAAAATGCGGTTTTCCCATGATGTTTGAGTCGTCAACCATGAGTTTTGCTGATGGATTTCGAGACTTGATTCGAGGAGGTAGATGAACCGTTTCGGGTACATGGTGGGCCCGGTGCGGTACCCCGGGGCAAGAAGATCGCAGGAGATGGCGTTGAGCCTGGCAGGGGAGCACTATCGACCAGTGATATTACCCGACGCGTCGGATATCCGGAGGATACCGTCGTGGTCATGAGATGGATGGTAGGGGCCGATCTGGACTGACGGCGCCCTGGATTTTATGACAGAGACATTGAGATTTGAGATATTGAGGTATAGAGATTGTGATACAGAGATATCGAGATACTAAGACTTATGTTTTGTGCCGATGCTAGGCACTGTTTATGCTGATTTCATTTATGATACCTCATTTTAAAAATATAGAAATCTCACAAATTATGAAAGCAGTTTTCTTCAGTATATGCATTCTGTTTCATGCATTCATACATCGTCTATATGATACATTGTTACCTGATGCACTGACATGGACACATGGGATTACACTTGGGTTAGATATTTACCCTAGCCATGGTTATAGATTGCTGGTTATATATTTGAGGATTATATATAATGATCGTATGACCTAGGATTGCGTCATACATGCGATTTTCTGTTCGTAGATCTTTTTCTACTCACGAGTTGGCAACTCACCCCCGTTGTGCCCCAGTTTCTTGCAGGTGTTGCCGTTCAGGTTTCATTACGGCTTTGCTGGCACTATTTCCATTTCCGGGTGACTTGCTAGTAGGTAGGTTTATTGGTATCGTACCCATCCTTATACATTGTATATTATATTTCAGTTGTATCTAGAAGTTCCATCAACCAAACATGTATTTATTTGTGATAGAGTCCGGTGATGTTTATTCTTTCGACCGTAGAGTCGCGCGTTATATTTCTATGGATTTCATGCTGGTTGGAGTTCCCTTTTTTGTTGTGATCCTCGCCTTTAGGCGTTGTATATTCTGTAGCTTACAGGTTGATTCACATATGGTTTTTCCTACACTCTACTACTTCTCTTGGTTTGGATTTCTGGGTTTCGGCTTACTTTGAATACGTACGCCTTGAGACGTTCGTAGTCTAAGTGCCGGTCATGTTACGTAATTTCGGGTCGTGACAAAGTTGGTATCAAAGCATTAGATTTTACCTTCGGAGCGTAGGATGACCCTTGGTTGATGGAATAGGTGACTAAAGTAGAGTGACGTACCGTGGGTATGTTCCGCGGCATATTTACGATACGCCACTCCACTTAAGGAGCCATAGGATGTACATTTCTTTGTTCAGTATCATATTCATTCCTGATCTAGCCTCATCAGTACCAGTACGGTTTTGCTGCCACGATTACAGGCAGGGAGAGCTACGGCTAGAGATGCGGTCAGCATGAGCTCGTCACGAACGAGAACTGACCGGGGCGTGATTCCGGCGACACACGATTGCAGAGGTGTGTCTTTGTTTGTATTTTGCGCCACGAGCGTGGGATGGATCGCCGTATGAGATTACTCGGACGTGCAGATTAGCACCAGAGAATTGAGCCACCGGTAGAGGCCAGCCAGACTTTGATGACCGTTGGCGTATTGCTTGCTCATGATGATTGAGGCACGGTTCAGCGTGCAGACGAGTGAGCTAGTTGTTGCTGCGAACGACGAGATATTGCCCCAGATGTTGGAGCTATTGTAGTATGAGTAGTACTAAGAGATGATAGAAGATCACTAGCCACCGAGGATGAATGACTAGGACATGTGGATCGTTCGCTACCCCGATGCGAGGTCATCAGATAGATTGATTCCAGCTAGAGACGACTTCACGCAGAGACGTTGAGAGTCGACAGAGACGATCGAATGTCAGAAACCTATTATTCCAAGTTTAAAGTGTTCGGAAGAACATGCAGGCAATTCTATGGTCCCTCTAGAAGAATGAAACCCTAACTCGACTTAATGACCGTATGAAAGCCTTTGAACCTTAGGGTTTGCTGCAGTTCTGCAGCACCATTAGTGAGGCTTGGGTTTGCCCTTCTACGGCTAGACCACCGATGCTGTGGTACGTACTCGATACTATTATACTGTACCCAAGATATTGAGATCTTGGGGGATTATGAGGTTATGACGAATCGATCGAATGGTTCAACTTCATTCGGATGCTAGGTGGTGAGATGCACTTCTTGGGAGACTCCAGATACGAGGATAGCCGTTGGAGCTCAGTCCATGCAGCCACGACGAGACGAGTCCGAAGCAGTCGACATTAGAGAAAAGTGGAGTAAGAGGTTCATACAAGATCTGTATAAGATGACGTTCCACTCCACCGACATCAGTGATGCGGTAGGCATGCCGAGGCATTGTACTTGGATATACCTTCCAGAAGGAGTCGAGATGAGTATGCAGCCGTTCCGGAACAAGAAATAGATTTAGTAAAGGAGGATGACTCCTGGACAGTTGGCAGAGATGAGATTTGGGAGAGTCCTCGACAGGACCTTTCTGGAATAAATTTACGAGAAGACTTGGACCCAGGAGTGGTTATGTTATGCACACCAGCAGGCCAGATTTCAGGATCGTCGACGAGACATGCTATGCGTGACCACGACAGTTTGCCAGAGATTCTTAGAAGATGTGCTTGAGCGGGACTATTCCGCCATACTTGATTTCGGTATTTTGGGCGATCTATTCGCATGACTGATTTTGATGATTGAGTTTCATGATATTTGTTTTCATGCACCATGGTTGCACCTACTGAGTATTTACGATTTTGCACAGTTGTTGCATTTGATATCATTTTCGTGCCTTGGTTTCACAAGTTTGTGATTTTATGGGTTTTAGACATTGGAGTTGATTTCCTGCGTATATACGCACACGATTTGGTTTTTGCACTCGGTATAGTTCACATATGCTTGCAGTGCAGTGTTTCGTATTTTGTGCACTTGGGTGCACTGGACTTCGATTTCGATGGTGATGCTCGATATTTGTTTTGTGCACTTTATGCACCGGCTTTGGATTTTTAGCGCATGCTGGGCGCATGTTATGAGATGAGATTTGGTGCACACCAGATGCACTAAATCGAGATTTTTCGGGCATGTCAGATGCACCTGATTTTGCGGTCAGGCACACGCGTTGCCTATGACCGATATTGCGTGCACACCCGTTGCACCTTGATGTCGTTTTTGTGCACCTGCTTGGCACAGGTATGGGTTTTGATTTCCGTGCGCACCAGACGCACAGGGTTTTTATATGCATTCTTTGGATTGGTTTCTATGGAGCAGTACGTTTTTATGACATTTGCTATGTGTTTCCATACTGAGCAGGACTAGTCAGAGGACGGTGCCTGGGTATATTTTACATGCATTGATAGATTTCAAAGGGATTTCCAAAAACGAACTATAGTCTCATTATTTACATACGTGTCCGATATGACACAAGACATTTAAAATGAGGAAACCCTTCTAAATTTGTTTTCAAACGGAGGATCGTGCATATTAAACAAAAGATATATACGTATACGGCTATTTTCTTATAGAGACGTCCGCCACTGTGCCGTGTTATGCGCATTGCACAACGACTTTAAAAGAATTTGGCATGCATTTCCTCCAGATATTTACATGTACAGATTCGATATTTACATGTATAGTCCCGATTTATAGCATATCGGTTTTGCTTTGGATTTGGCATTCGTGTTTTCACCTTGACTCCGATGATTGCGGGATACTTGACGGAGTTTTGACTTCGAGTTATCTGCTCGTTACTCATGCGCATGTATTGCGCTATGATGCCTTTTATGTATTGATGATTTCGGAGCCCCGTTGACTTGGACATTTATTTGAAATGTTTTAGAATTGGGAGGTTTAAATTTAAATTCGGGGACCGAATTTCTTCAAGGGGGGAAGACTGTAACATTTCAAAAAAATAAAATATTATTTTTGGGGAATTTTCATAATTTAATATTAATTTTTAATGAATATTTTATTAGTCGGTATAATTAAATACCGATAAATGGTGAAAATTCCGGGAAAAATTTTGGAAATCCTAAAATAGGGTATTTTATGGAAATATGTCATTTTACAGTTTTTATGATGAATTATATGCGACTTTATTGTTAATCGCGATTAAAAATCGCTAATTGGATTTTCGGCATTTTGTGCAAAAATGTGGACATAACTTTTTCCACACTTATCTAATGTTATGGACTCATGGTGGCCTAGGGTTGAACCATGTTTAGATGACCATGGTGGGTTTAAACCATTTGGCTAAGTTAAGTTGGTTAATTAGGATTTTGGTTTTGTTCATGGTGATTAGTGATGGGAGTTAACTCATCTCATTTCAAAACTTTGGTTTGCCTCTCAAACACACACATACCAACCTCTCTACATCAGACATATACACCCACGCATCAGCCACCCTAGCTGCTGCTACAAGCTGCAACACCATCAGCCCCACACCCAACATCAACAGCGCATTTTCAGCCACCAGAACAGTAGCTACAGCAGCTACATCAGCACAAATTCAGCAGCTGATGTAAACATCAGCCTACCCTCAGCACACTTCAGCCCCCATAGCTGACCTACACACCCCCATCAAGACTTTTCAGCCCCCATAGCTGACCTACACACCCCCATCATGACTCCTCAGCCCCCAATAGCTGACTTCAGCCACAAAACAGCCCCCCTACACCTACAGTTTCATTTCAGCCCAATGTATCAGCAACAGCAGTAACATCATTTAAACAACTCACACCCTAATCACACCACATCACAATTCACTACAAATACCCCCCCCCCCTTTCAAGTGCTGCAGCTGCTACTGGAACACATGGAAAAAAAAAAGAAAGAAAGAAAAGCAAAAGAGAGAGAGAGTTGCAAGCAGCAGTAGCTGCAGAAACAACATCAGCAATAAGCAGCAGTTGCAGAAACAACATCTTTTGGAGCAAATGGAGCAGCTCCCTGGCAGCGACAGCCCTTCCACCTCATCCTCCTTCCTCCTAGGACCCCCTTGAGGTATAATCTCGCAACCCAACTCTTTTCTTGCCAAGTTATAGTTGTTTAGCTGAAATTTCGTGTTATTACGTGGATTAGTGCTAGTTTAGGCAAAATTGAGTAAGACTTGACCAAGTGTTGGTTTTGAACGTTAGTATAGCCTAATTAGGTGCTGTTGAGACCAGTTAACCCTAGATCTAGCCAAGATCCAACACATTACAACCTGGAACCTATAACAGAACAGTTTCATGTCGGTTTGCGAGGGTATATGGCGTGCAGGTGAATCTGGAGTGATCCGGGGTCATTACGTGGAAAATAAACAACACCAGGAGCCTAGTTAGAACACCAGGAGACCACCTTAGGAAGACGAACCTACCTGAACACCACCAGGCCGGTTTTGCACATGAAGGGGCTCGGCCACTTGGTTGGCTAAGGGGCCTGGGCTTTTACAGTAGGTCACACACACTCTGTACATCACTCTAGGCTTGTTTGCTCGCTTTGTTTTCACCTGAGACGAAATCTGGGATCGTTTTCTTGGGTTGCTGCTTTATATTCAGTATTAGGTTTATGTATTTTGATTTCCATATTTTGGTATTTGTGCGTTATTTCGATCGTGTGACGTTTGTACGTCCATATCGAGTGATTTCAGGTTGTTTTGCGAGGGCTAACCATAGGTTCTATCCTATAGGATTTTAGCGTACCGTGTTGGTTTTCGCGTGTCGTTTTAAGTTATGATTTAGTTTTGATGCGATGCGATACGTGTGATATGTGTAAGTACCCCCGCGACGATCCGAGGCGATGCAGAAGATGGAGGCGACATCGACACCGACACGAAGGATTCAGGTGAGTAGATTTATATCTATGGGAAGAAGTCGGGTGGATGGCGTATAGCACCCCCGCAGTCCGTGGTGATGTATACGGATGCGTATACACACCTACAATTACTATATTATTGTTTGGGAAATTATTCATGCTTAGGATGGATTTTGGTGCGTTGGACTTGTAGGGTTCCTAGGCACTCTCAAGAGGTCTCACAAGGCATCAACCATGCCCGTTTCAAAAATTACATGTGCCGAGAAACCCTAATACGGATCGTTAACTAGAAATTTAGGCGAATCAACGAGCTAGTTAACAACTTAACTAAAGTGTAAACGGAAATACAACCTTTGTAGATCCGGTGCTCCACCTCCATAGCTCCGTGATGATGCCTCCTCGCTGTCCAAATCGAATCCCGGGCTCTAGCGTCGGCTTCATCGGAGAATGGACGGGCTAGGTCATCGACTACGTGCCGAAGATGATCTACGTCGAGGCATCACAAGATCAAGCTCCACCTTCACCAAGCCATGAAAACTTGTGAAGGAAACACCCTACACTACTTGGCAAGAGGTAGAGGATGAAGAAATAGAAGGTGGGTTCACTTTAGATTTGGATTTCTCGCTCATTTGCTCAAGTTGCCATTGATGGAGCAAGCTTCTTCATGTTGAAGATGAAGAAGAAGAAGAAGAAAATGTTATGATAAGTATATTTAAAATAGAAAATATATTGAATACTTATCATAATCCAACCATGGTTTAGTGTAGAGATTTAACTAAGGTTAGATGGAGTGGTTAGGGTTAAGCATGAGACAAAATGGTCACTTAGTCAAAGCTTCATGAAGCTTCATGATGCAAACAAAGAAAGCCACCATTTTCTCTCTTTATTATTTTCTTTTGCCAAAATGAACAAAAGAAATAAATAAATGAATAAGTAAATAAACAAAACCCTAACCACTCATATAACCATGGTTTAATCTTTACACAAACTCAAGTAAGCATGTATCATCAAACATGATACAATCAAGTGCGCACAAAAGTATATCACATATACAACTTGCGAACTTCAAGTGAGAAAATCCATATAAAGTGAACCAATACTAGTTAATGCAAAGTAATATATCAAATATATAATTATACATTAAATCATTAAATCAACACTTGATTTAACGATCCGGTCATATCGCATATAACCGACTAGTATCCAATGTATCGGCTTATCGAATCAATCCTTGATTCGATAACTAGGTTATATCGTATATAACCAGTCGATACATTCATCGCGAGAATGGAATACGGTATCACATACACGCATTATTCTCGGTCCCGCACATATCTCATATGCGCTCCTATTTCGTTTCGCTTGAGCCAGGAAACCTCTGTGTAGGACTCTAAAGACTCGTCAATACGCCGGCAGCAGGTGATGATCATATCAAACACCCACAAGCCGCAAGCGGTCTGCTAAACGTAACGGCCACCCGGGTATTTAGCGATCAGAAGATCGACGAGCAAGCCCGCTCACACTCATGTGAATCCAACCAGTAACACTTACCGTACAGTCCGGTCTTGTCGTCTGATATGTCGCATATCTTGCCTAGGGGTGGTAAACGTCAGACCCCAATAGCTCGATAAGTCGTGTCGATATGAGGTCTATAACAGTTCGAGAAACTACTGGTAACATTTACCAGTATATCTCAGCAACCCTGGCCAGGGATTTCTGGTTATAGCCAATCGAACACTGCGCAACATCAACTCCCTATACCGGGAGAGACGAATCCCCTCCTATCGCTCATTGCCTCCATGTGATTCGGGACTGTACCCAAAAGCCACCGTTTTGCGCGCCTTCTTGGACGTGGTAAGGTGGAAATCAAAGCACAGTGGGAACCACACAAGACTCTATGACGATCTCGGGTCAACAGACTACTCTGTACCCGTGTCATCAGAGAACTGCCATCTGACGTAAGGTATAATACCATCTGGGAGTTCTCGGCGAGTCCGTCCAGTGTACCCAGTCTCTACTGAGCACCCGTACATCATCTCTGATGTCAAACACCAATGGATATGGGATCATCCATCGCCCATCTGTATGGGTCGAGAAGGTATACGCTAGTCTACTCTGGTATATCGATGCCCCGTCTCGATACACCCATGACTAGGGACTTTGAAGGATGTACTTATGGACTACCATGTCCCCACTAGTATGATCTACATCATAGTCCAGGTAGTCAAGTACACATCCTAAGGGCTTTACCAACATGTAACAGAGAGACAATCAGTGTACACGTTAAGGTAAAGAGCAACCAGATAGCATACTATCATGTCGAGCAAGAAAGTCCTCCCTGTATATGTCCAAGCATCCACTACAATATACATCCTATGTATAGTAATGGCCTCGAGGGCATACATATAACTAACAATCTCCCACTTGCACTAGGGCCATCTGATAGCAGTGGTTGAAGTATCTCATACTCAACCATCCCATAAAAGTCTCTCTCTGGGAAAGGCCTTTGTGAGTGGATACGCCGTGCTGTCCTCTGAGTCTGCTCTCCTAACCTTGATCTCCTTGGAGATCAACCATCTCCATGATCAGGTGATACTGCCTTAGAATATATCTGGATCATTGATGGGACGGACGTTCCTTGGCATATGCAACAACTCCATTGTCACACAATGGGAGGAACTAAGTTCATCTCATGAACAAATATACATCCAGACTGGCTCTTTGGTAGCATCTTAAGCAGCGATGTATCCAGCCTTTATCGTCTAGTATGCCACGGTATCTAGCTTGGAACTCTTCTAACATACCGTCCCTTTACTGAGGGTAAAGACAATGCCTGCGACTGACATTCAGTCGTCATTATCTCCCTGGAACCCTTCCAGTGATTCTCCCCAGGATCGATTGATACCGTCTCACTACAACTAGTGAGAATCCTAACATCCATTTAGATCTATCTCATAGATCCAAAATCCAGGATTTAGGAGGTATCACTTTGATCCTATATGGAGAATCATTGTGATAAGCGGAGATTGACCGAGCATAGCATAGGAAACTCCTTCCATATCAAGAGTATGTCATCCACGTACCCTACGAGGATCACTACCATACTCCCTACTACCCTTTTGTTTATACAAGGTTCATCTACCATTTTTGATGATGTCAAACTGTTTGACTACCACATCAAAACAGATGTTCCAACTCCGCGATATCCGCTTTATCCTATAAAGCATCTTGTACACGTTTCCGCTGCTCCCACTGTCTACGAAGCCCTCTGGCTGTGTACTTATAGACGCACTCTTCTAAAACATCATTTAGAAAAGCAGTCATGGCACCCAACCGCCAGATATCGTAGTCATGGTATGCAGCCGTGGCAAGTAGGATCTGGATGGACTTAAGCATAGCTACTTGAAAAGGTTTCATCATTATCCACGCCTGGTCGATGACGAAAAGCTTTAACAAGTGTAGCTTTGAAAGTCTTAACTTTTCCATCTACACCAAGTAATCTTCTAAAGATATACTTGCTCCTGATGGGGATTTAACCCTTCAGATATAGCAACCAAAGTCCATACTTTGTTGGTGTATAAGGATTCCATCTCAGATCGCTAAGCATCCAGCCATTCTTACAGAGTCCCACTCCTGATGGCCGGCTCGAAACTAGTTGGGTCATCATCTCATGATGCAATCCTCGCTCCCACTGTCATAGAGAAACCGAAGTATCTCTCAGGTGGGTGAGGAACCCTACTAGATCGGCGGAGAGGCTGAGGTTCGTTGGAATCTACTGAATCCTTTGGTTCTAACAAATCATCTGCTGTTGTTTGTATAGTTGGAACATTTCCAGTTCTACATAACAGTCCTTGCCTCGAGCTTGTCCGGATTTTGCATTTAGACATAGGCCGGACAACCCCAAATCTTAACTATCTTAAGATATGGGCTCTTCCCTTTCCATATCACATATGAAATGTTAGGCAACTGATTTGATTGGAACCCTATTCAATAGGTATGCAGCTTCTCAAGCGCATAACTCCCAAAAAGGAAATAGGTAACTCAGTAGTACTCATCATAGAGCACACCATATCACATAGGGTGCTATTGCTCCGCCCCGATATACCATCGTGCTATGGTGTATACGGAGGAGTAATGCTGAGAGAGAATCTCATTCTCCTTTAGAAAAGTCCAGGAATTCCATGCACAAGTATTCTCCTCCCTGATCTCATCATAGGACATAATACTTATACCCGTATTTTGGTTCTCTACTTCTAACTCATATTCTGTGAATATCTCAAAAGGTTCGGACTTGTGTTTCAACAGGAACATATGTCTGAATCTTGAGAGATTATCAGAGAATGTAACGAAGTACAAAGAACCAGTCCTGGCATATGTAGACAGGGGACCTTACATACATCAACATGTATCATCCCAAGAGTTCACTAACTCTTTCTCTGTTTCCAATAAACAGAGCTGGTGTCATTATATCTTTGTGACATGACTGGCAAGTTTCATAAGATGTAGATTCAAACTGATTTAAATATGCATCTTCATGTAACTTCAGCTAGTCGGGTCGCAATGATATGACCTAGTCTACAATGCCTCAAGAAGGATTCGTTCAAGTCTGAACTCTTTCTCTTGTGTGTGTTCTGTATACTAAGAACTGTAGTTTGATTTAGAACATCAATGCTTTTAGATAACGTGCCTGAACCGATCAACTTTTGATATAGGAAATGTTCAAAACATTATCCAACAATACAAAATTTTATCGTTTCTTTACTAATAAAGAGACTGATATGATTATGTATATCAGGTTCGGTATCTAACAACATTCGTTCGGAATCATTGTATTGGTAATACAGGGTGACAGTGACCAACAGACTTGGCTGCAACACTTGCCCCATTTTCTGCCTCATGAAACTTATCACCCGTTCTCAGTTTTTCAACCTTTTTGCAGCCCTATGTAACAGATTACATATCTGGGTTCCTGATCCGGTATCATATACCTAGGATGCGGAGGATACTGAGAAACAGTTCTTTGTAATAAACACACCCGAAGATGATGCATCAGCATGCACTCTCTTCGTTTGGGCGGCACAGGAATTCTGGTATTCCCCAATTTCCTGCTCTGTCTTATAACAATTATAAGTTGGAGCGGGACCAACGTTCCCCAGCTCAGTATAACAAGCGGGTTCGGTCAATAATCCGTATTATTATCTTGATTAAGGCGTGATATGGTCGCTACCTGGAGAGAGAGAGAAGAAAACACTAAGCCTGCGCTCTTGCAAGAATAGATTGGTTATTATTTTATCTAATCAGGATGGCTCCCACTGCTTTTTATCAAATCTTCCTTCAAACCCTAAAAGTAAAGACTAGCCGGGATTAATTACACACTACAAGTTCGCCAATCTTTCAGCCAGGCCAGTGTCGGTACTTTGAGGGAGGTCCTCCATGCTTTCGCACGGACCTAATTAATGTAAACCTCGTTTTCCCAGAGGCGTAACCTCGTTAACACCTTTCTAGACACCTACTTGATCGGCTAATTGTAATATGTAAAACTCTCCCAGGAGTAACAATTACTCGCAGCGGGTATCGGGATCCAACTATCTCATAGAAGGTATGCAATCTCATTGCAAATTTCAACACTTGAAATTCCCGATAATATTTTGCCCCTAGCGTCCTATGACCTTGACGCAGGCCAACAAACCACAGTGCGCTAGTCAAGTTCAACCCGTCATTTCCTGATTGAATTAAACCCACCCGCACGACCCTTGACGCAGGCCAACAAAGTCGCACGACTACCCTAATCCAATCTGCATCATATGCATAAGCAGATAAATACTAGTTAGCTACCGCACACTACGCCTTGTCGCAGGCCAACAAACGTAGCACGAATACTAACTACCACTTATCTGAAATGACGGAGGGCTATGACAGGTTTTTCTGAAAACGTATTGCGTAATGAACTTGATATCGTTCTAGAATCAAATGATTTTAAAATGGAGTGTTTTTTAGGCTTTTCTAGTTTTGCTAAAGGAGTCACTCCCGGTGAAGGGATCGTCGGTCCTTTCCTCGTCGAATGAGGTGCAGGATATATCACATATATCACTGTGCAAAGCAAAAACTCTTAAAAACAATCAAAAGACAAACCGAGTGTGTAGCATTTGCCAGTTATTGCTAAAGGAGTCACTCCCGGTGAAGGGATCTCGGTCCTTTCCTCATCGAATAAGGTGCAGGATATATCACATATACCTCTGTGCAAAGCAAGAACTGTAGCTACCCTTTTTTTTTATTTTGAAATTCGATTCTACAACATCTTTAGCTTTCTTTTATTTCATTAATCATATTAATGAAGTCCCATCATTTAAGTTACCTAAACATCACAGATAAATACGACGTACACTTATGCCATCCGCATTCGCCTCGATGTCCCCTCATGCACCGTTAGGTTAGGTAACTAACGGCAGAGCGGGGCAGGGCTGGTGCGGGTGTAAAACATAAGTAACGTCCATATAATATATCATATATACTATATACTGTATCTATCACAGAACATATCACATGATCACATCACAGATATCGCAGCAGAAGAATCATATGAAATATTGGATATACTAGGACGTCCGTGTTTTCAATACGAGCCAGTATAAAACACGGATTCCACGGTCGTGATGAATAGCCAAACCCACACCCCTAGACCCCTACGAGAGCGGCAAGCAACCCTACCAATTCTAGAGTTAGGAGACCCGGACTCGACTCCTCGAGTTGGTCTCCCACTGGACTCCAGAACCCGGTTACTTGTGCCCTCCTCCTTGGGTCTATCCTAGTGCGGAAAAGTAAATAATATACAAAAGGTGACATCTTCCGCAACCTGGAAGTGCCCCAATAAAAGAATATTACATACAAGTTTTTACATGAATGAAAATGAAAAATACTCATCTCACATAAAAACCCCCGACTATTCAAACACGACGATCCAATATAACATATCCAGCAACACATAACATCACATGTCATCAACGTAAGTAAATATGCGCATCCCAATTGTCGTTAGCATATAGCAACGAAACCGGCGATATCACATATTACACTTACGGTCACAGAAAAGAAATTGTAAAACTACAACAGTTGGAATCCGCAACCACCTCAGACATCGCAAGCCTGACCAAATGAATTACTTAGACATCGCATGCCTAACAATTATAAACCCCGCATTTTAGTCTCAAAATCGAAAACTCTTTTCAATATCAAGTCGGGCAATTCAACAAGATTCCCGACATTTTGATCGAATGCTCGTCGCAAACTTCAGTAGACGGCCGCACCCCCGATACCGTCGACGAAGTGCACCAAGGCGGAACACCGCTACCGCGAGCACCCGAACGGATGCTTTCGGCGACGGGGTTATCCTACAGTCACTTGGTCGGGGCTATGGGGCGAGGCTGTCTATTAAGTTTACCCGGCGAGTATCCGCGTACGCTACGTGATTGCGACGGACTTTTGATCACATCAAAATTCCGTGGCAACCGATCAAGTGAGACTAAAGTGCTATGTTTATAACATTCATTCAGTTATCTCATAACTGCTTGTGAATTCCAATTATTGTATCCCATTCCAGATAAATAGAAAATGTTAAACTTTCCGATCGAACATTCGAACACCCAAGTTTTCCCGAAACAGATCAACACATGAAATAAATCTAAAAACATTCAGTTCATGCCTCAGTACCAACGGTCCAGCCATAGAAGGGTCAAGCCAATGCCTCACATGTGGCACGTCGTACTGCCCCAAACCCTAAGGTTCAAAGGGAAGTTCGAGACGGTCAAATAATCGAGTTAAGGTTTGTTATCTTCTAGAGGGACCATCGCGTTACTTGCACTACTTAGAACGTCTTTAAACCACGGAAAAATCCTACACTTGGAAATTTTCCGGCAGGGGAAAAGTTGGGTATTTATATCCGGTCGAACTTTTTAACATATTCTAAAATATCCGGAAAGCCACATAGACAAAGTCTGACAATCCGATCGAAACATCGAGTCCCCAATACAACCCAGAAAACTCAACTCTTGAGTTCAGAAAAAAAAATATCCCAGGAAAACCAGCACTGCAAAATAGGAATTACTGTGCAAAATTCAATGGGAGATAAGACAAAATGGCCGCGGAACAGCCGCATTAGCACGCTAATGCCGCGGTTCCGCCGCACTTTAGAAAGATCATTAGGTAATTTTTGCATCGTAATTCTTAGAATTTCCAGCTGAATTTTCTGCATATTTTTAATCTGGAAAAAACCGAATTTTTGGAAAAAGTCCAGAGAGCAAATTAGGGTTTGGGTTTCGGTTCGATCGGACTTCCAATTCCGTCTACGCATCGCATAAGGCTCTAGCTAGGCTCTGATACCACTGTAGGGTTCCTAGGCACTCTCAAGAGGTCTCACAAGGCATCAACCATGCCCGTTTCAAAAATTACATGTGCCGAGAAACCCTAATACGGATCGTTAACTAGAAATTTAGGCGAATCTACGAGCTAGTTAACAACTAAACTAAAGTGTAAACGGAAATACAACCTTTGTAGATCCGGTGCTCCACCTCCATAGCTCCGTGATGATGCCTCCTCGCTGTCCAAATCGAATCCCGGGCTCTAGCGTCGGCTTCATCGGAGAATGGACGGGCTAGGTCATCGACTACGTGCCGAAGATGATCTACGTCGAGGCATCACAAGATCAAGCTCCACCTTCACCAAGCCATGAAAACTTGTGAAGGAAACACCCTATACTACTTGGCAAGAGGTAGAGGATGAAGAAATAGGAGGTGGGTTCACTTTAGATTTGGATTTCTCACTCATTTGCTCAAGTTGCCATTGATGGAGCAAGCTTCTTCATGTTGAAGATGAAGAAGAAGAAGAAAATGTTATGATAAGTATATTTAAAATAGAAAATATATTGAATACTTATCATAATCCAACCATGGTTTAGTGTAGAGATTTAACTAAGGTTAGATGGAGTGGTTAGGGTTAAGCATGAGACAAAATGGTCACTTAGTCAAAGCTTCATGAAGCTTCATGATGCAAACAAAGAAAGCCACCATTTTCTCTCTTTATTATTTTCTTTTGCCAAAATGAACAAAAGAAATAAATAAATGAATAAGTAAATAAACAAAACCCTAACCACTCATATAACCATGGTTTAATCTTTATACAAACTCAAGTAAGCATGTATCATCAAACATGATACAATCAAGTGCGCATAAAAGTATATCACATATACAACTTGCGAACTTCAAGTGAGAAAATCCATATAAAGTGAACCAATACTAGTTAATGCAAAGTAATATATCAAATATATAATTATACATTAAATCATTAAATCAACACTTGATTTAACGATCCGGTCATATCGCATATAACCGACTAGTATCCTATGTATCGGCTTATCGAATCAATCCTTGATTCGATAACTAGGTTATATCGTATATAACCAGTCGATACATTCATCGCGAGAATGGAATACGGTATCACATACACGCATTATTCTCGGTCCCGCACATATCTCATATGCGCTCCTATTTCGTTTCGCTTGAGCCAGGAAATCTCTGTGTAGGACTCTAAAGACTCGTCAATACGCCGGCAGCAGGTGATGATCATATCAAACACCCACAAGCCACAAGCGGTCTGCTAAACGTAACGGCCACCCGGGTATTGAGCGATCAGAAGATCGACGAGCAAGCCCGCTCACACTCCTGTGAATCCAACCAGTAACACTACCGTACAGTCCGGTCTTGTCGTCTGATATGTCGCATATCTTGCCTAGGGGTGGTAAACGTCAGACCCCAATAGCTCGATAAGTCATGTCGATATGAGGTCTATAACAGTTCGAGAAACTACTGGTAACATTTACCAGTATATCTCAGCAACCCTGGCCAGGGATTTATGGTTATAGCCAATCGAACACTGCGCAACATCAACTCCCAATACCGGGAGAGACGAATCCCCTCCTATCGCTCATTGCCTCCATGTGATTCGGGACTGTACCCAAAAGCCACCGTTTTGCACGCCCTCTTGGACGTGGTAAGGTGGAAATCAAAGCACAGTGGGAACCACACAAGACTCTATGACGATCTCGGGTCAACAGACTACTCTGTACCAGTGTCACCAGAGAACTGCCATCTGACGTAAGGTTTACCATCTGGGAGTTCTCGGCGAGTCCGTCCAGTGTACCCAGTCTCTACTGAGCACCCGTACATCATCTCTGATGTCAAACACCAATGGATATGGGATCATCCATCGCCCATCTGTATGGGTCGAGAAGGTATACGCTAGTCTACTCTGGTATATCGATGCCCCGTCTCGATACACCCACGACTAGGGACTTTGAAGGATGTACTTATGGACTACCATGTCCCCACTAGTATGATCTACATCATAGTCCAGGTAGTCAAGTACACATCCTAAGGGCTTTACCAACATGTAACAGAGAGACAATCAGTGTACACGTTAAGGTAAAGAGCAACCAGATAGCATACTATCATGTCGAGCAAGAAAGTCCTCCCTGTATATGTCCAAGCATCCACTACAATATACATCCTATGTATAGTAATGGCCTCGAGGGCATACATATAACTAACAGGACTAGTTTAGTGTTGCGAAACCCTAGGTAGTGGGTGCACTACACATACATGTACACACACTCATACTTGCATACATCCTTATTTCATATGTGGTTATAGGATCCTATATAGATATGTGTTCACATGGGTATGAGACTATGTGTTCACATACGGATTTGAGGATGATACATGGGATTGAGATGAGTCGATGATATTTGATACGAGATTATGATATCGGGGATATGATAAAATTTGTATTTAAGATACGTCCTGATGCTTTAGCGGATTTTGGGATAATGATGCTATAGGAATAGTGACATAAATATGTAAATGATCGACATGTGATTATGATATGTGATAGGATCTTATATGATATGATGTGACAAGATATTTATGATCGGCCTCCTTGGGCGATGTACACTCCTTGTGATGGTATGTGATGATGATATCGATTTATACGAGACTGTCGATCAGTAGTTAGATCACGACTATAGTGATGATGTTAGCATTGTACTAGACATAGGTCAGTACCCAGATGATGGTATTTGATATAGAGAATACCAGATGAATGATATGACGAATGCGATATTGACCCGTACCCAGATTTCGGGATGCCGTACGACGGATTTACGTACGAGCTATAATTTGATGTTTAATCCGCACTCTAGATTTGGGATGTCTGATCATAGATATTATATCAGATGTGATATGATTGAGGCGGGATCACCGACTATATATATATATATATATATATATATATATATATATGTATCGACTCAGAGGTTAGGCGGTTTCCCTTACCTACTGTTAGCTTTGGCTCAGCCTTATAGTGGTGTAGCTATATGACTCTTATGACATCAGATTCAGTCTAGCTACCATTGTGTTTCGTATTCAGCTCCCGCATATTATTATTGTTACACTGCATCGCATACTTATTGTGATTCGTATTCCATTTTGATATCATGCTGTTAGGACACCAGCACCTTTACCGATGATGCGTATGTACCACGTACACTTATTGTCGGAGCACACACATCATCATCGGTAATTGCCATGTCACGTACACTTAGAGAATATTATTACTTGATTTAGCTTGTTAGCTAGCAGTGACCTGACATCTGTATACTTGCTTTATATGCCAGCTTGACATTTTAGTTATTACTTGTCATTCCATGCATACTGTTATCCATTATATGCCGCATTCATGGATGCTCATGCTTATATTCATGATTTTACATGCTATTAATGATTTGGATTCGGTTTCCATGAAATTTTCTGGATTTGGAGGAAAACCGCAAAACGTATATGAACTGCTTTCACTCTTTTTAAATAAAAATGCGGTTTTCCCATGATGTTTGAGTCGTCCACCATGAGTTTTGCTGATGGATTTCGAGACCCGATTCGAGGAGGCGGATGAACCGTTTCGGGTACATGGTGGGCCCGGTGCGGTATCCCGGGGCAAGAAGATCGCAGGAGATGGCGTTGAGCCTGGCAGGGGAGCACTACCGACCGGTGATATTACCCGACGCGTCGGATATCCGGAGGATACCGTCGTGGTCATGAGATGGATGGTAGGGGCCGATCTGGACTGACGGCGCCCTGGATTTTATGACTGAGACATTGAGATTTGAGATATTGAGGTATAGAGATTGTGATACAGAGATATCGAGACACCGAGACTTATGTTTTGTGCCGATGCTAGGCACTGTTTATGCTAATTTCATTTATGATACCTCATTTTAAAAATACAGAAATCTCACAAATTATGAAAGCAGTTTTCTTCAGTATATGCATTCTGTTTCATGCATTCATATATTGTCTATATGATACATTGTTACCTGATGCACTGACATGGACACATAGGATTACACTTGGGTTAGATATTTACCCAAGCCATGGTTATAGATTACTGGTTATATATTTGAGGATTATATATAATGATCGTATGACCTAGGATTGCGTCATACATGCGATTTTCTGTTCATAGATCTTTTTCTACTCACGAGTTGGCAACTCACCCCCGTTGTGCCCCAGTTTCTTGCAGGTGTTGCCGTTCAGATTTCATTACGGCTTTGTTGGCACTATTTCCATTTCCGGGTGACTTGCTAGTAGGTAGGTTTATTGGTATCGTACCCATCCTTATACATTGTATATTATATTTCAGTTGTATCTAGAAGTTCCATCAACCAAACATGTATTTATTTGTGATAAAGTCCGGTGATGTTTATTCTTTCGACCGTAGAGTCGCGCGTTATATTTCTATGGATTTCATGCTTGTTGGAGTTCCCTTTTTTGTTGTGATCCTCGCCTTTAGGCGATGTATATTATGTTGCTTACAGGTTGATTCACATATGGTTTTTCCTACACTCTACTACTTCTCTTGGTTTTTCCACGTCTACATACCATGACTACGATATCTGGCGGTTGGGTGTCATGACTGCTTTTCTAAAAGATGATTTGGAAGAGAGCGTCTATAAGTACACAGCCAGAGGGCTTCGTCTACAGTGGGAGCAACGGAAACGTGAGCAAGATGTTTTATGTGACAAAGCAGGCATCACGGAGTTGGAACGTCTGTTTTGTCGTAGTCAAAGAGTTTGACTTCATCAAAATGGTAGATGAACCTTGTATATACAAAAAGGTAGTATGGAGTATGGTGATGATCCTCGTAGAGTACGTGGATGACATACTCTTGATAGGGAAGGAGTTTCCTATGCTACGCTCGGTAAATCTCCGCTTATCACAATGATTCTCCATAAAGGATCAAAATGATAACTCCTAAATCCTGAGTTTTGATCTATGAGATAGAAGTAATTGGATTTTAGGATTCTCACTAGTTGTAGTGAAATGGTATCAATCGATCCTGGGGAAAATCACTGGAAAGGTTCCAGAATGATAAGGACGACTGAATGTCGGTCTCAGGCATTGTCTTTACCCTCAGTGGAGGGACGATATGTTGGAAGAGTTCCAAGCTAGATACCGTGACATACTAGACGATTAAAGGCAAGATACATCGTTACCAAAGATGCTACCAAAGAGGAAGTCTGAGTGTATATTAGTTCATGAGATGAACTTCGTTCCTACCATTGTGAGACAATGGAGTTGTGGCTTATGCCTAGGAACGCCTGTCCCATCAGTGACCCAGACATATTCTGAGGCAGCATCACCTGATCATGGAGATAGTTGATCTCCAGGGTGATCGAGGTTGGGAGAGTAGACTCAGAGGACAACACGGCGGATCCACTCACAAAGGCATTTTCCCAGAGAGAGACTTTTATGGGATGGTTGAGTATGAGATACTACAACCACTGCTATCAGATGGCCCTAGTGCAAGTGGGAGATTGTTAGTTATATGTATGCCATAGAGGCCATTACTATACGTAGGATGTATATTGTAGTGGATGCTTGGACATATATAGGGATGACTTTCTTGCTCGACATGATAGTATGCTATCTGGTTGCTCTTTACCTTAACGTGTACACTAATTGTCTCTCTGTTACATGTTGGTAAAGCACTTATGATGTGTACTTGACTACCTGGACTATGATGCGGATCATACTAGTGGGGGAATGGTAGTCCATAAGTACATCCTTCAAGGTCCCTAGTCGTGGGTGTATCGAGACGGGGCATCGATATACCAAAGTAGACTAGCGTATACCTTCTCGACCCATACAGATGGGCGATGGATGATCCCATATTGTAACATTTCAAAAAAATAAAATATTATTTTTGGTGAATTTTCATAATTTAATATTAATTTTTAATGAATATTTTATTAGTCGGTATAATTAAATACCGATAAATGGTGAAAATTCCGGGAAAAATTTTGGAAATCCTAAAATAGGGTATTTTGTGGAAATATGTCATTTTACAGTTTTTATGATGAATTATATGCAACTTTAGTGTTAATCGCGATTAAAAATCGCTAATTGGATTTTCGGCTTTTTGAGCAAAGATGTGGACATAACTTTTTCCACACTTATCTAATGTAATGGACTCATGGTGGCCTAGGGTTGAACCATGTTTAGATGACCATGGTGGGTTTAAACCATTTGGCTAAGTTAAGTGGGTTAATTAGGATTTTGGTTTTGTTCATGGAGATTAGTGATGGGAGTTAACTCATCTCATTTCAAAACTTTGGTTTGCCTCTCAAACACACACACACCAACCTCTCTACATCAGACATATACACCCACACATCAGCCACCCTAGCGGCTGCTACAAGCTGCAACACCATCAGCCCCACACCCAACATCAACAGCGCATTTTCAGCCACCAGAACAGCAGCTACAGCAGCACAAATTCAGCAGCTGATGTAAACATCAGCCTACCCTCAGCACACTTCAGCCCCCATAGCTGACCTACACACCCCCATCAAGACTTTTCAGCCCCCATAGCTGACCTACACACCCCCATCATGACTCTTCCACCCCCAATAGCTGACTTCAGCCACAAAACAGCCCCCCTACACCTACAGTTACATTTCAGCCCAATGTATCAGCAACAGCAGTAACATCATTTAAACAACCCACACCCTCATCACACCACATCACAATTCACGACAAATACCCCCCCTTCAAGTGCTGCAGCTGCTACTGCAACACATGGAAAAAAAAGAAAGAAAGAAAAGCAAAAGAGAGAGAGAGAGTTGCAAGCAGCAGCAGCTGCAGAAACAACATCAGCAATAAGCAGCAGCTGCAGAAACAACATCTTTTGGAGCAAATGGAGCAGCTCCCCAGCAGCGACAGCCCTTCCACCTCATCCTCCTTCCCTTCTCCTTCCCTTCTCCTTCCTCCTAGGACCCCCTTGAGGTATAATCTCACAACCCAACTCTTTTCTTGCCAAGTTATAGTTGTTTAGCTGAAATTTCGTGTTATTACGTGGATTAGTGCTAGTTTAGGCAAAATTGAGTAAGACTTGACCAAGTGTTGGTTTTGAACGTTAGTATAGCCTAATTAGGTGCTGTTGAGACCAGTTAACCCTAGATCTAACCAAGATCCAACACATTACAACCTGGAACCCATAACAGAACAGTTTCATGTCGGTTTGCGAGGGTATATAGAGTGCAGGTGAATCTGGAGTGATCCGGGGTCATTACGGGGAAAATAAACAACACCAGGAGCCTAGTTAGAACACCAGGAGACCACCTTAGGCAGACGAACCCATCTGAACAACACCAGGCCGGCCAGGCCGGTTTTGCAGATGAAGGGGCTCGGCCACTTGGTTGGCTAAGGGGCCTGGGCTTTTACAGTAGGTCACACACACTCTGTACATCACTCTAGGCTTGTTTGCTCGCTTTGTTTTCACCTGAGACGAAATCTGGGATCGTTTTCTTGGGATACTGCTTTATATTCAGTATTGGGTTTATGTATTTTGATTTCCATATTTTGGTATTTATGCGTTATCTCGATCGTGTGACGTTTGTACGTCCATATCGAGTGATTTCAGGTTGTTTTGCGAAGGCTAACCATAGGTTCTAACCTATAGGATTTTAGCGTACCGTGTTGGTTTTCGCGTCTCGTTTTAAGTTACGATTTAGTTTTGATGCGATGCGATACGTGTGATATGTGTAGGTACCCCCGCGACGATCCGAGGCGATGCAGAAGATGGAGGTGACATCGACACCGACACGAAGGATTCAGGTGAGTAGATTTATATCTACGGGGAGAAGTCGGGTGGATGGCGTATAGCACCCCCGCAGTCCGTGGTGATATATACGGATGCGTATACACACCTACAATTACTATATTGTTGTTTGAGAAATTATTGATGCTTAGGATGGATTTTGGTGCGTTGGACTAGTTTAGTGCTGCGAAACCCTAGGTAGTGGGTGCACTACACATACATGTACACACACTCATACTTGCATACATCCTTATTTCATATGTGGTTATGGGATCCTATATAGATATGTGTTCACATGGGTATGGGACTATGTGTTCACATACGGATTTGAGGATGATACATGGGATTGAGATGAGTCGATGATATTTGATACGAGATTATGATATCGGTGATATGATAAAATTTGTATTTATGATACGTCCTGATGCTTTAGCGGATTTTGGGATAATGATGCCATAGGAATAGTGACATAAATATGTAAATGATCGACATGTGATTATGATATATGATAGGATCTGATATGATATGATGTGACAAGATATTTATGATCGGCCGCCTTGGGCGATGTACACTCCTTGTGATGATATGTGATGATGATATCGATTTATACGAGACCGTCGATCAGTAGTTAGATCACGACTATAGTGATGATGTTAGCATTGTACTAGACATAGGTCAGTACCCAGATGATAGTATTTGATATAGAGAATACCAGATGAATGATATGACGAATGCGATATTTACCCATACCTAGATTTCGGGATGCCGTACGACGGATTTACGTACGAGCTATAATTTGATGTTTGATCCGCACTCTAGATTTGGGATGTCTGATCATAGATATTATATCGGATGTGATATGATTGAGGCGGGATCACCGACTATATATATATATATGTATCGACTCAGAGGTTAGGAGGTTTCCCTTACCTACTGTTAGCTTTAGCTCAGCCTTATAGTGGTATAGCTATATGACTCTTATGACATCAGATTCAGTCTAGCTACCATTGTGTTTCGTATTCAGCTCCCGCATATTATTATTGTTACACTGCATCGCATACTTATTGTGATTCATATTCCATTTTGATATCATGCTGTTAGGACACCAGCACCATTACCGATGATGCGTATGTACCACGTACACTTATTGCCGGAGCACACACATCTTCATCTGTAATTGCCATGTCACGTACACTTAGAGAATATTATTACTTGATTTAGCATGTTAGCTAGCAGTGACATGACATCTGTATACTTGCTTTATATGCCAGCTTG
The DNA here is from genome assembly GCA_030015575.1 of Agapanthus africanus. Lineage (NCBI taxonomy): Eukaryota > Viridiplantae > Streptophyta > Magnoliopsida > Asparagales > Amaryllidaceae > Agapanthus > Agapanthus africanus. The sequence goes on along the minus strand of JASDDO010000019.1, from coordinate 497,241,392 downwards.
ACGTTTTAGTTATTACTTGTCATTCCATGCATACTGTTATCCATTATATGCCGCATTCATGGATGCTCATGCTTATATTCATGATTTTACATGCTATTGATGATTTGGATTCGGTTTCCATAAGATTTTCTGGATTTGGAGGAAAACCGCAAAACGTATATGAACTGCTTTCACTCTTTTTAAATAAAAATGCGGTTTTCCCATGATGTTTGAGTCGTCCACCATGAGTTTTGCTGATGGATTTCGAGACTTGATTCGAGGAGGTGGATGAACCGTTTCGGGTACATGGTGGGCCCGGTGCGGTACCCCGGGGCAAGAAGATCGCAGGAGATGGCGTTGAGCCTGGCAGGGGAGCACTATCGACCAGTGATATTACCCGACGCGTCGGATATCCGGAGGATACCGTCGTGGTCATGAGATGGATGGTAGGGGCCGATCTGGACTGACGGCGCCCTGGATTTTATGACTGAGACATTGAGATTTGAGATATTGAGGTATAGAGATTGTGATACAGAGATATCGAGATACTGAGACTTATGTTTTGTGCCGATGCTAGGCACTGTTTATGCTGATTTCATTTATGATACCTCATTTTAAAAATATAGAAATCTCACAAATTATGAAAGCAGTTTTCTTCAGTATATGCATTCTGTTTCATGCATTCATACATCGTCTATATGATACATTGTTACCTGATGCACTGACATGGACACATAGGATTACACTTGGGTTAGATATTTACCCTAGCCATGGTTATAGATTGCTGGTTATATATTTGAGGATTATATATAATGATCGTATGACCTAGGATTGCGTCATACATGCGATTTTCTGTTCGTAGATCTTTTTCTACTCACGAGTTGGCAACTCACCCCCGTTGTGCCCCAGTTTCTTGCAGGTGTTGCCGTTCAGGTTTCATTACGGCTTTGCTGGCACTATTTCCATTTCCGGGTGACTTGCTAGTAGGTGGGTTTATTGGTATCGTACCCATCCTTATACATTGTATATTATATTTCAGTTCTATCTAGAAGTTCCATCAACCAAACATGTATTTATTTGTGATATAGTCCGCTGATGTTTATTCTTTTGACCGTAGAGTCGCGCGTTATATTTCTATGGATTTCATGCTGGTTGGAGTTCCCTTTTTTGTTGTGATCCTCGCCTTTAGGCGTTGTATATTCTGTTGCTTACAGGTTGATTCACATATGGTTTTTCCTACACTCTACTACTTCTCTTGGTTTGGATTTCTGGGTTTCGGCTTACTTTGAATACGTACGCCTTGAGACGTTCGTAGTCTAAGTGCCGGTCATGTTCCGTAATTTCGGGTCGTGACAAAGTTGGTATCAAAGCATTAGGTTTTACCTTCGGAGCGTAGGATGACCCTTGGTTGATGGAATAGGTGACTAAAGTAGAGTGACGTACCGTGGGTATGTTCCGCGGCATATTTACGATACGCCACTCCACTTAAGGAGCCATAGGATGTACATTTCTTTGTTCAGTATCATATTCATTCCTGATCTAGCCTCATCAGTACCAGTACGGTTTTGCTGCCACGATTACGGGCAGGGAGAGCTACGGCTAGAGATGCGGTCAGCATGAGATCGTCACGAACGAGAACTGACCGGGGCGTGATTCCGGCGACACACGATTGCAGAGGTGTGTCTTTGTTTGTATTTTGCGCCACGAGCGTGGGATGGATCGCCGTATGAGATTACTCGGACGTGCAGATTAGCACCAGAGAATTGAGCCACCGGTAGAGGCCAGCCAGACTTTGATGACCGTTGGCGTATTGCTTGCTCATGATGATTGAGGCACGGTTCAGCGTGCAGACGAGTGAGCTAGTTGTTGTTGCGAACGACGAGATATTGCCCCAGATGTTGGAGCTATTGCAGTATGAGTAGTACTAAGAGATGATAGAAGATCACTAGCCACCGAGGATGAATGACTAGGACATGTGGATCGTTCGCTACCCCGATGCGAGGTCATCAGATAGATTGATCCCAGCTAGAGACGACTTCACGCAGAGACGTTGAGAGTCGACAGAGACGATCGAATGTCAGAAACCTATTATTCCAAGTTTAAAGTGTTCGGAAGAACATGCAGGCAATTCTATGGTCCCTCTAGAAGAATGAAACCCTAACTCGACTTAATGACCGTGTGAAAGCCTTTGAACCTTAGGGTTTGCTGCAGTTCTGCAGCACCATTAGTAAGGCTTGGGTTTGCCCTTCTACGGCTAGACCACCGATGCTGTGGTACGTACTCGATACTATTATACTGTACCCAAGATATTGAGATCTTGGGGGATTATGAGGTTTTGACGAATCGATCGAATGGTTCGACTTCATTCGGATGCTAGGTGGTGAGATGCACTTCTTGGGAGACTCCAGATACGAGGATAGCCGTTGGAGCTCAGTCCATGCAGCCACGACGAGACGAGTCCGAAGCAGTCGACATTAGAGAAAAGTGGAGTAAAAGGTTCATACAAGATCTGTATAAGATGACGTTCCACTCCGCCGACATCAGTGATGCGGTAGGCATGCCGAGGCATTGTACTTGGATATACCTTCCAGAAGGAGTCGCGATGAGTATGCAGCCGTTCCGGAACAAGAAATAGATTTAGTAAAGGAGGATGACTCCTGGACAGTTGGCAGAGATGAGATTTGGGAGAGACCTCGACAGGACCTTTCTGGAATAAATTTACGAGAAGACTTGGACCCAGGAGTGGTTATGTTATGCACACCAGCAGGCCAGATTTCAGGATCGTCGACGAGACATGCTATGCGTGACCACGACAGTTTGCCAGAGATTCTTAGAAGATCTGCTTGAGCGGGACTATTCCGCCATACTTGATTTCGGTATTTTGGGCGATCTATTCGCATGACTGATTTTGATGATTGAGTTTCATGATATTTGTTTTCATGCACCATGGTTGCACCTACTGAGTATTTACGATTTTGCACAGTTGTTGCATTTGATATCATTTTCGTGCCTTGGTTTCACATGTTTGTGATTTTATGGGTTTTAGACATTGGAGTTGATTTCGTGCGTATATACGCACACGATTTGGTTTTTGCACTCGGTATAGTTCACATATGCTTGCAGTGCAGTGTTTCGTATTTTGTGCACTTGGGTGCACTGGACTTCGATTTCGATGGTGATGCTCGATATTTGTTTTGTGCACTTTATGCACCGGCTTTGGATTTTTAGCGCATGCTGGGCGCATGTTATGAGATGAGATTTGGTGCACACCAGATGCACTAAATCGAGATTTTTCGGGCATGTCAGATGCACCTGATTTTGCGGTCAGGCACACGCGTTGCCTATGACCGATATTGCGTGCACACCCGTTGCACCTTGATGTCGTTTTTGTGCACCTGCTTGGCACAGGTATGGGTTTTGATTTCCGTGCGCACCGGACGCACAGGGTTTTTATATGCATTCTTTGGATTGGTTTCTATGGAGCAGTACGTTTTTATGACATTTGCTATGTGTTTCCGTACTGAGCAGGACTAGTCAGAGGACGGTGCCTGGGTATATTTTACATGCATTGATAGATTTCAAAGGGATTTCCAAAAACGAGCTATAGTCTTATTATTTACATACGTGTCCGATATGACACAAGACATTTAAAATGAGGAAACCCTTCTAAATTTGTTTTCAAACGGAGGATCGTGCATATTAAACAAAAGATATATACGTATACGGCTATTTTCTTATAGAGACGTCCGCCACTGTGCCGTGTTATGCGCATTGCACAACGACTTTAAAAGAATTTGGCATGCATTTCCTCCAGATATTTACATGTACAGATTCGATATTTACATGCATAGTCCCGATTTATAGCATATCGGTTTTGCTTTGGATTTGGCATTCGTGTTTTCACCTTGACTACGATGATTGCGGGATACTTGACGGAGTTTTGACTTCGAGTTATCTGCTCGTTACTCATGCGCATGTATTGCGCTATGATGCCTTTTATGTATTGATGATTTCGGAGCCCCGTTGACTTGGACATTTATTTGAAATGTTTTAGAATTGGGAGGTTTAAATTTAAATTCGGGGACCGAATTTCTTCAAGAGGGGAAGACTGTAACATTTCAAAAAAATAAAATATTATTTTTGGGGAATTTTCATAATTTAATATTAATTTTTAATGAATATTTTATTAGTCGGTATAATTAAATACCGATAAATGGTGAAAATTCCGGGGAAAATTTTGGAAATCCTAAAATAGGGTATTTTATGGAAATATGTCATTTTACAGTTTTTATGATGAATTATATGCGACTTTATTGTTAATCGCGATTAAAAATCGCTAATTGGATTTTCGGCATTTTGTGCAAAAATGTGGACATAACTTTTTCCACACTTATCTAATGTTATGGACTCATGGTGGCCTAGGGTTGAACCATGTTTAGATGACCATGGTGGGTTTAAACCATTTGGCTAAGTTAAGTTGGTTAATTAGGATTTTGGTTTTGTTCATGGTGATTAGTGATGGGAGTTAACTCATCTCATTTCAAAACTTTGGTTTGCCTCTCAAACACACACATACCAACCTCTCTACATCAGACATATACACCCACACATCAGCCACCCTAGCTGCTGCTACAAGCTGCAACACCATCAGCCCCACACCCAACATCAACAGCGCATTTTCAGCCACCAGAACAGTAGCTACAGCAGCTACATCAGCACAAATTCAGCAGCTGATGTAAACATCAGCCTACCCTCAGCACACTTCAGCCCCCATAGCTGACCTACACACCCCCATCAAGACTTTTCAGCCCCCATAGCTGACCTACACACCCCCATCATGACTCCTCAGCCCCCAATAGCTGACTTCAGCCACAAAACAGCCCCCCTACACCTACAGTTACATTTCAGCCCAATGTATCAGCAACAGCAGTAACATCATTTAAACAACCCACACCCTCATCACACCACATCACAATTCACTACAAATACCCCCCCCCCCCCTTCAAGTGCTGCAGCTGCTACTGGAACACATGGAAAAAAAAAATAAAGAAAGAAAAGCAAAAGAGAGAGGGAGTTGCAAGCAGCAGCAGCTGCAGAAACAACATCAGCAATAAGCAGCAGTTGCAGAAACAACATCTTTTGGAGCAAATGGAGCAGCTCCCCAGCAGCGACAGCCCTTCCACCTCATCCTCCTTCCCTTCTCCTTCCTCCTAGGACCCCCTTGAGGTATAATCTCGCAACCCAACTCTTTTCTTGCCAAGTTATAGTTGTTTAGCTGAAATTTCGTGTTATTACGTGGATTAGTGCTAGTTTAGGCAAAATTGAGTAAGACTTGACCAAGTGTTGGTTTTGAACGTTAGTATAGCCTAATTAGGTGCTGTTGAGACCAGTTAACCCTAGATCTAGCCAAGATCTAACACATTACAACCTGGAACCCATAACAGAACAGTTTCATGTCGGTTTGCGAGGGTATATGGCGTGCAGGTGAATCTGGAGTGATCCGGGGTCATTACGTGGAAAATAAACAACACCAGGAGACCACCTTAGGAAGACGAACCCATCTGAACACCACCAGGCCGGCCAGGCCGGTTTTGCACATGAAGGGGCTCGGCCACTTGGTTGGCTAAGGGGCCTGGGCTTTTACAGTAGGTCACACACACTCTGTACATCACTCTAGGCTTGTTTGCTCGCTTTGTTTTCACCTGAGACGAAATCTGGGATCGTTTTCTTGGGTTGCTGCTTTATATTCAGTATTGGGTTTATGTATTTTGATTTCCATATTTTGGTATTTGTGCATTATTTCGATCGTGTGACGTTTGTACGTCCATATCGAGTGATTTCAGGTTGTTTTGCGAAGGCTAACCATAGGTTCTATCCTATAGGATTTTAGCGTACCGTGTTGGTTTTCGCGTGTCGTTTTAAGTTATGATTTAGTTTTGATGCGATGCGATACATGTGATATGTGTAGGTACCCCCGCGACGATCCGAGGCGATGCAGAAAATGGAGGTGACATCGACACCGACACGAAGGATTCAGGTGAGTAGATGTATATCTATGGGGAGAAGTCGGGTGGATGGCGTATAGCACCCCCGCAGTCCGTGGTGATGTATACGGATGCGTATACACACCTACAATTACTATATTGTTGTTTGGGAAATTATTGATGCTTAGGATGGATTTTGGTGCGTTGGACTTGTAGGGTTCCTAGGCACTCTCAAGAGGTCTCACAAGGCATCAAACATGCCCGTTTCAAAAATTACATGTGCCGAGAAACCCTAATACGGATCGTTAACTAGAAATTTAGCCGAATCTACGAGTTAGTTAACAATTTAACTAAAGTGTAAACGGAAATACAACCTTTGTAGATCCGGTGCTCCACCTCCATAGCTCCGTGATGATGCCTCCTCGCTGTCCAAATCGAATCCCGGGCTCTAGCGTCGGCTTCATCGGAGAATGGACGGGCTAGGTCATCGACTACGTGCCGAAGATAATCTACGTCGAGGCATCACAAGATCAAGCTCCACCTTCACCAAGCCATGAAAACTTATGAAGGAAACACCCTACACTACTTGGCAAGAGGTAGAGGATGAAGAAATAGAAGGTGGGTTCACTTTAGATTTGGATTTCTCGCTCATTTGCTCAAGTTGCCATTGATGGAGCAAGCTTCTTCATGTTGAAGATGAAGAAGAAGAAGAAGAAAATGTTATGATAAGTATATTTAAAATAGAAAATATATTGAATACTTATCATAATCCAACCATGGTTTAGTGTAGAGATTTAACTAAGGTTAGATGGAGTGGTTAGGGTTAAGCATGAGACAAAATGGTCACTTAGTCAAAGCTTCATGAAGCTTCATGATGCAAACAAAGAAAGCCACCATTTTCTCTCTTTATTATTTTCTTTTGCCAAAATGAACAAAAGAAATAAATAAATGAATAAGTAAATAAAAAAAACCCTAACCACTCATATAACCATGGTTTAATCTTTACACAAACTCAAGTAAGCATGTATCATCAAACATGATACAATCAAGTGCGCACAAAAGTATATCACATATACAACTTGCGAACTTCAAGTGAGAAAATCCATATAAAGTGAACCAATACTAGTTAATGCAAAGTAATATATCAAATATATAATTATACATTAAATCATTAAATAAACACTTGATTTAATGATCCGGTCATATCGCATATAACCGACTAGTATCCAATGTATCGGCTTATCGAATCAATCCTTGATTCGATAACTAGGTTATATCGTATATAACCAGTCGATACATTCATCGCGAGAATGGAATACGGTATCACATACACGCATTATTCTCGGTCCCGCACATATCTCATATGCGCTCCTATTTCGTTTCGCTTGAGCCAGGAAACCTCTGTGTAGGACTCTAAAGACTCGTCAATACGCCGGCAGCAGGTGATGATCATATCAAACACCCACAAGCCGCAAGCGGTCTGCTAAACGTAACGGCCACCCGGGTATTGAGCGATCAGAAGATCGACGAGCAAGCCCGCTCACACTCCTGTGAATCCAACCAGTAACACTTACCGTACAGTCCGGTCTTGTCGTCTGATATGTCGCATATCTTGCCTAGGGGTGGTAAACGTCAGACCCCAATAGCTCGATAAGTCGTGTCGATATGAGGTCTATAACAGTTCGAGAAACTACTGGTAACATTTACCAGTATATCTCAGCAACCCTGGCCAGGGATTTCTGGTTATAGCCAATCGAACACTGCGCAACATCAACTCCCTATACCGGGAGAGACGAATCCCCTCCTATCGCTCATTGCCTCCATGTGATTCGGGACTGTACCCAAAAGCCACCGTTTTGCACGCCCTCTTGGACGTGGTAAGGTGGAAATCAAAGCATAGTGGGAACCACACAAGACTCTATGACGATCTCGGGTCAACAGACTACTCTGTACCAGTGTCATCAGAGAACTGCCATCTGACGTAAGGTATAATACCATCTGGGAGTTCTCGGCGAGTCCGTCCAGTGTACCCAGTCTCTACTGAGCACCCGTACATCATCTCTGATGTCAAACACCAATGGATATGGGATCATCCATCGCCCATCTGTATGGGTCGAGAAGGTATACGCTAGTCTACTCTGGTATATCGATGCCCCGTCTCGATACACCCACGACTAGAGACTTTGAAGGATGTACTTATGGACTACCATGTCCCCACTAGTATGATCTACATCATAGTCCAGGTAGTCAAGTACACATCCTAAGGGCTTTACCAACATGTAACAGAGAGACAATCAGTGTACACGTTAAGGTAAAGAGCAACCAGATAGCATACTATCATGTCGAGCAAGAAAGTCCTCCCTGTATATGTCCAAGCATCCACTACACTATACATCCTATGTATAGTAATGGCCTCGAGGGCATACATATAACAAACAATCTCCCACTTGCACTAGGGCCATCTGATAGCAGTGGTTGAAGTATCTCTTACTCAACCATCCCATAAAAGTCTCTCTCTGGGAAAAGGCCTTTGTGAGTGGATACGCCGTGCTGTCCTCTGAGTCTGCTCTCCTAACCTTGATCTCCTTGGAGATCAACCATCTCCATGATCAGGTGATACTGCCTTAGAATATATCTGGATCATTGATGGGACGGACGTTCCTTGGCATATGCAACAACTCCATTGTCACACAATGGGAGGAACTAAGTTCATCTCATGAACAAATATACATCCAGACTGGCTCTTTGGTAGCATCTTAAGTAGCGATGTATCCAGCCTTTATCGTCTAGTATGCCACGGTATCTAGCTTGGAACTCTTCCAACATACCGTCCCTTTACTGAGGGTAAAGACAATGCCTGCGACTGACATTCAGTCGTCATTATCACCCTGGAACCCTTCCAGTGATTCTCCCCAGGATCGATTGATACCGTCTCACTAAAACTAGTGAGAATCCTAACATCCATTTAGATCTATCTCATAGATCCAAAATCCAGGATTTAGGAGGTATCACTTTGATCCTATATGGAGAATCATTGTGATAAGCGGAGATTGACCGAGCATAGCATAGGAAACTCCTTCCATATCAAGAGTATGTCATCCACGTACCCTACGAGGATCACTACCATACTCCCTACTACCCTTTTGTTTATACAAGGTTCATCTACCATTTTTGATGATGTCAAACTGTTTGACTAACACATCAAAACAGATGTTCCAACTCCGCGATATCTGCTTTATCCTATAAAGCATCTTGTACACGTTTCCGCTGCTCCCACTGTCTACGAAGCCCTCTGGCTGTGTACTTATAGACGCACTCTTCTAAAACATCATTTAGAAAAGCAGTCATGGAACCCAACCGCCAGATATCGTAGTCATGGTATGCAGCCGTGGCAAGTAGGATCTGGATGGACTTAAGCATAGCTACTTGAAAAGGTTTCATCATTATCCACGCCTGGTCGATGACGAAAAGCTTTAACAAGTGTAGCTTTGAAAGTCTTAACTTTTCCATCTACACCAAGTAATCTTCTAAAGATATACTTGCTCCTGATGGGGATTTAACCCTTCAGATATAGCAACCAAAGTCCATACTTTGTTGGTGTATAAGGATTCCATCTCAGATCGCTAAGCATCCAGCCATTCTTACAGAGTCCCACTCCTGATGGCCGGCTCGAAACTAGTTGGGTCATCATCTCATGATGCAATCCTCGCTCCCACTGTCATAGAGAAACCGAAGTATCTCTCAGGTGGGTAAGGAACCCTACTAGATCGGCGGAGAGGCTGAGGTTCGTTGGAATCTACTGAATCCTTTGGTTCTAACAAATCATCTGCTGTTGTTTGTATAGTTGGAACATTTCCAGTTCTACATAACAGTCCTTGCCTCGAGCTTGTCCGGATTTTGCTTTTAGACATAGGCCGGACAACCCCAAATCTTAACTATCTTAAGATATGGGCTCTTCCCTTTCCATATCAGATATGAAATGGTAGGCAACTGATTTGATTGGAACCCTATTCAATAGGTATGCAGCTTCTCAAGCGCATAACTCCCAAAAAGGAAATAGGTAACTCAGTAGTACTCATCATAGAGCACACCATATCACATAGGGTGCTATTGCTCCGCCCCGATATACCATCGTGCTATGGTGTATACGGAGGAGTAATGCTGAGAGAGAATCTCATTCTCCTTTAGAAAAGTCCAGGAATTCCATGCACAAGTATTCTCCTCCCTGATCTCATCATAGGACATAATACTTATACCCGTATTTTGGTTCTCTACTTCTAACCCATATTCTGTGAATATCTCAAAAGGTTCGGACTTGTGTTTCAACAGGAACATATGTCTGAATCTTGAGAGATTATCAGAAAATGTAACGAAGTACAAAGAACCAGTCCTGGCATATGTAGACAGGGGACCTTACATACATCAACATGTATCATCCCAAGAGTTCACTAACTCTTTCTCTGTTTCCAATAAACAGAGCTGGTGTCATTATATCTTTGTGACATGACTGGCAAGTTTCACAAGATGTAGATTCAAACTGATTTAAATATGCATCTTCATGTAACTTCAGCTAGTCGGGTCGCATTGATATGACCTAGTCTACAATGCCTCAAGAAGGATTCGTTCATGTCTGAACTCTTTCTCTTGTGTGTGTTCTGTATACTAAGAACTGTAGTTTGATTTAGAACATCAATACTTTTAGATAACGTGCCTGAACCGATCAACTTTTGATATAGGAAATGTTCAAAACATTATCCAACAATACAAAATTTTATCGTTTCTTTACTAATAAAGAGACTGATATGATTTTGTATATCAGGTTCGGTATCTAACAACATTCGTTCGGAATCATTGTATTGGTAATACAGGGTGACAGTGACCAACAGACTTGGCAGCAACACTTGCCCCGTTTTCTGCCTCATGAAACTTATCACCCGTTCTCAGTTTTTCTACCTTTTTGCAGCCCTATGTAACAGATTACATATCTGGGTTCCTGATCCGGTATCATATACCTAGGATGCGGAGGATACTGAGAAACAGTTCTTTGTAATGAACACACCCGAAGATGATGCATCAGCATGCACTCTCTTCGTTTGGGCGGCACAGGAATTCTGGTATTCCCCAATTTCCTGCTCTGTCTTATAACAATTATAAGTTGGAGCGGGACCAACGTTCCCCAGCTCAGTATAACAAGCGGGTTCGGTCAATAATCCGTATTATTATCTTGATTAAGGCGTGATATGGTCTCTACCTGGAGAGAGAGAGAAGAAAACACTAAGCGTGCGCTCTTGCAAGAATAGATTGGTTATTATTTTATCTAATCAGGATGGCTCCCACTGCTTTTTATCAAATCTTCCTTCAAACCCTAAAAGTAAAGACTAGCCGGGATTAATTACACACTACAAGTTCGCCAATCTTTCAGCCAGGCCAGTGTCGGTACTTTGAGGGAGGTCCCCCATGCTTTCGCACGGACCTAATTAATGTAAACCTCGTTTTCCCAGAGGCGTAACCTCGTTAACACCTTTCTAGACACCTACTTGATCGGCTAATTATAATATGTAAAACTCTCCCAGGAGTAACAATTACTCGCAGCGGGTATCGGGATCCAACTATCTCATAGAAGGTATGCAATCTCATTGCAAATTTCAACACTTGAAATTCCCGATAATATTTTGCCCCTAGCGTCCTATGACCTTGACGCAGGCCAACAAACCACAGTGCGCTAGTCAAGTTCAACCCGTCATTTCCTGATTGAATTAAACCCACCCGCACGACCCTTGACGCAGGCCAACAAAGTCGCACGACTACCCTAATCCAATCTGCATCATATGCATAAGCAGATAAATACTAGTTAGCTACCGCACACTACGCCTTGTCGCAGGCCAACAAACGTAGCACGAATACTAACTACCACTTATCTGAAATGACGGAGGGCTATGACAGGTTTTTCTGAAAACCTATTGCGTAATGAACTTGATATCGTTCTAGAATCAAATGATTTTAAAATGGAGTGTTTTTGAGGCTTTTCTAGTTTTGCTAAAGGAGTCACTCCCGGTGAAGGGATCGTCGGTCCTTTCCTCGTCGAATGAGGTGCAGGATATATCACATATATCACTGTGCAAAGCAAAAACTCTTAAAAACAATCAAAAGACAAACCGAGTGTGTAGCATCTGCCAGTTATTGCTAAAGGAGTCACTCCCGGTGAAGGGATCTCGGTCCTTTCCTCATCGAATAAGGTGCAGGATATATCACATATACCTCTGTGCAAAGCAAGAACTGTAGCTACCCTTTTTTTTTATTTTTAAATTCGATTCTACAACATCTTTAGCTTTCTTTTATTTCATTAATCATATTAATGAAGTCCCATCATTTAAGTTACCTAAACATCACAGATAAATACGACGTACACTTATGCCATCCGCATTCGCCTCGATGTCCCCTCATGCACCGTTAGGTTAGGTAACTAACGGCAGAGCGGGGCAGGGCTGGTGCGGGTGTAAAACATACGTAACGTCCATATAATATATCATATATACTATATACTGTATCTATCACAGAACATATCACATGATCACATCACAGATATCGCAGCAGAAGAATCATATGAAATATTGGATATACTAGGACGTCCGTGTTTTCAATACGAGCCAGTATAAAACACGGATTCCACGGTCGTGATGAATAGCCAAACCCACACCCCTAGACCCCTACGAGAGCGGCAAGCAACCCTACCAATTCTACAGTTAGGAGACCCGGACTCGACTCCTCGAGTTGGTCTCCCACTGGACTCCAGAACCCGGTTACTTGTGCCCTCCTCCTTGGGTCTATCCTAGTGCGGAAAAGTAAATAATATACAAAAGGTGACATCTTCCGCAACCTGGAAGTGCCCCAATAAAAGAATATTACATACAAGTTTTTACATGAATGAAAATGAAAAACACTCATCTCACATAAAAACCCCCGGCTATTCAAACACGACGATCCAATATAACATATCCAGCAACACATAACATCACATGTCATCAACGTAAGTAAATATGCGCATCCCAATTGTCGTTAGCATATAGCAACGAAACCGGCGATATCACATATTACACTTACGGTCACAGAAAAGAAAGTGTAAAACTACAACAGTTGGAATCCGCAACCACCTCAGACATCGCAAGCCTGACCAAATGAATTACTTAGACATCGCATGCCTAACAATTATAAACCCCGCATTTTAGTCTCAAAATCGAAAACTCTTTTCAATATCAAGTCGGGCAATTCAACAAGATTCCCGACATTTTGATCGAATGCTCGTCGCAAACTTCAGTAGATGGACGCACCCCCGATACCGTCGACGAAGTGCACCAAGGCGGAACACCGCTACCGCGAGCACCCGAACGGATGCTTTCGGCGACGGGGTTCTCCTACAGTCACTTGGTCGGGGCTATGGGGCGAGGCTGTCTATTAAGTTTACCCGGCGAGTATCCGCGTACGCTACGTGATTGTGACGGACTTTTGATCACATCAAAATTCCGTGGCAACCGATCAAGTGAGTCTAAAGTGCTATGTTTATAACATTCATTCAGTTATCTCATAACTGCTTGTGAATTCCAATTATTGTATCCCATTCCAGATAAATAGAAAATGTTAAACTTTCCGATCGAACATTCGAACACCCAAGTTTTCCCGAAACAGATCAACACATGAAATAAATCTAAAAACATTCAGTTCATGCCTCAGTACCAACGGTCCAGCCGTAGAAGGGTCAAGCCAACGCCTCACATGTGGCACGCCGTACTGCCCCAAACCCTAAGGTTCAAAGGGCAGTTCGAGACGGTCAAATAATCGAGTTAAGGTTTGTTATCTTCTAGAGGGACCATCGCGTTACTTGCACTACTTAGAACGTCTTTAAACCACGGAAAAATCCAACACTTGGAAATTTTCCGGCAGGGGAAAAGTTGGGTATTTATATCCGGTCGAACTTTTTAACATATTCTAAAATATCCGGAAAGCCACATAGACAAAGTCTGACAATCCGATCGAAACACCGAGTCCCCAATACAACCCAGAAAACTCAACTCTTGAGTTCAGAAAAAAAAATATCCCAGGAAAACCAGCACTGCAAAATAGGAATTACTGTGCAAAATTCAATGGGAGATAAGACAAAATGGCCGCGGAACAGCCGCATTAGCATGCTAATGCTGCGGTTCCGCCGCACTTTACAAAGATCATTAGGTAATTTTTGCATCGTAATTCTTAGAATTTCCAGCTGAATTTTTTGCATATTTTTAATCTGGAAAAAACGCAATTTTTGGAAAAAGTCCAGAGAGCAAATTAGGGTTTGGGTTTCGGTTCGATCGGACTTCCAATTCCGTCTACGCATCGCCTAAGGCTCTAGCTAGGCTCTGATACCACTGTAGGGTTCCTAGGCACTCTCAAGAGGTCTCACAAGGCATCAACCATGCCCGTTTCAAAAATTACATGTGCCGAGAAACCCTAATACGGATCGTTAACTAGAAATTTAGGCGAATCTACGAGCTAGTTAACAACTTAACTAAAGTGTAAACGGAAATACAACCTTTGTAGATCCGGTGCTCCACCTCCATAGCTCCGTGATGATGCCTCCTCGCTGTCCAAATCGAATCCCGGGCTCTAGCGTCGGCTTCATCGGAGAATGGACGGGCTAGGTCATCGACTACGTGCCGAAGATGATCTACGTCGAGGCATCACAAGATCAAGCTCCACCTTCACCAAGCCATGAAAACTTGTGAAGGAAACACCCTATACTACTTGGCAAGAGGTAGAGGATGAAGAAATAGGAGGTGGGTTCACTTTAGATTTGGATTTCTCGCTCATTTGCTCAAGTGGCCATTGATGGAGCAAGCTTCTTCATGTTGAAGATGAAGAAGAAGAAGAAGAAAATGTTATGATAAGTATATTTAAAATAGAAAATATATTGAATAATTATCATAATCCAACCATGGTTTAGTATAGAGATTTAACTAAGGTTAGATGGAGTGGTTAGGGTTAAGCATGAGACAAAATGGTCACTTAGTCAAAGCTTCATGAAGCTTCATGATGCAAACAAAGAAAGCCACCATTTTCTCTCTTTATTATTTTCTTTTGCCAAAATGAACAAAAGAAATAAATAAATGAATAAGTAAATAAACAAAACCCTAACCACTCTTATAACCATGGTTTAATCTTTACACAAACTCAAGTAAGCATGTATCATCAAACATGATACAATCAAGTGCGCACAAAAGTATATCACATATACAACTTGCGAACTTCAAGTGAGAAAATCCATATAAAGTGAACCAATACTAGTTAATGCAAAGTAATATATCAAATATATAATTATACATTAAATCATTAAATCAACACTTGATTTAACGATCCGGTCATATCGCATATAACCGACTAGTATCCAATGTATCGGCTTATCGAATCAATCCTTGATTCGATAACTAGGTTATATCGTATATAACCAGTCGATACATTCATCGCGAGAATGGAATACGGTATCACATACACGCATTATTCTCGGTCCCGCACATATCTCATATGCGCTCCTATTTCGTTTCGCTTGAGCCAGGAAACCTCTGTGTAGGACTCTAAAGACTCGTCAATACGCCGGCAGCAGGTGATGATCATATCAAACACCCACAAGCCACAAGCGGTCTGCTAAACGTAACGGCCACCCGGGTATTGAGCGATCAGAAGATCGACGAGCAAGCCCGCTCACACTCCTGTGAATCCAACCAGTAACACTTACCGTACAGTCCGGTCTTGTCGTCTGATATGTCGCATATCTTGCCTAGGGGTGGTAAACGTCAGACCCCAATAGCTCGATAAGTCGTGTCGATATGAGGTCTATAACAGTTCGAGAAACTACTGGAAACATTTACCAGTATATCTCAGCAACCCTGGCCAGGGATTTCTGGTTATAGCCAATCGAACACTGCGCAACATCAACTCCCTATACCGGGAGAGTCGAATCCCCTCCTATCGCTCATTGCCTCCATGTGATTCGGGACTGTACCCAAAAGCCACCGTTTTGCACGCCCTCTTGGACGTGGTAAGGTGGAAATCAAAGCACAGTAGGAACCACACAAGACTCTATGACGATCTCGGGTCAACAGACTACTCTGTACCAGTGTCACCAGAGAACTTCCATCTGACGTAAGGTATAATACCATCTGGGAGTTCTCGGCGAGTCCGTCCAGTGTACCCAGTCTCTACTGAGCACCCGTACATCATCTCTGATGTCAAACACCAATGGATATGGGATCATCCATCGCCCATCTGTATGGGTCGAGAAGGTATATGCTAGTCTACTCTGGTATATCGATGCCCCGTCTCGATACACCCACGACTAGGGACTTTGAAGGATGTACTTATGGACTACCATGTCCCCACTAGTATGATCTACATCATAGTCCAGGTAGTCAAGTACACATCCTAAGGGCTTTACCAACATGTAACAGAGAGACAATCAGTGTACACGTTAAGGTAAAGAGCAACCAGATAGCATACTATCATGTCGAGCAAGAAAGTCCTCCCTGTATATGTCCAAGCATCCACTACAATATACATCCTATGTATAGTAATGGCCTCGAGGGCATACATATAACTAACAGGACTAGTTTAGTGTTGCGTAACCCTAGGTAGTGGGTGCACTACACATACATGTACACACACTCATACTTGCATACATCCTTATTTCATATGTGGTCATAGGATCCTATACAGATATGTGTTCACATGGGTATGGGACTATGTGTTCACATACGGATTTGAGGATGATACATGGGATTGAGATGAGTCGATGATATTTGATACGAGATTATGATATCGGTGATATGATAAAAATTTGTATTTAAGATACGTCCTGATGCTTTAGCGGATTTTGGGATAATGATGCCATAGGAATAGTGACATAAATATGTAAATGATCGACATGTGATTATGATATGTGATAGGATCTTATATGATATGATGTGACAAGATATTTATGATCGGCCTCCTTGGGCGATGTACACTCCTTGTGATGGTATGTGATGATGATATCGATTTATACGAGACTGTCGATCAGTAGTTAGATCACGACTATAGTAATGATGTTAGCATTGTACTAGACATAGGTCAGTACCCAGATGATGGTATTTGATATAGAGAATACCAGATGAATGATATGACGAATGCGATATTGACCCGTACCCAGATTTCGGGATGCCGTACGACGGATTTACGTACGAGCTATAATTTGATGTTTAATCCGCACTCTAGATTTGGGATATCTGATCATAGATATTATATCGGATGTGATATGATTGAGGCGGGATCACCGACTATATATATATATATATATATATATGTATCGACTCAGAGGTTAGGCGGTTTCCCTTACCTACTGTTAGCTTTGGCTCAGTCTTATAGTGGTGTAGCTATATGACTCTTATGACATCAGATTCAGTCTAGCTACCATTGTGTTTCGTATTCAGCTCCCGCATATTATTATTGTTACACTGCATCGCATACTTATTGTGATTCGTATTCCATTTTGATATCATGCTGTTAAGACACTAGCACCATTACCGATGATGCGTATGTACCACGTACACTTATTGTCGGAGCACACACATCTTCATCGGTAATTGCCATGTCACGTACACTTAGAGAATATTATTACTTGATTTAGCTTGTTAGCTAGCAGTGACATGACATCTGTATACTTGCTTTATATGCCAGCTTGACATTTTAGTTATTACTTGTCATTCCATGCATACTGTTATCCATTATATGCCGCATTCATGGATGCTCATGCTTATATTCATGATTTTACATGCTATTAATGATTTGGATTCGGTTTCCATGAAATTTTCTGGATTTGGAGGAAAACCGCAAAACGTATATGAACTGCTTTCACTCTTTTTAAATAAAAATGCGGTTTTCCCATGATGTTTGAGTCGTCCACCATGAGTTTTGCTGATGGATTTCGAGACCCGATTCGAGGAGGCGGATGAACCGTTTCGGGTACATGGTGGGCCCGGTGCGGTATCCCGGGGCAAGAAGATCGCAGGAGATGGCGTTGAGCCTGGCAGGGGAGCACTACCGACCGGTGATATTACTCGACGCGTCGGATATCCGGAGGATACCGTCGTGGTCATGAGATGGATGGTAGGGGCCGATCTGGACTGACGGCGCCCTGGATTTTATGACTGAGACATTGAGATTTGAGATATTGAGGTATAGAGATTGTGATACAGAGATATCGAGACACTGAGACTTATGTTTTGTGCCGATGCTAGGCACTGTTTATGCTAATTTCATTTATGATACCTCATTTTAAAAATACAGAAATCTCACAAATTATGAAAGCAGTTTTCTTCAGTATATGCATTCTGTTTCATGCATTCATATATCGTCTATATGATACATTGTTACCTGATGCACTGACATGGACACATGGGATTACACTTGGGTTAGATATTTACCCAAGCCATGGTTATAGATTGCTGGTTATATATTTGAGGATTATATATAATGATCGTATTACCTAGAATTGCGTCATACATGTGATTTTCTGTTCGTAGATCTTTTTCTACTCACGAGTTGGCAACTCACCCCCGTTGTGCCCCAGTTTCTTGCAGGTGTTGCCGTTCAGATTTCATTACGGCTTTGTTGGCACTATTTCCATTTCCGGGTGACTTGCTAGTAGGTAGGTTTATTGGTATCGTACCCATCCTTATACATTGTATATTATATTTCAGTTGTATCTAGAAGTTCCATCAACCAAACATGTATTTATTTGTGATAGAGTCCGGTGATGTTTATTCTTTCGACCGTAGAGTCGCGCGTTATATTTCTATGGATTTCATGCTGGTTGGAGTTCCCTTTTTTGTTGTGATCCTCGCCTTTAGGCGATGTATATTATGTTGCTTACAGGTTGATTCACATATGGTTTTTCCTACACTCTACTACTTCTCTTGGTTTGGATTTCTGGGTTTCGGCTTACTTTGAATACGTACGCCTTGAGACGTTCGTAGTCTAAGGGCCGGTCATGTTCCGTAATTTCGGGTCGTGACATATATCCATTAGTGTTTGACATCAGAGATGATATACGGGTGCTCAGTAGAGACTGGGTACACTGGACGGACTCGCCGAGAACTCCCAGATGGTATTATACCTTACGTCAGATGGCAGTTCTCTGGTGACACTGGTATAGGTTAGTCTGTAGACCCGAGAGCGTCATAGAGTCTTGTGTGATTCCCACTCTGCATTGATTTCCACCTTACCACGTCGAAGAGGGCATGCAAAACGGTGGCTTTTGGGTATAGTCCCGAATCACATGGAGGCAATGAGCGATAGGGGGGATTCGTCTCTCCCTGTTGTAGCGTTTTGAAAATCGTTTCGCTGAAATTTCAGAAAATCGTTAAAATAAGGGGGGTTTTTGTAAAAAGTCAAAATATAAATATTTTATTATAAAAATTAAATATACATATTCTAGCTATATAATTGCTAGTATTTGGTGTTTATTGAGCCACTGGTGAAATTTTAAATTTTCTGAAAAAAAAATTATTTTATTATTATTTTAAGCCGTCACTAATACATTTAATTAGGGAAAATTACAAATTGGAATGAGTTGAAACAAATTTTGTGCATCATAAAACATTAAATAAAATTTTATCATGTGGTTTTTGAAACGAAATCGCTTGCCAAAACGGTTTAGAAAATATTGAAGAAAAAGGCTTATTTTGTGAAAATAAAAGGGATTTGGTGCATATTGAATTAGAGTTTGGTGTTCATTGCTTCACACACACACACCACCTCCACCTCCCCCTTTTCTGGCCGAAAATGGGCTTCCCCAATCCCCAAAGTTGTCCCCACTTAAAGAAAAAGTCAAAGAAAAGAAAATGGAATTAATAAAATGGGGCATGAATTTGTTGACTTGGAAATTGTATCATTCTTTCAACCCACATTCTCTCTCCCCTCTCCCCATCCCCTAGCCGAGCCCCCCCTCTCCCCAAATCAGCAGCAGCCCTCCCCTTGTTCTCCCCTCTTTCACCACAAAAAAATTCCACAAAATGCCCAAAAATCAACACAAAAATCCCACAAAATCAAAATCCAATCTCTACCCATTTCTTCTTGACCTATTCTAGTGTGGATCATGGATCAACAGAGCAATTTGGAGACCAAGATTTTGGTGCTAGGTCTCTAATTTTGTGAGGTATAATCTTAGCATTTTGCATGAGTTATTGTTTGATTACTTCAATCTAGCTATTATGTGTTTAATTAGGAGTTAATTGTGGTTTTGATATTAAAGATTTAACTTTCAAGAAAGGGTTTTGAATGCAACTTAGGGTTTTATGATGTGAGATTATGGTTGTGTGATATTTTTGACATATTAATGTTATGCTAAAACTAACCTAGTTGCTAGTTTACTAATTGATGCTTGAAATTGTTAAAATTGGAATTTTATGCAAACTAGGTTTTGGAAATTTATTGCAAATCTTAGACTAAAAATCTAATTAGGTTTTTCATGACTTCATTAACATTATTAAGTGTAGTTTAATGCTTTAGATCATGAAAATCTAAGCTAGATTGTAGTTTGTGCATTTTTGCTATGAAATTGTTAAAATTTAGGTATTTTGTAAACTAGAATTTTAGGGTTTTTGGAATTTAATGAGATTAAATTATGGGAATTGTTTTTATGACTTATTTAAGATATTTAGTGAATATTGTGGCCGCTAGATTCATTTATACATCGAGTTTTGTACTAAAACGGTGATTTGCGCTTGCTAGATTTTCGGGAAAATGACTTTTAAGGTGAAATTGGGGTTTTTGTGAATTTTAAGCTATTTTATATTATAATTAGTGCTTGTAATTGTACAAATGAGTGTGTTGGGAGCTTTCTCGATGGTTTGGCATTTGTACGCCGACGTCGAGGGTTTTTGGGTCGATTTGTGAAGGCAACCATAGGTTTTGACCTATGTGGGATTCGTGTGTCATTTTGTTCATGGGTCGGATTTTTACACGATACGATGCGTTGTGATATGTAGGTACCCCCATGTGGACTTCGAGAGGACAAGCAAGCACGTGGCGACGTCGGCACCGGCTAGCGAGGACCAGGTGAGTAGATTTATATCTACGGGGAGAAGTCGGGTGGATGGCGTATACCACCCCCGCAGTCCGTAGTGTAGCTCATATATATATGTTTATACAGGTGTCTTATGATACGAGAATGTCCATTCATGTTATGTTTATGTGTTCATGGAGTACCTTTGGGTTAGTTGCGAAACCCTAGAGTAGTTGTTATACCCACATACGCACACACAAACTTGCATACTTTACTTTCTTGTGCGTAGATTGGGATGTGTATATATGTATATATGCGTGGGTATGGGACTATGCATATGTACATTCATATACACATGCATGGATAATGAGTATGTACTTGGGATTTACGATGAGTCGATGAGATTTGATTTGAGGCCGTGAGATCGGTGATATAGCAGGGTTCGTATTTGAGATACGACATGACGTTGTAACGGGTCTTGACGTAGTGTTTCACACACGTGCATGCATACTTAGGCGGTATCAGTATTGTACTAGACGTAGATCAGTACCCCGATCATGATACTTAATAAAGAGGATACCAGGTGAATAGTATGATGGATGTGATATTGACCCGTACCCAGATTTGGGATGCCGTACGCCGGATTTACGTACGAGCTATATTGATGATTGATCCGCACTCTTGACTTGGGATGTCTGATTGTAGATATAATGTCGGATATGATATTATTGAGGCGGGATCGCCGACTAATATATATATACAGGTATGTATATGGATCGACTCAGATGTTAGGCGGTTTCCTTACCTGTAGTCCAGCTTGTTAGCTTAGCCCTTTAGTTTAGTTTAGTTGTTTGATTAGATTCGATTCTTACCTATTTCAAAAACTAACGAATCGTGGGTATTTTAAAAGACAGCCCAAGGGATCCTACGGATATTTCAAAAGACGTATCTTTTCATAAAAAACACCATAGCCCCTATTTTCAAAACCCCATGATTCGTGTTATTTCAAAAGGCACCATTTGTAGGACTCATATTAGATTAATGCAGGTTAGTTACAGTTGCGTCTTGTATTCAGCTCCCGCTTATTATTGTAGTTCGCTTCGCATCGCATACTTATGTTATAATTTCTTATTGCAATGTTGATATCATATTGTTAGGACACCAGCACCATTACCGATGATGCGTTTGTACCACGTACACTTACTTGCCGGCTCACACACATCTTCATCGGTAATTGCCATGTCACGTACACCTTAGAAAATATTATTGCTTGACTTAGCTTGTTAGTTAGTACTTTGACATGATATTAGTGTACCTGCCTTATATGCCAGCTTAACATTGTAGTTATTACTTGCCACTTCATGCATACTGTTATTCATTGTTATGCCTATATTCATGATTTTACATGCTATTGATGATTTGGATTCGGATTTCCATGAGATTTTCTGGATTTGGGGGGAAAACCGCAAAACTTATATAAACTGATTTCTCTTTTTTTCAATAAAAAGTGCGGTTTTTCCCATGATGTATAAGTCGTCCACCATGAGTTTGCTGATGGATTTCGAGACCCGATTCGAGGAGACGGATGAACCGTTTCGGGTACATGGTGGACCCGGTAAGGTACCCCGGGGCAAGAAGCGCGTGATGATGACGATGTGAGCCTGGCAGGGGAGCACTACCTACCGGTGATTTTACCCGACGCGTCGGATATCCGGAGGATACCGTCGTGGTCTTGAGATGGATGGTAGGGGCCGGTCTGGACTGACGGCGCCCTAGATATTGTGATTGAGACATTGAGATTTCGAGATATTGAGGTACAGAGACTGTGATACAGAGATATCGAGATATTGGGGTTACGTTTTGTGCTGATGCTAGGCACTGTTTTATGCTGATTTCATTTATGATATCTCATTTTGAAAATACAAAGGAAATCTCACTAGATTATGAAAACAGTTTCTTCATTTACATGTATTCTGTTTTCATACATTCATACCTCATTCATATGATATATTGCTACCTGAGGCACTGACACGGGCACATGAGATTACACTCGGGTTAGATATTTACCCTAGCCTTGTTATAGGTTGCATGTTATATATATAATTGAGGATTTATTATGATCATTGACCTAGGTTGCGTTATTTATGAGATTTCTTTCCGTAGATGTTTTTCTATTCACGAGTTAGCAACTCACCCCCGTTGTGCCCCAGTTTCTTGCACGTTTGCCGTACAGGTTTCTTTACGGCTTGCGGGCATAGTTTCTTTCGGGTGATTTGCTAGTAGGTGGGTTTACTTGTATCGTACCCCCATTATATAACTTGTATATTATTACTCTGTTGTATCTAGAAGTTCCATCAACCAAACATGTATTTACTTTGAGATAGAGACCAGTGATGTTATTCTTTCGACCTTAGAGTCGCGCGTTTTTTTTCTTGTGGTTTTGAGTTTTCTTTTGAGTTTTTGATCCTCGCCGTTGGCGTTGTATATTGCTTGTGTGGTTGTGACCGTCGATTGAGGAAGAGCTAGCTCCTGCGTGGGGATGCCTTTTTTTTGATTTCGTATACTATTCATGTTGTATCCCGTTTGGGGGCCAGTATTTACAAAGGAGACTCTGCCGAAATTTTCAGTATATTTTTGATGTGTTTAAAACCCGCATAATTCGGCTTATGCTATTGAAACTACTTGCTTTAAGTTGGTTTTTCCTGCACTCTACTACTTTTCTTGGTTTGGATTTCTGGGTTTTCGGTTTACTTAGATTACGTACGCCTCGAGACGTTCGTAGTTTACGTGCCGGTCATGTTCCGTACTTTCGGGTCGTGACAAAGTTGGTATCAGAGCGTTAGGTTTTACCTTCGGAGCGTAGGATGAGCCTTGGTTGATGGAATAGGTGACTAAAGTCGAGTGACGTACCGTGGGTATGTTCCGCGGGCATACTTACGATACGCTACTCCACTTAAGAAGCCTTAGGTTGTACATTTCTTTGTTCAGTATTATATTCATTCCTGATCTAGCCTCATCAGTACCAGTTTTGGTTTTGCTGCCATGATTACGGGCAGGGAGAGCTACAGCTAGAGTTGTGGTCAGCACGAGCTCGTCACGAACGAGGACTGACCAGGGCGAATTCCGGCGACACACGATTGCGGAGATGTGTCTTTTTACTGTGTTTCCGCGCCACGAGCGTTTGGCGGATCGCCTTTTTTGAGGTTACTCGGATGTGCTGATCGACACTAGAGGATTGAGCCAATGATAGAGGCCAGCCAGATTTTGATGACCGTTGGGTGTTTTTCTTATTCATGATGGTCGAGGGACTGTTCAACGTGCAGACGAGCGAGCCAGCTATTGCTGCGAACAACGAGATATCGCCCCAGATGTTGGAGCTATTGCGGTACGAGTTGTACTAAGAGATGATAGAAGGTCGCTAGTCAGCCGAGGATGAATGACTAGGATATGTGGTTCTTTCGCCTACCCCGATACGAGGTCATCAGGTAGATTGATTCCAGCTAGAGACGACTTCACACGGAGACGTTGAGAGTCGGATGAGATGATCGAATGTCAGAAACCTATTATTCCAAGTTTAAAGTAGTCGAAAAGACATGCAGGCAATTCTATGGTCCCTCTAGAAGAATGAAACCCTAACTCGACTTAATGACCGTGTGGAAAGCCTTTGAACCTTAGGGTTTGCGGCATTTCCACGGCGCCATTAGTGAGGCTTGGGTTTGCCCTTCTACAGCTGGACCACCGATGCTGTGGTATGTACTCGATACTATTAAACTGTGCCCAAGATGTTGAGCCCTTAGGGGATTATGAGGTTTTGACAATCGATTGGATGGTTCGACTTAAATCGGATGCTAGGTGGTGGGATGCATTTCTTGGGAGACTCCCGATACGAGGATAGCCGTTGGAGCTCAGATCATGCAGCCGCGACGAGACGAGTCCGAAGCAGACGACATTAGAGAAAAGTGAAGTAAGATGTTCGTACCAGATCTAGATGAGATGACGTTCCACTCCGCCGACATCAGAGATGCGATGCGCATGCCGAGGCATGGTACTTGGATTTACCTTCCAGAAGGTGTCGCGATGAGTATGCAGTCGTTCCAGAGCAAGATGCAGATATAGGAAAGGACGATGACTTCCGGACAGTTGGCAGAGAAGAGACATGGAAGAGACCGTGAGCAGGATTCCTTCCAGGACACTGCTGCAATGATACTTGCACCTAGGATCAGAGGTGTCACGTACATTCAGAGAGCCAGAGGCCGACGCCAGTGATATGCTGTCTTACGAGTGGTCGCGATGATTGACCGAGAGATGACCAGAGAAGTGCCAGAACGGAATCATCCCCGTTAGCACACCTGACAAGGCCGATGAGCCGATGGACCGAGAGATTGGTAATTCACAGTGAAGACCTTGACCCAGGAGTGGTCATTGTTACGCACACCAGCAGGCCAGAGTTCATGATCATCGACGAGACGTCCCACTAGTGACCGCGACAGTTGGCCCGAGATTCTTAGAGGATGCGCTTGAGCGGTATTATTCCGCCATTATTGATTTCGATGTTTTGGGTGATTTATTTGCATGATTTGATTTTGATGATTGAGGATTTACGATATTTGCACAGTGTTGCACTTGATATCGTTTTCGTGCTTTGGTTTCACATGTTTGTGATTTTACGGTTTTAGATATTTGAGTTGATTTTGTGCGTATGCACGCACACGATTTGGTTCCTGCACTCTGTATAGTTTATATATGCTTGCAGTGTAGTGATACGCCTTTTGTGCACTTAGATGCACTGGACTTCGATTTCGATTGTGATACTCGATATTTGTTTTGTGCAACTTGTGCACCTAATTTGATTTTGCGCATGTTCGGCGCTTGATATTGGATTTAATGATTTCGTGCATGATGGATGCCCCTGGTTTTGGGTTTTCGCGCATGTTGAGCGCATGTCTTGAGATGCGATTTTGGTGCACACCAGATGCACTAAATCGAGATTTTTTTTTCGTGCATGTCAGATGCACCTGATTTGGCTGTCAGGCACACACGTTGCCTATGACAGATGCTTTGTGCACACCCGATGCGCTTAGATCTTATTTCTGTGCACTTATATGGCACGTATATGGATTTTTATTTGTCGTGCGCACCAGACGCACGTAGTATTCATACGCGTATTTTGGGATTGATTTCTTATAGAGCAGTACGTTTTTTTTAATGATAATTGCGATGTGTTTTCGTACTAAACAGGACTAGTCAGAGGACAGTACCTGAATGTATTTTGAATGCATTGATAGCTATTGAAGGGAATTCCAAAAAGCGAGCTATAGTCTCAGTATTTACCTACGTGTCTGATACGACACGAAACGTTTAAAACAAGGAAACCCTTCTAAATTGTTTCCCAAAACGGCGGAACGTACATTTCAAACAAAAGGTATATATGTATACGATTATTTTCTTATGATAGACGTCCGCCACTGTGCAGTGTTATGCGCATTGCACAGCGACTTTAAGAGATTTGGCATGCATTTCCTTCAGATATTTACATACATAGATTTGATATTTACGTGTATAGTTTCGAGTTATATCATATTGGTTTTGTATTGGATTTGACATTTGTGTCGTTACCATGATTCCGATGATTGCGGGATGCTTGACGGAGATTTGATTTTGAGTTATATGCTCATTTTTCATGCGCATGCGCTGCGCTACGATTTGTTTGATGTATTTATGATTTCGGAGCCCCGACAACTTGATGGTTTTGGTTAGATATTTTTTTGTATTTGGGGGGAGTTTGAATTTAAATTCGGGGACCGAATTTCTTTAAGGGGGGAAGATTGTAGCGTTTTGAAAATCGTTTCGGTGAAATTTCGGAAAATCGGTAAAATAAGGGGGTTTTTGTAAAAAGTCAAAATACAAATATTTTATTATAAAAATTAAATATACATATTCTAGCTATATAATTTCTAGTATTTGGTGTTTATTGAGCCACTGGTGAAATTTCAAATTTTCTGAAAAAAAATTATTTTATTATTATTTTAAGCCGTCACTAATACATTTAATTAGGGAAAATTACAAATTGGAATGAGTTGAAACAAATTTTGTGCATCATAAAACATTAAATAAAATTTTATCATATGGTTTTTGAAACGAAATCGTTTGCCAAAACGGTTTAGAAAATATTGAAGAAAAAGGCTTATTTTGTGAAAATAAAAGGGATTTGGTGCATATTGAATTGGTGTTTGGTGTTCATTGCTTCACACACACACACACCACCTCCACCTCCCCCTTTTTCTGGCCGAAAATGGGCTTCCCCAATCCCCAAAGTTGTCCCCACTTAAAGAAAAAGTCAAAGAAAAGAAAATGGAATTAATAAAATAGGACATGACTTTGTTGACTTGGAAATTGTATCATTCTTTCAACCCACATTCTCTCTCCCCTCTCCCCATCCCCTAGCCGAGCCCCCCCTCTCCCCAAATCAGCAGCAGCCCTCCCCTTGTTCTCCCCTCTTTCACCACAAAAAAATTCCACAAAATGCCCAAAAATCAACACAAAAATCCCACAAAATCAAAATCCAATCTCTACCCATTTCTTCTTGACCTATTCTAGTGTGGATCATGGATCAAGAGAGCAATTTGGAGGCCAAGATTTTGGTGCTAGGTCTCTAATTTTGTGAGATATAATCTTAGCATTTTGCATAAGTTATTGTTTGATTACTTCAATCTAGCTATTATGTGTTTAATTAGGAGTTAATTGTGGTTTTGATATTAAAAATTTAACTTTCAAGAATGGGTTTTGAATGCAACTTAGGGTTTTATGATGTGAGATTATGGTTGTGTGATATTTTTGACAAATTAATGTTATGCTAAAACTAACCTAGTTGCTAGTTTACTAATTGATGCTTGAAATTGTTAAAATTGGAATTTTATGCAAACTAGGTTCTGGAAATTTATTGCAAATGTTAGACTAAAAATCTAATTAGGTTTTTCATGACTTCATTAACATTATTAAGTGTAGTTTAATGCTTTAGATCATGAAAATCTAAGCTAGATTGTAGTTTGTGCATTTTTGCTATGAAATTGTTAAAATTTAGGTATTTTGTAAACTAGAATTTTAGGGTTTTTGGAATTTAATGAGATTAAATTATGGGAATTGTTTTTATGACTTATTTAAAATATTTAGTGAATATTGTGGCCGCTAGATTCGTTTATACATCGAGTTTTGTACTAAAACGGTGATTTGTGCTTGCTAGATTTTCGGGAAAATGACTTTTTAAGTGAAATTGGGGTTTTTGTGAATTTTAAGCTATTTTATATTATAATTAGTGCTTGTAATTGTACAAATGAGTGTGTTGGGAGCTTTCTCGATGGTTTGGCGTTTGTACGCCGACGTCGAGGGTTTTTGGGTCGATTTGTGAAGGCAACCATAGGTTTTGACCTATGTGGGATTCGTGTGTCATTTTGGTCATGAGTCGGATTTTAACACGATACGATGCGTTGTGATATGTAGGTACCCCCATGTGGACTTCGAGACGACAAGCAAGCGCGTGGCGACGTCGGCACCGGCTAGCGAGGACCAGGTGAGTAGATTTATATCTACGGGGAGAAGTCGGATGGATGGCGTATAGCACCCCCGCAGTCCATAGTGTAGCTCATATATATATGTTGATATAGGTGTCTTATGATACGAGAATGTTCATTCATGTTATGTTTATGTGTTCATGGAGTACCTTTGGGTTAGTTGCGAAACCCTAGAGTAGTTGTTATACCCACATACGCACACACAGACTTGCATACTTTACTTTCTTACGCGTAGATTGGGATGTGTATATATGTATATATGCGTGGGTATGGGACTATGCATATGTACATTCATATACACATGCATGGAGAATGAGGATGTACTTGGGATTTAAGATGAGTCGATGAGATTTGATTTGAGGCCGTGAGATCGGTGATATAGCAGGGTTCGTATTTGAGATACGACATGACATTGTAACGGGTCTTGACGTAGTGTTTCACACACGTGCATGCATACTTAGGCGGAATCAGTATTGTACTAAACGTAGATCAGTACCCCGATCATGATACTTGATAAAGAGGATACCAGGTGAATAGTATGATGGATGTGATATTGACCCATACCCAGATTTGGGATGCCGTACGCCGGATTTACGTACGAGCTATATTGATGATTGATCCGGACTCTTGACTTGGGATGTCTGATTGTAGATATAATATCGGATATGATATTATTGAGGCGGGATCACCGACTAATATATATATACAGGTATGTATATGGATCGACTCAGATGTTAGGCGGTTTCCTTACCTGTAGTCCAGCTTGTTAGCTTAGCCCTTTAGTTTAGTTTAGTTGTTTGATTAGATTCGATTCTTACCTATTTCAAAAACTAACGAATCGTGGGTATTTTAAAAGACAGCCCAAGGGATCCTACGGATATTTCAAAAGACGTATCTTTTCATAAAAAACACCATAGCCCCTATTTTCAAAACCCCATGATTCGTGTTATTTCAAAAGGCACCATTTGTAGGACTCATATTAGATTAATGCAGGTTAGTTACAGTTGCGTCTTGTATTCAGCTCCCGCTTATTATTGTGGTTCGCTTCGCATCGCATACTTATGTTATAATTTCTTATTGCAATGTTGATATCATATTGTTAGGACACCAGCACCATTACCGATGATGCGTATGTACCACGTACACTTACTTGCCGGCTCACACACATCTTCATCGGTAATTGCCATGTCACGTACACCTTAGAAAAGATTATTGCTTGACTTAGCTTGTTAGTTAGTACTTTGACATGATATTAGTGTACCTGCCTTATATGCCAGCTTAACATTGTAGTTATTACTTGCCACTTCATGCATACTGTTAATCATTGTTATGCCTATATTCATGGTTTTACATGCTATTGATGATTTGGATTCGGATTTCCATGAGATTTTCTGGATTTAGGGGGAAAACCGCAAAACTTATATAAACTGATTTCTCTTTTTTTAAATAAAAAGTGCGGTTTTTCCCATGATGTATAAGTCGTCCACCATGAGTTTGCTGATGGATTTCGAGACCCGATTCGAGGAGACGGATGAACCGTTTCGGGTACATGGTGGACCCGGTAAGGTACCCCGGGGCAAGAAGCGCGTGATGATGACGATGTGAGCCTGGCAGGGGAGCACTACCTACCGGTGATTTTACCCGACGCGTCGGATATCGGAGGATACCGTCGTTGTCTTGAGATGGATGGTAGGGGCCGGTCTGGACTGACGACGCCCTAGATATTGTGATTGAGACATTGAGATTTCGAGATATTGAGGTACAGAGACTGTGATACAGAGATATCGAGATATTGGGGTTACGTTTTGTGCTGATGCTAGGCACTGTTTTATGCTGATTTCATTTATGATATCTCATTTTGAAAATACAAAGGAAATCTCACTAGATTATGAAAACAGTTTCTTCATTTACATGTATTCTGTTTTCATACATTCATACCTCATTCATATGATATATTGCTACCTGAGGCACTGACACGGGCACATGAGATTACACTCGGGTTAGATATTTACCCTAGCCTTGTTATAGGTTGCATGTTATATATATAATTGAGGATTTATTATGATCATTGACCTAGGTTGCGTTATTTATGCGATTTCTTTCCGTAGATGTTTTTCTATTCACGAGTTGGCAACTCACCCCCGTTGTGCCCCAGTTTCTTGCAGGTTTGCCGTACAGGTTTCTTTACGGCTTGCGGGCATAGTTTCTTTCGGGTGATTTGCTAGTAGGTGGGTTTACTTGTATCGTACCCCCCATTATATAACTTGTATATTATTACTCTGTTGTATCTAGAAGTTCCATCAACCAAACATGTATTTACTTTGAGATAGAGACCAGTGATGTTATTCTTTCGACCTTAGAGTCGCGCGTTTTTTCTTGAGGTTTTGAGTTTCCTTTTGAGTTTTTGATCCTCGCCGTAGGCGTTGTATATTGCTTGTGTGGTTGTGACCGTCGATTGAGGAAGAGCTAGCTCCTGCGTGGGGATGCCTTTTTTTTGATTTCGTATACTATTCATGTTGTATCCCGTTTGGGGGCCAGTATTTATAAAGGAGGCTCTGCCGAAATTTTCAGTAAATTTTTGATGTTTTTAAAAACCCGCAAAATTCGGCTTATGCTATTGAAACTACTTGCTTTAAGTTGGTTTTTCCTGCACTCTACTACTTTTCTTGGTTTGGATTTCTGGGTTTTCGGTTTACTTAGATTACGTACGCCTCGAGACGTTGTAGTTTACGTGTCGGTCATGTTCCGTACTTTCGGGTCGTGACACCTGTATAGGGAGTTGATGTTGCGCTGTGTTCAATTGGCTATAACCGGAAATCCCTGGCCAGGCTTGCTGAGATTTACTGATAAGTGTTACCAGTAGTTTCTCAAATTGTTATAGACCTCATATTGACACGACTTATCGAGCTACTGGGGTCTGACGTTTACCACCCCTAGGCGAGATATGCGACATATCAGACAACGAGACCGGACTGTACGGTAAATGTTACTGGTCGGATTCACTGGAGTGTGAGCGGGCTTGCTCGTTGATCTTCTAATCGCTCAATACCCGGGAGGCCGTTATGTTTAGCAGACCGCTTGCGGCTTATAGGTGTTTGATATGATCATCACCTGCTGCCGGCGTATTGACGAGTCTTTAGAGTCCTACACAGAGGTTTCCTGGCTCAAGCAAAACGAAATAGGAGCGCATATGAGATATGTGCGGGACCGAGAATAATACCAGTATGTGATACTGAATTCTATTCTCGCGATTTGTATCATCGGACGGTTATATAAGATATAGCCGGGTTACCGAATCAAGTGTTGATTCGATACATTGATACACTAGATATTAGTCGGTTATATGCAGTATGACCGGATCATTAAATCAAGTGTTGATTTAATGATTTAATGTACAATTATATATTTGATATATTACTTTACATTAACTAGTATTGGTTCACTTAAGATTATTTTTCTCACTAGATTATGCACATTGTATATATGATATATGTTTGTGCACTTGTTTGTATCAAGTTTAATGATACATGCAAACTTGGGTGTGTGTATCACTTAAACCATGTTTGGGTTAATGGTTATGTTTTATTTGTTTTATTTATTTTCTTTATTTATTTTTGGCAAAAACAAAAATGGTGGCTTTCTTTGTTTTATTCTTGAAGTTTCATGAAGCTTCAACCATTTTGTTTTTTCCTTAACCTAACCATTACACCTAAACCCTAGTTTATTCTCTACATGTGTTTACTTCACCCTTGGTTGCATTATGATAAGATTCACTTTATTTATTATTTTAAAGTTAATTCATTTTCCTTCTTCTTCTTCTTCATCTTCTTCATGAAGAGAAGAAAACTTTCTTGAAAATTTTCAAGTGATGAAATCAAGTGAGAAATCTAAATCCAAAGTGAACCCACTTCCTATTTCTTCATCATCTACCACTTGCCATATTGTATAGGGTGTTATCTTCACAAGTTTCATGACCTAATGAAGATGGAGCTTGAGTTTGAGTCGCCTCGACGTAGATCATCTTCGGCATCGAAGTCAACGACCTAGCCCGATCATTTCTCCGACGAAACCATCGCTAGAGTCCGGGATCCCGATGATCGCAGCGGAGGGACGTCATCACGGAGCTAAAGAAGTGGAGGATCGGATCTACAAAGGTTGTAGTCCCTTTCACTTTCTAGCAAAGTCGTTTGCTTGTATGATTTTCGCCTTACCTCTAGTTAACGATCTTGCATTAGGGTTTCTCGGCACATAAATTTTTGAATTTGGCATCGTAGATGCCTTGTGGAACCTCTTGTGTGTGCCTAGGAACCCTACATAGCCAAACCCACATCCCTAGACCCCTACGAGAGAGGCAAGCAACACTGCCAATTCTAGGGTTAGGAGACCCGGTCTCGACTCCTCGAGATGGTCTCCCACTGGACCCTAAAACCCGGTTACTTGTGCTCCCCGCCTTGGGTCTACCTAATGCGGAAAAGTAAATAATATACAATGGTGACGTCATCCTCAGCCCGAAAGTGCCCCAATAAAAGAATATTACATACAAATGAATTTTACATGAATGAAAAAGAAAAAACTCTCATCTCACATAAAACCCCGGCTATTCAGAACGCGATGATCCAATATAACATATCACAGCAACACATAATATCTCATATAATCAACATAAGCAAGTATGCGTATCCCGATTGTCGTTGATGTATAGTAATGAAGCCGGCGATACACCACATACTACGCTTACAGTCACAGAAAAGAAAGTGTAAAACTACAACAATTGGAATCCGCAACCTCCTTAGATATCGCATGCCTAACCAAATGAATTCCTTAGACATCGCATGACTAACAATTATAAACCCCGCATTTTAGTCTCATTATCGAAAACTCTTTTCAATATCAATTCGGGCAATTCAACAAGATTCCCAACATCCTGATCGAATGCTCGTCGCAAACTTTAGTAGATGGCCGCACCCTCGGATGCCGTCGACGAAGTGCATTAAGGCGGAACACCGCTGCCGTGAGCACCCGAATGGATGCTTTTGGCGACGGGGTTCTCCTACAGTCACTTGGTCGGGGCTATGGGGCGTGGCTATCTATTATGTTTACCCGGCGAGTATCCGCGTACGCTATGTGATTGCGACGGACTTTTGATCACATCAAAATTCCGTGGCAACCGATCATCTGAGACTAAACTGCTATGTTTATAACATTCAAATTAGTTATCTCATAACTACTTGTAGATTCCAAATATTGTATCACATTCCAGATAAATAGACAATGTTAAACTTTCCGATCGAATAATCAAACACCCAAGATTTCCCCAATATATCTCAACACTTGAAATCATTTTAAAAAACATCCATCACATGCCACAGTACCAATGGTCCAGCCGTAGAAGGGTCAAGCCAACGCCTCACATGTGGCACGCCGTACTGCCACAAATCCTAAGGTTTAGAGGCAGTTCAAGATGGTCACATAATCGAGTTAAGGTTTGTTGTCTTCTAGAGGGTCCACCGCGTTACTTGCACGACTTAGAACGTTCTTAAACTCGAGAAAAAATCCAACCTTTGAAAAAATTTCCGACAGGGGAAAAAGTGAGTTATTGATATCCGTTCGAACTTTTTAACAGTTTCTAAAAATTACTCGGACAAACTAAACAAAGTTAAATTATCTGATCAAATCAACGAGTCCCCAATACAACCATAGAAAACTCAACACTTGAGTGGAATTAAAAAATTCCCAGAAAAAAATGTCAAGAAAGGACCTAAGAATAAATATATGAAATATGAGGGACTAAGTGCAAATTTTGGCCGCGGAACCGCCGCCAAACCCTTAGTTTGGCCGCGGTTCCGCGGTCACGTGAGCGACTTAGTGGACCGTTCTTCACAGTAATTCTTAGTTTTTCCTGCTTGTTTTTCTGAGCATTTTTAATTCATAAAAAAACCACATTTTTGGAAAATGTCCAAAGAAGGGTTCGTGTCGGGGTTTACGGGTTCGATCGGACTTTAAACTTCGTCTAGACTTCGCCTAAATCTCTAGCTTGGCTCTGGTACCACTGTAGGGTTGCTAGGCACGCTCACAAGGTTCTACGAGGCATCAACCATTGCCGATTAAAAATTTAACCGTGCCGAACAACCCAAATCCGGATCTTTAAATTAGAGATTAGGCGAAAACAAGAATGTTAAACTTTTTAACACTAAGTGAGAGGGATTACAATCTTTATAGATCTGGTCCTTCACTTCTTAAGCTCCGTGTTGAGGTCCCTTCGCTGCGATCATCGTGTTCCGGACACTCGAGAGGCTTCACGAAGAGAAAGATGCAGTCTTGCTCCCGATCTTCGATAACAAAGATGATCTACTTTGAAGTTTCATTAACACAAGCTAACACTCACTAAATGAAGTGAACACTCTCATCTAAAGGGCAAGGATAGATGAGAATGATGAAGTCGGATTTTTGCTCTCTTTTATTTTCTTATTCTCACTAATTTTCATCACTTGGAAAAAAGCTAGAAAGCTTTTTCCATGAAAGAAAGAAGAAGGAAGAAGAAGAAGAATATCATAATCTTTTTGTGATGAATAATGAATTATTGTAGTGGTTACAAATCTAACCAAGGGTTAAGCATGAAGGAGTTAACCCTTGTAGAGAATTAACTAGAGTTAATGGTTTGGATTGGGTTAACATAATATCTTCACAAAATATCAAGCAAAACACAAAGTCAAAGCTTCATGAAGCTTCATGGAAGCTTCATGCAAAAGCTAACCCTAATCCAAACCCTAACCAAGTTTAAACCCTAAACCATTGTTAAATTTGTAACCCTAACATGTTACAATATTATATATCACATATACAATATATTTTGTAACAATAGAAAATAATACAATTAACATATATCGCATATATATCAATGTATTATCCCGTGAGAAAATGAACCTTTTAGTGAGCTAATATTAGTTAATGTAATTTAATATATCATATATATATTATTATACATTAAATTATCGAATCAACACTTGATCCGACAATCTGGCAATATCGCATATAACCGACTAATACGATGACCCGGCAATATCACATATACCCGGCCGATATCTCATATCGCGAGAATCCAATACGGTATCTCATACCGCATTATCCTCGGTCCCGCACATATCACATATGTACTCCTACTCCGTTTTGCCTGAGCCAAGAAACCTCTGTGTAGGACTCTAAAGAATCGTCAATACGCCGGCAATAGGTGATGATCATATCAAACACCCACAAGCTGCAAGCGGTCAGCTAAACGTAACAGCCACCCAGGTATTGAGCGCTCAGAAGATCAACAAGCAAGCCTGTACATTCTCCTGTGAATCCAATCAGTAACACTCCCGTACAGTCCGGTCTCGTCGTCTGATATGTCGCATATCGCGCCTAGGGGTGGTAAACGTCAGACCCCAGTAGCTCGATAAATCGTGTCAATATGAGGTCTATAACAGTTCGAGAAACTACTGATAACACTTACCAGTAAATCTCAGCAACCCTGGCCAGGGATTTCCGGTTATAGCCAATCGAACACAGCACAACATCAACTCTCTATACCGGGAGAGACGAATCCCCTCCTATCGCTCATTGCTTCCATGTGATTCGGGACTGTACCCAAAAGCCACATTTTTGCACACCCTCTTAGACATGGTATGATGGAAATCAAAGCACAGTGGGAATCACACAAGACTCTATGACGATCTCTGGTCAACAGACTACTCTGTACCAGTGTCAACGGAGAACTACCATCTGACGTAAGGTATAATACCATCTGGGAGTTCTCGGCGAGTCCGTCCAGTGTACCCAGTCTCCACTGAGCACCCGTACACCATCCTTGATGTCAAACGCCGATGGATATGGGATCATCCATCGCCCATCATATGGGTCAAGATGCGTATACGCTAGTCTTCTCTGGTGTATCGATGCCCTGTCTCGATACACCCTCGACTAGGAACAGTTATAGGATGTACTCGTCGACTACCGTGGCCCCACTAGTATGATCTCATCATAGTCCCAGTAGTCGAGTACATAGCCTAAGGGCTTTATCAACATGTAACATAGAGACAATCAGAGTACATGTTAAGATAAAGTACAACCAGATAGCGTACTATCATGTCAAGCAACAAAGTCCACTCTATATATGTCCTAGCATCCACTACAATATACATCGTATGTACAGTAATGGCCTCTAGGGCATACATATAACTAACAGTATTTGCCTACGTGTCTGATATGACACGAAACATTTAAAGCAAGGAAACCCTTCTAAATTGTTTTCAAAACGGCGGAATGTACATATTAAACAAAAGATATATACATATATGGTTATTTTTTTGCAATAGACGTCCGCCGCTGTGCCGCGATATGCATATAGCACAGCAACATGAAAAGGTTTGGCATGCATTTCCTTTAGATTTTTACATGTATAGTTCTGATTTATATCATATTGGTTTTATTTTGGATTTGACATTTGTGTCTTTACCATGACTTCGATGATTGCGGGATGCTTGACGAAGTTTTATTTTCAGAGTTATCTGCTCATTACTCATGCGCATGCATTGCGCTATGATGCGTTTTATGTATTGATGATTTCGGAACCCCGACGACTTGGACTTTTACTGAAATGTTTTAGTATTTGGGGATTTAAATTTAAATTCGAGGACCGAATTTCCTTAAGGGGGGAAGATTGTAACATTTCAAAAAAATAAAATATTATTTTTGGGAATTATTATAATTTAATAATAACATATTGAATATTTTAATAAAGCGGTATAATTAAATACCGATAAATTGGGGAATTTTTTTGAAAATTATAGAAATTACCTAAAAGAGGTTGTTTTATGTGAATTATGAAAATTTTAAGTTTTTAGGAATAATTATACACTAATTTAGTGCTTTTCGCGATAAAAAAATCGCTAATCGCGCTTTAAGTGTATTTCGTGCAAACATGCACCATATCTTTTTTTTTTTACACTTGTTGCATTTTTACTACATGTTTTTGGGTGCATGACTTTTTTTTTGGGGTTACTATTGAGGTGAGAAAGAAAATGGAAAAGAAAAACCAAATGAGTAAAGAATTAGGTATGGTTAAGAGAGAGAAAGAGAGGGTGAGGGGTCAAACTTGGACTAAGCTCCCATTCCTTCTCATTTTCCCCCACTCAATCCTCTCCCCTCTCCTCTTGCTGCTGCTGCTGCTTCTCCCTCCCCTCTTCATCTCCCTAAAACTCCATGCTAAACACTTCAAAACCCAAACCCCATTTAACAAAAAAAGATGCACAAGTTCACTAGCTACCCCATGGACCAAGAAAGAGAAGATTTTGAGGACTTTGAGCAACTCAAGAAGATTCTTGAGTTGCCAAATAAGGTATTTTCTGAACCATAAGTTTAGTGTTTTCATTACTTTTACCCCCATGTTAGATTAGAACCGATATCAAGTGGTTTTGTGGACTTAGAAGAATTCTAGTTAGGGTTAAAGGAATTTGAGAGTTGTGATGTGCAATTAAGCTCAGTAGAGACCACGCAAACCCCCTAGTGCTAGAATCCAGGCCTAAACCAGAGACTAGAAACCCGGAATACGGATTTAGAAAAGCCGATATCGGAAATTTGTGGATTCTGTGAGGGTTAATTGAAATCTGCTAACACCCGGAGCCTCTG
The DNA here is from genome assembly GCA_030015575.1 of Agapanthus africanus. NCBI lineage: Eukaryota > Viridiplantae > Streptophyta > Magnoliopsida > Asparagales > Amaryllidaceae > Agapanthus > Agapanthus africanus. Next base: position 497,203,125 of record JASDDO010000019.1, on the reverse strand, counting down.
AAAATTATTTTGCAAGGGCAGTGATACATGCAGGAACCTAGGAAGTTACCACCAAAACCCCAGCCCCTGGATCCTTTACGAGGCCACAAATTTAATCCCTCTGGCCGCAAATTGCGGCCAGACCTGAGCCTTTTGGTCTCGTTCTTGTTCGGTGGTCCCCTCATCAGTAAATTAGACCCCTGGCATATGCAAATTTGACCAATTTGACCTAGGGTAAAATCTGGGACCTTTTTTCTGAGTTGCTGTTTTAATTCGGGGTTTCGTTTTGTATATTTTGAATTTTGGATTCTCGTATTTGTGTTTTACCTCGATCACTTGACGTTTGCACGATGATATCGAGGGTTGTTTTATGGTTTTGAAAGTGTAGTCCTTAGGTTCTAACCTATAGGCCTTAACGCGTCGTTTGGTTTTCTCGATGTGATTTTAAGGTGCTTTTGCGATTGTATTATCTTGTAGGTACCTTCTCGAGGGCTTCATATGAGGAAGAAGATGAAGGCGACATCGACACCGACACGCAGGATGCAAGGTGAGTAGATTATATCTACGGGGGAAGTTGGGTGGATGGCGTATAGCACCCCCGCAGTTCGATGTTTAGTATACTAGATATATAAGTATGATAGCGTTAAGTGTGATATGGATATTCTAGATGTGATTAGGTGTACTATTGATAGATTAGGGTTTAGAAGTAAACTAGTATATTTTCCTAGATGCGAACCCTAGAATAGGTTTACACCCACACGCACGCACACACACATGCTTATACATATACCTAGATGATGAGGATAGTGTATGATATTTGGAGATGAGTCGATGATATTGGGCATAATGCCATGAGATCGGTGATATGATGTGATACGTATTTAGGATACGACATGTGATTTTAGCGGGCCTTGGGACGTGTGTTTTACACACGCTTTAATATTTATATAGATGGTATCGATTTGTACTAAACATAGATCAGTACCCCAGATCATGAGATATAATAATAAGGATACCAGATAATTGATGAGATGAATGTGATATTGACCCATACCCAGATTTGGGATGCCGTACGATGATTTACCGTACGACCTTTATTTGATGACAAGATCCGTACTCATGACTCGAGGATGTCATATGATATTGTATCGTACGTGGTACCTTTGAGGCGGGGTCACCGACTATTATATATATATATATCGACTCATATTTAGGTGGTTTCCATACCCCTCCTGATTAACTTGTTAGTTAGAGTTGTAGTTTTGCTAGTAGATGTTAGGCTAGGCCGATGTCATACCTATTTCAAAAACTAACAAATCGGGAGTATTTTAAAGACAGGCAAAGGGATTCTATGGATATTTTCAAAAGATGCATCTTTTCTTAAAAACACCGTATCCTTATTTTCCTAAAAACCCCGATTCGTCTTCTTTCAAATGGCAAAATAGTATGACATAGATACATTGATGTAGATTCTGCACTGCTGTTCACATCACATTGCATGTTAAATATGTTATTGCTATATTAAAACCATGCTGTTAGGACACCGGCACCATTATCGATGATGTGTATGTTCCACGTACACCTGCTTGCCGGCTCACACACTTCATCATCGATAATTGACATGTCAGTACACGGTAGGATTATTGCATCAGGATATGACCCCTTGCAGGGCATACTCGTGCACATACATATCGTACACTCATACTTGTGCACATACATATCGCACACTCATACTTGTGCACATACCTATTGTACACCCATACTTGCATGATATACTGATATGCTTACATTTCTTTTATATGTCTCATACATCATGCATTATGATTATACGCATTGAGATATGTTGATTCCATGATATTTCTGGATTTGGGAACCGTGGGTATTTCAAAAGAGAGTATGTATTGTTTTAAAAACTCGGTTACCCTTGATATGATATTTTAGTGCGCCCACCATGAGTTTTATCGGTTCTGATGTATATATATATATATATACCCTATGCAAGGAGGAGTCGTGAGCCGTGTGCTGGTACATGGTGGTGCCCGATATGGTAGCCCGGGGCAAGAAAGGGATGCTGTGTATACAGACGGTGAGCTTGGCAGATAGAGTACTACCTACTGGTGATAGTATATAGGCTTGGCGGATATCCGTAGGATACCGACCGGAGTCGAGAGATGATGTGGGCCGATCCGGACTGGCGGAGCCCGTAGGCCGATCCGGACTGACGTAGCCCGTGGGCCGATCCGGACTGACGTAGCCCGATATATGAGGATTTACGTGCCGATGCTGGGCACAGGTTTCATGATGTTTTCTCAGTTCCATGATTTTGATGTATCGTGAGGGACACACGTTGATTTATATCCTCATACTTCCATGCATATGCTTTATGATATTTACATGCATGACGTGTTTTTTTCATTGGGTGACACGTGGACGAGATCCACATACATATAGACATTGATCACATAGTTTGATAATATCCACATAGTTATAGACTTCATGATATAGTTGATACTGATTACATTGATCATACATCATATTTATGATATGTTATTACCTGAGGCACCGGCATGAGTACTGGGCACTACACTCATGTATAGATGTTACATTGCCACCTTATCATGCTTCAGACTTATTCATTTGAGGTTTATATATATATATATATATATATATATACATATCTGATCGTATTGACCTTGGATTGTGTCATACATACGATTTCTGCTCTGTGATTTTTTCTATTCGCGAGTTGGCAACTCACCCCCGTTGTGCCACAGTTCTTGCAGGTTTTGCCGTACAGGTTTCATTGCGGCTTTTCTAGCATACTGCTCCCTTTCTGGGTGATTGCATTGGTAGGTGGGTTCACTTGCATCGTGACCACCCTTGTATTATTTTATTCAGTTGAATCTAGTAATTCCATCAACCAAACTTGTATATTGTTTCAGACTTAGAAAACCATTTATATATTATTTCGATCTTAGAGTCGCGCGTTGTAGTATTATGGTTTTCAAGCTGATTTGAGTTTTCCTTTGAGTTTTGATCCTCGTCCTTTGGCGTTGTATATTATATTGCTTGCGTGGTTGTGACCGTCGATTGACGAAAAGCTAGCTCCCGCTTGGGGATGCCTTTTCATTTTGCATATATATTATGATTCTTGTTGTACCCCGTTCGTGGCCAGTATTTACAAAGGAAACTCTGCTGAAATTTTTAGAAAAGACATTGAGGATTTTAAAAATACATATTCGCATTACTTATTTAAAATCCTTGTTTTTAAAACTTGTTTCTTCACTTCTTAAAACTAGTTTTCCTTTATTTATCACTTAAAAATGGTTTATATTTCTGGGCTTTTGGCTTACTTGAGTTAGATGAGGTCCTATAGGCTTCATATGATTCAAGTGCCAGTCACGTGCCATTTCGGGTCGTGACAGTTCCTCATCCACCTGAGAGATACTACGGTTTTCTCTTGGACAATGGGAGCGAGGATTGCATCATGGAAGATGATGACCCAACTAGTTTCGAGCAGGCCATCACGAGTGGGGACTCTGTGAAATGGCCGGATGCTATACGATCTGAGATGGAATCCATGTACACCAACAAAGTATAGACTTTGGAGGTTGCTCCTGAAGGGGTAAAACCCATTGGGAGCAAGTGGATCTTCAAAATGAAGACTGTTGCAGATGGAAAAGTTGAGACTTTCAAAGCTAGACTTGCAGCAAAAGGTTTTCGTCAGCGATCCGATGTCGATTATGATGAAACCATTTCTCCTGTCGCTATGCTTAAGTCCATCAGGATCCTACTTGCCATTGCTGCATACCATGACTATGAAATTGGGCAGATGGACGTCAAAATTGTAGCTATCAAAGTGTTTGACTTCGTCAAAAATATAGATGAACCAAGTATATAAAAGAAGGTAGTAGACAGTAAGGTTTTCTTCCTCGTATTGTACGTGGATGACATACTCTTGATAGAAAACGTTGTTCCTATGCTATACTCGGTCAAGCTCTTCTTATCATACATGTTCTCCATGAAAGATCTAGGTGATGCCTCCTTCATCTTGGGGATAAAGGTCTATAGAGATAGATCTAGACGGATGTTGGGATTGTCTCAATTCTGGTACATTAACACCATACTAAAGAGGTTTAGTATGGAAGATTCCAAGCATAGTAATTTACCCGCTTGTTCAGGAATCACACTCCTCAAAGAGAAGTCTCCCAAGACTGATTTGGAGAGGGCTCGCATACAAAGGATACCCTATGCTTCGACAGTCGGGTCAATCATGTATGCAATGCTATGTACGAGACCGGATGTAGGATACTCACTAGGTGTAGTGAGTAGGTATCAATCAAATCTTGGGGAAAAGCACTGGACAGCCGTGAAGAACATTCTTAAGTACTTGAGAAGGACTAAAGAAATGTTCTTGGTATATAGTAACGGTGATCTCCAGGTCGAGTCCTATAGAGATTCGAGTTTCTAGAGTGAAAAGGACGACTGTAAGGCGGTCTCAAGTTTTTTCTTCACCCTCAGTGGAGGGATGGTATGTTGGAAGAGTTTTAAGCTATATACTGTAGCAGACTCGTTGATGGAGGCTGAATACATCGCTACCAACGATGCTGCCAAAGAGGATGTCTGGATAAAGAAGTTCATAAGATGAACTTGGTGAGGTTCCATCCATTGAGCATCCAATACCTGTGTACTGTGATAACAATGGAGCTATGGCTTTGGCCAAGGAACCCTAGTCCCATCAGTGATCCAGACATATTCTTAGGAGGTATCGTCTGATCAGGGAGATAGCTGATCTCCGGGAGATCGATGTCAGGAGATTTGACACAGAGGATAACACAGTGGATCCACTCACCAATGCCTTCCCCCTATGTAGGGTTACTAGGCACTCTAACAAGGTTCTACAAGGCATCTACCATACCCGATTAAAATTTTAGCCGTGCCGAACAACCCTAAACAAGATCTTTGCTAGATTATTAGGGTTTCACATGCAAGTAAATATCACTTACGACTAAGTGAATACGAAATACAACCTTTGTAGATCGGTCCTTCACTTCTAAAGCTCCTTGTTATAGTCCCTTCGCTGCGATCATGGTTCTCCTGGGCTCTTGCATGGCTTCACGAAGCGAAAGAAGCGTCCTTGCTTGAAGTCTTCGAGGCCGAAGATGATCTACGTCGAGGGAATGCCAACTCAAGCTACTACTTCACTAATCTAGAGAATTAGTGAAGCAAACACCCTAAACTAAAGTGCTTGTCTAGTAGAGGATGGAAAAATAGGAAGTGGATTCTCTTTAGAATTTGTTTTCTCACAATCTATCACATTCTTTTGAAAACCCTAGCAAGCTTTTCTTTTGCTCAAAGAAGGAAGAACCAAAGAAAAGATGAGGATAATGATCAAGTCAAGAGAGCTAACCATGGGCGAGTGAGTATCATATACTAACTCATGTAGAGACATCACCATGGATTATCCAAATTGGTTAGGTTAATAAAAATCTAAAGTAAAACAAATTAGTGGACTTTTTCAAAGCATCCATAAGCTTCTACAAGCTTCATGCTTATGACAAAAGCTCCACTAATTTGTAATTACCTTAAATAATTATAAACCACCATTTAAAATAGAACGGTGTATGTCTTGCACACCCATGTTATATGTATCAACATCCATGATACAAAAAGAAAACACATTATAATATATATCACATATATATTAAAGTTGTGCACATGTGAGAAAAATCCTTAAGTGAACAAATGTTAGTTAATGTAAAATAGTATATCAAATATACAATTATACACTAAATTATTAAATCAACACTTGACTTAATAATCCGGTTATATCTCATATAACAGACTAACATCCAATGCATCGACTTATCGAATCAACACTTGATTCGATAACCCGGCTATATCACATATAACCGACCGATACAAAAAAGTCGCGAGAATAGAATACGGTATCACATACACGCATTATTCTCGGTCCCACACATATCACATATGCGCTCCTATTTCATTTTGCCTGAGCCAGTAAAACCTCTATGTAGGACTCTAAAGACTCGTCAATACGCCGGCAGTAGGTGATGATCACATCAAACACCCATAAGCCGTCAGCGGTACTAGCTGGACATAACGGCTACCCGGGTATTGAGCGATCAGAAGATCAGCAAGCAAGCCCACTCCAACTCCTGTAAAAGCCTAACGGTAACACTTGTCGTACAGTCCGGACTCCTCGTCTGATATTTCTCATATCAAGTCTAGGGGTGGTAAACGTCAGAACCCAATAACCGATAAGTCGTGCTGATATGAGGCTCATAAAAGGTCAAGAAACTACTGGTAACACTTACCAGTAAATATCTAAATCAGCCCTGGCCAGGGACTTCCTTGTTATGGCCAATCGAGCACAGCGCAACATCAACTCCCAATACCGGGATAGACGAAACCCCTCCTATCGCTCACCGCCTCCATGTAACTCGGGACTGTACCCAAAAACCACCGTTTTGCGCACCCTCTTGGACGTGGTAAGGTGGAAATCAAAGCACAGTGGGAATCACACAAGACTCTATGACGATCTCGGTTCTACAGACTAACCTGTACAAGTGTCACCTGAGAACTGCCATCCGACGTGAGGTATAATACCATCTGGGAGTTCTCGGCGAGTCCGACCAGTGTACCCAGTCTCCACTGACCACCCGTATACCATCTCTGATGTCAAACACCAATGGATATGGGATCATCCATCGCCCATCTCATGGGTCGAGAAGCGTATACGCTAGTCTACTCTGGTATATCGATGCCCTGTCTCGATACACCCACGACTAGGAACATTAAAGGATGAACTTATGGACTACCATAGCCCTACTAGTATGATCTGCATCATAGTCCTGGTAGTCAAGTACACATCCTAAGGGCTTTACCAACATGTAACTATTAGACAGTATCAAGAAACAAGTATACATGTTAAGATAAAGAGCAACCAGATAGCATACTATCATATCGAGCAAGAAAGTCCTCACTATATATGTCCAAGCATCCAATATAATATACATCATCTGTACAATACTGTCCTCTAAGGCATACATACAACTAACAATCTCCCACTTGTCTAGGGCCAGCTGCTGTAGTATCGCATACCAAGCATCTCGAAGAGTCTCTCAAACTGTATCTGGGGAATGGCCTTCGTGAGTGGATCCACAGTGTTGTTCTTCGTATCAACCCTCCTGACCTCGATCTCCCGGCGATCAACTATCTCCCGGATCAGGTGATACCGCCTCAGAATATGCCTGGATCGCTGATGGGGCCTAGGTTCCTTAGCCAAAGCCACCGCTCCATTGTTATCACAATACAAAGGTATTGAATGCTCAATGGATGGAACCACTCCAAGTTCGGTAATGAACTTCTTGATCAAGACATCCTCTTTGGCAACATCGTTGTTAGCGATGTATTCAGCCTCCATCGTCGAGTCTGCAACGGTTTCCTGCTTGGAACTCTTCCAGCTAACCGCCCCACAGTAAAGGGTAAAGACAAGTCCCGAGTGCGATTTAGAGTCGTCCTTATCACTCTGGAAGCTCGAATCGGTATAGGACTCCACTTGGAGTTCTCCGTTACCATACACCAAGAGCATCTCTTTAGTCCTTCGCAAGTACTTGAGAATGCTCTTCACAGCTGTCTAGTGACTCTCTCTAGGATCAGCTTGATACCTACTCACTACACTTAGTGAGTGTGCTACATCGGGTCTGGTACATAGCATCGCGTACTTGATAGAGCCTACAGCCGAAGCATAGGGTATCCCTTGCATGCGAGCTCTCTCCAAATCAGTCTTAGGAGACATCTCTTTGGAGAGAGTGAGTCCAGAGATCATGGGTAAGTTTCCACGCTTGGATTCATCCATACTAAACCTCTTTTGTATGGTGTCAATGTACCTGGATTGGGACAATCCCAATATCCTTTTAGATCTATCTTTATAGATCATAATTCCCAGTATGCAGGAGGCATCACCTAGATCTTTCATTGAGAATCTTTGTGATAAGAAGAGCTTGACCGATTGCAGCATAGGAATGACATTTCCTATCAAGAGTATGTCGTCCACATACAATACGAGAAAGACAACCTTACTCTGTGCCACCTTCTTATAGATACAAGGTTCATCTACGCTTTTGACGAAATCAAACTCTTTGATAACGACGTCAAAGCAGATGTTCCAACTCCGCGATGCTTGCTTTAATCCATAAATGGATTTAAGCAGCTTGCACACCTTCCCACTGCTCCCATTAGCTACGAAGCCCTCTGGCTGAGTCATGTACACGCTCTCTTCTAAATCACCGTTTAGAAAGGCGGTCTTAACATCCATTGGCCAGATTTCGTAGTCATGATATGCAGCGATGGCAAGCATGATCCGGATGGATTTAAGCATAGCCACTGGAGAAAAGGTTTCGTCATAGTCCACACCTGGTCTTTGACGAAAACCCTTTGCAACAGGTCTTGCTTTGAAAGTCTCCACTTTCCCATCTACACCAGGTTTTTTCTTGAAGATCCACTTGCTCCCAATGGGTTTTACCCCTTCAGGAGAATCTTCCAAAGTCCATACTTTGTTGGCGTACATGGATTCCATCTCGGACCACATTGCATCCAGCCATTTCACTGAGTCCCCACTCGTGATGGCCTGCTCGGATCTAGTTGGGTCATCATCCTCCATGATGCAATCCTCGCTCCCACCATCCATGAGAAAACCGTAGTATCTCTCAGGTGGGTGAGGAACCCTACTAGATCGGCGGAGTGGCTGGGGTTCATCGGGAACTACAGAATCCACCGGTTCAACCAAATCTTCTATCGTAGTCTGTATTGCTGGAACCTCTTCAAGTTCTACCTCAGAGCCACTAATCTCTTTTGCAAGAAATTCCTTTTCTAAAATGGTGGCATATTGAGCAACAAACACCATTTTTTCCTCACTGTGGTAGAAGATATACCCTCGCGAATGCTTGGGATATCCAACAAACTTACACAAAACAGACCTTGCCTCGAGTTTGTCTGGTTTTTGTCTTTTGACATAGGTCGGGCAACCCCATATCTTAATAAAATTAAGATATGGTCTCTTCCCCTCCCATATCTCATATGGGGTGGTAGGCACAGATTTGGTAGGAACCCTATTCAGTAGGTATGCCGCTGTCTCCTGTGCATATCCCCAGAAGGAAATAGGTAACTCAGCTATGCTCATCATAGAGCGCACCATATCTAATAGGGTGCGGTTCCTCCATTCTGATACACCGTTGTGCTGTGGTGTATATGGAGGAGTTAGCTGAGAGAGAATCCCATTCTCTTTTAGGAAGTCCAGGAATTCATTGCTCAAGTATTCACCTCCTCGATCAGATCGAAGGATTCTAATACTTTTCCCGGTTTGGTTCTCGACTTCTTGTTTATATTCTCTAAATTTCTCAAAAGCTTCTGATTTGTGTTTCATTAGGAACACATATCCGAATCTAGAGAGATCGTCAGTTAATGTAATGAAGTACGAAGAACCATCCCTGGCATGTGTAGACATGGGACCGCATACATCGCTATGTATCAATCCCAGGAGTTCAGTAACTCTTTCTCCGTGTCTCATAAACGGAGTTTTGGTCATCTTGCCTTTGAGACATGACTGGCAAGTGTCATAAGATGAAAATTCGAACGGTTTAAAATATCCATCCTTATGCAACTTAGCTAACCGTGTCGCATTTATATGACCAAGTCTACAATGCCACAAGAAGGATTCGTTCATTTCTGAACTCTTCCTCTTGTGTGTGTTTGTTATGCTTAGAACTGTTGATTGATTTAGAACATAAATACCATTGCACAACGTGCCTGATCCAACCAACTTTTGGTTTAGAAAAATGTTCATAACATTATCCTGTAATACAAAATTATATCCCTCTTTACTCAATAAAGAAACCGATATAATGTTGCATATCAGGTTCGGCATGTAATAACATTCGTTCAGAATCAATGTATTACCAGTTGGTAATACAAGATGATATTCCCCGACGGTTCTAGCTGCAACAATTGCACCATTTCCAACACTTATGTCTTTATCACCTTCTCCAAGTTCTTTACCTTTCCTCAGCCCATGTAACTAATTACATATATGGGATCCTGACCCGGTATCTAATACCTAGGACGTAGAGCAAATGGAGAAACAGTTCTCTGTAACGAACACACCCGAAATAAATGCATCAACATTTACTTTCTTCATTCGGGTGGCATGGGAATCCTGGTATTCCCCTATATCCTGTTTAGTCTTATAACTTTTATAAGAAAGAACGGAACCAACATTCCCCAGCACAGTAGAACATGCGGGTTCGGTCAATTCATCCATATTATTATCTTGATTAAGGCATGATATGGTCGCTACCTAGAGAGAGAGAGAAGAAAAACACTTTAGCGTATGCTCTTGCAAGATGAGATTGGTTATTATTTTATCTAATCAGGATGGATCCCACTGTTTTTATCAAATCTTCCTTCAAACCCTAAAAGGAAGACTAGCCAGGATTAATTACACCCTACAATTTCGCCAATCTTTCAGTCAGGCCAGTGTCGGTACTTTGAGGGAGGTTCCCCGTGCTTTCGCACGGACCTAATTAAAGTAAACCTCATTTTCCCAGAGGCGTAACCCCGTTGACACCTTTCTAGACACCTACTTGATCGACTAATTGTCCTGTGTAAAACTCTCCCAGGAGTAACAATTACTCGCAGTGGGTATCGGGTTCCAACTGTCTCATAGAAGGTATGCAATCTCATTTCAAATTTCAACACTTGAAATTCCCGATAATATTTTGCCCCAAGCATCCCATGACCTTGACGGAGGTCAACAAACCACAGGGTGCAAGTCAAGTTCATCTCGTCATTTCTTGATTGAATCAAACCCACCCGTACGACCCTTGACGGAGGTCAACAAGGTCTACGACTACCCTAATCCAATCTGCATCATATGCATAAGCAGATAAATACTAGTTAGCTACCGCACACTACGCCTTGACGGAGGTCAACAAACGTAGCACGAATACTAAGTAAGACTTATCTGAAATCACGGAGGGCTACGACAGGTTTTTCTGAAAACTTATTGCGTAATGAACTTGATATCGTTGTAGAATCGTGTGAAATTTTGAAAAGGAGTGTTTTTGAGGATTTTACTAGTTTTGCTAAAGAGGTCATTCCCGGTGAAGGGATCTCGGCTCTTTCCTCATCGAATAAGGTGCAGGACATATCATATATATCACAATGCAAAGTGATTGATCTTTTTAAGATGTGTCGGTATTTAGAAACTTGTATGAAATCACAACCAAAAATATTTGACTGCAATCAATAACGGTGTCGGATGTAGCGCGTTAGTAAGTGCGGATCGTCCACAGGGATTGCGCGATTCGTTCGTATTTTGTTTTGTTTGAATCGAAAATTTAATAGAAAAGAAAAGCAAAAATGATTCAAGATTTATATCGATGAATTTCAAGAATCAACTAGTCTAATCAAGAATCAAGAAAGAGATGAACATCAAGAATCAAGTATTGATAGAATTCAAATCGATTTAGGTTTCAAGATTTGAAGTAAAGCTCGTAGGAATCGATTAGATCGTAGATGTGAAGAAGATTAGAAATTACCGTTTCTTATCCATTAACAAATTGATGCTAAATCAATGTAGATTCATCGAGGATCAAGGATCTCGCGAAGAATTAAGGTTCCTCATCCTATCCTTTGTCCTTTCGATGAATCACATTCACTAGATAGCTTCTAGGAAATCGAATGATCGATCGTTGATCTCTAGATCGTGCGAAAAGAATCAAGAACGCATTTCCCATCGATCTAGATCATCGATCATTCAATTTTCAAGAATTTACAATTGTTATAGGACTTAAGAAAACGTTTAAAGATTCGTCAACATCATCATTCTACAATCGTTTCGATTCCTCGACGAGCGGAGTTTTACTCAAGCATCATCACGAAGAATACATTCAAGAATTGAATACGAATCTTAATGCTCGAATTGAAATATAAGCAAGTTTAAAGAATCTTCACCTTTATTATATCAACACTTAGTTACAACTCTCAAGAACTACAAGAGGAAGGAACTCTGATCATCGAATCTAGCGTTGCATCGGCTCCTTGAGTCGTGGATGGGCTTGGATCTTGTGCTCCGTTGAAGTCCGGCTTCGCTTCTAAAGGTTGGTTGATGACTTGCTTGCTAGAACTCAAAGGATCTTGAATTTTGACTTTGGATTAGGGTTAGGGTTTGGCACAAGTCTTGTCACTAAACTTGTGGGAGGATGAAGAACTAACTATTGATTGAAGATTAGTTCTAGGTTTTGGAAGAAGAATTAACCCTAGATCTAAGCTCTCTTTTATAGACCATCCAAAACCCTAGATCTAGGATTCAAATTTGAATTTCCCTCCAAAAGTTTGTTATAGGGAGAGGCTTCTAGAATTAGTTAGTTAGAGGGAGCTTCTAGAACTAGTTTGTTAGGAGCTTAATCAAGATTAGCTTAATTAATCATCCTTGCTAATCTGGCAGAAGACTCTACAGAATTCTGGAATTTGACGTGTCTTGATGAGCTGGAGGACTTGAGTTGAGAATAATGAAGCAGAGAACATCTGATGATGGGGCACTACCACCGCGGAACCGCGGCGCAAGCCGGCTCCGGCCGCGGTTCCGCGGCCAAGTCGTGGCCTTAGGGCTTGACACTTCATGGTGTGCTTCCTGATGTCTTCTTGGTGTTTTTATGATATGTTGAATCTCTGAATGCCTTTTAGATCATTGCCAGATTCCAAATCCTTGAGTTGGCGTATTTTTAGCAGCTCTGTTATGTAATTTTGACCGATCTCTTGGAATTTCCTGCACAGACTTCGAAACACAAGTTGCGCAATATAGGAATGATGCCATGCTATGAAATACAGTCAATTTCCCTCGAAATGCCGGTTTTAAAGCACATGCATTCTGGTATTTCAGAGATGTTTTGCTAATATGTACAATATGAATGCCGAACACTTCTAGATGAGTGCAAATTATATGGAAATTTCCGGTTTAAAGATGCAGTATTTTCGACTGATCAAATTCCCCCAAACTTATTTTCGATCGTCTCAAGCGAACTTTTTATCAAAAAGATAAGGAGAAAATAAAAAAAAAAAGAAAAACTAACTAGCACACTTTCGTAGGCAACACGATTGCACTGAGCACGTGCAACAAGCCTTTAAACCTCTAGGTGTCCCTAGTAGGAGGAGTGTTGTCTCCTGAGGCTTTTCAGCAGATTGCACCCACAAAATCCAATAATAAAAGTAAGATCATGAATATTACATTTAAAGATAAGAATTGTAAAAGAAAAGCCTTGAAAATTAGGGTTTCCAACTAAGCTAGCTTTTCGGTTGTCATGAGCCCTATCTTAATAGTCATGAAAAGATGTCAGAAATCATATCATCCCTCAATAAAACATTGTCTTTATTCTTCATTCCTATCTGTCTTCCAAACATCTATCATATAACCCTACGTGTGTGTAAAAGACATCCCTACACCCGGAGAATTCAATTCAAGCTATTATACTCTTGTCCATCTGCCTCAGTACTTTTTAATTAATGAATATTTAGATGAGATTGCTCACACACTTTCATGCGACCGTTAATACTTCTTGAGGTATTAACCGACCGATTACTCATGTGCTTGCTTATTTGGTGTATTTCCTCGTCTTGCACCACCTAAGGCTTAGCAGTGACTCCCAGACCAGTTGGCCTTAGGGCACTAGGTGAAGAGGCACCCTCGCTATATTTTTTTATTGCTGCCTTGGCGATAACAAAAACAGTGTTCATTTTTCTCACCATTTTATATTTTATTCATTTTTTTTATTTCCTTCATACATCGGCTTTCAGACAAGAGCATTTCAAGGTATCCTCTACTATCCCGGGCTTCAAGACGTGTGTAAGTGCGAATAGCAGGATATCAACGTTCAAAATATTTGGCTTTCAGAATAGAAACTATTTTTATCCTCAGATTAGTGACTTCCTTCATCTTACTAACCCTTGGGACAATGGCTCATAACTACTTATTACTAGTTCGTTTAAGAAAACTTATAATTTTCTTGGTTTTCTTAAATTTTTCAAATCTTTTAGATGTAATTTTTCACTATCTAATCTTTTATTATCTTATTTATGTACAAAAAAATTTTATTTTGAAAATTTTTAAATTTTTATCGGTTTTGAAAATGTTTTGTGCTTATGCAAAGTATGATGAAAATGATGCGAAAATAAGCACAAACCTCCCCCAAACTTGTTTTCAACAGTGTCCTCACTGTTGCCATCTTCTATATCTCGAAAAACCTGTAAGCTTGGGAGGAATTTATTTGTGGGGGCAAAATATTTAAGTGAAGAACCTCCGCCAAACTTATTCTTGACTCATCATTTTGTAAAAAAATTTCTTTTCAAGAGCCAGAAAAAATGCCCCCCCAAACTTGAGTTATGCAATGTTAATTTTTGAAAATCACATGAGGGGGTCAAAAATCATTGGTCGATGCCAAGCTTTGCAAAGACTGAAGGTTAACACTAACCATTCAAAAAATTTATCAATGCAGTGCTCTGGCTGGTGGAAGAAGAAGTGGGGAAAGGGTAAGTGGTGGAATAGAATGTGGGTGCGTCTCATTTTGGAGAGACGATGCAGTGAATGTGATGGATTGCTCTCATTCTTTTTAAAGTCCAGAAGAGAGGGTGGAGGTTCAATTTCATTGATTGGGACATGATTCATCTCAACACCGGTGTCATTTAAAAATGCGAGTTCATCAGCGAAGATCACCTCAAAAGTTCCTTCAATACCCCGATGAATAATGTCATCAAAAAGTGCGGGGTGATCTTCAGACTCGAAAAGCAGTTCATAATCAATGTTAGTTGTTGACCCCGACATCTCAGTGGAAGAGTCCGTATGTGTATGATACATAGTTGGGTCAAACAACAACATATGAAAAGAGTCAAGATCAGTATCAAGAGGATCATCAAATTCGCTGCTGTCGACATCCATTAAGTCGACAAAACAGACCTGAGCAGTAAGTTCGGAGGGTACACTTCCCAAATTGTAAATGTTCAGCTCAATTGATCTATTCCCGAAGGATAGGGTCATAGAACCGTTACGACAGTTGATGATAGCATTGGAAGTGGCCAAAAAGGGGCGACCTAAAATCACCGGAATTTGATTCCGTGGGTTCGCTACAGGCTTTGTATAAATTACAATAAAGTCTACAGGGAATATAAATTTCCCGATTTTTATTAACACATCCTCCAGTTCACCCCTAGGTTTGGTGATTGATCGGTCAGCCATTTGGAGAGTGCAATGGGTTGGTTTCAACTCTCGGTTTCCTAACTGCTCATAGAATGAGAAAGGAAGCAGGTTAACACTTGCGCCAAGGTCTAGTAGAGCATGGTTAATGTGTTTTTCCCCAATAGAAATGGAAATAGTAGGATATCCAGGATCCTTACATTTCCTCGGTAATTGCTGGGGGAAAGCCGTGTCTACAGTCTTTGCTATGAATATCTTCTTGGGCACTTGTTTCTTCCACTATCTAGTGCACAAGTCTTTAAGAACTTTCGCATACGCGGGGACTTCTTGGATAGCATCTAGAAGAGGGATGTTGATGTTAACCTGTTTAAACATTTTAATGATCTTCTCCATTTGTGGACTTGGTCTGTTTCCCTTTAACCGATTCGGGTAAGGAGCTTGGGCAATAAGGTCGGGGTCCAACATTGGAGAAGATCGTGTGGGTGGAAACGATCTCAGAATAGCAGTGGGGATCGTTTTCTGTGTACTAGAAGAGATGGGCTGAGGTGTCGAGCCTTGTGGGAAACGGAGAATATGCTCGGAAGAAGGTGGTGGGGTAGAAGAACTGGGGTCAGAATTAGAAGTAGAAGTGGAATGAAAGGTCTCAGCCGGGGTATCATCGATAGATTTTTCAGTGTCATCAATCTCTTCCCCAACGTGATTGTCAAGCACTCTTCCAGATCTCAACGTGATTGCATTCACATGATGTGAATAGCCAGGATTGGGCAAAGATTGAGCTGGAAGTTTCCCTTTCTCTATTGCACTCATTTCGGCTTTTAATCGTGAAATTTCTGCTTCCATCGATTTAATACTCTCAGCTTGGGACGCTGAGTTTTTCTTTATATCATCGACAGAAGTCTTTATTTCAGCCGATACTTGCATGAGATTTGTTAGAAGCAAATTTATGAATGAAGAGGATTCATCGGTCCCGGTCAACTGTAAAGGACTAGACGGTGCGAGTGTGTTGACCAGATTTTGAAAGTTTTGTGCTTGGAACGGGTGCTGACTCAATTGTGGTTGCTGTTGTGGTGGAGGGACCCTTTGGAAATTATTTTGGTTTGGAACTGTGTTTTGATTTTGTGATTGGTTCCAAGCAAAATTTGGGTGATTCCTCCAACCCTGATTATATGTGGAAGAAAATGGATCGTTTCTAGGTCGTTGTTGGATAGCAGAATTGATATGCTCATGACCTTGAAACGGAGAATTTCGTGGACATTCTTCCGTCAAATGAGAAGGATCAGAACAGCATCCACATACAGTTTTGGAGAGTGACATTTGATTTAGGGCGGCAGCTAAAAATTTATTTTTCATAGTCTCGAGTTTCTTGTGTATAGCTGAAATGTCAGCTCGAACTCCTATCGAAATATCATTGCCATCCCTAGACGATTGAGTCACACCCTCCCACTATAAAGATTTTTCAGCGAAATCTTCTAGAAATTTCCAGGCTTCCCCATCATCTTTGGTCATGAAGTTTCCTTGACACATGGATTCAAGGGTCTATCTTGTGTTAGGATTAATGCCCTCATAATGATTCTGCACAGTTCCCATCTCGCGATTCCGTGATTTAGACATTGGACTAACAGATCCTTGAAGCGTTCAAGACATTTTGAAAATGGTTCATTTGGAAGCTGGGTGAATTGATTTATTTCGCTATGGATTCGAGCTGTTTTATGATGTGGGTAGAATTTCTTAAGGAATGCTTTGACGAATTCTCCCCAATTTGAAATGGAATGTGCGGTAGTGTTATACAGCCACTTCTCGGCTATACCGCACAAGTTGAATGGGAGAAGACGTAGACGCATAGCATCCATAGAAAACTGTGAAGTACCCATCATTGCGCATACATTTTCAAATTTGGTGATAAAGGCATATGCGTCTTCAGTCTCGAGACCGTGAAATTTTGGTAGAAGGTTGATGTATTGGGGTTTAATTTCAAAATTTTCCCCGTTGGCTGGTGGAATGGAGAGACAGGTCGAAAGAGGACCTCGTGTAGGATGGCACCTCTCTTGGAGAGAGATGCGGGGTGGAATCTGCGTACCAACGGACGGCGGCAGAGTAGTGGTAAAGAAGTTCGATGGAGAATCGTCCATCGAAGTGGGTGTGGTGGTGGGTAAAGAAAAGGTAAATGTAAAAATACCGACTTTTTGGTCGATCAAGTGAACGCGGACTAAACGGGCACTAGAATCCCGTGTGCAGCCTATCTTGCACTAAAAAGGGTTAGTACAAGTGGCAGCGTGACTTATAATTAGGGGAAATGAATGAATGCGGTGTTTGTTTTTAAAAATGGACGGATTTTTGAAAAAATGATGCGATCACAACAAATGCAACAAGCAAAACCCTAATTTTAGTGGTCACCTAGGTCAAAGCTCTAGACCGCTCCGAACTGCCAAAAGACAAGTTGCAGGATAAATCCTCCACTGCCTCTTTGTCTCTCCTATGGCCAGGTAAGTGCCAGGTAAGTAGGAGGTTCTCCACTACGTAAGTAGTGGGCCTAATTAAGTAACCACTAGCCTTCGACACACTTGCCTTAGACACCACAAAAGAAACGCGGATAAGCAATGAATTACCCACGGACTTCTCTTGTCCTAAGTGAGCGCGACGGTCCTTAGAGTCATCTCTAGATTTCATTTAGTTAATGAGGGTAAATGCGGATGCAAATTTTGTGATTTTCGTGGCTTAGGAAGGGTAATGAACTCCCCACCTAATCTGGATTTGGTCTTTGCCCCTTAATGTTCGTATTAATATGCAAACAACCACAAAACCAAAAACACGCACAATTTATTTTGCTTTTTACGGCGCTGCGATTTTTGCAAAGATACCTGCAGAAATTTGTTATTTGGAGCAGACAGAGGAGGAGATAAGAAAGTAAGGGATCACCTGAGAGCAAAATTGTACAGAGAGGTTTTCACCTAGCCGCGGAACCGCCGCAATTAGTGGCTCCCACCGCGGAAACGCGGTCGTAGGTACTGTTCCCTGCACGAAAATTTAACAGATAGCTACTATTCACCTCCTGAGTCCTCTGGAATTCTCCAAAAATTATTCCAATTGCACAGCAAGCTCCAGATTTCCTCGCAACAAATCACAACAACTCGTATTAGTGTTTGCGCGAATTTTGATCTAAAAATTATAATGGAATAAATCTTTCAATTCAAATTTCACAGAACGAATTAGCGCGCAATCCCCAGCGACGGCGCCATTTGATTGAATGAATTTCTCGTTTGTGTTTATCAAATGATCCCCGGCAACGGCGCCATTTGATTGATCTTTTTAGGATGTGTCGGTATTTAGAAACTTGTATGAAATCACAACCAAAAATATTTGACCGCAATCAATAACGGTGTCGGATGTAGCGCGTTAGTTAGTGCGGATCGTCCACAGGGATTGCGCGATTCGTTCGTATTTTGTTTTGTTTGAATCGAAAATTTAATAGAAAAGAGAAGCAAAAACGATTCAAGATTTATATCGATGAATTTCAAGAATCAACTAGTCTAATCAAGAATCAAGAAAGCCATAAACATCAAGAATCAAGTATTGATAGAATTCCAATCGATTTAGGTTTCAAGATTTGAAGTAAAGCTCATAGGAATCGATTAGATCGTAGATGTGAAGAAGATTAGAAATTACCGTTTCTTATCCATTAACAAATTGATGCTAAATCAATGTAGATTCATCGAGGATCAAGGATCTCGCGAAGAATTAGGGTTCCTCATCCTATCCTTTGTCCTTTCGATGAATCACATTCACTAGATAGCTTCTAGGAAATCGAATGATCGATCGTTGATCTCTAGATCGTGCGAAAAGAATCAAGAACGCATTTCACATCGATCTAGATCATCGATCATTCAATTTTCAAGAATTTACAATTGTTATAGGACTTAAGAAAACGTTTAAAGATTCGTCAACATCATCATTCTACAATCGTTTCGATTCCTCAACGAGCGGAGTTTTACTCAAGCATCATCACGAAGAATACATTCAAGAATTGAATACGAATCTTAATGCTCGAATTGAAATATAAGAAAGTTTAAAGAATCTTCACCTTTATTATATCAACAATTAGTTACAACTCTCAAGAACTACAAGAGGAAGGAACTTTGATCGTCGAATCTAGCGTTGCTTCGGCTCCTTGAGTCGTGGATCGGCTTGGATCTCGTGCTCCGTTGATGTTCGGCTTCGCTTCTAATGGTTGGTTGAAGACTTTCTTGTTAGAACTCAAAGGATATTGAATTTTGACTTTGGATTAGGGTTAGGGTTTGGCACAAGTCTTGTCACTAAACGTGTGGGAGGATGAAGAACTAACTATTGATTGAAGATTAGTTCTAGATTTTGGAAGAAGAATTAACCCTAGATCTAGGCTCTCTTTTAGAGACCATCCAAAACCCTAGATCTAGGATTCAAATTTGAATTTCCCTCCAAAATTTTGTTATAGGGAGAGGCTTCTAGAAGTAGTTAGTTAGAGGGAGCTTCTAGAACTAGTTTGTTAGGAGCTTAATCAAGATTAGCTTAATTAATCATCCTTGCTAATCTGGCAGAAGACTCTAAAGAATTCTGGAATTTGACGTGTCTTGATGAGCTGGAGGAATTGAGTTGAGAATAATGAAGCAGAGAACATCGGAAGATGCGGCACTACCGCCGCGGAACCGCGGCCAAGCCGGCTCCGGCCGCGGTTCCGCGGCCAAGTCGTGGCCTTAGGGATTGACACTTCATGGTGTGCTTCCTGATGTCTTCTTGGTGTTTTTATGATATGTTGAATCTCTAAATGCCTTTTAGATCATTGCCAGATTCAAAATCCTTGAGTTGGCGTATTTTTAGCAGCTCTGTTATGTAATTTTGACCGATCTCTTGGAATTTCCTGCACAGACTTCGAAACACAAGTTGCGCAATATAGGAATGATGCCATGCTATGAAATACAGTCAATTTCCCTCAAAATGCCGGTTTTAAAATCTGACACATGCATTCTGGTATTTCAGAGATGTTTTGCTAATATGTGCAATATGAAATCCGAACACTTCTAGATGAGTGCAAATGATAGGGAAATTGCCGGTTTAAAGATGTAGTATTTTCGACCGATCACAAAGAAAAACTCTAAAAGCAATCAAAAGACAAACCGAGTGCTGTAGCAACTGCCAGTTTTGCTAAAGAGGTCACTCCCGGTGAAGGGATCTCGGCTCTTTCCTCAACGAATAAGGTGCAGGATATATCATATATATCGCTATGCAAAGCAAAAACTGTAGCTACCATTTTTGAAAATTTGATTCTACAACATCTATTAGGTTTCTTTTCTTTCATTAATCATATTAATGAAGTCCCGTCATTTAAGTCATCTAAACATCACAGACAAATATGACATACACTTATTCCATCCGCATTCGCCTCGATTTCCCCTCGTGCACCGTTAGGTTAGGTAACTGACGGCAGAGCGGGGCAGGGCTAGCGCAGGTGTAAAACATAAGTAACGTCTATATAATATATCATATATACTATATACAGTATCTATCAGAACATATCAAATGATCACATTACAGATATCGCAGCAGAAGAAACATATGAAATAATGGTTATACTAGGAGGTCCGTGTTTTATTTTGAGCCTCTATAAAACACGGATTCCACGTTCGCGATGAATAGCCAAACCCACACCCCCAGACCCCTACGAGAGTGGCAAGCAACCCTTCCAATTCTAGAGTTAGAAGACCCGGACTCGACTCCTCGAGTTGGTCTCCCACTAGA
The DNA here is from genome assembly GCA_030015575.1 of Agapanthus africanus. Classification (NCBI taxonomy): domain Eukaryota; kingdom Viridiplantae; phylum Streptophyta; class Magnoliopsida; order Asparagales; family Amaryllidaceae; genus Agapanthus; species Agapanthus africanus. The sequence continues at coordinate 497,182,109 of JASDDO010000019.1, read as the reverse complement.
CTCTAGAACCCGGTTACTTGTGCTCTCCTCCTTGGGTCTACCTAATGCGGAAAAGTAAATAATATACAATGGTGACATTATCCTCATCCCGGAAGTGCTCCAATAAAAGAATATTACATACAATGAATTTTACATGAATGAAAATAAAAACCCTCATCTCACATAAAACCCCGGCTATTCAAAAACGCGACGATCCAATATAACATATCCAGCAACTCATAACATCATATGTCATCAATGTAAGTAAATATGCGCATCCCAATTGTCGTTCACATATAGCAACGAAACCGGCGATATCACATATTACACTTACGGTCGCAGAAAAGAAAGTGTAAAACAACAACATTTGGAATCCACAATTTCTTTAGACATCGTAAATCCGAAATATCACATACTTTGCATTTCATGCCTAACTATATGAATTCCACATATTGTATCACATTCCAGATAAATAGACAGTATTAAACTTTCCGATCGAATAATCAAATACCCAAGATTTCCTAAATAGCTCAACACTTGAGTGGAGTTCAAAAATTCCAGAATACGTCACAGTACCAATGGTCCAGCCGTAGAAGGTTTAAGCCAACGCCTCACATGTGGCACGCCGTACTGCCCCAAACCCTAAGGTTTAGAGGCGGTTCAGACGGTCACATAATCGAGTTAAGGTTTGTGTTCTTCTAGAGGGTCCATCATTTTACTTGTACGTTTTTCCGAAAGATTTAAACTCAAGAAAAATTCAACACTTGAAAGTTTTTCGTGTCGGGAAAAATTGAGTTAATGATATCCGTTCGAACATTTTAATACTTTCTAAATTATCCGGAAAATAGAACGAAATTAAACTTTCAGATCGAATCTTCGAATTCAAAATAATCCCCAGAACACTCAACACTTGAGTCAGATTAAAAAATACCCTGAAATTTTCAATAACAGCTACGGGTATTACTGTACAAAAACCAAAGCCAAATCTCACTGTACGGCAGCGGATCCGCGGCACAAGTAAGGTATTGCCGCGGTTCCGCGGCGGTCCGTACGATTTACCTTGTCGTTTTCCACAGTGATACTTATAATTCCCTGCTGATTTTTTTAGGTATTTTTAATACAATGAAAAACACATTTTTAAAAATTGTCCAGAGAGGGGGTCATTATGGATGTTTCGGGGTTCGATCGGAGTTTTAACTTCGTATACATGTCGCCTAATGTTCTAACTTGGCTCTGATACCACCATAGGGTTACTAGGCACTCTAACAAGGTTCTACAGGTCATCTACCATGCCCGATTAAAATTTTAGCCGTGGCGAACAACCCTAAACAAGATCTTTACTAGATTATTAGGGTTTCACATGCAAGTAAATATCATTTACGACTAAGTGAATACGAAATACAACCTTTGTAGATCGGTCCTTCACTTCTAAAGCTACTTGTGGCAGTCCCTTCGCTGCGATCATGGTTCTCCCGGGCTCTGGCATGGCTTCACGAAGCGAAAGAAGCGTCCTTGCTTGAAGTCTTCGAGGCCGAAGATGATCTACGTCGAGAGAATGCCAACTCAAGCTACTACTTCACTAATCTAGAGAATTAGTGAAGCAAACACCCTAAACTAAAGTGCTAGTCTAGTAGAAGATGGAGAAATAGGAAGTGGGTTCTCTTTAGAATTTGTTTTCTCACAATCTATCACTCTCTTTTGAAAACCCTAGCAAGCTTTTCTTTTGTTCAAAGAAGAAGAAGATGACCAAAGAAAAGATGAGGATATGATCAAGTCAAGAGAGCTAACCATGGGCGAGTGAGTATCATATACTAACTCATGTAGAGATATCACCATGGCTTATCCAAAATGGTTAGGTTAATAAAAATCTAAAGTAAAACAAAGTTAGTGGACTTTGTCAAAGCATCCATAAGCTTCTACAAGCTTCATACTTATGACAAAAGCTCCACTAATTTGTAATTATCTTAAATAATTATAAACCACCATTTAAAATATAATGGTGTATGTCTTGCACACCCATGTTATATGTATCAACAACTATGATACAAAAAGAAAACACATTATAATATATATCCCATATATATTAATATTGTGCACATGTAAGAAAAATCCTTAAGTGAACAAATGTTAGTTAATGTAAATTAGTATATCAAATATACAATTATACACTAAATTATTAAATCAACACTTGACTTAATATTCCGGTTATATCTCATATAACCGACTAACATCCAATGCATCGACTTATCGAATCAACACTTTATTCGATAACCCGGCTATATCACATATAACCGACCGATACAAAAAAGTCGCGAGAATAGAATACGGTATCACATACACACATTATTCTCGGTCCCGCACATATCACATATGCGCTCCTATTTCGTTTTGCCTGAGCCAGTAAAACCTCTATGTAGGACTCTAAAGGCTCGTCAATACGCCGGCAGTAGGTGATGATCACATCAAACACCCACAAGCCGTCAGCAGTACTAGCTGGACGTAACGGCTACCTGGGTATTGAGCGATCAGAAGATCAGTATGCAAGCCCGCTCCAACTCCTTTAAAAGCCTAACGGTAACACTTGTCGTACAGTCCGGTCTCCTCGTGTGATATGTCGCATATCAAGTCCAGAGGTGGTAAACGTCAGACCCCAATAACCGATAAGTCGTGCCGATGTGAGGCTCATAACGGGTCGAGAAACTGCTGGTAACACTTACCAGTAAATTTCTAAATCAGCCCTGGCCAAGGACTTCCCTGTTATGGCCAATCGAGCACAACGCAACATCAACTCCCAATACCGGGAAAGACGAAACCCCTCCTATCGCTCACCGCCTCCATGTGACTCGGGACTGTACCAAAAAACCACCGTTTTGCACGCCCTCTTGGACGTGGTAAGGTGGAAATCAAAGCACAGTGGGAATCACACATGACTCTATGATGATCTCGGGTCTACAGACTAACCTGTACAAGTATCACCTGAGAACTGCAATCCGACGTGAGGTATAATACCATCTGGGTGTTCTCGGCGAGTCCGTCCAGTATACCCAGTCTCTACTGAGCACCCGTATACCATCTCTGATGTCAAACACCAATAGATATGGGATCATCCATCACCCATCTCATGGGTCGAGAAGCGTATACGCTAGTCTACTCTGGTATGTCGATGCCCTGTCTCGATACACCCACGACTAGGAACATTAAAGGATGAAAATATGGACTACCATGGCCCCACTAGTATGATCTGCATCATAGTCCTGGTAGTCAAGTACACATCCTAAGGGCTTTACCAACATGTAACTATTAGACAGTATCAAGAGACAAGTATACCTGTTAAAATAAAGAGCAACCGGATAGCATACTATCATATCGAGCAAGAAAGTCCTCTCTATATATGTCCAAACATCCAATATAATATACATCATCTGTACAATACTGGCCTCTAGGGCATAGATACAACTAACACCAAGATGCTAATCGAGAGATTTTTGGGGATGTTGGGTATGTGATACTATAACAACTGGCCTTAGTGCAAGTGGGAGATTGTTAGTGATATGTATGCCCTAGAGGCCATTATTGTATGATATAGTGGATGCTTAGACATATATATGGAGGAAATTCTTGCTCGACATGATAGTATGCTATCTAGTTTCCATTATCTTAACATGTAGACTGGTATTATTATACTGTCTATCTCTTACATGTTGATAAAGCTCTTAGGATATGTACTTGATTAACAGGACTATGATGTAGATCAAACAAGTGGGGCCAGGATGGTCCACAAGTATATCCTTTAACAGTTCCTAGTCGAGTGGATATGGAGACAGGGCATCGATATTCCAGTGTAGACTAGTATGTACGTTTCTTGACCCTGTATGGAGCAATGGTTGATCCTACAACCATTGGTGTGTGACATCAAAGATTGTACATAGGTGCTCATTAGAGAATGGGTACACCGAACAGGACTCGCCGAGGACTCCTAGTTGGTAGTATAGCTATCGTCAGATAGCAGTCCTTTGGTGACACTGTTAAAAATTAGTCTGTAGACCCGAGATCGTCATAGTGTCTTGTGTGGCTCCCACCGTGCTTTGATTTCCTCCCTACCACGGCTCAAAGGAGGCGTGAAACCAGGTGGATTTTAGCTACAGTCCCGAGTCATATGGATGAAATGAGCGATAGGAGGGGTTTCATCTTTCCCGGTATTGGTGGTTGATGTTGCGCTATTCTCGATTAGCTATAACTTGAAGTCCCTGGCCAGGGCTGCTGCTGAGATTTACTGATAAGAGTTATCAGTAGTTTCTCGAACCGTTATAGGATAGACATCGGCATGACTTATCACGTTACTGGGGTCTGACGATTTCCACCCCTAGACATGATATGCGACATATCAGACGAAGAGACCGGACTGTACGGTAAGTGTTACTGATAGGCTTCATGGATAGTATGGACAAGCTTTCTTGTTGATCTTCTAATCGCTCAATACCTGGGTAGCATTTACGTCTAGCTAGTACCGCTGACGGCTTGTAGGTGACTGATGTAATCATCACCTACCGCTGGCGTATTGACGAGCCTTTAGAGTTCTACACAGAAGTTTCCTGGTCCAAGCAAAACGAAGTAGGGCACATATTAGATATGTGCGGGGGCCTGATTATATACGTGTATGTGATACCGTATTTTAATGTGGCAGTTATCTGTTATCGGTTAGGTTATATGTGATATAACCGGATTATCGAATCAAGTGTTGATTTGATCATGTGATATACAGATAAATGATATTAGTTGGTTATATGTGATATAACCAGATTATTAAATCAAGTGTTGATTTAATAATATGATATATATTATATTTGATATAATTATATCTTTTCTAATATTATTAGCTCACTAATTATTCTTCATAATATATATATATATATATATATATATATATATATATATATATATATATTATGAAGCATGGCATGAAATTCTATTTTTGGAAAATAGAATAAAATGTGGAAAAATGGGAGCATAGTGTGAAGCATGGGCTTCATCATTTTTAAATTAGTCTTGACTCACTATTCAAGCATGGTTACAATTTATTATTGCAAATAATTCCATGCTTGAATGAGTGAGCCAAGAATGAGCCATTTTTTGATCACTTGAGTTATTTTTTTCTTGAGTTGCTCTCTAGCTTGCTCTCATCTTCTTCTTCTTCTTCATGCCTCAAAACTCCAACCCCTCACATGTGATGTGAACCATGGAGTTTTGAATCAATTAGTGAGTAAACCAACACCCCTACTTCACCGTCGTACACATGATTAGCAATCAAGTGTGTTGTGTTTCTGAAGGTATACCATAACAGTACCATGAGGTTCTAGAGGCATCAAGCATGCCAAATTTTATATTTTTATTAGGTGCTAAGTTAGACTAACAAGATCATTACTAGATTATTAGGGTTTGCCTTTGAGATGTGATTAAAACCAAGAGAAGAAAAGAGCATACAACCTTTGTAGTTCGAGTCCTTTTCTTCTAAAGCTCCGGGTTGAAGTCCACGCGACTCTACAAGGCACCTCTTCGAGTTGAACAACCCTCCTTCGTGATATTCGCGCTAAAGACGATCCATCCGAAGTCCCTCTAGCCTAAGCTAACTCTACACTAAACTCCTTTAGTGTAGCAAACACACCACACCAAATTGCTAGTTTGGTGTGGGATGGTGAAGTAGGGGATGTTAAAAGCTCACAAGATTGTGCCCAAGTTTCATGACTCACATCTCATGTGAGGGTTGAAGCTTGAACTATGACATTTGAGGAGGAAGATGAAGCTAGAGAGCAACCATGGGAGCAACTCAAGAAAATTGCTAAGTGTTGAGAAAGAGGCTAGAATCAATATCAACTCTTTACCCCCACTTATTCAAGCATGGAATTTTGCAATATAAAATTGCAACCATGCTTGAATAGTGAGTCAAGATGAATAAACTATGAAAAAAGCCCATGCTTGCAACCATGCCCTCATTTTCCACCTCTTTTTCTATTTTTCTCAAAAATAGAAATCATGCCATGCTACATATTTATTTATATATATATATATATATATATTAATACATATAAGAAAGTATTTAGTGAGCTAATGATATTAGTTAAGATATAATTATATCACATATAATATATATCACATTATTAAATCAACACTTGATTTAATAATCTGGTTATATCACATATGACCGACTAATATCATTCATCTGTATATCACATTATCAAATCAACGCTTGATTCGACAATATGGTTATATCACATATAACCGAACCGATAACAGATAACTGCCAGATTATAATATGGTATCACATACTCATATTTAATCAGGCCCACGCACATATCAACATATGTGCCATACTTCGTTTAGCTTGAACTAGGAAACTTCTGTGTGGGACTCTAAAGACTCGTCAATACGCCAGCAGTAGGTGATGATCACATCAGTCACCTACAAGCCGTCAGTGGTAATAGATGGACGTAACGGATACCCGGGTATTGAAGATCAACAAGCAAGCTCGTCTATACTCTTCATGAAGCTTATCGGTAACACTACCGTACAGTCCGGTCTCTTCGTCAGATATGTCGCATATCAAGTCTAGGGGTGGAAATCGTCAGACCCCAGTAACGCGATAAGTCATGCCGATGTCTGGCCTATAACGGTTTGAGAAACTGCTGATAACACTTATCAGTAAATCTCATAAGCAGGCTTGGCCAGGGACTTCCAGTTATAGCCAATGGAGCATAGAGCAACATCAACCCCCAATACCGGGAGAGACGAAACCGCTCCTATCGCTCATTGCTTCCATGCGACTTGGGACTGTACCCAAAATCCACCTATTTGTTCGTCTCCTTTGAGCGTAGTAGGGATGAAATCAAAGCATAGTGGGAGCCGCACAAGTCTCTATGACGATCTTGGGTCTACAGGCTAACCTGTACCGGTGTCACCAGAGGACTTCTATCTGACGACAGGTATACTTCCACATAGGAGTCCTCGGCGAGTCTTGTTCAGTGTACCCAGTCTCCACTGAGCACCCATATACCATCACTGATGTCAAACACCAATGGATGCGTGATCATCCATCACCCATCATATTGGTCAAGAAGCATATACGATAGTCTACTATGGAATATTGATTCCCTGTTTCGATATACCCTCGACTAGGAACAATTAAAGGATGAACATGTGGACTACCTTGGCCCCAATAGCATGATCTCCAACATAGTCCTGGGAGTCATGTACACATCCTAAGGGCTTTATCAACATGTGAGAGCAAGACAGTATCACAATACAAGTCTACATGTTATGACAGAGCAATCAAATAGCATAATATCATGTCGAGCAAGAAAGTCCTCTCCATATATGTCCAAGCATCCACTATAATATACATCATATGTACAATAATGGTCTGTAGGGCATACATATAACTAACAATCTCCCACTTGCACTAAGGCCAGTTGTTGTAGTTTCTCACATCCAACATCCCAAAAGTCTCTCGAATAGCATTTGGGGGATGGCTTCGGTGAGTGGATCCGCTGTGTTATCCTCTGTGTCAACTCTTCTGACCTCGATCTCCCGGAGATCAACTATCTCCCTTATCAGGTGATACTGTCTAAGAATATGTTTGGATCGCCGATGGGACCGGGGTTCCTAGGCCAGAGCCATAGCTCCATTGTCATCCCAATACACAGGTACTGGATGCCCAATGGTAGGAACCAAGTTCATCATATGAAAATTTTCATCCAGACAATCTCTTTTGCAGTATCGTTGGTAGCGATGTAATTAGCCTATATCAACGAGTCTGCTATGGTATATAGCTTGGAAGCCTTCCAACATACCGTCCCTCCACTAAGGGTGAAAACAAAACCCGAGACTGACTTTAAGTCATGCTTATTACTCTGGAAGCTTGAATCGGTAAAGGACTCCATCTGCTGTTCACCATTACCATAAACCAAGAACATCTCTTTAGCCCTTCTCAAGCACTTAAGAATGTTCTTCAGCTGTCCAGTGGTTTTCCCAAAGATCTTTTCAATACTTATTCACTACACCTAGTGAGTAAGCTACGTATGGTCTTGTACATAACATCGCATACATGATTGACCCGTCTGCCAAAGCATATTGTATCCCTTGTATGCGAGCCCTCTCCAAATCTGTCTCGAGAGACATCTCTTTGGAGAGAGTGATTCCTGAACAAGCGGGTACATTACCACGCTTAGAATCATCCATACTAAACCCTTTTAGCATGGTGTCTATGTACCTGGATTGGGACAATCCCAAATCCATTTAGATCTATTTCTATAGATCTTTATCCCAAGGCTGTAGGAGACATCAGTTTGATCTTTCATGGAGAACCTGTGTGATAAGAGGTGCTTGATCGAGTGTAGCATAGGAACACCCTTTCCTATCGAGAGTTTGTCATCCGTGTACAATACGAGGAAGACAACCATACTCTCTACAACCTTCTTATTTATATATGGTTCATCTATCTTTTTAATGAAGTCAAACTCTTTGACAGCTTCATAAAAACAGATGTTCCATCTCCGCGATGCCTGTTTTAACCCGTAGATGGATTTAAGCAGCTTGCTCATGCTTCCGCTGCTCCTACTGTCTATGAAGCCCTCTGGCAGAGTCATATACACGCTCTCTTCTAAATCACCATTTAGAAAAGCGGTTTAGACGTGCAGTCTGCCAGATATCGTAGTCATGGTATGCGGCAATGGCAAGTAGGATCCTGGTGGACTTAAGCTTTGCAACAAGTCTAGCTTTGAAAGTCTCAACTTTTCAATCTACACCAAATTATCTTTCTCAAAGATCCTCTTGCTCCCGATGGGTTTTACCCCTTTAGGAGCAACATGCAAAGTCAACACTTTGCTGGTGTACATGGATTCCATCTCAGATCACATAGCATCCAGCCATTTTACATAGTCTCCACTTCTGATGGCCTGCTCGAAACTAGTTGGGTCATCATCTCTATGATGCAATCCTCGCTCCCACCGTCAAAGAGAAAACCTTAGTATCTCTCAATTGGATGAGAAACCCTACTAGATCTGCGGAGTGGCTTCGGTTCGTCAGGGACTATTGAATCCTCCGGTTCTAACAAATCGTCAGTTATAGTTTGTGTTTGCTGGAACTACTTCCAGTTCTACCTCATCGCCACTAATTTCTTCCACAAGAAATTCCTTTTCTAAAAAAGGTGGCATGTCGAGAAACAAAACATCTTTTGCTCCTCGGTGTGGTAGAAGATATACCCTCGCAAATGGTTGGGATATCCTACAAACTTGCACATAACTGACCTTGCCTCAAGCTTTTCCGGATTTTGCTTTTCAACATATGCCGGACAACCCCATATCTTAACTCGTTTAAGAGATGGTCTCTTCCTATTCCATGTCTCATATGGAGTGGTAGGTAACATATTTGATCGGAACTATATTCAATAGGTATGGATCTTCTCAAGTGCATGTGTTAGTTATATGTATGCCCTAGAGGCCATTACTGTACATACGATGTATATTGTAGTGGATGCTTGGACATATACATGGAGGACTTTCTTGCTCGACATGATAATATGCTATCTGGTTGCACTTTATCTTAACATGTACATTGATTGTCTCTGTGTTACATGTTGATAAAGCCCTAAAGATGAGTACTTGACTGCAAGGATTATGATGCAGATCATACTAGTGGGGACAGTGTAGTCACTAAGTACATCCTTCAAATGTTCCTAGTCATAGGTGTATCGAGACAGGGCATCGATATACCAGAGTAGACTAGCGTATAGCTTCTCGACCCATGTAGATGGGCGATGGATGATCCCATATCCATTGGTTTTTGACATCAGAGATAGTATATGGGTGCTCAGTGGAGACTGGGTACACTGGACAGACTAGCAGAGAACTCCCAGATGGTATTATACCTCACGTCAGATGGCGGTTGTCTGGTGACACTGGTACAGGTTAGTCTGTAGACCCGAGATCGTCATAGAGTCTTGTGTGATTCCTACTGTGCTTTGATTTCCACCTTACCACATTCAAGAGAACGTGCAAAACGGTGGTTTTAGGTACAGTCCCGAGTCACATGGATTCAATGAGCGATAGGAGGGGTTTCGTCTCTCCTGGTATTGGGGGTTGATGTTGCGCTGTGCTCGATTGGCTATAACAGGAAGTCCCTAGCCAGGGCTGCTTCAGAGATATACTGCTAAGTGTTATCAGTAGTTTCTCAACCCGTTATGAGCCTCATATCGACACGACTTATCGAGTTACTGGGGTCTGGCGTTTACCACCCCTAGACAAGATATGCGACATATCAGACGAAGAGACCGGACTATACGGTAGTGTTACAGATTGGATTCGCAGGAGTATGAGCAGGCTTGCTTGTCGATCTTGTGATCGCTCAATACATGGGTGGCCGTTATGTTTAGCAGACCGCTTACGGCTTGTGGGTGTTTGATATGATCATCACCTACTGCCGGCATATTGACGAGTCTTTAGAGTCCTACACAGAGGTTTCCTGGCTCAAGCGAAACGAAGTAGGAGCACATATGTGATATGTGCAGGATCGAGGTTGATACGATATGAGATACCGTATTCTAATCTCGCGATTTGTGACGTTGGTCGGTTATATGAGATATAGCCAGGTTATCGGATGAAGTGTTGTTTCGATAAGTTGTTACATATGATATTAGTCGGTTATATTTAATATAGCCGGATTATTAAATCAAGAGTTGATTTAATAATTTATTGTATAATTATATATTTGATATATTATATTACATTAACTAATATTAAGCTCGCTTATGATTTCTTTTTCTCACTTTGTGCATAATTATATATGTGATATATATAAGTGTACATTATTTTGTGTCATGTTTGATGATACATGCAGCAAAGGTGTGTGCATGACTTGGTTTAATTGCTAGGGTTTTATTTATTTTGTTAATTACAGAATGTGGCATTTTTTCATGGATGAAAGCTTGTAGAAGGTTGTGGTGATCTTTGACCAAGTCCACACTTTTGTTTTGGCTAAGATATTTGTTAACCCAACCAATTGAACCTAGCCATGCTTAACTCTCTACAAAGGTTAAGTATATGATACTTAACTCACCTACGGTTACAATAATCTCATGGATAATTATCAAGAGAGCTTTCTTCTTCTTCTTCTTCTTCCTCAAAAAAGCTTTCTAGCTTCAATGGAGTTGATGAAAAAGTGTGAGAAAATCAAATCTAAAGTGAGCCCACTTCGTACTTCATCATCCTCTACTACTTGTCATTTAGTATAGGATGTTTGCTTCACCAATTCCATGATTAGTGAATAGATAGCTTGGGTTAGTGTCTCCTCGACGTAGATCATCTTCGACCTCGAAGACTTCGAAGCAAGCATGTTCGTTTCTTCAAGGGAGCCTGTCACGACCCTAAAGTACGGAACATGACCGGCACTTAAACTACGAAATGTCTCGAGGCGTACGTAATCTAAGTAAGCCGAAAACCCAGAAATCCAAAACAAGAAAAGTAGTAGAGTGAAGGAAAAACCATTTTAAATCAAATAGTTTGCAACGTACACCGAAATATGCATTTTAAAATCACAAGTCTTTTCTAAAAATTTCGGTAGAGTTTCCTTTGTAAAAACTGAATCCAAACGGGTACAAAATCTGAGAAAGCATATATAATGAATAAAGGCATCCCGAAGCGGGAGCTATCTCTTCGTCAATCGACGGTCACAACCACGCAAGCAATATAATATACAACGCCGAAAGGCGAGGATCACAACAGAAAAGGAAACTCAAAACCGCATGAAATCCATAGAAATACAACGTGCGACTTTAAGGTCGAAAGAATAAACATCACTGGTCTCTATCTGAAATAAATACATGTTTGGTTGATGGAACATCTAGATACAACTGAATAACAATATACAAAATATACTGATGGTCACGATACAAGTGAACCCACCTACTAGCAAATCACCCGGAAATGGAAGTAGTGCCAGCAAAGCCGTAATGAAACCTGTACGGCAAAACCTGCAAAAAACTGTGGCACAACGGGGGTGAGTTGCCAACTCGTGAATAGAAAACATCTACGAGCAGAAATCGCATGTATGATGCAATCCTAGGTCATACGATCACTATATATCCTAAAATATACAACCAGCAGCCTATAACAATGGTTAGGGTATACCTCTAAACAACAGTAATACCAAGTGCTTGTGTCAGTGACTCAGATAGCAATATATCATATGGATGAGGTATGAATGCATGAAAACAGAGTACATGTAAACGAAGAAACTACTTTCATAATTTAGTGTGATTTCTGTATTTTCAAAACGAGGTATCATAAATGAAATCAGTATAAGTGTCTAGCATCGACATAAAAACATAAATCCAAATATCTCAATATCTCAGGCTCCGGCTACCCGAACTGACCTGGATCATCGAATCTTAGTACGTCAGTATCTCAAAATCTCAATGTCTCAATCTCACTATCTAAGGCGCCGTTAGTCCAGTCCGGGCCCTAATATTCATCACAAGACCACCACAGTATCCTCCGGATATCCGACGCATCGGGTAAAATCACCGGTCGATAGTGCTCCCCTGCCAGGCTCAACGCCATCCTCTGCGACCTTCTCGCCTCGGGGTACCGCACCGGGCCCACCATGTACCCAAAACGGTTCATCCAACTCCTCGAATCGGGTCTCGAAATACATCAGCAAACTCATGGTGGACGACTCATACATCAAGGGAAAACCGCACTTTTTATTTAAAAAGATAGGGAAAAGAAGTCTATAATGTTTTTGCGGTTTTCCCCCAAATCCAGGAAATCTCATGAAAATCCGAATCCAAATCATCAATAGCATGTAAACAGTGAATATAGGCATAAGAATCCATGAATGCGGCATAACAGTGAATAATAACATGCATGAAGTAGCAGGTAATAACTACAATGTCTAAAATAGCATATAAGGAAAGTACACTAATATCATGTCGAAGTTATTAGCTAACACGCTATGTCGATGTAATAGTATTTTCTAAGTATACGTGACATGGCAATTACCGATGAGGATGTGTGTGATCCGGCAAGTAAGTGTACGTGGTACATACGCATCATCGGTAATGGTGCTGGTGTCCTAACAGCATGATATCAATAACGGTATATGAATCACAAAATAAGTATGCAATGCGGAGCGAACAGCAATAATGTGCGGGAGCTGAATACTATACACAATGATACTAATCTGCATTTAATAAAATATGAGTTCTACAGTGGTGCCATTTGAAATAACACGAATCGTGGGGTTTTGAAAATAAGGGCTACGGTGTTTTTAAGAAAAGATGCGTCTTTTGAAATATCCGTAGAATCCCTTGACCTGTCATTTAAAATACCCAAGATCCGTTAGTTTTGAAATAGGTAGGAATCTACTCTAGTCTAACAACTACACTAAACTATACGGCTGAACTAACAAGCTGAACTAAAGGTAAGGAAACCGCCTAATATCTTAGTCGATACATATATATATATATATATATATATTAGTCGGTTATCCCGCCTCGATAATATCACATCCGATACCATATCTATAATCGGATTTTCCCAAGTCAAGAGTGTGGATCTATCATCAATATATAGCTTGTACGTAAATCCGTCGTACGACATCCCAAATCTGGGTACGGGCCAATGTCACCTTCATCACACTATTCATCTGGTATCCTCTTTATCAAAAATCATACTCCGGGTACTGATCTATGTCTAATACAATACTGATACCACCTACGTATGCATGCACGTGTGTAAAACACTACGTCGAAAGACCCGCTACAACGTCATGTCGTATCTCAAATACGAACCCTGCCATATCAACGATCTCACGGCCTCAAATCAAATCTCATCGACTCATCTCAATCTCAAGTACTATCCTCAAATCCAGTATACGATCACATAGTCCCATACCCATGTGAACACATAAATATATATTCCCATATATGCACATATGAAAGAAAGAATTTATGCAACTATTCGTGTGTGTGCGTGTGTGGGTGCGACCACTACTCTAGGGTTTCGCAACTACACTAAACCAATCCAAGAACACAAAATATCCATCTTTATCATCAATAATCTCAATCAACATATAGAATCTGTGTAACAACCCTAATTTTCATATACACTTTTCTATACAATTTTTTTTTAATTTAAAATTTTCAAAATCCATAAAGGAGTATTTTAATCTGAGCATAATATATAATTAATTATTTTGTTTTTAAATAACTCCATTTTTAGTGTACATAAAATTGTTTTAAAATTAAAGTATACTTGGAGTATTTAATGTTGCTGTTACCACTTTAAGTAATTATTTCACACCATAATTACAAGAAGGAGCTTGTAGCTCATTGGTAACTCCTTGCACTACTGAACCAAGCCACCAGAGTTCAAATCCCATACCCCACATTATTTTTAATATTGATTTTTTTAAAAACCTTTAGAATACCAAGAGTTTACACGTGCATATCTCACAAAAACCCCACTACACCCAAAGATGTAACACTTTCAGGAGTTAGATGAACCGTCGGGAGGGATCCTGGCCGCCGGACTTGTCCGGGAATCGGCCAACTCGGCCTTGACTCGGCGGACTCAGTGCTCCGACTGAGTCACGGCTGAGTCACCCGAGAGTCGGCCGATTCCGGCGACGGCCCCAACATGAAATTTGTTTCTTTTCATATTCCCTATGCACCTGCAAAATTTCAGCCTCAGACCACTTCCAGAGCTCTCTAAAACACCCAATTACTCCACTTTTAATACATTTTTATTACATTTTATCACATTTTTATTTTAAACTTTTCATCTACCCTAACCCTAGCCTAACCCTATAAATACCAACCCTACACACCACCCTCTCACCCCTAAAATCCTAAGCTCACTCTCTCAAAATTTCCAAGAAGTGTGTACTTTGAAATCAAGTTCGCGGTGAAGCTTCGACGAAATTCCGGCGGGAATTCCGGCGACGTTTTTAGAAACAACCGGCGACGAAGCAATGCCTCGGCAACTCTTTTAGTTCCCCTACACTCCATAGTATAGATCGAAACCCGTAAGTCCTATTCTATCCCCCTTTCTATTTCTCTAAAATACGAAACTACGAAACCCGACGGAATCAGAACAAATCCGATTTCCGATTCGGTTTTCTATAAAATTTCACATATAATCAATTCAATCATGCTTAAACATATTTATCTTGACTATTAAACTTTTTCAAATCAATTTGAATAAGTTCTCTCACATGAAATGATAACCTTTCCAATCTATCGTATTTTTTCACTTTAATACCATCATGTTTCGATTTCACATATAACCCCTAATCTTTGCTATACATTTAAAGTAGAGCACGAGGTAATGACCTACCTCCACACACACGCAAATACAAACCTAAACGAAATCATCAAAGAACTTAGAATACGATAAAACAAAACTTTCATTTAAATACCATATTCTTAATAAAACCATACTTAAAAGTTTTAGATTTGATACCCTTTTAAAAAAATACCTCTCATTAGGAAATACGATAAGTTGTGGACATCGATCGTTTATCTAAACCTGACTTTGTGGTGTCTAGGCTGGGCAAGTGAGCTTAGGTAACTTTAAAATACCCGTCTCACGATTCGTGAGCGGATCCCGCCTTCCTCACTTGTACTTACCTGGCCACAATTGACGGTGAAGAGGCGATTTAAGGCTTCTAATGACTTGTCCTTTAGATCATTTAGAAATAGGCTAGTTGGCTTAGGAAATCCTAGAATCTAAAATACGGAAAATTTACACCTTTGCAAATAAATACCTTTTACTTTATAAAACCGTTTTCTAAAATATTAGTATTTTACAATGTTTGCAAAGCGCCGCTACAACCTACCTTTAGGGAACCCGTTAGGGATACTACGGTTTATCGTGTACCCTCTGGCTTAGTAGTGCGAGATTCAGACTTCCACAAGGAGCATTCGGTCTCGAAAGGTTTAAAATACGACATCTTAAGAAAATGAGATTTTTGGAATATAAAATATTTATTAAAATTATTTTTGTATAAACATATGTATATTTATCATTTAAATACCAATTTTATTATAATATAAATTTTCCACCTTTTTTCTAAAAATCACACGAATAAAGTTTACACTAAAATACCATGAACTTCAAATAATCAATATTACAGATAAATACCCTTATTTATAAAACTAGGGTATTTTCACTAGAAATGTCACAACATAAAATCCACCCTCATTACAACTCTAAAGACGAACAATAAATACTTGAGACGTATTTTGAAAAGTATATAAAAGTATTTTTACATAAACCCCCTCAAGTTTTATAAATTACCCTAAGGACCCTAGCAATTATAAGACCTCGATTCACATTTCTGATTGTCTGACTCGGGTTTGAGTCTGATTAATCTGACTTGAATATGATTCAAGTCAAGCTATAAACTACAAGATTCCAATTCAAAATGAACACATGAATCCATGAATACAATTATCAATTTATACAATTTGACTGAACCGAATAATATATATATATTCCTTTTACATGATTCTCAGATTCCATTTACATGACTCTACGGTTACAACCGTTTCCTGATATCATGGTTTCGGTCGGTCGGTCAATCAATGATACAACCAATACAATTTACAAGATAACAATACAAACAAGACATTGCGGGGTTTAAGGGGTAGATTGGTAAGGAAGATGTTAAAAGTGGCACGAGACGGTCAGATTTAAGACACCTAACATGAATCTAATAGCCGTTGCTCCGGGACTTCTAACGGATCCTTGTACTCTATATTCCATTTGCCATGGTCTCTAGCATATAGAGACCCCTCTCGTATACACTGGCATTCTTCTGTACCAAGCTACAAACAACAGCGTTAATACAACATTACAACAATACAATACAACATTAAAAGCTACTCTCTCTCTCTCCTACTCTTTGTCTATTTCTCCCCTATCTTTAGGACTTACCGAGCGACCTGTTCGCTGACGACATTCTATTTCTTTCTTCTTTGAATGTCGTCAGGTGGTTTGGACCTGG
Source organism: Agapanthus africanus (assembly GCA_030015575.1). Taxonomy (NCBI): domain Eukaryota; kingdom Viridiplantae; phylum Streptophyta; class Magnoliopsida; order Asparagales; family Amaryllidaceae; genus Agapanthus; species Agapanthus africanus. Next base: position 497,165,072 of record JASDDO010000019.1, on the reverse strand, counting down.
CGGAGATCGAGCCATCTCAAGAAGACTTGGAGCAGTTTGCCGAAGGTCCTGCACTTTAGTTCATTGTACACTTTTCCATTCAGTATTTTACATTTCCTGTTATGCCACTGTTTAGGAATCTTTTTATTTCAGTTGTATTTCCTTCATTTATTGTACAAAGAATGTTAATAAATAAAGTTGCTGTTCTTTTTATTTCTTGTCTCTTGTGTACTTATTTTATATTGCTCCGATACAATTAGCGTACGTACTTCTGAGTATATACGTAGCGGACCTCGTCGCGTCTCCTTCACCGTACACTGGGAAGCGGGCGTGACAATCTATATGTGTGTATACGCATTCGTATACATCACCACGAACTGCGGGGGTGCTATACGCCATCCACCCGACTTCTCCCCGTAGATATAAATCTACTCACCTGGCTTCTCGCTTGCCGAAGTCGATGACGCCATGCTCCGTCGCCTCGGAATCCACGTGAAGGTACCTACAATGATCAACCATAGCAAAGCGTATGAAAATCAAGGTGGAAAACCGATACGGCGCACGGTGCGCTCATAAGTTAGAACCTATGGCCTACACGTGCAAAAACAATCAAACAACCCCTGTTGTCGATGTACAAACATCCAACAACCAAATAAAAATCTAAATATCAAGAATTAACATTTCAAAATACGGAAACATAGCCAAAAACCACACTAAACTTCTCCCTGAATTTGACTCAGGTCAAATTTAGCCAAGAAAACAAGTCCAGGGTGATGTATATGATGTACTTGAGCTACTGGACCAACCCCGACACCCCATGTCACCATGTGGCTGGCCACATCATCAAAAAAAACCGGCCTCCTCTGGTCCCCCTGCTCAGGTTGGGTCCGTCTCGTCAAGGTGGCCTTCTAATACCCTAATTTGGCCCCTAGAGTTGTTTGTTTATCTCGTTTTGGTCCCGGTTCACTTCAGATTTCCCTGCACCCTCAAAGTCGTCACAAACTGACATGAAAATTTCAGTAATTCCGTATTTTTGGGTTTCAGGTTATGTATATGCGTTTTGTCTGGGTTTAAAATATTGTACGGGGGCTTAAGGTCACCAAACACACTCAAGTTCATCACCCTTCTCAACTTAAACCCTAACCTTCTCAAGTAATGCCCAAAGTGCACTAAACTACCCGACATCGATTTCAAACTTGAATTGAAGCTTAACAACAAGAAATACCACTCTAATTGTGAAGGAATTACCTCATAAGACCCTCATGAACCTTCAACAGCGCCAAAATGAAGACTTTCTTGGTCCAATGTGTAGCTAGTGAGCTTGGGAACAATTTTTGTGAAATGGGAATAGGGTTTTGAGGAGTTCTGGGGAGTTGAAAAGGGGAGTGAGGTGAAGAGCAGGAGCAGCAGCAGCAATGAAGGAAGAGGGAGAGAAATGAGTGAAGGAATGAAGGGAAATGGCTAAGTCAACACCTTCACCTACTCTTTCTCACCCATACCTCAATATTATATCCTTTTTCCCTTTGTTTTCTTTTCTTTTCCAATTTCATTAACCCAAATCATTCTCACACCAATAGTAAACCCAAAGTAACATGGTAGAAATGCACAAGTGTAAAACAAAAATGATATGTGCATGTTTTGCACAAAAATGCAAAAAAACCGATTAGCGTTTTTTTAATCGCGATTAGCACTAAATTAGCATATAATTAATCATAAAAACTTAAAAATGGCATAATTCCATAAAATTCATTATTTTAGAATTTTCCATAATTTTTTTCCTATTTATCTGTATTTAATTACACCGAAATATTAAAATATTCATTAAAATAATATTAAATTATAAAAATTCCTAAAAATAATATTTTAATTTTTTTTGAAATGTTACAATCTTCCCCCCTTAAAGAAATTCGGTCCCCGAATTTAAATTTAAACCCCCAAATTCTAAAACATTTCAATAGAATGTCCAAGTCGTCGGGGCTCCGAAATCATCAATACACAAAACGCATCATAGCGCAATGCATGCCCATGAGAAATGAGCAGATAACTCAAAATCGAAACTCTGTCAGGCATCCCGCAATCATCAGAGTCAAGGTAAAGACACGAATGCCAAATCCAAAGCAAAACCAATATGATATAACTCGGAACTATACATGTAAATATCTAAATGAAATGCATGCCAAATCTTTTAAAGTCGATGTGCAATGCGCATAACGCTGCACAGTGGCGGACGCCAATTGTAAGAAAATAACCATATACGTATATACCTTTTGTTTAATATTTACGTTCCGCCATTTTGTAAACAATTTAGAAGGGTTTCCTTATTTTAAACGTTTCGTGTCATATAGGACACGTAGGTAAATACTGAGACTATAGCTCGCTTTTGGAAATCCTTTCGTTAACTATCAATGCATGCAAAATATATCCAGGTACTGTCTTTTAACTAGTCCTGTTCAGTACGAAAACAAATCGCAAATATTATAAAAACGTACTGCTCCATGAGAAATCAATCCCAAGATATGCACATGAATACTTCGTGCGTCCGGTGCGCACGGAAATCAAAATCCATATATGTGCCATACATGTGCACAGAAACAAAATCTAAGTGCATCGGGTGTGCACGAAACATCTGTCAAGGGCAACTGGTGTTCCTGACAGCCAAAACAGGTGCATCTCACATACACGAAGAATCTCGATTTAGTACATCTGGTGTGCACCAAAATCGTATCTCATAACATGCGCCCAACATGCGCGAAAATCCAAATCAGGTGCATCCATCATGCACGAAATCATGAAATCCAATTTCAAGCGCCGAACATGCGCAAAATCCAATCAGGTGCACAAGGTGCACAAAACAAATATCGAACATCACAATCGAAATCGAAGTCCAGTGCATCTAAGTGCACAAAATGCGTATCCCTGCACTGCAAGCATATGTGAACTATACCGAGTGCCAAAAACCAAATCGTGTGCGTACATATGCACAAAGTCAACTCAACTGTATGAAACCCATAACATCATCAGCATGTGAAGCCAAGGCACGAAAACGGTAACAAGTGCAACAACTGTGCACAAGCCGTAAATACTCAGTAGGTGCAACTATGGTGCATGAAAACAAATATCATGAAACTAAATCATCAAAATCAATCATGCGAATAGATCGCCCAAAATACCGAAATCAGGTATGGCGGAATAGTCCCGCTCAAACACATCCTCCAAGAATCCCTGACCAACTGTCGTGGTCACTCATAGCATGTTTCGTCGACAATCCTGAACTCTGGCCTGTTGGTGTGCGTAACATGACCACTCCTGGGTCCAAGTCTTCTTGTAATTTATTCAAGAAAGATCCTATCGAGGTCTCTCCCAAATCTCGTCTCTGCCGAATTGTCCGGAAGTCATCGTCCTTTACTATATCTGTTTCTTGTTCCGGAATGGATGCGTACTCATCGCGACTCCTTCTGGAAGGTATATCCACGTACAATGCCTTGGCATGCGCATCGCATCTCTGACGTCGGCGGAGTGGAACGTCGTCTCATCAAGATCTCGTACGAACCTCTTACTCCACTTTTCTCTAACGTCGACTGCTTCGGACTCGTCTCGTCGTGGCTGCATGGACTGAGCTCCAACGGCTATCCTCGTATCTGGAGTCCCCCAAGAAGTGCATCTCACCACGTGGCATCCGAATGAAGTCGAACCATTTGATCGATTCATCAAAACCTCATAATCCCCCAAGAGCTCAACATCTTGGGTATAGTATAATAGTATCGAGTACATATCACAGCATCGGTGGTCCAGCCATAGAAGGGCAAACCCAAGCCTCACTAATGGCGCCGCGGAACTGCCGCAAACCCTAAGGTTCAAAGGCTTTCACATGGTCAGTATGTCGAGTTGGGGTTTCATTCTTCTAGAGGGTCCATAGAATTGCCTGCATGTCTTTCCGAATACTTTAAACTTGGAATAATAGGTTTCTGACATTCGATCGCCTCTGTCGACTCTCCACGTATCCGCGTGAAGTCGTCTCTAGCTGGAATCAATCTATCTGATGACCTCGCATCGGGGTAGCGAACGAACTACATGTACTAGTCATTCATCCTCGGTGACTAGCGACCTCTATCATCTCTTAGTACCACTCGTACTGCAATAGCTCCAACATCTGGTGCGATATCTCATCGTTCGCAGCAACAACTGGCTCACTCGTCTGCACGCTAAACAGTGCCTCAATCATCATGAATACGCAATTCATCAACGATTATCAAAATCTGGCTGGTCTCTGTCCGTGGCTCAATCCTCTGGTGCTGATCTGCACGTCCGAGTAATCTCATACAGCGATCCATCAAACGCTCGTGGCGCGAAAACACCATAAAAAGACACATCTCTGCAATCGTGTGTCGCCAGAATTACGCTCTGGTTAGTCCTCGTTCGTGACGAGCTCGCGCTGACCGCAACTCTAGCCGTAGCTCTCCCTGCCCGTAATCGTGGCAGCAAAATCATAACTGGTACCGATGTGGCCAGATCCTGAATGAATATGATACTGAGCAAAGAAATGTACATCCTAAGGCTTCTTAAGTGGAGTAGCGTATCGTAAATATGCCGCGGAACATACGTACGGTACGTCACTCTACTCAAGCTACCTACTCCATCAACCAAGGGTCATCCTACGCTCCGAAGGTAAAACCTAACGCTCTGATACCAACTTTGTCACGACCCGAAAGTACGGAACATGACCGGCACTTAAACTACGAAACGTCTCGAAGCGTACCTAATCTAAGTAAGCCGAAAACCCAGAAATCCAAACCAAGAAAAGTAGTAGAGTGATGGAAAAACCATTTTAAATCAAATAGTTTGCAACATACGCCGAAATATGCATTTTAAAATCACAAGTCTTTTCTAAAAATTTCGGCAGAGTTTCCTTTGTAAAAACTGACCCCAAACGGGTACAAAATCTGATAAAGCATATATAATGAATAAAGGCATCCCCAAGCGGGAGCTAGCTCTTCGTCAATCGACGGTCACAATCACGCAAGCAATATAATATACAACACCGAAAGGTGAGGATCACAACAGAAAAGGAAACTCAAAACAGCATGAAATCCATAGAAATACAACGCGCGACTCTAAGGTCGAAAGAATAAACATCACTGGTCTCTATCTGAAATAAATATATGTTTGGTTGATGGAACTTCTAGATACAACTGAATAATAATATACAAAATATACTGATGGTCATGATACAAGTGAACCCACCTACTAGCAAATCACCCGGAAATAGAAGTAGTGCCAGCAAAGCCGTAATGAAACCTGTACGGCAAAACCTGCAAGAAACTGTGGCACAACAGGGGTGAGTTGCCAACTCGTGAATAGAAAACATCTACGAGCAGAAATCGCATGTATGATACAATCCTAGGTCATACGATCACTATATATCCTCAAATATATAACCAGCAGCCTATAACAATGGCTAGGGTATACCTCTAAACAACAGTAATATCAAGTGCTCATGTCAGTGCCTTAGATAGCAATATATCATATGGATGAGGTATGAATGCATGAAAACAGAGTACATGTAAACGAAGAAACTGCTTTCATAATTTAGTGAGATTTCTGTATTTTCAAAATGAGGTAGCATAAATGAAATCAGTATAAACCGTGTCCAGCATCGACACAAAAACATAAATCCAAATATCTCAATATCTCAGGCTCCGGCTACCCGGACTGACCTGGATCATCAAATCTCAGTACCTCAGTATGTCAAAATCTCATTGTCTCAATCTCACTATCTAAGGCGCCGTCAGTCCAGACCGGCCCCTAATATCCATCACAAGACCACGACGGTATCCTCCGGATATCCGACGCGTCGGGTAAAATCACCGGTCGGTAGTGCTCCCCTACCAAGCTCAACGCCATCCTCTGCGACCTTCTCGCCCCGGGGTACCGTACCGGGCCCACCATGTACCCAAAACGATTCATCCAACTCCTCGAATCAGGTCTCGAAATCCATCAGCAAACTCATGGTGGACGACTCATACATCATGGGAAAATCACACTTTTCATTTAAAAAGAAGGAGAAAAGATGTCTATAATGTTTTTTCGGTTTTCCCCCAAATCCAGGAAATCTCATGAAAATCCGAATTCAAATCATCAATAGCATGTAAACAGTGAATATAGGCATAAGAATCCATGAATGCGGCATAACAGTGAATAATAACATGCATGAAATAGCAGGTAATAACTATAATGTCTAAACTAGCATATAAGGAAAGTACACTAATATCATGTCGAAGTTATTAGCTAACACGCTATGTCAGTGTAATAGTATTTTCTAAGTGTACGTGAAATGGCAATTACCGATGAGGATGTGTGTGAGCCGGCAAGTAAGTGTACGTGGTACATACACATCATCGGTAATGGTGCTGGTGTCCTAACAGCATGATATCAATAACGGTATGTGAATCACAAAATAAGTATGCGATGCGGAGCGAACAGCAATAATGTGCAGGAGCTGAATACTAAAAACAATTATACTAATCTGCATTTAATAAAATATGAGTTCTACAGTGGTGCCATTTGAAATAACACGAATCGTAGGGTTTTGAAAATAAGGGCTACGGTGTTTTTAAGAAAAGATGCGTCTTTTGAAATATCCGTAGAATCCCTTGACCTGTTATTTAAAATACCCACGATCCATTAGTTTTGAAATAGGTAGGAATCTACTATAGTCTAACAAATACACTAAACTATACGGCTGAACTAACAAGCTGAACTAAAGGTAAGGAAACCGCCTAACATCTGAGTCAATACACACACACACACACACACACACACACACACACACACACACACATATATATATATATATATGTATATTAGTCGGTGATCCAGCCTCGATAATATCACATCCGATACCATATCTATAATCGGATATTCCCAAGTCAAGAGTGCGGATCTATCATCAATATATAGCTCGTATGTAAATCCGTCGTACGGCATCTTAAATCTGGGTACGGGTCAATATCACCTTCATCACACTATTCATCTGGTATCCTCTTTATCAAAAATCATATTCCGGGTACTGATCTATGTCTAATACAATACTGATACCACCTACGTATGCATGCACGTGTGTAAAACACTACGTCGAAAGACCCGCTACAACGTCATGTCGTATCTCAAATACGAACCCTGCCATATCACCGATCTCACGGCCTCAAATCAAATCTCATCGACTCATCTCAATCCTAAGTACTATCCTCAAATCCAGTATATGATCACATAGTCCCATACGCATGTGAACACATAAATATATATTCCCATATACGCACATATGAAAGGAAGAATGTATGCAAGTATGTGTGTGCGTGGGTGTGTGGGTGCGACCACTACTATAGGGTTTCGCAACCACACTAAACCAATCCAAGAACACCAAATATCCATCTTTATCATCAATAATCTCAATCAACATATAGAATATATATGTGTGTATACGCATTCGTATACATCACCACGATTTGCAGGGGTGCAATACGCCATCCACCTGACTTCTACCCGTAGATATAAATCTACTCACCTGGCTTCTCGCTTGCCGAAGTCGATGACGCCATGCTCCGTCGCCTCGGAATCCACGTGAAGGTATCTACAATGATTAACCATAGCAATGCGTATGAAAATCAAGGCGGAAAACCGATACGGCACACGGTGCGCTCATAGGTTAGAACCTATGGCCTACACGTGCAAAAACAATCAAACAACCCCTGTTGTCGATGTAGAAACATCCAACAACCAAATAAAAATCTAAATATCAAGAATTAACATTTCAGAATACGGAAACATAGCAAAAAAACCACACAAAACTGCTCCCAGAATTTGACTCAGTTCAAATTTAGCCAAGAAAACAAGTCCAGGGTGATGTATATGATGTATTTGAGCTACTGGACCAACCCCGACACCCCATGTCACCATGTGGCCGGCCACATCATCAAAAAACCGGCCTCCTCTGGTCCCCCTACTCAGGTTGGGTCCATCTCGTCAAGGTGGCCTCTAAATACCCTAATTTGGCCCCTAAAGTTGTTTGTTTATCTCGTTTTGGTCCCGGTTCACTCCAGATTTCCCTGCACCCTCAAAGTCGTCACAAACCGAAATGAAAAGTTCTGTAATTCCATATTTTTGGATTTCAGGTTACGTATATGCGTTTGTTCTGGATTTAAAACATTGTACGGGGTCTTAAGGTCACCAAACACACTCAAGTTCATCACTCTTCTCAACTTAAATCCTAACCTTCTCTAGTAATGCCCAAAGTGCACTAAACTACCCGACATCGATTTCAAACTTGAATTGAGGCTTAATCACAAGAAATACCACTCTAATTGTGAAGGAATTACCTCATAAGACCCTCATGAATACTCAACAGTGTCAAAATGAAGACTTTCTTGGTCCAATGTGTAGCTAGAGAGCTTGGGAACAATTTTTGTGAAATGGGAATAGGGTTTTGAGGTGTTTTTGGATGTGTTTTGAGGAGTTGAAGAGGGGAGGGAGGTGAAGAGCAGGAGCAGCAGCAGCATTGAAGGAAGAGGGAGAGAAATGAGTGCAGGAATGAAGGGAAATGGCGAAGTCAACACCCTCACCTACTCTTTCTCACCCATACCTCAATATTATATCCTTTTTACCTTTCTTTTCTTTTCTTTTCCAATTTCATTAACCCAAATCCTTCTCACACCAATAGTAAACCCAAAGTAACATGGTAGAAATGCACAAGTGTAAAACAAAAATGATATGTGCATGTTTTGCACAAAAATGCAAAAAATCCGATTAGTGATTTTTTAATTGCGATTAACACTAAATTAGCCTATAATTAATCATAAAAACTTAAAAATGGCATAATTCCATAAAATACCCTATTTTAGAATTTTCCATAATATTTTTCCCATTTATCTGTATTTAATACACCGAAATATTAAAATATTCATTAAAATAATATTAAATTATAAAAATTCCTAAAAATAATGTTTTATTTTTTTTTTAAATGTTACAGAGCCTCTCTAGAGTCCAGAGTTCACGATCGCTGCGAAGGGACTACTACACGGAGTATTTAAGTGAAAGACCGGTCTACAAAGGTTGTATTCCTTGCTCACTTTTGTTGCAAAGTCGTTTGCATTTTCATTCCGTCGATTTATAGTAGACGATTGTAGGGTTAGGGTTTTCTAGAACGACAAATTTTCGAATATGGCATCAGAGATGCCTCCCGAAACCTTGCTGCCGTCCTAGGGAACCGTGCAGAATGTCCATGAAAGGAAATAGGCAACTCAACAGTACTCATCATAGAGCGCACCATATCTCATAGGGTGCGATTCCTCCACCCCGATATACCGTTATGCAGTGGTGTATATGGAGGAGTAAACTGAGAGACAATCTCATTCTCTCTTAAACAGTCTCAGAATTCCATGCTCAAGTATTCCTCTCCCCGATCTTATCGATGGATTTGAATACCTTTACCTATCCGGTTCTCTTCTTCGTACTTATATTCCTTGAAATTCTCAAAAGATTCAGTTTTGTGTTTCAACAGGAACACATGTCCGGATCTTGAGAGAACATCGGTGAATGTAATAAAGTACACGGAACCATCCCTGGCATATGTAGACATAGGACCGCATACATCACCATGTATCTGTCCAAGAGTTCAATAGCTCTTTCTCCGTTTCCAGTAAATGGAGATTTGGTCACCTAATCTTTGAGACATGACTAGCAAGTTTCATAAGATGTAAATTCGAACAGATTAAAAAATGCATCCTTATGGAACTTCAGCTAGTCTTTTTTCATCGAAATGACCCAGTCTACAATGCCATAAGAAGAGTTCGTTCATTTCTGAACTGTTCCTCTTGTGTGTGTTCTGTATGTTTAGAACTGTAGTTTGATTCAGAACGTGTACACTGTTATACAACATAACTTACCCGATCAACACTTGATTTAGGAAAATATTCATAATATTATTGGTATGAAATAATAGTCGCTAAGAATCAATGTATTACTAGTTAGTAACATCAAGTGATATCTGCCAACTACTTTGGCTGCAACAATTGCACCATTCCCTACTACTAGAGACATATCACCATTTCCAAGTGTAACATTTTAAAAATAATTAAATAAATAATTAAATGAATAAAAGTGTTTAAGTGAATTTTAGGATTTTCGGTAAAGTAAAATGTATTTTTCATAAAACCAAACCGTGATTGTTTTTCACTATAAATTTAAAAATATATATTTTAATTATGAAATTACTAGTAAATAGTGTTTATTTACCCACTTATAAATTTTTGGTTTAATAAAATATTTTTCCTAAATTAATTATTTTAAATATTAACATAAGCTTTATTTTTACACTAAATTAGTGTAAATTACAAATTTAAATGGTTTTAATTTGTAAAAATGAACCATGGCACATTAGAATTTAGTGTGTATCATGCAAAATTTATTTGCAAATTTTTCCTTGTTTCTAGATCTTTCTTGAGTTATTTTAGAAAAGAATTAAAAGAAAATGAATAAAGCATGAAAAGACATTAAGATGATGACATTTTGGAGAAGTTTCTACACCATTTCTCATGTGTTTCTCCCTCTTCCCCTTATTGTGGCCGGCCTCCCCATCACCATGGCTGCCCCCCCATTTTCCACCTCATTTTTATTCAAAAAATCATCAAAAATACATCAAAAATTCAATTAAAATTTCACAAAATCCTATCTAATTCATACCCTTTATTCCTTACTCATTTTTACATGGATTTTGGAGATGGAAGGCATGCATTTTGGAGGCTCATTTCTTGTTTGGATTTCATATTTTGGGAGGTATAATTTCTTTCTTTTGATTTATTGTTTTAGATGTTCATTTAAGCTTAACTAGATTTAAAGAATTAATTCTATGTTTTTTTTTAAAATTCAAGTTAGGGTTTGTAAATTCAAGTTAGGATTTTTGTTAATTATTTAGGGTTATAATAGTTAGTTTAAAACTTTTGGTATTGGAAAATCTTGCATGATTGTTGAATTGTAAATTTTTCATTGGAAATTGTTTAAATTAGGAAATTTTGCTAACTAGGTTTCTATAAAACCTAATTATTGGTGAAATAAATCTCAATTAATATTGGTAATAATAGATTTTGGTCTTAATAAGAGTATTAACTTGTTGGTGGAATGGAAAACTTAAATTGATTGCTAGTTTCTATGGATAATTGATAAATTGTGATAAAAATTGCTATTTTTGTAAACAAGATTTTAGAAATTCCTATATAAATGAGATTAAAAATATAATTATGGTTTCATTATATCATTATCATCATGAATTATGGTTTAAGTCATTAAGTTATGCAAAATCAGGTTTTGTGGTGGAATTGTGGTATTTTGCTTGAAAAAAAGTTGAAAATTGTTAAAGGGTGCAAACTAGAAATTTCAAATTTATGCAAATTTATGTAATAAAAATATAGTAATAGTTTGTATAGTCTAGTTATGCTATTTAATGAGTTTTATAACCATTGGTTTCATTTAAATGTCAAGTTTCGATGAAAAACGGTAAATTGGCATTTTCGGGTTTTACGAAAACGGACAATTTGATCGATTTTAGTGTTTCGATGAATTTGATCATGTTTTACAATATAAGTAATGTGTTTTAAAACTACAAGTTGTTTGATGATGTTATCTCGATCCATCGGAGTTTGTACGCCGATATCGAGCGGTATTTGGTTCTTTTGCGTGGACGGGACATAGGTTTTAACCTGTGCTTGTTCTTCGTATCGTTTGACTTTTGTATGTGATTCGGTTTACGATGCTATTTATATGTTTGCGTCTAGGTACCCTCACGTGGACTGCAGGCGATGAAGAGGAGGATGGCGACACTGTCTTCGGCAGACATGGACCAGGTGAGTAGATGCATATCTACGGGGGGAAGTCGGGTGGATGGCGTTTAGCACCCCCACAACGTAGAATAGGAATAGTACTTATTGACATTAGGAAACCAGACGTGACCCTAGTAGGACCCTAGTATTGACCCTAGGCTGGACTAGACCGATTTAGGGAAAACTATATCATAGGATGAGTACCTTGGAAGAGGTTCGTAGGTTTCAGATAGAAACACACCCGCGCACACACTGAAAATCGACATGGGGTACGTGTATGTGTATATATATAGAACTAGGTATAGGTATATACATATATATACAACACATATAGGTGATTCAGTGATGTGATATGATATCCGAGGTATGATGAAACAGTATAACTGGGCTTGATGCCATGATTTTTGACTATACAGTCGTAATAAAGTGTTAGCTGATCATTAGGGAATGAGATAATGAATTTGAATATATAAATTACAAAGAGTGGTGGTGATATTGATGTACATGGGACGCTAGAATAGTACTCGGACTGTAACTTGTGACTGATTACGATATGATATATGTATAACTTGATTTCGACATTATATTGGTGTGACCTGATGCCGATATCATATGAGTATGACTTAATCACAATATGATACATATGACATTATACGAATGAGGAGACACCTAGGAGATACTTGACCGTACCCCGACATTGGGATGCCGTACGATGGATTTTACCGTACGAGGCTTAGATTTGATGATTGATCCGCACTCTTGATTCGAGGAAGCCGTACTACGTACGTGACGCTGTTGAGGCGGGATCGCCGACTATTAGAGATATTGATTCAGACCTTAGGTAGACTCTAGTTTCTTACTGACTAGTCTATTAGGTTTAGTTCCTTAGGATGTTAGATGGACACTGGTTTAGGTTCGACTCATAGTGGTAGTTGTACTCGTATCTCGCAGAGGAGCGGATAATGCACGTCTGTATTTACATTCATACTGTAATCATCATGGTGCATGTCTTTTATATGTTGCTATAAACAGTATAAACCTTACCTGTTAGGACACCAGCACAATTACCGATGATGCGCATATTCCACGCACACTTATTTGCCGGCTCACACACATCATCATCGGTAATTGCTATGTCACGTACACTTTAGATCATATTATCTTTTATTGATAGAATCAGTTAACAACTAAACCGATATAATATTGTGATTACTCTCTGATGTTAGTATAGACATGATAATCATTACTTAGACATTCATGCATTCATATTTTCATGTTATCGTACAGTATTATGAGCATATGCTGACACTTATCATATACTTACTCATGATTTTGAGATTTGGATTTCTGTGAGATTTCTGGATTTTTGGGGAAAACCGCAAGAATATATAAAAACTTCTCTCTCTCTCCTCCTCTCTTTTTAAAATAAGATGCGGTTTTCTCGTGATGTATGTGTCGTCCACCATGAGTATTTCATGTTTTCTGATGGATTTCGAGACCCGATTCGAGGAGTGGATGAACCGTCTCGGGTACATGGTGGGCCCGGTATGGTACCCCGGGGCAAGAAGATCGAGTTGTAGACGATGAGCCTGGCAGGGGAAGGCTACCTACCGGTGATGTCTGGCGCGGCGGATATCCGGAGGATACCGACCGTTGTCGTGGGATTTGATGATATGGGCCGATCCGGACTGACGGAGCCCGACATATTGATACTTGAGGTTACATGTGTTGTGTCGATGCTTGACACGGATTTCCATGGATTTCATTGTTGAGATTTCAGATGCTTATACACACTTTACTATGATAACGGCTAAAGGTTCTCATACATATATATCTGGATTTCAGGATTTGTGACTTTACATTCATGGTGCATGCATTTCATTTCATATGACTTAGTACTATATGAGGCACTGACACGACACGGAGTATTTGCACTTACACGTAGTATTACCCTGCTATTACTAGATGTTTGGGATATAGTAGTGAATTATTATGACCTAGGATAGCGTCGTGCATTCGATTTCTTTTCGTAGATGTCTTCTACTCACGAGTTGGCAACTCACCCCCGTTGTGCCAAATTCTTTACAGGTTCGATGTATAGGTTTCCCGTGGCAGCTTGTTGGCACATCTTTTTTTCAGGGTGATTTGCACGGTAGGTTAGTTCACTTGTATCCGAACCACCATTGTACTTTTATTCATTCATTTGTATCTAGTAAGCTCCATCAACCATATTTGTATTACTTGATAAGTTATTGGACCAGTCTTTTACTTCGACCTTAGAGTCGCGCCTGTATTATTCTTATCTGGTGGTTTTGTTTTCTTTTGAGTTTGAGCCTCGCCTTCTGGCGTTGTATATTATTGTGCTTGTTGTGGTTGTTTCCGCCTGTTGGCGTTGAGCTAGCTCCCGTTTGGGGATGCTTTTTATTGTTTATGCATATTATACCTGTTGTAGCCCGTTTGGGGGCCAGTTTTTACAGAGAAGATTCTGCCGAAATTTTTGGGAAAATTTGATGTTGCTTTTAAACTTGTATTCTACATGTTTTCTTCTTCTTCTTCTTCTTCTTTTATGGTTTAGATTTTTGGGCTTCGGCTTACTTAGGTTACGTTGCGCCTCTAGACGTTTCGTAATCTAAGTGCCGGTCACGTTCCGTACTTTCGGGTCGTGACAAAGTTGGTAACAGAGCGCTAGGTTTAACCTTGTATAAGTCTAGGTGACCCTTGGTTGATGGAGTAGGCGAGTTAGGTAGAGTAACGTACCGTGGGTATGGTCCGCGGCATACTTACGATACGCTACTCTGCTTAAGGAGCCCTAGGATTTACATTGTTTGCACCGTATTTCATTCGTTCCTTTGATCTATCTTCGTCAATGTCGGATGGTGGTTTCTGTTACCACGGGCAGAGGGAGATGCGGCTCGAATGCAGTAACCATTAGAGTATTGGTTATTCTTGAGGATTGAAGCATTGCTTAGCTTGCGGACGAAGGGTATTCACATGCCGTCCGGATGAAATTAAAGGGTTCGAACGATTATCAGAAAACCATTTCCTAAGTTTAAAGTATTCGGAAGAACATGCAGGTATTTCGATGGACCCTCTAGAAGAATGAAACCCTAACTCGACATAATGACCATGAGAACGCCCTTGAACCTTAGGGTTTACGGCAGTTCCGCGGTGCCATTAGTGAGGCTTGGGTTTGCCCTTCTACAGCTGGATCATCGATGCTGGGGTATGTACTGGATATTTTTAAACTGTACTTGAGTGTTGAGCTTTCGGGGAATTATGGGATTTTGATGGATCGATCGAGAAGTTTAATGTAGTCCGGATATCAAGTGAAGGGATCGACTGTGTGGGAGACTCTAGACATGAGTATTGCCATTGGTAGCGCAGTCAGCATACCTATGAAAGAACGAGTTCGAAGCGGTCGACATCAGAGGAAAGAGGCGCACATTGACGATAGTATTTACGATTGTGATTTAGTGATTTGAATTTCCTATTTTCGTTGATTGAATTTTTGTATTTTGAGGACTTTGTTCTACGATTGGTATTTCCTGTGTGTACCTTCATTCTATCTGTGTTTCTTATATCAGTCATATTGATGTGGTTTAGTACGCACCCAGTACACTTGATTTGGTTTTATATATTTTTTTTGAGATTTTTGATTTGATTTCGTGCATAGGGGTTACACGTAATTTTGACATATGTTTCGACCTAATTTTCATGCATTTTTGTGCTGTGATTTCGATTTTGATATTCAATGTATGTTTTCGTGCTCCATGTGCACCTGATTAGGATTCTTGCGCATACTTGGTGCACTTGATGCGATTTTGTGCACACCAGATGCACTAAATCGGGGTTTTGTGCAGATTAGATGCACCTGATAGTGAGTCGTGCACGCCCGTTGCACTTGACAGATGTTTTTGGTGCACACCTGTTGCACTTAGTTTTTTTTTGTGGGTATTCATGGTTTCTGCATTTGGTTTCGATTTCAGTGCGCACCGGACGCACATGACATTTTATTGATGTGATTGGGATTGATTTTAGTTTGAGCAGTATGTTTTCATGATCATTATTATTTGAGTTAGTAACCAGGCGGGACGTGTATGTTAAATAAAAGATATATATATAGCTATATTTTTAAAAATTTAAACGTCCGCTACTTAGACCGTGACACGTGCATTGCACGGCGATTTTCAAGAAGGGGTTTTTGTATGCTGCTTTATTATGATGATTCGGCAATTTTACTAGGATGCGAACTATATATAAGTTATAGATTGATGTATATTATGATGGTTTTCACATTGGGTTATGATATTTCATTATCGCGATAACTCCGATGATTGCGTCATGCTTGACGGAGTTGATTTTCGTTATGTATTAATGATTTCGGAGCCCCGACGATTTGAGTATTTTGCTAAATGTTTTAGTATTTGGAAGGGGAGTGTTAATTTAAATTCGGGGACCGAATTTCCTAAAGGGGGGAAGATTGTAACATTTTAAAAATAATTAAATAAATAATTAAATGAATAAAAGTGTTTAAGTGAATTTTAGGATTTTCGGTAAAGTAAAATGTATTTTTCATAAAACCAAACCGTGATTGTTTTTCACTATAAATTTAAAAATATCTATTTTAATTATGAAATTACTAGTAAATAGTGTTTATTTACCCACTTATAAATTTTTGGTTTAATAAAATATTTTTCCTAAATTAATTATTTTAAATATTAACATAAGCTTTATTTTTACACTAAATTAGTGTAAATTACAAATTTAAATGGTTTTAATTTGTAAAAATGAACCATGGCACATTAGAATTTAGTGTGTATCATGCAAAATTTATTTGCAAATTTTTCCTTGTTTCTAGATCTTTCTTGAGTTATTTTAGAAAAGAATTAAAAGAAAATGAATAAAGCATGAAAAGACATTAAGATGATGACATTTTGGAGAAGTTTCTACACCATTTCTCATGTGTTTCTCCCTCTTCCCCTTATTGTGGCCGGCCTCCCCATCACCATGGCTGCCCCCCCATTTTCCACCTCATTTTTATTCAAAAAATCATCAAAAATACATCAAAAATTCAATTAAAATTTCACAAAATCCTATCTAATTCATACCCTTTATTCCTTACTCATTTTTACATGGATTTTGGAGATGGAAAGCATGCATTTTGGAGGCTCATTTCTTGTTTGGATTTCATATTTTGGGAGGTATAATTTCTTTCTTTTGATTTATTGTTTTAGATGTTCATTTAAGCTTAACTAGATTTAAAGAATTAATTCTATGTTTTTTTAAAAAATTCAAGTTAGGGTTTGTAAATTCAAGTTAGGATTTTTGTTAATTATTTAGGGTTATAATAGTTAGTTTAAAACTTTTGGAATTGGAAAATCTTGCATGATTGTTGAATTGTAAATTTTTCATTGGAAATTGTTTAAATTAGGAAATTTTGCTAACTAGGTTTCTATAAAACCTAATTATTGGTGAAATAAATCTCAATTAATATTGGTAATACTAGATTTTGGTCTTAATAAGAGTATTAACTTGTTGGTGGAATGGAAAACTTAAATTGATTGCTAGTTTCTATGGATAATTGATAAATTGTGATAAAAATTGCTATTTTTATAAACTAGATTTTAGAAATTCCTATATAAATGAGATTAAAAATATAATTATGGTTTCATTATATCATTATCATCATGAATTGTGGTTTAAGTCATTAAGTTATGCAAAATCAGGTTTTGTGGTGGAATTGTGGTATTTTGCTTGAAAAAAAGTTGAAAATTGTTAAAAGGGTGCAAACTAGAAATTTCAAATTTATACAAATTTATGTAATAAAAATATAGTAATAGTTTGTATAGTCTAGTTATGCTATTTAATGAGTTTTATGACCATTGGTTTCATTTAAATGTCAAGTTTCGATGAAAAACGGTAAATTGGCATTTTCGGGTTTTTCGAAAACGGACGATTTGATCGATTTTAGTGTTTCGATGAATTTGATCATGTTTTACAATATAAGTAATGTGTTTTAAAACTACAAGTTGTTTGATGATGTTATCTCGATCCATCGGAGTTTGTACGCCGATATCGAGCGGTATTTGGTTCTTTTGCGTGGACGGGACATAGGTTTTAACCTGTGCTTGTTCTTCGTATCGTTTGACTTTTGTATGTGATTCGGTTTACGATGCTATTTATATGTTTGCGTCTAGGTACCCTTACGTGGACTGCAGGCGATGAAGAGGAGGATGGCGACACTGTCTTCGGCAGACATGGACCAGGTGGGTAGATGCATATCTACGGGGGGAAGTCGGGTGGATGGCGTTTAGCACCCCCGCAACGTAGATTAAGAATAGTACTTATTGACATTAGGAAACCAGACGTGACCCTAGTAGGACCCTAGTATTGACCCTAGGCTGGACTAGACCGATTTAGGGAAAACTGTATCAGAGGATGAGTACCTTGGAAGAGGTTCGTAGGTTTCAGATAGAAACACACCCGCGCACACACTGAAAATCGACATGGGGTACGTGTATGTGTATATATATAGAACTAGGTATAGGTATATACATATATATACAACACATATAGGTGATTCAGTGATGTGATATGATATCCGAGGTATGATGAAACAGTATAACTGGGCTTGATGCCGTGATTTTTGACTATACAGTCGTAATAAAGTGTTAGCGGATCATTAGGGAATGAGATAATGAACTTGAATATATAAATTACAAAGAGTGGTGGTGATATTGATGTACATGGGACGCTAGAATAGTACTCGGACTGTAACTTGTGACTGATTACGATATGATATATGTATAACTTGATTTCGACATTATATTGGTGTGACCTGATGCCGATATCATATGAGTATGACTTAATCACAATATGATACATATGACATTATACGAATGAGGAGACACCTAGGAGATACTTGACCGTACCCCGACATTGGGATGCCGTACGATGGATTTTACCGTACGAGACTTAGATTTGATGATTGATCCGCACTCTTGATTCGAGGAAGCCGTACTACGTACGTGACGCTGTTGAGGCGGGATCGCCGACTATTAGAGATATTGATTCAGACCTTAGGTAGACTCTAGTTTCTTACTGACTAGTCTATTAGGTTTAGTTCCTTAGGATGTTAGATGGACACTGGTTTAGGTTCGACTCATAGTGGTAGTTGTACTCGTATCTCGCAGAGGAGCGGATAATGCACGTCTGTATTTACATTCATACTGTAATCATCATGGTGCATGTCTTTTATATGTTGCTATAAACAGTATAAACCTTACCTGTTAGGACACCAGCACAATTACCGATGATGCGCATATTCCACGCACACTTATTTGCCGGCTCACACACATCATCATCGGTAATTGCTATGTCACGTACACTTTAGATCATATTATCTTTTATTGATAGAATCAGTTAACAACTAAACCGATATAATATTGTGATTACTCTCTGATGTTAGTATAGACATGATAATCATTACTTAGACATTCATGCATTCATATTTTCATGTTATCGTACAGTATTATGAGCATATGCTGACACTTATCATATACTTACTCATGATTTTGAGATTTGGATTTCTGTGAGATTTCTGGATTTTTGGGGAAAACCGCAAGAATATATAAAAACTTCTCTCTCTCTCCTCCTCTCTTTTTAAAATAAGATGCGGTTTTCTCGTGATGTATGTGTCGTCCACCATGAGTATTTCATGTTTTCTGATGGATTTCGAGACCCGATTCGAGGAGTGGATGAACCGTCTCGGGTACATGGTGGGCCCGGTATGGTACCCCGGGGCAAGAAGATCGAGTTGTAGACGATGAGCCTGGCAGGGGAAGGCTACCTACCGGTGATGTCTGGCGCGGCGGATATCCGGAGGATACCGACCGTTGTCGTGGGATTTGATGATATGGGCCGATCCGGACTGACGGAGCCCGACATATTGATACTTGAGGTTACATGTGTTGTGTCGATGCTTGACACGGATTTCCATGGATTTCATTGTTGAGATTTCAGATGCTTATACACACTTTACTATGATAACGGCTAAAGGTTCTCATACATATATATCTGGATTTCAGGATTTGTGACTTTACATTCATGGTGCATGCATTTCATTTCATATGACTTAGTACTATATGAGGCACTGACACGACACGGAGTATTTGCACTTACACGTAGTATTACCCTGCTATTACTAGATGTTTGGGATATAGTAGTGAATTATTATGACCTAGGATAGCGTCGTGCATTCGATTTCTTTTCGTAGATGTCTTCTACTCACGAGTTGGCAACTCACCCCCGTTGTGCCAAATTCTTTACAGGTTCGATGTATAGGTTTCCCGTGGCAGCTTGTTGGCACATCTTTTTTTCAGGGTGATTTGCACGGTAGGTTAGTTCACTTGTATCCGAACCACCATTGTACTTTTATTCATTCATTTGTATCTAGTAAGCTCCATCAACCATATTTGTATTACTTGATAAGTTATTGGACCAGTCTTTTACTTCGACCTTAGAGTCGCGCCTGTATTATTCTTATCTGGTGGTTTTGTTTTCTTTTGAGTTTGAGCCTCGCCTTCTGGCGTTGTATATTATTGTGCTTGTTGTGGTTGTTTCCGCCTGTTGGCGTTGAGCTAGCTCCCGTTTGGGGATGCTTTTTATTGTTTATGCATATTATACCTGTTGTAGCCCGTTTGGAGGCCAGTTTTTACAGAGGAGACTCTGCCGAAATTTTTGGGAAAATTTGATGTTGCTTTTAAACTTGTATTCTACATGTTTTCTTCTTCTTCTTCTTCTTCTTCTTTTATGGTTTAGATTTCTGGGCTTCGGCTTACTTAGGTTACGTTGCGCCTCTAGACGTTTCGTAATCTAAGTGCCGGTCACGTTCCGTACTTTCGGGTCGTGACACCAATTTCTCCACCTGTCTATAGCCCATGTAACAAATTACGTGTTTGGGATCCTGATCCGGTATCAAATACCCATGACGTAGAGGTAACTGAGAAACAGTTCTTGGTTACGAACACACCCGAAGACAATGCATCAACATGCTTTTTGTTCGTTTGGGTGGCGTGGGAATCCGAATATTCCCCTATTCCTTGCTCAGACTTATGAAAATCATAAAATAGAGCGGATCCTAGCCCAGTATAATAAGTAGGTTCGGTCAAAACATCCATATTATTATCTTGATTAAGGAATATCATTGGTCTTTATTAGGAGAGAAAGAGAAGGACAATCACTTTGCGTGCGCTCTTTGCAAAATTAGATTGGTTATTTTATCTAATCAGGATGGCTCCCACCGTTTTTATCAAATCTTCCTTCAAACCCTAAAAGGTAAGACTAGCTGGGATTAATTACACCCTACAAGTTCGCCAATCTTTCAGCCAGGCCAGTGTCGGTACCTTGAGGGAGGTTCCTTGTGCAATCGCACGGACCTAATTAAAATAAACATCATTTTTCCAGGGGCGTATCCCCGTTAACACCTTTCTAGACACCTACTTGATCGGCTAATTGTCATGTGTAAAACTCTCTCAGGAGTAACTTTTACTCGCTGTGGGTATCGGGATCCAACTATCATATAGAAGATATGCAATCTCATTGCAAATTTTAACACTTGAAATTCCCGATAATATTTTTACCCCTAGCCACTTATGACCTTAACAAGGTCAACAAATCATAAGCGCTGGCCAAGTTCAACCCGTCATTGCTTGATTAAATTAAACCCGCCCGTACGACCCTTAACATAGTCAACAAAGCCGTATGACTACCCTAATCCAATTGCATCATATGCTGCAGATAAGTACTAATCAACTACCGCACACTACGTCTTAATAAGGTCAACAAACGCAGCACGGATACCAAATAATACTTATCTGAAATGACGGAGGGCTACGCAGGTTTTTAAGAAAACCAAGAGCGTAATGAACTTGATATCGTTGTAGAATCTAGTGATTTTGAAAAGGAGTGTTTTTAAGACTTTTACTAGTTTCACTAAAGAGGTCACTCCCGGTGAAGGGATCTCGGCTCTTTCCTCATCGAATGAGGTACAGGATATTCAAGAATACCACTATGCAAAGCAAGAACTAGAGAAGCTATGAAAGGACAAAACAGAGCGGGTTGTAGCATTTTCTAGTTTCGCTAAAGAGGTCACTGCCTGTGAAGGGATCTCGGCTCTTTCCTCATCGAATGAGGTGCTGGATATTCATCAAGGAATACCACTATGCAAAGCAAGAACTAGAGCTACCCTTTTTGAAAATTTGATTCTACAACATCTTTTGGTTTCTTTCTTTTGATTAATCTCATTAATGAAGTCCCATCATTTAATGTTTCCTAAACATTACAGAAAAATGAAACGAAAATAAAACGTACGATTATGCCATCCGCATTCGCTACGGGGCCCCGTCATGCACCGTTAGGTTACTTAACTACCGGCAGAGCGAAGGCTGGACTAGCGCAGGTGTGAAACATAAGCAACGTTTATTATAAATCATAAATATAATATTACATTCGTCTCACGCAGTTATATGCGTAAGTCTATTTTACCCGCCCCAGTACTTACGGGGAGGCGGAATAGGTAAAAATCGAATTTTTCTCACAAGAAAACATAGACTAACCATGAAAGATCTTTGCTAAACAACAACTAACAAACAAACAAGAAGCTTTAACTACTATGTTAAGAGGTTATACCAAAAGCTTGAACTCCTTCTCTTCTTATGTAGCTTCTTTTTCTTGTGTGCTCGTTTGAGTTGTGTAGACGGCTCATCCTCTTCGTCTTCTCTTTTTCAAAGAAAGATACACCCGAAGGCCTCTACCTTGAGCTCCTACATCAACTATGAAGTAACTAGAGTGCTTGGCTTGCTAGACAAAGAACCCTAGAGTGAGTAGAGAGGTGTTTTTGTGGTTTAGTCTCAAAAGCTTATGATTTTCAACACATGAAACACTTAAGTTTTGAGAGAGGAAGAAGGAGAGCTAACTATGAGAGAGAAAGAGAATGATAGAATGAAAAATGAACCTAGCTCTCATATGATAAATGTATGATAATAATAATAAAAATTAATTAAATTGTGATGGTAAATTGATTTGACCACTATCATTTCATATTTAATGCTAAGCATGCTTCAAGAAGCATCTTATGCTTAACAAAAACAAAAGGAAAAATATCTAAGTCAATGAAAGTCAACAAGTCAAATGGTCAAACCATTTCTAACCATGATACAATTATACTAAACTAATATTATTAATCATATTTCTCATTCTCATTAGGGTTTTCATCAAGTCAATGGTCAAAAACCCTAATGAGGTGTCTCCCTCTCCGCCTCTGTCAACTGTACGTACGTACCCGCATTCGTGTTCCGAAGAAACACGAATATAATGAGACAAGACCAATCCCAAAACAAATACAAGGATCTGGCTTAAACCAAAGCCCACTAGTATCAACTGCCCGAACACCAAACGTGCACAAGTGCGCGTATGTGAACGAACCCTCGTTGTAAAACCATACGACCTTTACTCTGATTTGCCCAAAGGTGAACAACCCTCTGTGTGGGGCTCTAAAGACTCGACACTGCGCTGTCAGTGGGTTTAACCACAGGTCGCAAGCGGTACTAGCTGTACGTAACGGTCCCTAGGTAGATGCCGATAAGAAGACTGATGAGGTGAACCCATCGGAACTCCTACTGAGCCTGAATGTGACAATCTCCGTACAGTCCGGTCTGTTCGTCTAAGAGTATCGCATGTCGGGCCCAGCGGGGCGGTAAACGTCAGACCCTTAATAGCGGTACAAGTCGTGTCAGAGTGTAGCCCAGAACACCCTGATAAACTACTGGAAACACTACCAGTAAATCTCGCTTGCCCTGGCCAGGGTCTTTGTGTAATGGCTCTTCTAGACATAGCACGATATCAACCCCCAATACCGGGAGAGACGAATCCTGTCTAACCGTCACTGCCTCCAAGTGCTTGGGACTGTACACAACTACTACCTGTTTGCACGACTCAATAGAGCCGTGGTAGGGTAGTAATCATAGAACAGTGGGAACATACTCGAGGCAAAGTGACAGTGTCAAGTCAACGGACTAAGCTGTACTCATGTCACCTCGGAACTGATAACCGACGATAGGTATAATACCAACCAACAGTTCCCAGCGAGTCTTGTCCAGTGTACTCGTAACCAAACGAGCACTTGCATACTATCTCCAGTACGACGTACCGATGGCTGTAGGACAGACCATCTCCCCTCCTGGAATGAGAAGCGTATACACTAGTCTACACTGGAGTATCGATGCCGTATCTCGATAATCCTGTGATCAGGGACCAGTATAAGGATGTGCTTGTAGACTACCCAGCCCCCACTAGTTGTAGGGTTCCTAGGCACACTCAAGAGGTTCCACAAGGCATCAACCATGCCAAACAAAAATTTTCCGGTGCCGAGAAACCCTAATGAAGATCGTTAACTAGAGAATAGGCGCAAAGAAAAGCTAGCAAACAACTTTGCTACTAAGTGAAAGGGATTACAACCTTTGTAGATCCGGTCCTCCACTTCTTTAGCTCCGTGTTGACGTTCCTCCGCTGTGATCATCGGATCCCGGACTCTAGCGATGGTTTTGTTGGAGAAATGATCAGGCTAGGTCATTGACTTCGAGGCCGAAGATGATCTACGTCGGGGAGACTCAAACACAAGCTATTCCTTCACTTGGTCGAAAACATTGTGAAGAGAACACCCTATACTACATGGCAAGTGGTAGAGGATGAAGAAATAGGAAGTAGGTTCACTTTAGAATTTGATTTCTCGCTCTTTTTCTCATGGCACCATTGGAGCTCTCAAGCTTTTGTGAGCTTGATGAAGATGAAGAAGAAGAAAGAATCATATCCATTAAAAGAATAATATGAACACTTATCCTTCTAATCATGGCACCATGGTTGAGTTAAGCTCTCAAGCTTAACTCATGTAGAGAATTAACCATAGCATAAGGTTAAGGGTTGGGTTAGCTAATATCTTAAGCAAATGACAAAGAGAGTTGACTTTGTCAATGTTTATCAAGCTTCATGAAGCTTGATAAGTTTGACCAAAGTCACACTCTTTTGTTATATGCTTAGGAAAATAATAAACCCTAATCTAACCTTGATTTGGTTCAAGTCTCATACAAACAACTTGTTTGTATCATCAAGCATGATACAAACATGTACACTTGCATATATCACATATAAACAATGTGCACATTCAAGTGAGAAAATCAATCTTAAGTGAACCAATACTAGTTAATGTAAAGTAATATATCAAATATATAATTATACATTAAATCATTAAATCAACACTTGATTTAACGATCCGGTCATATCGCATATAACCGACTAATATCAATAGTAACAACTTATCGAATAAACACTTGATCCGATAACCCGGCTATATCGCATACAACCGATCAATGTCACAAATCGCGAGAATAGAATACACTATCACATACTGGTATTATTCTCGGTCCCGTACATATCTCATATACGCTCCTATTTCGTTTCGCTTGAGCCAGGAAACCCCTGTGTAGGACTCTAAAGACTCGTCAATACGCCGGCAGCAGGTGATGATAATATCAAACACCCACAAGCCGCAAGCGGTCTGCTAAACGTAACGGCCACCCGGGTATTGAGCGATCAGAAGATCAACGAGCAAGCCCGCTCACACTCCTGTGAATCCAACGAGTAACACTACCGTACAGTCCGGTCTGTTCGTCTGATATGTCGCATATCTCGTATAGGGGTGGTAAACGTCAGACCCCAATAACTCGATAAGTCGTGTCGATATGAGGCTCATAACGGGTTGAGAAACTACTGGTAACACTTACCAGTAAATCCCTAAAGCACCCTTGGCCAAGGACTTCCTGTTATAGCCAATCGAATACTGCGCAACATAAACTCCCTATACCGGGAGAAACGAAACCCCTCCTATCGCTCATTGCCTCCATGTGATTCGGGACTGTACCCAAAAACCATCTTTTTGCACGCCCTCTTGGACGTGGTATGATGGAAATCAAAGCACAGTGGGAATCACACAAGACTGTATGATGATCTCGGGTCTACAGACTAACCTGTACCAGTGTCTCCAGAGAACTGCCATCTGACGTAAGGTATAATACCATCTGTGAGTTCTCGGCGAGTCCGTCCAGTGTACCCAGTCTCCACTGAGCACCCGTATATCCTCTCTGATGTCAAACACCAATGGATATGGGATCATCCATCGCCCATCTGTATGGGTCGAGAAGCTACACGCTAGTCTACTCTGGTATATCGATGCCCCGTCTCGATACACCCACGACTAGGGACTTTGAAGGATGTACTTATGGACTACCATGTCCCCACTAGTATGATCCGCATCATAGTCCAGGTAGTCAAGTACACATCCTAAGGGCTTTACCAACATGTAATAGAGAGACAATCAGTGTACACGTTAAGGTAAAGTTCAACCAGATAGCATACTATCATGTCGAGCAAGAAAGTCCTCCCTATATACGTCCCAGCATCCACTACAATATACATCCTATGTATAGTAATGGCCTCTAGGGCATACATATAACTAACAATCTCCCACTTGCACTAGGGCCATCTGATAGCAGTGGTTGTAGTATCTCATACTCAACCATCCCATAATAGTCTCTCTCTTGGAAAAGGCCTTTGTGAGTGGATCCGCCGTGTCGTCCTCTGAGTCTACTCTCCTAACCTCGATCCCCTGGAGATCAACCATCTCCACGATTAGGTGATACTGCCTAAGAATATGTCTGGATCACTGATGGGACGGGCGTTCCTTGGCATAAGCTACAACTCCATTGTCACACAATGGGAGGAACGAAGTTCATCTAATGAACTTATATACACCCAGACTGCCTCTTTGGTAGCATCTTAAGTAGCGATGTATCCGGCCTTTATCGTCTAGTTTGCCACGGTATCCAGCTTGGAACTCTTCCAACATACCGTCCCTTTACTGAGGGTATAGACAATGCCTGTGACTGACATTCAGTCATCTTTATCACCCTGGAACCTTTCCAGTGATTCTCCTCAGGATCAATTGATACCTTCTCACTACAACTAGCGAGTATCCTAACATCCAATTAGATCTATCTCATAGATCCAAAATAAGGATTTAGGAGGTATCACTTTGATCCTATATGGAGAATCCTTATGATAAGCGGAGATTGACCGAGCGCAGCATAGGAAACTCCTTCCCCATCAACAGTATGTCATCCACGTACTCTACGAGGATCACCACCATACTCCCTACTACCCTTTTGTATATACAAGGTTCATCTACCATTTTGATGAAGTCAAACTCTTTGACTACGACATTAAAACAGATGTTCCAACTCCGCGATGCCTGTTTTATCACATAAAACATCTTGCATACGTTTCCGCTGCTCCCACTGTCTACGAAGCCCTCTGGCTGTGTACTTATAGACGCTTTCTTCCAAATCATCATTTAGAAAAGCAGTCAAGACACCCAACCACCAGATATCGTAGTCATGGTATGTAGCCGTAGCAAGTAGGATCTGGATGGACTTAAGCATAGCTGGTCAATGATACAAACCTTTAACAAGTCTAGCTTTGAAAGTCTCAACTTTTCCATGTACACCAAGTAATCTTCTCAAGATATACTTGCTCCTAATGGGGATTTAACCCTTCAGATAAAGCAACCAAAGTCCATACTTTGTTGGTGTATAAGGATTCCATCTCAGATCGATAAGCATCCAGCCATTCTTACAGAGTCACACTCCTGATAGCCAGTTCGAAACTAGTTGGGTCATCATCTCATGATGCAATCCTTGCTCCCACTGTCATAGAGAAACCGAAGTATCTCTCAGGTGGGTAAGGAACCCTACTAGATCGGCGGAGAGGCTGAGGTTCGTTGGTTGCTATTGAATCCTTTGGTTCTACCAAATCAGCAGCTGCAGTTTGTATAGCTGGAACTGTTTCCAGTTCTACCTCATAACCAATAATTTCTTCACAAGAAATTCCCTTTCACAAAGGTGGCATGCTGAGTAACAAAACATCTTTTGTTCCTCGGTTAGGTAGAAGATATTCCCTTGCGTATGCTTGGGGTATCCAACAAACTTCCACGAACTGACTTTGCCTCGAGCTTGTCCGGATTATGCTTTTAGACATAGGCTGGACAACCCCAATCTTAACTGACTTAAAAGATGGGCTCTTCCCTTTCCATATCTCATATGAAATGGTAGGTATCTGATTTGATCGGAACCCTTTTCAATAGGTATGCAACTTCATAAGTGCATAACTCCCTAAAAGGAAATAGGAAACTCAGTAGTACTCATCATAGAGCACACCATATCACATAGGGTGCTATTGCTCCGCCCCGATATACCATCGTGCTATGGTGTATATGGAGGAGTAATGCTGAGAGAGAATCTCATTCTCCTTTAGAATAGTCCTGGATTTCCGTGCTTAAGTATTCTCCTCCTTGATCACATCAAAGGACATAATACTTTTACCCGTATTTTGGTTCTCTACTTCTAACTTATATTCTGTGAATATCTCAAAAGGTTCGCACTTGTGTTTCAACAGGAACATATGTCTGAATCTTAAGAGATCATCAGAGAATGTAATGAAGTACAAAGAACCGGTCTTGGCATGTGTAGACAGGGGATCTACATACATCAACATGTATCATCCCAAGAGTTTACTAACTCTTTCTCTGTTTCCAATAAACAGAGCTATGGTCATATTATCTCTGTGACATGACTGGCAAGTTTCATAAGATGTAAATTCAAACAGATTTAAATATGCATCTAAATGTAACTTCAGCTAGTCGGGTCGCATTGATATGACCTAGTCTACAATACCTCAAGAACGATTCGTTCATATCTGAACTCTTCCTCTTTTGTGTGTTCTGTATACTAAGAACTGTAGTTTGATTTAGAACGTTAATGTTTTTAGATAACGTGCCTGAACCGATCAACTCTTGATTTAGGAAATGTTCAAAACATTATCGAGCAATACAAAATTGTATCCTCCTTTAATTAATAAAGAGATTGATATGATTTTGTATATCAGGTTCGGTATCTAATAACATTTGTTCAGAATCAATGTATTCTGGTAATACAGGGTGACAGTGAACAACAGACTTGGCTGCAACACTTGCACCGTTTTCTGCCTCATGAAACTTATCACCCGTTCTCAGTTCTCTACCTTTCTGTAGCCCTATGTAACAGATTACATATCTGGGATCCTGATCCGGTATCAAATACCCAGGACGCAGAGGATACTGAGAAACAGTTCTTTGTAATGAACACACCTGAAGATGACGCATCGGTATGCACTTTCTTCGTTTGGGCGGCACGGGAATTCTGGGAATCCCCAATTTCCTGCTCTATCTTATAACATTTATAAGTTGGAGCGGGACCAACGTTCCCCAGCTCAGTATAACAAGCGGGTTCGGTCAATATATCCGTTTTATTATCTTGATTAAGGAGTGATATGGTCGCTACCTGGAGAGAGGGAGAAGAAAACACTCTGCGTGCGCTCTTGCAAGATCAGATTGGTTATTATTTTATCTAATCAGGATGGCTCCGACTGTTTTTATCAAATCTTCCTTCAAACCTTAAAAGGAAAGACTAGCCGGGATTAATTACACGCTACAAGTTTGCCAATCTTTCAGCCAGGCCAGTGTCGGTACTTTGAGGGAGGTCCCCCGTGCTTTCGTACGAACCTAATTAATGTAAACCTCGTTTTCCCAGAGGCGTAACCCCGTTGACACCTTTCTAGACACCTACTTGATCGGCTAATTGTAATGTGTAAAACTCTCCCAGGAGTAACAATTACTCGCAGTGGGTATCGGGATCCAACTATCTCATAGAAGGTATGCAATCTCATTGCAAATTTCAACACTTGAAATTCCCGATAATATTTTACCCCTAGCGTCCTATGACCTTGACAGAGGTCAACAAACCATAGGCTGCTAGTCAAGTTCAACCCGTCATTTCCTGATTGAAGTAAACCCACCCGCACGACCCTTGACAGAGGTCAACAAGGTCGCACGACTACCCTAAATCAATCACATCATATGCTTATACAGATAAGCACTCATCAGCTACCGCACACTACGCCTTGACAGAGGTCAACAAACGCAGCACGAATACTAACCAGTACTTATCTGAAATGACGGAGGGCTACGACAGGTTTTTCTGAAAACCTATTGCGTAATGAACTTGATATCGTTGTAGAATCAAATGATTTTAAAATGGAGTGTTTTTGAGGCTTTTCTAGTTTTGCTAAAGGGGTCACTCCTGATGAAGGGATCGTCGGCCCTTTCCTCATCGAATAAGGTGCAGGATATATCAAATATACCACTGTGCAAAGCATGAACTATAGGAGCAATCAAAAGACAAACCGAGGGTTGTAGCATCTGCCAGTTATTGCTAAAGGGGTCACTCCCGGTGAAGAGATCTCGGCCCTTTCCTTATCGAATAAGGTGCGGGATGTTCTACAAGGAACACCACGATGCAAAGCAAGAACTGTAGCTACCTGTTTTTGAAAATTCGATTCCACAACAACTTTAGGTTTCTTTTCTTACATTAATCATATTAATGAAGTCCCATCATTTAAGTCACCTAAACATCACAGATAAATACGACGTACACTTATGCCATCCACATTCGCCTCGATGTCCCCTCGTGCACCGTTAGGTTAGGTAACTAACGACTGAGCGGGGCAGGGCTAGCGCGAGTGCAAAACATAACTAACGTCTATATAATATATCATATATATCATATACAGTATTTATCACAGAACATCAAATGATCACATCACAGATATCGCAGCAGAAGAAACATGAATTATTGGATATACTAGGACGTCCGTGTTTTCAATACGAGCCTGTATAAAACACGGATTCCACGGTCGCGATGAATAGCCAAACCCACACCCCTAGACCCCTACGAGAGCGGCAAGCAACCCTACCAATTCTAGAGTTAGGAGACCCAGACTCGACTCCTCGAGTTGGTCTCCCACTGGACTCCAGAACCTGGTTACTTGTGCCCTCCTCCTTGGGTCTATCGTAGTGCGGAAAAGTAAATAATATACAATGGGTGACATCTTCCGCTACCTGGAAGTGCCCCAATAAAAGAATATTACATACAAGTTTTTTCACATGAATGAAAATGAAAAACACTCATCTCACATAAAAAACCCCGGCTATTCAAAACGCGACGATCCAATATAACATATCCAGCAACATATAACATCACATGTCATCAACGTAAGTAAATGTACGCATCCCAATTGTCGTTGACATATAGCAACGAAACCGGCGATATCACATATTACACTTACGGCCGCAGAAAAGAAAGCGTTAAAACTACAACAGTTGGAATCCGCAATCTCCTCAGACATCGCATGCCTGACCAAATGAATTCCTTAGACATCGCATGCCTAAAAATTATAAACCCAGCATTTTAGTCTCTATGTCGAAAACACTTTTCAATATCAAGTCGGGCAATTCAGCAAGATTCCCGACATCCTGATCGAATGCTCGTCGTAAACTTTTGAAGACGGCCGCACCCCCTATGCCGTGGACGAAGTGCACCAAGGCGGAACACCCGGACGAATGCTTTCAGCGACGGGGTTCTCCTACAGTCACTTGGTCGGGGCTATGGGGTGTAGCTGTCTATTAAGTTTACCCGGCGAGTATCCGCGTACGCTACGTGATTGCAACGGACTTTTGATCACATCAAAATTCCGTGGCAACCGATCATCTGAGACTAAAGTGCTATGTTTATAACATCCAAATCAGTTATCTCATAACTACTTGTGGATTCCAAATATTGTATCACATTCCAGATAAATAGAAAATGTTAAACTTTCCGATCAAACAATCAAACACCTAAGTTTTCCCAAAACAGCTCAACTCTTGAAACAAGTTCAAAAACATCCACTTCATGCCACAGTACCAACGGTCCAGCAATAGAAGGGTCAAGCTAACGCCTCACATGTGGCACGCCATACTGCCCCAAACCCTTAGGTTCAAAGGGCAATTCAAAACGGTAACATAATCGAGTTAAGGTTTGTTGTCTTCTAGAGGGTCCATCGCGTTACTTGCACTACTTAGAACATTCTTAAACCATGGAAAAATCCAACAATTGGAAATTTCCCGGCAGGGGAAAAATTGGGTATTTATATCTGGTCGAACTTTTTAACATGTTATAAAAATATCCGGAAAACATAACAAAATTAAATTCTCTGATCGAATCGACGATTACAAAATAAACCCCCAGAAAACTCAACACTTGAGTCAGGTTAAAAATACCCATAAAATTCAAATCACAGATACAAGAATTACTGTGCAAACAGAATGTCATAATCGCAATGTACGGCCGCGGATCCGCGGCCCAAGCAGGCTATGGCCGCGGTTCCGCGGCGAGATATTGGGATTAGGTCATCGAATTTCACAGTAATTATAATAAAACCCTGCTGAATTTTTTAGATATTTTTAATTTGGAAAAATCCCAGATTTTCAAAAATGTATAGAGAGGGGTGTATTTTGCGGTATTCGGGTTGGATCGGGGTTTTAACTTCGTTAACACATCGCCTAATGCTCTAGTTAGGCTCCGATACCACTGTAGGGTTCCTAGGCACACTCAAGAGGTTCCACAAGGCATCAACCATGCTAAACAAAAATTTTCCGGTGCCGAGAAACCCTAATGAAGATCGTTAACTTGAGAATAGGCGAAAAGAAAAGCTAGCAAACAACTTTGCTACTAAGTGAAAGGGATTACAACCTTTGTAGATCCGGTCCTCCACTTCTTTAGCTCCGTGTTGATGTCCCTCCGCTGCGATCATCGGATCCCGGACTCTAGCGATGGTTTCGTCGGAGAAATGATCGGGCTAGGTCATTGACTTCGAGGTCGAAGATGATCTACGTCGGGGAGACTCAAACTCAAGCTATTCCTTCACCTGGTCGAAAACTTTCTGAAAAGAACACCCTATACTGCATGGCAAGTGGTAGAGGGTGAAGAAATAGGAAGTTGGTTCACTTTAGAATTGGATTTCTCACTCTTTTTCTCATGGCACCATTGGAGCTCTCAAGCTTTTGTGATCTTGATGAAAATGAAGAAGAAAGAATCATATCCATTAAAAGAATAATATGAACACTTATCCTTTTAATCATGGCACCATGGTTGAGTTAAGCCCTCATGCTTAACTCATGTAGATAATTAACCATAGCATAAGGTTAAGGGTTGGGTTAGCTAATATCTTAAGCAAATGACAAAGAGAGTTGACTTTGTCAATGTTTATCAAGCTTCATGAAGCTTGATAACTTTGACCAAAGTCCAACTCTTTTGTTATATGCTTAGGAAAATAGTAAACCCTAATCTAACCTTGATTTGGTTTAAGTCTCATACACACAACTTGTTTGTATCATCAAGCATGATACAAACATGTACACTTGCATATATCACATATAAACAATGTGCACATTCAAGTGAGAAAATCAATCTTACATGAACGAATACAAGTTAATGTAAAGTAATATATCAAATATATAATTATACATTAAATCATTAAATCAACACTTGATTTAACGATCCGGTCATATCGCATATAACCGACTAATATCAATAGTAACAACTTATCGAATCAACACTTGATCTGATAACCTGGCTATATCGCATACAACCGATCAATGTACAAATCGCGAGAATAGAATACAGTATCACATACTGGTATTATTCTCGGTCCCGCACATATCTTATATGCGCTCCTATTTCGTTTCGCTTGAGCTAGGAAACCCCTGTGTAGGATTCTAAAGACTCGTCAATACGCCGGCAGCAGGTGATGATCATATCAAACACCCACATGCCGCAAGCGGTCTGCTAAACGTAATGGCCACCCGGGTATTGAGCGATCAGAAGATCAACGAGCAAGCCCGCTCACACTCCTGTGAATCCAACGAGTAACACTACTATACAGTCCAGTCTGTTCGTCTGATATGTCGCATATCTCACCTAGGGGTGGTAAACGTCAGACCCCAATAACTCGATAAGTCGTGTCGATATGAGGCTCATAACGGGTCGAGAAACTACTGGTAACACTTATCAGTAAATCCCTAAAGCAGCCTTGGCCAAGGACTTCCTGTTATAGCCAATCGAACACTGCGCAACATCAACTCCCTATACCGGGAGAAACGAAACCCCTCCTATCGCTCATTGCCTCCATGTGATTCGGGACTGTACCCAAAAGCCACCTTTTTGCACGTCCTCTTGGACGTGGTATGATGGAAATCAAAGCACAGTGGGAATCACACAAGACTCTATGACGATCTCGGGTCTACAGACTAACCTGTACAAGTGTCACCAGAGAACTGCCATCTGACGTAAGGTATAATACCATCTGGGAGTTCTCGGCGAGTCTGTCCAGTGTACCCAGTCTCCACTGAGCACCCGTATATCATCTCTGATGTCAAACACCAATGGATATGGGATCATCCATCGCCCATCTGTATGGGTCGAGAAGCTACACGCTAGTCTACTCTGGTATATCGATGTCCTGTCTCGATATACCCACGACTAGGGACTTTGAAGGATGTACTTATAGATTACCATGTCCCCACTAGTATGATCCGCATCATAGTCCAGGTAGTCAAGTACACATCCTAAGGGCTTTACCCACATGTAACAGAGAGACAATCAGTGCACACGTTAAGGTAAAGAGTAACCAGATAGCATACTATCATATCGAGCAAGAAAGTCATCCCAATATATGTCCAAGCATCCACTACAATATACATCCTATGTATAGTAATGGCCTCTAGGGCATACATATAACTAACACTAGTGTGACTGCCATCTCAGCGCTGGTCAAGCAAAGATCCTAAGGGCTGTATCAATATGTATTAACGATATGTTAAAAAGAAACACATACACATAATAAGATAGATACAAACCAAGTAGTATACTACTATATTGAGAAAGAATGTCAATCCGTGTATATCCCAAGCATCGAAAATGTAATATACAAACTAGTACTATACAATAATGGCCTCTAGGGCATATCACACTAACAATCTCCCACTTGCACTAAGGCCATGTGCTGGCATATCGCAGACCTATCATCTCGAATAGCTTCTCGAACTGCATATGAGGAATGGCCTTTATGAATGGATCTGCAGTGTTATCCTCTGTAGCAACCCTCCGAACCTCGATCTCCCGGCGATCCGCGATCTCCCTGATCAGGTGATACCGCTTCATGATGTGTCTGGACTTCTGATGTGACTTGGGTTCCTTCGCTAATGCTATAGCCTCGTTGTTTTCACAATACAGAGGTATTGGATCAACAATGGATGGAACCACTTGAAGTTCTGTTAAGAACTTCCTCATCCAGACGGCTTCTTTTGCGGCATCAGATGCTGCGATATACTCCGCTTCCATCGTCGAGTCAGCAACGGTTTCTTGTTTGGAACTCTTCCAACACACCGCCCCTCCATTGAGAGTAAAGAGATAACCCGACATGGATTTAGAGTCATCCTTGTCACTCTGGAAGCTGGAGTCAGCAAAGGCCTCGATCTGGAGGTCTTTTCCGCCGTAAACCAAAAACATATCCGTAGTCCTTCTCAGGTACTTGAGAATGTTCTTTACCGCTATCCAGTGCTTCTCCCCAGGGTTTGACTGATACCGGCTTACTACACTCAATGCATAAGCTACATCTGGTCTGGTACACAACATCGCATACATTATAGAGCCTACCGCAGAAGTGTAGCGTATAATAGACATGTGATCCCTTTCCAAATCAGTCTTGGGAGACATCTCTTTGGAGAGGGTGATCCCGTAATAAGACGGTAAATTACTGCGCTTGGAATCTTCCATACTGAATCTTTTCTGTCACGACCCAAGGTTTGGCCCGTGACCGGCACTTAACCACGTAACGTCTACAGGCGTAACGCGACTAAGTAAGCCGAAAACCCAGAAATCAAACCAGTAAAAGTATAGAGTGTTTTAATCTTTAAATAGAAGAATTTACAAAGGCGCTAAGAAATCTTAAGTAAACAATCACCAAGATAGAAATATACGACGCCGTAGAGAAGATCATGAGCAACAAGTGGGAACATCACAGATAGAATAAACTGCATAAGTAAAGTCGGCTCACAACGAGCTCGACACCAGAATACCAATAATATACATCATCGTCCTCACACTGTCTCTAAGTCAAATACATATAACGTAGATGGAGAATACTAGATACAAAAATGTGTACAATAGAAGTAACCAGATACCACAACCCACCTAACAGCAAAACAGCTCTCGCAGCAACTGTAGTGGTATCTGTAGCCAAAAGATGTAAGAAGCCAGCCTGCCGCGACTACTCTGATGGGAAACCTGCAAATACTGTGGCACAACGGGGTTGAGTTGCCAACTCGTGAATAGAGATAACATATAAAGGTAATCGCGAGCATGCACGTACTGCGCTACTCTATTATATGTGATCGCACGCTTTTGGCGTGTCGGATGTTCAAAGTTCTAAAGTTATAACCGCGATCAGGATGGTGTCGCTATGCAGCTAGCCGGTTGAGCACGGGTCGATCCACAGGGAGATGGTTGTATGTGTTAGTGTATATGCCCTAGAGGCCATTACTGTATCATACTAGTTTGTATATTACTTAATGGATGCTTGGGATATTCACCTTGTATATACAATCTTGCTCAAAATAGTAGTATGCTACTTGGTTTGTTTCTACTTCAATGTGTACTTGTGTTTATTTCAGTATATCACTTATACGCATTAGTGGAGCCCTTAGGATCTTTGCTTGATTACCAGCGTTGTGATGGCAGTCACACTAGTGGGGGCTGGGTAATCTGTAAGCACATCCTTATTCAGGTCCCTGGTCGCAGGACTATCGAGACAGGGCATCGATACTCCGGAGTAGACCAGCGCATGCGCTTCTCATCCCAGTGTGGGAGACGGTCTGTCCCACAGCCGTCAGTACGTCGTACTTGAGATAGTATGCGGGTGCTCGTTAGGTTACGGGTACACTGGACAGGACTCGTCGGGAACTGACTAGTTGGTATTATACCTATCGTCAGTTATCAGTTCCCAGGTGACATGAGTACAGCTTAGTCCGCTGACTTGACACTGTCACTCCGCCTCGAGTGTGTTCCCACTGTACTTTGATCACTACCCTACCACGGCTCAAAGGAGTCGTGCAAACAGGTGGTGGTTGGGTGCAGTCCCGAAGCACTTGGAGGCAGTGACGGTTAGACAGGATTCGTCTCTCCCGGTATTGGGGGTTGACATCGCGCTGTGTCTAGGAGAGCCATTACACGAGTAGTCCCTGGCCAGGGCAAACGAGATATACTGGTAGGTTTCCAGTGTTATCTCAGGGTGTATTAGGCTTCACTCCGGCACGACTTGTACCGCTATTGGGGGACTGACGTTTACCGCCCCCTAGGCCCGCCATGCGATGTATCAGACGAACAGACCGGACTGTACGGAGAATGTCACGCTCAGGCTCAGTAGGAGTTCAGATGGGTTTCGCCTCGTCGGTCTTCTTGTCGGCATTACCTGGGGACCGTTACGCACAGCTAGTGCCGCTTGCGGTCTGTGGTTAAACCCACTGCCAGCGTAGTGTCGAGTCTTTAGAGTCCCACACAGAAAGCTTTTCGCCTTTAGGCAAAAGAGTAGAGGTTGCATGGTATTGCGACAGGTCGCATGGTTTTGCGACAGGGTTCGGTCACATCCGTGCACTTGTGCACGTACAGTGTCCGGACAGTTTACACTAGCGGGCTTTGGTTTAAGCCAGATCCTAGTGTACCTTATGGGATTGGATTTATCCAGTTTGCATTCGTGTTCCTCGGAACGCGGATGCGGGTGTGTATGCACAGTTGACAGGGAGGCAGAGGTAGTGGATTCTCATTAGGGTTGTTGACAGTTGACCGTTGACTTTTGACTTTTTGCTCAACCCTAATGAGAATATGATATGTGATTAACTATTATATTAATTAAGTATTATGGTGATATGGTTGTTGACTTGTTGACTTTTGTTGACTTGTTGACTTTGGTGACTTGTTGACTTTTGTTGACTTGTTGACCGGTTGACTAGGCTTGACTAGTTGACCATCATGATAACCATGGTTATCATTTCATGCCAAAGACTTTTTTCTTGCTTGCTTTTTGAATAAAATGAGTGCATGATATGATAACATTGTGGTTGCTTCTAACCATCACCAAAAGACTTTTTTGATATGATGAGTTATGATCACTTTGGATTATGAGAGGGTGAGAGAGAAAAGAGAGCCTCATTCTTTCTTGCTCATTCTCTCTCTTGTTCTTGAGCTCTCCCCTTGCTCTCACCCTCAACCTCTTGCTCCCTCTCTTGATCTATGGTTCTCTTGTCTCATGAGTTGAGAATCAAGAACCATAGATAAAATCCCATTCTATTTTCTTCTCTACTCATTCTAGTTCACTAGGTTTAGCAAACCAAGTGAACTAGTTTCTTCAAAGACCGAAGAAGGAGCTAAAGGTTGGAGCTTTCAAGTGGATCTATCTTCGGCGTACGGAGACGACGAGAAGGACCCATCGGACCACCACCGGAGCTTGAAGAGAAGGAGTTCAAGACAAGCTAGGTATAACCATCTCTATCCGAGTAGCTAAACATCTTTAGCTTAGTTTGCTAGTTTTAGTTTAGGTAACGATCCCGACCATAAGTTAGTCCATGTTGCCTCTTGCGATAAAAATTTTGATTTTATACCGTTTCCGCCTCCCCGTAAGAACCGGGGGTCGCAATATGGACTTACAGTGGTATCAGAGCCTAACTAAACTTAAACTAGCTAGGTAGTAAAGTGTAACGAAGTTCGGAACCGAAAAAAAATCACAAAACCGGAAAACTACAAAAACTGAGTTTCTGTTGAATTTTTTTCTGGTCAAAATGAAAAACTTCATACTCCTAAATTCGTATCAGGGTTTTGTTAGAACACCCATGAAAAACGATTCACCAATTCGTCTAAACCGCCGCGCTTCCGCCGCGTGACCCTTCTTGGCCGCCGCGGAAGCGCCGCGGTTTGTTGTCTTTAGTGCGTCGTTTTTCGTGCAGTGTGTGTCTGTGTTGGTTTTGGGATTTTTGAGATATATTATATGTGCCCAGATTTTACAGAAAAGAAATTTCCTTTTGGGGTCCTATAATTCCGTATTTTTTCCGAACTTCATTGCACTTTGACTATGATGGTTATATCTGTGATGTTTGCATGTATTGAACGTCGGCTAATCGCTATAAGTCGATTAGTCGGGGTTATACATGATCTGTAATGTGCTGGAATGTGTATATAAATATGTTGGATTGTCGCGGGTGAATAGCCGGGGGTTGTGAGACGAGAGTTTACTTTTCTTGCAATTCATGTAAATTTGTAAATTGATGTAATAATTATTTGTTTGGCCGCACAACCGGGTCGGGGTTGTAGCCGTCATTGTATAATTTCTTTTTACTGTTTTTGCTCCTAGGATAGACCCGTGGAGGGGTGCACAAACTACCGGGTATGCCGAAGTGTCGAGTGGCCTACTCATGGAGATGAGGGAGGTTGCTACGCTTCGGGTACTTGGCGGGTAGTTTGCCGTACCCGTAGGGGTCTTGGGTGGGGTTTTGGCTATTCACCGCGACCGTGTTATCTGTTTTTGTTACAGGCTCGTACAAATTACAGATTACTAGTATATCCAATGTATTTATCTGTGATCTGAAATGTTTATCATTGCTTACTATTTAGGCGTTGCTTATGTTTTACAGACGCGCTAGCCCAGCCCCCGCTCTGTCGTTAGTTAAGTAACCTAACGGGTAATGACGGGGCCCAGTGGCGAATGCGAATGGCATAAGCGTACGTCATATTTTGGTTGTTTTCTGCAATGGTAGGATTAAATGATGGGACGCATTAAAAGTACTAATGCAAGAATATCACGCATTAAAAGAACTAATGCAAGATAATAAACCAAGTTAAAGTCGTTGGAACACTTTCGAAAAACCACTCGGTTCTTTTCAAAACAAACTTTTAAAATACGGAGTTTGAGCCACTCCATTTTAAAGCTATCTCGTTCCATCGACCAAATCAAGTTCACTACGTTCACGGTTTTGCCAAAACCATCCGTAGCCCTCCATCATTTCAGTTAAATATTCGGTAGTATTCAAGCTATGTATTTTGACCTCACGCCAAGGCATAGTGATTGGTAGCTGCCGGATATTTATCTGTTGCATAGATAGAATGCGTTGGTTTGAGACAGTCGTACTGCCATTTTGGCCTACGTCAAGGGTATGTACGGGTGGATTCAAATTAACCTGGATAATGATGGGACGAACTTGACATGTGACTTATGACATTTTGACCTCACGCCAAGGTCATAAGAGCATGGGGCAAAAATCCACATCGGGAGTTTCATAAGTACTGAAACTTGCTAGATTTGCATACCATTTGGAGTGTGATGATTCTGGTAGGATTCCTTCAGTTTCGTCACGCGATGATATTTGGATCCCGATCCTACTGTGAGTATATGCTACTCCTCGGGAAATTTCTCACTTAACGATCAATGCTATAAACCTAGTAGGTGCCTAGAAAGGTGTTAGCGGGGCTACGCCCCCAGGGAAAAGAGGTTCTCTAATTAAGGAACTTCGCGAAAGCGTTGGAAAACCTCCCTCGAAGTACCGACACCGGCCTGGCTGAACGGTTAAGCAAGTATTGTACGGTGGGATTGATCCTGACTAATTCTTCCTTTATGGTTTGAGGAGGGATTCGAGAAACAGTGGGAGCCATCCTGTTTAGACAAACTAAAAACCACTCTAAACTTGCAAGAGCATCATGCTGAGTGTTTCTTCTTCTCTCTCCTAATTGCAGCGACCAATCAACATGACTGGACTTAAGTTACTCCTAGATAAAAACAAACTGACAGGGCCAAACTACAAAGATTGGCTCAGGAATGTCACGATAGCAATCACTTATGACAAGCTGGGGTATCTTCTTACCACCAAAGCTCCCCCTGTCCCTGGTCCAACTTCCAGTGTCGCGGATAAGGAAATCCGCAAGACTTGGGAGATTGATAGCGCGAAGGCCAAGTGCCTCCTGCTTGCCTCGATGGACAACGAACATCAGAGGAGGCATGAGAATATGGACATGGAGTCCATATTGCTCCATACAAAAGAACTGTATGGAGAGCAATCACGTATCGCAAGATACGAAGCGTCGAAAAAGTTGTTTTCGACAAGAATGGCCGTCGGATCACCAGTAGCCGAGCATGTGCTAAAGATGATCGGCTTCATTGAGGAGCTCGCTGACCTAGGGATCACATTGGAGAGTGAGCTATATACGGATATAGTTCTCCAGTCCCTTCCTTCCACTTACGCCCAGTTTATACTGAACTTCAACCTACAAGAAAAAGAGGTTGAACTATCAGAGCTCCTCAACATGCTGAGGAGCGCAGAGGGCACCCTACAGAAAGGTAGGGAAACATCCACTTTGTTTGTAGGAGGATCATCTTCTTCTAGGTCCAAGGCGAAAGCCAAGGGAAAGAAGAAGAAGGCCCCCGCCAAACCAAGGGGCGGTGTTGGTAAAGTGGATACGAAGGGAAAAGGCAAAGCAACAAAGATAGCGGGGAAGCTTGTGGATAAGGAAGAATGCTTCTATTGTCATAAGAAAGGACACTGGAAGAATGATTGCAGGGCCTGGAAGGCCAGAACACAGGAATTGAAGCAGGTTGCAGCTTCAGCTTCAGGTGTGTATGTTATTGAAAACTGTCTTTCAATAAACTCTACTTCCTGGGTATTGGATACCGGATCAGGATCTCATATCTGTAATTCTTTGCAGGCGTTGAGAAACCGTAGGGTTTTGAAGGCAGGTGACATGACCCTCAAAGTTGCGAACGGAGCTAGCATGGATGCTAAAGCCGTGGGGGACTATCACCTGGGAATGTCAGATGGACATGTTTTGGTTTTGCGTAATTGCTTTTTTGTACCCAACGCAACTTGTAATATCATTTCTGTATCTTTAGTTTCTAAAGAAGGTTATGAATTTGCGTTTGTAAGTAATGTTGTAAACATTCACCTTAATCAAGTATTGATTGGGTCAGGTACTCTGAGTAATGGTATATACGTGTTAAACCAACCACAGATTTTTAATGTCCAGAATACACACAAAAGAAAGTCTCCAGAAATAAATCAGACTTTCTTATGGCATTGTAGATTGGGTCACATCAATGAGAGAAGGTTGACTAAGTTACATACAGAAGGATATTTGAATGCGTTCAAATATCAATCGTATGCCACTTGTCAATCTTGTCTCAAAGGAAAGATGACAAAGACTCCATTTACTGGACAAGGAGTAAGAGCGAGCGAGCTCTTGGGACTCGTACATAGTGACGTGTGCGGTCCAATGTCTACACATGCCCGAAGCGGACATTCTTACTTCATTACTTTTACGGATGACTTCTCAAGGTACGGTTATGTCTTCTTAATGAAACATAAGTCCGAGGCCTTTGGAAAATTCCAGGAGTATAAGAATGAAGTAGAGAAACAGACCGGCAAAAGTATTAAGATTCTAAGATCGGATCGAGGTGGAGAATACTTAAGTGCCGAATTCCTGGACTATTTAAAAGAGAACGGAATTCTCTCTCAGCTTACTCCTCCATACACCCCGCAACATAACGGTGTATCGGAGAGACGGAACCGCACCCTATTGGATATGGTGCGGTCCATGATGAGTAACGCTGAGTTGCCGCGATCATTCTGGGGATATGCGCTAGAATCAGCAGCATACCTTTTGAACCGAGTTCCGACTAAGACTGTGCCTACCACCCCATATGAAATGTGGAGTGGGAAGAAACCCTATCTTCAATATCTGAAGATCTGGGGATGTCCAGCTTTTGTCAAAAAGCAGCATGCGGACAAACTCGAGGCACGCTCAGTACTGTGCAAGTTTGTGGGATACCCAAAGAACACCAGGGGGTATCTTTTCTACTACGCAGAGGAACAAAAAGTCCTTGTTTCTCGTAATGCCCACTTTCTAGAACACCAGTTCTTGGAAAAGGAAATTAGTGGGAGCGCAGTAGAACTAGAAGAAATTCCAGAACCACAGACTATTACTGAAAGGTTAGTGGAACCAGAGGGTTCAACAGAACAGGACATTCCTACGCCGCTCCGCAGGAGTAGTAGGCAGTCTCATCCGCCCGAGAGATACTGCGGTTTTCTCATAGACGGGGATAGAGAGGATTGCATCATAGATTATGATGAGCCTACTAGCTTCCAGCAGGCCGTTCAGAGCGTTGACTCAGTGAAATGGCTGGATGCAATGCGGACCGAAATGGAGTCCATGTAC
This sequence comes from Agapanthus africanus, assembly GCA_030015575.1. Classification (NCBI taxonomy): domain Eukaryota; kingdom Viridiplantae; phylum Streptophyta; class Magnoliopsida; order Asparagales; family Amaryllidaceae; genus Agapanthus; species Agapanthus africanus. The sequence goes on along the minus strand of JASDDO010000019.1, from coordinate 497,121,895 downwards.
ACCAACAAGGTATGGACGTTGGACATTGCTCCAGACGGGGTAAAACCCGTAGGATGCAAGTGGATCTTCAAAAGGAAGATTGGTGTAGATGGACAGGTTGAGACCTATAAAGCTAGGCTGGTAGCAAAGGGTTTTCGTCAAAGACCTGGCTTGGACTACGACGAAACCTTTTCTCCAGTAGCCATGCTGAAATCCATTCGGATCCTTCTTGCCATTGCTGCCTTCCACGATTATGAGATCTGGCAAATGGACGTAAAGACAGCTTTTCTAAATGGAAATTTAGAGGAGTGTGTCTATATGGACCAGCCAGAGGGTTTCATTCAGAGTGGGAGCAGCGGAAAGGTGTGCAAGTTGCTTAAGTCCATCTATGGACTAAAGCAGGCATCGCGGAGTTGGAACATCTGCTTTGATGAGACGGTCAAAGAATTTGGCTTTATCAAAAATCCAGATGAACCATGCATCTATAGTAGATTTGTAGCGAGAACTGTAGTATTCCTCGTTTTATACGTGGATGACATTCTCTTAATAGGAAATGACATTCCTATGCTACAATCTGTCAAGGGGTTCTTGTCACAAAGGTTCTCCATGAAAGACCTGGGTGATGCCTCATACATCCTGGGGATCCGGATCCATCGTGATAGATCCAAGAGGATATTGGGACTTTCTCAGTCCAGGTACATCGACACCGTACTGAAAAGATTCAGTATGGAAGATTCCAAGCGTGGTAACCTACCAGCTTGTCACGGGATCACCCTCTCTAAAGAGATGTCTCCCAAGACTGATTTGGAGAGGGATCGCATGTCTATTATACCCTACGCTTCTGCGGTAGGCTCTATAATGTATGCGATGTTGTGTACCAGACCGGATGTAGCTTATGCACTGAGTGTGGTAAGCCGGTATCAGTCAAACCCTGGGGAGAAACACTGGATAGCGGTAAAGAACATTCTCAAGTACCTGAGAAGGACTAAGGAGATGTTCTTGGTGTATGGCGGAAAAGACCTCCAGATCGAGGCCTTTGCTGACTCCAGCTTCCAGAGTGACAAGGATGATTCCAAGTCCATGTCGGGTTTTGTCTTTACCCTCAATGGAGGGGCGGTGTGTTGGAAGAGTTCCAAACAAGAAACCGTTGCAGACTCGACGATGGAAGCGGAATATATCGCTGCATCTGATGCCGCAAAAGAAGCTGTCTGGATGAGGAAGTTCTTGAAAGAACTTCAGGTGGTTCCGTCCATTGTTGATCCAATACCTCTGTATTGCGACAACAACGGGGCTATAGCATTAGCGAAGGAACCCAGGTCCCATCAGAGATCCAGGCACATCTTAAGGCGGTATCACCTGATCAGGGAGATCGTGGATCGCCAGGAGATCGAGGTTCGGAGAGTCGCTTCAGAAGATAACACTGCAGATCCATTCACCAAGGCCTTGCCCCAGACTCAGTTCGAGCGGCTGATCGAGATGATAGGTCTTCGATACGCCAGTACATGGCCTTAGTGCAAGTGGGAGATTGTTAGTGTATATGCCCTAGAGGCCATTACTGTATCATACTAGTTTGTATATTACTTAATGGATGCTTGGGATATTCACCTTGTATATACAATCTTGCTCAAAATAGTAGTATGCTACTTGGTTTGTTTCTACTTCAATGTGTACTTGTGTTTATTTCAGTATATCACTTATACGCATTAGTGGAGCCCTTAGGATCTTTGCTTGATTACCAGCGTTGTGATGGCAGTCACACTAGTGGGGGCTGGGTAATCTGTAAGCACATCCTTATTCAGGTCCCTGGTCGCAGGACTATCGAGACAGGGCATCGATACTCCGGAGTAGACCAGCGCATGCGCTTCTCATCCCAGTGTGGGAGACGGTCTGTCCCACAGCCGTCAGTACGTCGTACTTGAGATAGTATGCGGGTGCTCGTTAGGTTACGGGTACACTGGACAGGACTCGTCGGGAACTGACTAGTTGGTATTATACCTATCGTCAGTTATCAGTTCCCAGGTGACATGAGTACAGCTTAGTCCGCTGACTTGACACTGTCACTCCGCCTCGAGTGTGTTCCCACTGTACTTTGATCACTACCCTACCACGGCTCAAAGGAGTCGTGCAAACAGGTGGTGGTTGGGTGCAGTCCCGAAGCACTTGGAGGCAGTGACGGTTAGACAGGATTCGTCTCTCCCGGTATTGGGGGTTGACATCGCGCTGTGTCTAGGAGAGCCATTACACGAGTAGTCCCTGGCCAGGGCAAACGAGATATACTGGTAGGTTTCCAGTGTTATCTCAGGGTGTATTAGGCTTCACTCCGGCACGACTTGTACCGCTATTGGGGGACTGACGTTTACCGCCCCCTAGGCCCGCCATGCGATGTATCAGACGAACAGACCGGACTGTACGGAGAATGTCACGCTCAGGCTCAGTAGGAGTTCAGATGGGTTTCGCCTCGTCGGTCTTCTTGTCGGCATTACCTGGGGACCGTTACGCACAGCTAGTGCCGCTTGCGGTCTGTGGTTAAACCCACTGCCAGCGTAGTGTCGAGTCTTTAGAGTCCCACACAGAAAGCTTTTCGCCTTTAGGCAAAAGAGTAGAGGTTGCATGGTATTGCGACAGGTCGCATGGTTTTGCGACAGGGTTCGGTCACATCCGTGCACTTGTGCACGTACAGTGTCCGGACAGTTTACACTAGCGGGCTTTGGTTTAAGCCAGATCCTAGTGTACCTTATGGGATTGGATTTATCCAGTTTGCATTCGTGTTCCTCGGAACGCGGATGCGGGTGTGTATGCACAGTTGACAGGGAGGCAGAGGTAGTGGATTCTCATTAGGGTTGTTGACAGTTGACCGTTGACTTTTGACTTTTTGCTCAACCCTAATGAGAATATGATATGTGATTAACTATTATATTAATTAAGTATTATGGTGATATGGTTGTTGACTTGTTGACTTTTGTTGACTTGTTGACTTTGGTGACTTGTTGACTTTTGTTGACTTGTTGACCGGTTGACTAGGCTTGACTAGTTGACCATCATGATAACCATGGTTATCATTTCATGCCAAAGACTTTTTTCTTGCTTGCTTTTTGAATAAAATGAGTGCATGATATGATAACATTATGGTTGCTTCTAACCATCACCAAAAGACTTTTTTGATATGATGAGTTATGATCACTTTGGATTATGAGAGGGTGAGAGAGAAAAGAGAGCCTCATTCTTTCTTGCTCATTCTCTCTCTTGTTCTTGAGCTCTCCCCTTGCTCTCACCCTCAACCTCTTGCTCCCTCTCTTGATCTATGGTTCTCTTGTCTCATGAGTTGAGAATCAAGAACCATAGATAAAATCCCATTCTATTTTCTTCTCTACTCATTCTAGTTCACTAGGTTTAGCAAACCAAGTGAACTAGTTTCTTCAAAGACCGAAGAAGGAGCTAAAGGTTGGAGCTTTCAAGTGGATCTATCTTCGGCGTACGGAGACGACGAGAAGGACCCATCGGACCACCACCGGAGCTTGAAGAGAAGGAGTTCAAGACAAGCTAGGTATAACCATCTCTATCCGAGTAGCTAAACATCTTTAGCTTAGTTTGCTAGTTTTAGTTTAGGTAACGATCCCGACCATAAGTTAGTCCATGTTGCCTCTTGCGATAAAAATTTTGATTTTATACCGTTTCCGCCTCCCCGTAAGAACCGGGGGTCGCAATATGGACTTACAGTATGTTCGTTCGAGTTTTAGACGAGTCAATGAAGAATTTGTATATGTTTTTTCAAATCTAACATATGTGTTTTATATGCAAGTATAAAGTTGTTAAGAAAAAGATACGAAGGTGTAAACTAAAGAAATCCGCATTCTAAACCTTTGAGCCGAGTCTTGACCAATCGAAGTTAGAGCAATCGGCAACAACGTGGATTAGGGTACTTAAGCACGGTATTCGTGGAATCCGGCTTATTGACCCTTGTCCGTTCGTTCTTGTCTCTTGCTTTCGCCTCCGGCCAAACCGAACGCAACCGGTCGCGGTTAGGAATCACCGTTACCTTGGTAGGGTAAGGTGCCTAACGGAGCGCTTGCGTAACGTTTGGGCGGAGTTCAAAGGAAAATAACTGGAAAAGGAAATGAGTAAAGAAACATTAACTTACAATATTGTATTTATTCATAACAACAACAATGACAACCATGCACAAAACGAACCAAAAAGAGCAAAAGAAAAGAACAAAGAAAAGAAAAGATTACAAGCAAGTAATTAAAAGTGCATGGAATTTAAGTATATGAAAGTAAAGCAAGGTAATAAAAAGCAAGAAAGAAATAAGCAAGAAAATAAAACTAGGAACCATAGAACCAAATACAAGACATGGGTTCAATAACCAAATCTTAAACTTGCAAGCTCACTGAAGAGGTTGCAGGATCAAGAAAAGGCAATGAACTCATGGAGAATGAAGCAAAAAAGAGAGAACAAAATGATACAACCCCTTGAAATCAATGACCAAAGATTAAACTTGCAAGCTCACTTAAGAGGTTGCAGGATCAAGTTAAGGTAGAGGGCTCAAGGGGGAAGCTAAGCAAAAGAATGATACAAAAACCCTCATCTTCATTGATCTTCCACTCAAAAAGCTCTCACTACAATTTTCATGGAGGAAAGATGAAGAAGAAGAAGATGTAAACTAAAACTAACAAAAAGAGGGCATAAGAATGAACTCCTTGGCTTGGCTCAGAACTGGGGTATTTATAGGCAGGAAGCTGGAAATCTAGGGCAACATTCTGACACTACAGGAAAAGACAAACCTACCCCTGAAAAATAATCATCTGAGGAGCCTATACGGCCGCGGTTCCGCGGCCTAAGCGCGCTTATGCCGCGGAACCGCGGTCATTTAGATGATTTGACATGTCGTAATTTGTGGCTTTGTCTGTTCTTCTGTCCTATGTTGTTCAACATATACCAAATTGCAAATTGCTTCCACAATTGCTTCAGATCTGCACAGTCCAAACATAGCTACACTTTTGATTGATTTGACCTTTCTCTCTCGAGCTCCGTGCACCCATTGATTCTTGTGCTGCCCCTCTCATGCTCTGTGCTTGTCTGAGACACGAATGACCACTATCATATGTCTTGTCTCATGAACCAGTGCGCGGCACTGGACGGATACGGATGACCGGAACCTGGCTTTTATCTGCTGTCAATAGATGTTCTGTATTTTGGCGTAACAGTGGAGATTTTGTGTCAATTGCGTTATTTTGGACTAGAAAACCGTGGCCTGTAAATATGTAGCAAACATGGATTAAAAGCACCTGCCTATAACCAAACGAGCGTAAGAATGGGCGGTATAAAATGCAATATTCTGGTATGAACAAATACCCCCAAACTTAACTTTTGCTCGTCCCGAGCAAAACCAATTATTCACAAAAAAGTCCTAAACGCACTTTCGCAGGGAATGCGATTGCACTGAGCTCGTGCAACAAGCCGTTAAATCTCTAGGTGTCCCTAATAGGAGGAGTGTTGTCTCCTGAGGGTTTTCAGTGGATTACACTCACAAAATTCGATCAAGATAGTTTTGCGAAATAACTATGATTCAAACCCTAAAGTTTTGTTTCAGAAAATAACAATTCTATTATCCTAAGTCTAGACTATCGAATCTTTATTTTTCACATCTCGCTTCTTATTTAACTTAAGATTTTATATGTCTTTACGTGCAGTGCAAATAGTATCGTTAAGTTCCAGAAGGGTCGAATAAAGTCATCATGTCATACAATAAAGCCCAGATAAATTTTTTTAAAAGGATCACATAAGTTTTATAAAGAGTTAAGCATTTTTCAAGTTTCGTTTTCCAGTAAAGTTTCAACTTCAGAATTTCTATCTTCCCTAACAGGAAACTAGGTCTTATTTTTCACTTCACCTTTTTCTTGTTTTCATTTCAAACACACCTCTATGAACGTGCAATAGTCTTTATCATAGAATAAAACCTTCATATCTCGGCTAGAAATATTTTTTATAAAACCTGTCTTTTGTCAAGATTATTCTCACACAAAGAACCGTTAGGAATTTTAACTCGGAGAGAACACTTGTTTGACTTTGTTTTAAACAGGACTTTCTAGGCTTCTTAACGAGCTTTGGGCCAATGCACCCAAACCAGTTGGCTTTTGGGCATTAGGTGTAGAAACACCCCAGCGGACTTAATTACTCAAGTTACCTAGGTCCAAAAACTAAAGACAATTTAGCGTGAAAATCAGGATGATTCAATGCGAATGGAGATATAACCGGCAGTTCCGTTATTTTTTTGGATAAAAGACGTGTTTAGTGGGTTCGGTGTGTAATCATTCCAATCAAGTTCCAGATGGGTTATTTTTCAGAATTAGTTCCAATTAAGGCATCAATAACATTCCTTCATTTTCGCTTCACTTCATAAACTATTCTTGATATTACTTATTTTAGAACAAACCTATTTGATCCTCAGAAAATCATTTATCTATTTAAAAGTTTTAGACATAAAAGACTTGTCATCTAATTTCCAAAACTCACGACGCGTGTAGTGTGATGTAAAGACGTATATCAGCTTTAGTTAACTTCAAAGGAGAGTTATCTTTCAGGTTTTCAAAATCTAAAAATAAGATTTAGTTATTCTTATCTTATCAAACAAAACCGTCGAAATGTTGAATCAGAGTTCTCCCACTAGCTAATTTGACAGAAAAGTTTTTATATCTTTAGAAAATTTTCTGATTTTTATGGATTTTTAAATAGGTATGCAAATGGAAAATATACAAATGAATGCGAAGGTAGAAAGCTTACCGAGCACACCCCCAAACTTAAACTTGACAGTGCCCTCACTGTCAGACTACACCAAGAGGGTCAAAATTGTCGGCTCTCTCCAAAAGAAAATTTTATACAAAAGAAAAAGAAAACCCAAATAAAAGATATATACAAAAAAGGGTTCTCCCCCAAACTTAAGTGTAACAGTGTTTCCACTGTTTAAGCGGTGAAGTTCAGGATTAGGGGGAAAGAAAACAGTTTCAAACTATACAAGGCCTTATACAGGCCAAAAGTGAGCACCAACCATTCAATGATTTTATCGCTATAATGCACAGGTTGGTGGAAGAAGGCGTAGAGAAAAGAGAGGGAGAATACGCGAGACCGTATGGAGATAGAAGTAGTATACGGTCTAGGTATATGAAAAGAAGAATGGCGGAAGGGAGAAAGAAGTGGAATACGAACTTGAGGGTGGAAATGGAGCGAATAAATTAGCACAATTCGTGATGACCGATGTGTAAAAAGCGATTGTGCCAATCTATTAACCCGTCGAGAAATGGGGTCAAATCCCTCAGGATTCGTGAGAAACCATGGGTACGCCGATCTTGGTAAACCAGACACTGGAAGTGAAAATGATACGGTTTCTTACAATGTCGGAACAATGGAAAGGATGGAGGTAGGTGATTGAGGAAGGTTATCGGTTAAAGGTTCAGGAGGGTGTACACAGTCAATGAAAGGAACAGGATGAATTGGAAAATCCGACTCATCAATTAAAACTGGTTCATCCTCAAAAATATCCTCAATAGTCTCCTCAAAGTTAAGCACATCCATGCGTTTATCCTCAAAATCCAGAGGCATATGGGGTTCGGGAAAAACATTTAATGACTCGGGATGATGAATTGGAGAGAAAAACTCAGCTAAATCTACGGGTTCATCATCCAAAATATTCCCAGCGTCAATATCCTCAATCAAGTGAAAATCTATATTCTCAGACACCTCAACAAAAGCATGGATATCAATCAATTCAGGTTCTAAGATGGAGGTGTAGAGGTCAAAAGGGTTGGGTGCGGTTTCACTCGAAAGAGACTTTTCACAATCGGGCAAATCGAACACTACAAGGTCACACAACTCATTATCTGTTCTGTCTTCAATTGATAAATCATTTAGGACACTCGATAGACTTTCAAAACAGGAGTTGTGGGATTCAAGTTGAAACGGGTAGGTTTGATTTGGAAGGGTATATGGCTCACTCTCTCCGCTCAAATTCTCAACCTGTCCTACCGCCTCTTCATACATTGGAAAATTTGGAGCTAGTTGAAAACTAGCTACTGGGTCACTAGGTTGTATGAGGGCAGCCATGGAAGCATTCAAATCCATCATCTGTTGGTACGACGCTACCCTAAAGTCTTCCAATGACTGTTCCAGACTAGACATGGGTTGTGAAGGGGTTTCAGTAAAATATTCAAAGTTGTTTTGGTACTGGAAACTCCCAAATGACGGTTCAGAAGCAATGTCTAGGGAAGGTGTAAAAGTCGGGTAGGACTGGTAGGAATTGAATGGCTGGACAGGGGTAGGATCAACATTTGGATACGAAGGTGAATGGAATTGTTGATCCCAAGAATTTGAAGTGGTGAAAGGAGTGAAAGATCGGCTATGAGATTGTTCAATACGTTCAGCGATGGACAAAGGACGACTTGCAAAAGGGGTATCAACATAAGCGGGTGCGGGAGGTTGAAAAGGTTGATACAAAGTGGAATGCGGAGGGCAGGTGTTTGTCCTAGACGCGTCTGTGCGATCTTTCAATGCCATTTTGGGCATGGAGGGGTCGTTCGATGTTCGGCCAAAGCAAGAACCGTAAGAAGTAATGTCTGGTTGTGGGTACTAAAGTTTGGCAAGAGTTTTGCGAGGTGGGGTACCTATGATATGAAGAGAGAGAGAAAGAAAGGCAGAGAAAAGGAGGGGAAAAAGAATGTGATTTTTTTTTAGTTAGATATTAACAAAAGAATGAAATATACATAAAAAGAAAAAACAATCACGACACAAAAATACCACACACCTAATCGTTCTAGGGTTCACCTAGGTCAACTAGACCTGCTCCAAAACTTGATTGTCGAAGTAAAACCGTGTCGTGAAACGGGCTTAAGACACACTGATCACGAGGCCAGGTAAGTGCAGAGATAAGGGGAGGTTTTCCGACGCTTTCGCGAAGGTCCTTAATTAAATAACCCTTTCTCTTTTGGCGGTTTCGCCGTTAACTCTTTCCTAGACACCCCGTAAACAATGTACCGTTAAGCGAGGTTCTAAACACAGTTAACTTGTCCTAGTGAGCGCGAAGTCCTTAAGGCTTAAAATCTAGTTTCTTTTAAAGTTTCTGCGGGTAAACGTTATGCTCAAGTTCGTGATTTGTGGGCCACGGAAAAGGTGATGAAATCCTTTACCGTATGTTGTGGGGTTCGCTTGCCCTTAAGTCCGTATTAATGTATGCAATGCGCAATTCAATAAAAATTCTATAATGAATCAAACAATCGTTTTTTTTAGTTTAAGCGCGGCACTGCAACAAATACGGGTTAGTCAATTTTTAGCGTTTGCTAGCGAACTTGCAAAGAATCCTGCAAAGAATAGTATATTGGATGCGTCGGATTTGACAAGAAGGTGTTTAAGAAATACGTACCGTTAAATTTTTGGGTTAGGAAACCCCCGTTGAATCAATTCCGGTAAGCTTGAAAAGTTCGCTTCCGCGGGTCAAACTTCTCGGATCTTTGGCACTGTACTTCGTAATCACTTTAACCTTGAACGTACACTTTGCTCCCCACAATCGCAGTTTGCAAATCCGCAAAAATCTGCACCCTTGCACACAAAAATGATCAAAAATAACAAAAATATTTTTTTTATTTATAAATATATACAAAAAGAATATTAACCCGAATAACAAGAAATAAAATACGCTACCGTCTCCCCGGCAACGGCGCCATTTGATCGCACGCTTTTGGCTTGTCGGATGTTCAAAGTTCTAAAGTTATAACGGCGATCAGGATGGTGTCGCTATGCAGCTAGCCGGTTGAGCACGGGTCGATCCACAGGGAGATGGTTGTATGTTCGTTCGAGTTTTAGACGAGTCAATGAAGAATTTGTATTTGTTTTTTCAAATCTAACCTATGTGTTTTATATGCAAGTATAAAGTTGTTAAGAAAAAGATACGAAGGTGTAAACTAAAGAAATCCGCACTCTAAACCTTTGAGCCGAGTCTTGACCAATTGAAGCTAGAGCAATCGGCAACAACATGGATTAGGGTACTTAAGCACGGTATTCGTGGAATCCGGCTTATTGACCCTTGTCCGTCCGTTCTTGTCTCTTGTTTTCGCCTCCGGCCAAACCGAAGGCAACCGGTCGCGGTTAGGAATCACCGTTATCTTGGTAGGGTAGGGTGCCTAACGGAGCGCTTGCGTAACGTTTGGGCGGAGTTCAAAGGAAAATAACTGGAAAAGGAAATGAGCAAAGAAACATTAACTTACAATATTGTATTTATTCTTAACAACAACAATTACAACCATTCACAAAAAGAACCAAAAAGAGCAAAAGAAAAGAACAAAGAAAAGAAAAGATTACAAGCAAGTAATTAAAAGTGCATGGAATTTAAGTGCATGAAAGTAAAGCAAGGTAATAAAAAGCAAGAAAGAAATAAGAAAGAAAATAAAACTAGGAACCATAGAACCAAATACAAGACATGCGTTCAATAACCAAATCTTAAACTTGCAAGCTTACTAAAGAGGTTGCAAGATCAAGAAAAGGCAAAGAACTCATGGAGAATGAAGCACAAAAGAGAGAACAAAATGATACAACCCCTTGAGATCAAAGACCAAAGCTTAAACTTGCAAGCTCAATTAAGAGGTTGCAAGATCAAGTTAAGGTAGAGAGCTCAAGGGGGAAGCTAAGCAAAAGAATGATACAAAAACCCTCATCTTCATTGATCTTCCACTCAAAAAGCTCTCACTACAATTTTCATGGAGGAAAGATGAAGAATAAGAAGAAGTAAACTAAAACTAACAAAAAGAGGGCATAAGAATGAACTCCTTGGCTTGGTTCAGAACTGGAGTATTTATAGGCAGGAAGTTGGAAATTTAGGGCAACATTCTGACCCTACAGGAAAGGACAAACCTACCCCTGAAAAATAATCATCTGAGGAGCCTATACGGCCGCGGTTCCGCGGCCTAAGCGCGCTTATGCCGCGGAACCGCGGCCATTTAGATGATTTGACATGTCGTATTTTGTTGCTTTGTCTGTTCTTCTGTCCTATGTTGTTCAACATATACCAAATTGCAAATTGCTTCTACAATTGCTTCAGATCTGCACAGTCCAAACATAGTTACACTTTTGATTGATTTGACCTTTCTCCCTCGAGCTCCGCGCACCCATTGATTCTTGTGCTGCCCCTCTCGTGCTCTGTGCTTGTCCGAGACACGAATGACCACTGTCATATGTCTTGTCTCAGGAACCAGTGCGCGGCACTGGACGGATATGGATGACCGGAACCTGGCTTTTATCTGCTGTCAACAGATGTTCTGTATTTTGGCGTAACAGTGGAGATTTTGTGTCAATTGCGTTATTTTGGACTAGAAAACCGTGGCCTGTAAATATGTAGCAAACATGGATTAAAAGCACCTGCCTATAACCAAACGAGCGTAAGAATGGGCGGTATAAAATGCAATATTCTGGTATGAACAATATGCCAGCAGATGATATCAATGTGTGATAAGCAGCATATGCATTAATCATGCAAGTGCTCTATCAGGTAATATAACTACAGGATGAGATACAATAATGAATGCTGAGCATGGGAAATATAACATCTACACGGAATGTCAACGTGGAACATATAATCGGTGCCCATCACTGTATCCAGATCCCAACAACTCAGACGCTGACACTCCCATCGGCCCTCCAATCCTGTAAATCTCTGAGAATCACAAGTGCCCAACATCGGCACCCAAACATCATAAATACTCGTGACCAGCATCGACATGCATATCCCCATATATCGGGCATCCGTCAGTCCGGGTCAGCCCACGGGTTCCGTCTGCAGTATTGGCCCTCGGCCCCGGCAGTACGGGTCATCCCGCATCCATCTATCGACTCTGGTCAGTATCATCCGGATAACCGTCAGGTCCAACCAATCACCGGTAGGTAGTAGTCCCTCTGCCAGGCTCACTGTCTACTACACAGCGAAACCGTTCTCGCCCCGGGGTACCATACCGGGTCCACCATGTACCCGTAATCGGCCTCATCCAACTCCTTGATTCGGGTTCACATATATCACTCTAGCACCGAGAAAACACATGGTGGACGCACCGAAATATCATTTCCAGGAAAACCGGGTTTTTAAACAATTACATATTCTCTTTGAAATAGCCACGGTTCCCGAATCTAGAAATCACATGTAATCCAAACCAATATGCAAGTCAATGCGATGTGATATATGCATCAAGCATGAATGTCATGTCAAGTCACATAAAAGATGAGCTAAAGCATAATGATCATGGAAATTCTACAGTGTGAGTGTCATGGCAATTACTAACGGTGTGTGTGTAACATGCAGAATAGTGCTCGTGCAACATGAACCGTTAGTAATGGTGCGGTGTTCTATCAATTCTAGTTTATATACATATAGCAGGGAATGCGGTATGCACTAAATAGTAGCCATGAACAGTCAATGTATGTAAATGTAATATGTGGCTACAAGGTCCTATCAGCCCTGACGCATAACGCCATGCGGGCGATTTTCCCGTAGATGTTAAATCTACTCACCGTAGTCTCGTGCTCGGTATAGCCGACGACTTGTTTCCCCTTCTGCTCGGCGTCCGTCGTACTCGCCTGCGAACCTAGAATTACACAATATATCACACATAAGTTCAAATCCACAAAAAAACGCAACGTTAACGTCAAACTAGAGACCCGCGTTACGAACCAAGCGCGCGTGTGCGCGATACGCTAAAACGAGTGGTTACGCGCCTGAAAACACTCCGACGCGTCGCGATACGCAGAAACCCCAAACCCACACACACGTATCACGCGTGTCGCGAATGTTTAAAATACGGGAAATAGGGTATTAGATCCCAGATTTTTATACAGAAAAGATATTACAAAACTATATATACCATAATACTACACATAGCAGCAGACTCCAGTGGTCCAAGCCCCAATCCCCAATTCACCCATCTAGTCGCAATTTGCGGCTAGAATGCATTTTCTTGCGGCCTGGGTAGGGAGGTGGGCTCCCAGGTTTTGTGTGTGCACTCTATACCTCGTGTATATGCTACAGCAATTACAGATTTGATTAGAAACAACTCGGGTTGTAGCAGATCCAACAGATCCCAATTTCTAGTTAAAAACCACACTTTTGCACTAAAACGATATTTCAGGGTATTTTTCTGAAATCTGAAGCAAACCCAAGTCTAAAATCACACTAATAACCCATTACTAAGCTAATCGAGCCATAAAAATGCTAAATTTAACATATCATCACAAAATCCCTTCAATAGCACTAAAATTGCACAAAAAGTGATATTTTGAAAGAAATACTACAAGATATGGGAAAAGGGTGCTAAGGGTGAGTTAATACGTTCAAAAGACCTCAAGAAACACCACAAGTCTCAGCCCTAGGCTCAAGTGTGCAGATTTGCCTCCAAACACCTCAAAAGGTCCCTTTTTCCATGGTTTTGTGAAGAAAATGTGTTGTTTTGGTGTAGGGTTTGTGTAGATTCAAGTGGAAAGAGAAAAGAAGAAGAAGAGGTGAAGAAAATGCTAGGTTTTCTGGTGGAATTTCTGCAGGAATTCTGAGATAGGGAGAAGAGAGAGAGAAGAGAAGGAAATGGGGTCAAAAGTCAACTTTCCTTATCTAACACCATGCTCTATTTTTCTATTTGGATTTTGAATTCTAAAAAGGGTTTAGTTTTGATGAAAGGGTGGGGAATAACAATGAACCATGCAAGAATGGAATGAAATAGTTAACACTTTTAACCTAGGTCACAGCATGGCTAAGTGTGCAAGTGTACACTACATAAGGAAAATTTTCCAATTAGGGTAACCCGACTAACAATAACTAAAATTCCTATATACACATATATAATAACACGGACAATTTCTAATTAATATGAAAAACATTCCTAACAGAATTCAAAGTGTTACAATCTACCCCCTTAAAGAAATTCGGTCCCCGAATTTAAAAATCTAACTACACGTACCTTCAAAAAGATGGGGATACCTCTTCCTCATCTCGCTCTCGGTCTCCCACGTGACCTCCTCGCTTCTCTTACCACGCCAAAGTACCTTGACTGATGGTATGTCCTTCGATATCAATTTCTTCACTTGTCGATCCAAAATGATCACCGGCTGCTCTGCATAGAAAAGGTCACACTCAAGCTGGATCGTCGGGTGCTGAATCGCATGCGAAGGATCATGAAGATATTTGTAGAGCATCGAAACGTGAAATACGCGGTGCACATCTGGGAAACTGGGCGGAAGGGCCAACCGATACGCAACTGCACCCACACGCTTGAGGATCTCGAAAGGGCCCACATATCTGGGACTAAGCTTCCCTTTCTTCCCAAATCTCATCACACCTTTCAATGGGGAGACCCTCAAGAAAACATGATCACCAACAGAAAACTCAATTCTGCGCCGACGACGGTCCGCATAAGATCTCTGCCTACTCTGGGCTACTCTCATCCTATCGCGAATCAACTGGATCTTCACGGTCGTCTCCTCCACAATCTGAGGCCCTAAGATACTGCTCTCACTGAGCTCTGTCTAACAGGTGGGCGATCTGTATCTCCTCCCATAAAGAGCCTCAAATGGTGCCATCTGAATGGTCTCCTGGTATCTGTTGTTGTAGGAGAACTCTACTAAGTGTAAATGATGATCCCAGCTACCTCCGAAGTCTAATACACACGCTCGGAGCATGTCCCCGAGAGTCTGAATAGTCCGCTCTGACTGTCCGTCGGTCTGCGGATGAAATGCTGTGCTGAAACTCAAGCGAATGCCCAAAGCCTCCTGAAGCCTCTGCCAAAGTTGGTAGGTAAACTGGGTGCCTCTGTCGGACACGATACATGTCAGAACTCCGTGCAGTCGCACGATCTCGTCGATGTATATCTGGGCATACTGAGCAAATCCGAAAGTCATCTTCACCGGTTGGAAGTGAGCCGCTTTCGTCAAACGATCCACGATCACCCAGATGGAGTCATACCCTCGACTAGTCCTGGGTAGACCCACAATGAAGTCCATAGAAATCTGCTCCCATTTCCACTCCGAAATGGGTAACGGCTGTAGCTCTCCCGCGGGCCTCTGATGCTCAGCCTTGACTTGCTGACAAGTCAGGCATCTCGACACGAAATCTGCGATGTCCCTCTTCATTCCGTCCCACCAGTAAACATCCCTCATATCATGGTAAATCTTGGTGGAACCTGGATGAACACTGCACACCAAGCGGTGTGCCTCCTCAAGAATCTCACACCGCAGTCCCTCAGCATCTGGTACGCATAGTCTAGCCCCAAATCGTAGTATCCCCTGATCATCGATCACGAAATCGAAAAATCTTCCCTGTCCAATCTGTGTCCTAATCTTTGAACATCGGCCATCACTGTGCTGTGCCTCATGTATACTGTCGGGCAACTGTCGGCGTGCACAAACATGCACAATCTGTCCTCCGATCGGCGTGAACTCGAAATGTACACGACTTTCTCATAAAATTTGCCAATCTGCCGACGACTACCTCTGTACTACACTCAAACAAGATAGACTACCCCCGGGCCTCCTGCTCAAAGCATCCGCCACTAGATTAGCCCTGTCCGGGTGGTACAAGATCTCGCAGTCGTAGTCCTTCACTAACTCCATCTATCGGCGCTGTCTAAGGTTCATGTCTCGCTGCTAAAATATATACTTTAAGCCCTTATGATCAGTGAATATCTGGCACGACTCACCATATAGGTAATGTCGCCAGATCTTAAGTGAAAAGACCACTGCAGCCATCTCCAAATCGTGAGTAGGGTAATTCTGTTCATGTTTCTTCAATTGCCGCGAAGCATACGCGATCACCCTGTCATGCTGCATCAATACACACCCTAGCCCCACTCGTGAAGCATCACAATAGACCACAAATCCTCCTGATCCCGAAGGTAATGATTGTAAGTCCAAGTCACGCACCCCACAAACTTGCGGGGAGGCGGAATATATGAAATATGATTATCAAAGCTCCGTAACACGGACTTGAGCGCATGAATCGTTTCTAAACCGTTACTAGCAAACTACGAAAGGTTTAAGTACTCGGATTCGAAGTTATACCTCACGTTACTTGTCCATCGGGTCTTCATCGCGGTCCTCCACTCTTCGTAGGCTCCTTGGAACATCGGCACCTCAACGGACTCCTCGAATCAAAGATGATCCACCCGAGAGCTCCTACGCCAAGCTATATCTCTAACTTGAGATAACTAGGTTGCTCAAAGTGCTAATCTAAGCTACCTAGGGGATATAGAGTGAGGTTATGGATGTATTAGTCTAGCTAACCCTTGATCTCAACACATGAGAGGTTAGGGTTAGGGTTTGAAGAGAGAGTGAGCTTGAGGAGAGAGAAGGTGAAGATGATAATGAGAATGAATAATGAACTCATATGAATATAACAACCATAACAATTAATCAAATAAACAATATAAATGATTAATCATCATGGTTGATGCATTCACCTTTGATTCATTATATGACTAATTAACTCATTAATGAATCATTTAATGTTAAGGATGAATCACACAAATGAGTCATTAAGCATTTAATGCTCATGCTACCTTAACCCCTTAGTCACCACTCTTCTAGAAGCTTCCCGACAAATTACGAGAACGCCCCTCCAATCCGTGAAAACACGGAAAAACTTTAGACTGTATAAATCCAATAACCCGATTCTAGAATCTGGCTTAAACTAAAGCCGGGTAGTAAAAACTGTCCGAAAAGTCGTACGTGCGTAAACACACGTACGCATCCGATCCCTTGTCGTAAAACCATATGACCTCTATATCGTTTCGCCTGGAGCAGGGAAACTCTCTGTGTGGGACTTTAAAGACTCGACACTACGCTGGCAGTGGGTTTAACCACAGACCGCAAGCGGCACTAGATGTACGTAACGGTCCCCAGGTAGATGTCGATAAGAAGGCCGATGAGGAAAACCATCCGAACCCTTACTGAGCCTGATATGACAATCTCCGTACAGTCCGGTCTGTTTGTCTAAGACTATCGCATATCGAGCCTAGGGGGCGGAAAGCGTCAGTCCCCTAATAGCTGTATAAGTCGGGTCGGAGCGTAGCCCATTACACCCTGAGAAAACTACTGGAACCTACCAGTAAATCATGCTTGCCCTGGCCAGGGACATTGCGTAATGGCTTTCTGACACAGTGCGATATCAACTCCCAATACCGGGAGAGACGAATCCTATCTAACCGCCACTGCCTCCAAGTGCTCGGGACTGCACCCAACTGCTACCTGTTTGCACGACTCCTTTGAGCCGTGGTAGTGTAGCAATCTAAGAACAGTGGGACACAGTCGAAGCGAAGTAGCAGTGTCAAGTCTGCGGACTATGCTATACTCATGTCACTTGGGAACTGTTAACTGACGACGGGTATAATACCAACCAATCAGTTTCCCTGCGAGTCCTATCCGGTGTACCCGTAACCTAACGAGCACCTCTATACTATCTCCAGTATGACGTACTGATGGCTGTGGGACAGACCATCTCCCCAACTGGGATGAGAAGCGTACACACTTAGTCTACTCCGGAATATCGATGCCTTATCTCTATAATCCAACGACCATAGACCTGTATTGTTGGATATATGTATGCCCTAGAGGCCATTATGTGATAGTGGATGTATCTATACATGTATATATATTCAGTTTGCATTCTTGCTCGACATGATAGTATGCTATCTGGTTCTTCTTTATCTGACATGTTGATTTGATCATGCTTTTATTCATTCATACATGCTGATAAAGCCCTGAGGATATCGGCTTGACTACTCTGATTATGATGGAGATCATACTAGTGGGACATCCGTAGTCTATAAGCATATCCTGGAACGTCCCTAGTCGTAGGTATATCGAGACGGGGCATTGATATACCAGAGTAGACTAGCGTATATGATACTAGACCCATACGATGGGCGATGGATGTTCCCACATTCATCGATGTTTAACATCAAGATAACATATAGTGCTCAGTGGTGACTGAGTACACTGGACGGACTCACCGAGAACTCCTATATGGAATTATATTTATCGTCGGATAGCAGTTCTCAGGTGACACTGGTACAGGTTAGTCTGTAGACCCGAGATCGTCATGGAGTCTTGTGTGTTCTCCCACTGTACTTTGATTGCCACCCTACCACGGCTCTACTGAGTCGTGCAAACATGTGGCCGTTGGGTACAGTCCCGAGACACACGAAGACGATGAGCGATAGGAGGGGTTTCGTCTCTCCCGGTATTGGGAGTTGATGCTGTGCTGTGCCCGACTGGTTATAACAGCAAGTCCCTGGCCAGGGCTGCTGAGATTTGCTGATAAGTGTTATCAGTAGTTTCTCGATCTGTTTTAGACCATTCACCGGAACGACTTATTGAGTTATTGGGGTCGACGTGACCATCCCTAGGCTCGATATGCAGCATATCTGATGAAGAGACCGGACTGTACGGTAGTGTTGCCGGATGGCTCGACGGGAGTTATAGCAGGTTCGCTTGTTGTCTTCTGATCGCTCAATACCCGGGTGGCCGTTACGTTTAGCTGACCGCTTGCGGCTTGAGGGTACTTGATATGATCATTACCCTCTGCCGGCGTATTGACGAGTCTTAGAGTCCCACAAAGGAGTTACCCAGTCCAGGCGAAACGTTGTGGTGCGCGTATGCGATATGCGCATGCACCCGATTGAAATGTGCGTATATGATACCGAACATTGATCGGGTGAACTGCTTTTGGTGGAGTCATATGAGATATGACCGGATTGATAAATCAAGTGTTGATTTATCATTTAACCATTAGTTTTCTCACTTAAAACCTTTTCTTGGATGATGGATGTGTGCATGCATGTGTGCTTTTCTTTCTTTCTTTCATGCTAGTTTCATGCACATGTGGATGTGCATACATGCACACATACATACACTCATCCATCATGGTTGTTAGCATATGGAAATGTTGGCAATATAAGACTCACACCATGGATTATATAATGGATTATTATTTGATTTTGGATTTAAAAGAAATTGAAAAGGAAAGGATAATCATTCTTGCTTCTACATTCTTCCTTTGACCTAACCATGCTCAACTACCACTAACCTAGGGTTATCCTTCTCTTTATCATTTAAAACTCAAGTTAAATAATGTCTCCATCACTTTAACCATGGTTCATAGTGAGAAGAAATAAAATATATATTGATATATTTCTTTTTCTTCTCATGAGTTATCTTTTTACCTCTTGTTAAAAAATTGCCACCATCTTCTTCCTCTTTCTCTTTTGCTCTCTAGTTTTTTCTAGTGAGCAAACACCACTTAAAGATAGGTTTCTGAAGTGAGAAACTTAACCACATCTTCATTCTACACAAGTTTAGCCGTTTTGTTTAGAGTGTTCTCTTCGGTTTTACGAAGTTGCGAGCTTGGACGGAGATCTCCGTGGTGGATCGTCGTGGACACAAGAGGACTTCAAGAGAACCTCCGTTCAACACCCTAGAGACCAAGGAGTGCAGCGAAAGGGAGCTACAAAGGTTGTAGTCTCGAAACCCTAGATTAGTTCGCTTTATATTTCGAAACCTTAATTTTCTAGGATCGATTCCTTTGCATGTTCGTTTAGCACCATAAAAATTTAAACTTTGGGTCATGTGATGCTTCAAAAATCTTCATAGGGTGCTACACAAACCTTACATTGGTATCAGAGCCGACCTAGAACATTAGGCGACCTTTTTACGAAGTTAAAACTCCGATCGAACCGAAATACGACTTTTTAGGGTGCTCTCTGGAAATTTTCTAAAATTTGACATTTTTCAGAATTAAAAATATGTAAAAAATACAGCAGGAAAAAATAAGGGTTACGGTACAAAAACTATTCCATGAACAGTGATTCTCGCCGCGGAAACGCGGCCTAAGCTTGCTTAGGCCGCGGTTCCGCGGCCATATATATGAATTGATGAATACTTTTTGTACAGTAATTCCTGAATCTGCTTGTATAAATTTTTGGATATTTTTAATCTGTATTTGATTTTGAAAAATTCTGGAGATGGTTTTGGACTCGTCATTTCGATCGGGATTTTTATTTCGTAGCTTTTCCGGGTAAATTAGAAAGTATTGAAGTGTTTGAACGAGTATCATTTACTCACTATTCACGGGGTTTAAATACCTTGGAGATACGTGCAAGTATTTTTGCGGTGGTCCCTCTAGAAGACAACAAACCTTAATTCGATTATGTGACCGTCTCGAACTGCCCTTTGAACCCTAGGGTTTGGGGCAGTACGGCGTGCCACATGTGAGGCGTTGGCTTGACCCTTCTACGGCTGGACCGCTACTACTGTGTCACACTCCGGATTTTTGAACCATGCTCAAGTGTTGAGCTTTAGTGAATCTTGGGTGCTTGATCGTTGGTTCGAAAACTTTAATACTGTCTGTTTGTCTGGAATGTGATACAATATGTGGAATTCATATAGTTTAGGCATAAAATACGAAATATGTGATATTTCACATTTATGATGTCTAAAGAGAATCTGGATTCCAAATATTGTAGTTTTACACTTTCTTTTCTGTGACCGTAAGTGTAGTATGATATCGCCGGTTTCGTTGCTACACATCAACGACAATCGGGGTACGCATACTTACTTACGTTGATGATATGTGATATTATGTGTTGCTGAGATATGATGTGCAGGATTGTCGCGATCGAATAGCCGGGGGGTTTTTGTAAGATGAGAGTTTTATATATTCATTCATGTAAATTCAAATGTAATGTAATATTCTTTTATTTGGGGCACTTCCAGGTTGAGGTTGTGTCACCAGTGTTGTATATTATTTACTTTTCCGCATTAGGATGGACCCAAGGAGGGGAGCACAGGTGACCGGGTTCAGGGGTTCAGTGGGAGGCCATCTCGAGGAGTCGAGACCGGGTCTCCTAAGCTCCAGGATTGGTAGGGTCACTTGCCACTCTCGTAGGGGTCCAGGGTGTGGGCTTGGCTATTCATCGCGACTGTGGAATCCGTATTTTCTATTCTGGCTAAATACTAAATACGGACGTCCTAGGATATCCCACGTTATATCTATGTTTCTGCTGCCTGTGTTCTGTGATATCTGAGACGAATGAAATATTATATATATGATATATAGTAGACGTTGCTTATGTTTTACACCCGCGCTAGTCCCGTCCCGGTATGCCGTTAGTTAAGTAACCTAACGGTGCATAACGGAACATTGCGGCGAATGCGGATGGCATAAGCGTACGTGTTATTTTCGTTTCTTTTCTGTGATTGGCTTAAGGACTTAAATGATGGGATTACATTAATGTGATTAATGTAAAGAAAATAAACCTAAAAAGATGTTGTAGAATCGGATTTAAAAACTACTCGGCTATTTATGAAAAAGCTACATTTCAAAACTGCGGAGCTTAAGCCACTCCTTTTGAAAACTGTTTGATTCTACAACCATATCAAGTTCAAAGCGTTAAAGATTTTCTCAAAAATCATTCGCAACCCTCCGTCATTTTAGGAAGTAGAGTACTTAGTATTCTTGCTACGTTTGTTGACTTTAGTTAAGGCGTAGTGTACGGTAGCTAAGTGATGTCTTCCTACACTGCATATGATGCAGATTAATTAGGACATTCATGCGACTTTGTTGACCATAGTTAAGGGTCATATGGGTGGGTCTAATTGATCAAGAAATGACGGGTAGAACTTGACTGGTACTTATGATTTGTTTACTATAGTTAAGGTCATAAGTACTAGGGGTAAAAATTACATCGGGAATTTCAAGTGTTGAAATTTGCAATGAGATTGCATACTTTCCATGTGATGGTTGGATCCCGATCCCACTGTGGGCAATAGTTGCTCCTAGGAGAGTTTTACAGTTCACAATTAGCTAACTCATTAGGTGTCTAGAAAGGTGTTAACGGGGCTCCGCCTCTGGGAAAACGAGGTTTACTCTAATTAGGTCCGTGCGAAAGCACGGGGAACCTCCCTCAAAGTACCGACACTGGCCTGGCTGAACGGTTAGCGAAATTGTAGACTGTAATTAATCCTGGCTAGTTTTTCTTTTTAAGGTTTGAAAGAAAAACTTGATAAAAAGCAGTGGGAAACATCGATTAGACAAGATAATAAACCAATCTAATCTGTGCAAGAGCTTTCGCTGAGTGTATTCTTTTCTCTCTCTTAATGGCAGATACCAATGACTGGACTTAAGCTTCTACTAGATAAAAACAAACTGAAAGGGACCAACTATAAAGACTGGCTGAGGAATCTGAAGATCGCCTTGACTTATGATAAAGTATCATATGTCCTCACGGCTTCAACCCCGCCCGTCCCAGGTCCAAAATCCTCAGTTGCGGATATTGAAGTCCGCAAGACATGGGACGCTGACTGTGCCACGGAAAAATACCTCGCGCTTGCATCGATGGACAACACACATCAAAAGCAGCACGAGGACATGGACATTCACGGTATATTGCTCCATACAAAGGAGTTGTATGGGGAGCAATCCCGCGTATTACGATACGAAGCATCAAAGAAATTGTTTCAGATGCGAATGGCCCCTGGCACACCAGTAGGAGACCACGTTCTGAAGATGATAGCTCTTATTGAAGAGCTTGAGGACCTTGGATGGACAATGGACAATGAACAATATATAGATATTATTCTGCAGTCCCTGCCCTCCACCTTTGCTCAGTTCATAGTGAACTTTAACATGCATGGCATGGAAAAGGAACTCCCTGAACTCCTTAATATGTTAAGGAGTGCAGAGAGCACTATGAAGTCAGCAAAAACTCCCGTTATGACTATTGGACAGTCTTCTTCTTCTCGCCCGAAAGCTAAGGCCAAGGGAAAGAAAAAGAAGAAACCCACTAATCCTAAGGGCGGAGTTAGAAAGGTAAAGGGAAAGGGAAAGTCCATAGCTGGAGACCCGGGGAAAGGCGAGTGTTTTCATTGACACAAGACAGGACATTGGAAGCGCAATTGCACGGAGTACCTAAGTCTCAAGAAGAAGCATGGTGATGCTTCTGCTTCAGGTGCGTTTGTGACTGAAAACTGTTTTTCTATAAACTCTGCTTCCTGGGTATTGGATACCGGTTCAGGTTCTCACATTTGCAATTCTATGCAGGGGCTGAGAAATAGCAAGGTTTTGAAGACATGTGACCATACTCTCCGCGTTGGAAATGGTTCCAATATACATACAGTCGCAGTGGGAGAGTATCACTTGGGGTTGCCATCTGGATGTATTTTGATTTTGAATCCATGTTATTTTGTACCAAGTATGCTATGTAATATAATATCCGTTTCTTTGTTGGACAATGAAGGATATAATTTTGTGTTGCAGAACAATGTTATGAACATTCACCTAAATCAAATGTTGGTTGGGTATGGTACGCTTAATAACGGAATATATGTCCTAAATCAACACACAGTTTTCAGTATACAACACACTAATAAAAGAAAACTTTCAGAATTAAATGAAGCTTTTCTTTGGCATTGTAGACTTGGTCATATTAACGAAACATGACTAAACAGGTTACATAAAGATGGATATTTAAACTCTTTTGAATATAAATCTTATGCGACTTGCCAGTCTTGTATCAAGGGTAAAATGACCAAAACTCCGTTTACCGGACACGGAGAAAGAGCTACTCAGCTCCTTGGCCTCATACATAGTGATGTATGTGGGCCAATGTCTACACAGGCTAGAGGCGGTTTTTCATACTTCATTACATTCACCGACGATTTCTCAAGATTCGGTCATGTATTTTTATTAAAGCACAAGTCCGACGCTTTCGAGAAATTCGTTGAATATAAACAAGAAGTAGAAAAACAAACCGGCTTGAGTATTAAGATGCTTCGATCAGATCGAGGTGGAGAGTATCTCAGTACAGAATTTGCAAACTTCCTAAAAGAGAATGGGATTCTCTCTCAGCTCACTCCTCCTTACACACCACAGCACAACGGTGTGTCAGAACGACGGAATATGACCCTATTAGATATGGTCCGGTCCATGATGAGTGACGCTGAGTTACCAGTCTCGTTTTGGGGGCATGCATTGGAGACTGCAGCGTTTCTGCTAAACAGGGTTCCAACCAAAGCCGTGTCTACCACGCCATATGAGATATGGAATGGGAAGAGACCATCTCTTAAGAGAATTAAGATTTGGGGTTTCCCGGCCTATGTTAAAAAGCAGAATCCGGACAAACTCGAGACACGGTCAGTCATGTGTAACTTTGTGGGATATCCAAAGATTTCTTTTGGATATCTGTTCTACCACAAAGAGGAACAAAATGTGTTTGTTTCTCAGTATGCCACATTCTTGGAAAAAAAGTTTTTTACAGATAAAGATGATGGCAAGGTGGTAGATCTAGAAGAGGTTCTGGAGACACAAACTACAAATGACGATTTGGTTGAACCGGCTATTGTAACAGAAACTGAAGAACCTCGGCCACTCCGTAGGTCTGGTAGGACTTCTCGCCCACCGGAGAGGTACTACGGTTTCCTCATTGATGGTAACGGAGAAGATTGCATCATGGATGATGATGATCCTACCAGTTTTCAGCAAGCTATCACGAGTGGTGACTCTGTGAAGTGGCTGGATGCCATGAGATCCGAAATGGAGTCTATGTACACCAACAAAGTATGGACTTTGGACGTTGTACCCCTTGGGGTAAAACCTGTAGGGTGCAAGTGGATCTTTAAAAGAAAGATTGGTGTGGATGGGCAGGTAGAGACCTATAAGGCAAGACTTGTGGCAAAAGGTTTTCGTCAAAGACCAGGTTTGGACTATGACGAAACTTTTTCGCCCGTAGCCATGCTTAAATCCATTCGGATCCTACATGCTATTGCTGCTCACTACGACTATGAAATCTGGTAGATGGATGTTAAAACAGCATTTCTAAATGGAGATTTAGAAGAATACGTTTATATGGATCAGCCAGAGGGCTTCATTGACAGTGGGAGCAGCGAGAAAGCATGTAGATTGCTTAAATCCATATGTGGGTTAAAGCAGGCATCTCGGAGTTGGAACATCTGTTTCGATGATGTTATCAAAGAGTTTGATTTCATCAAAAATCCAGATGAACCTTGTGTTTATAAGAAGGCTGTAGGAAGAGCTGTCACATTCCTCGTATTGTACGTGGATGATATTCTTCTTATAGGAAATGATATTCCTATGCTACAGTCGGTCAAATCATTCTTATCACTAAGGTTCTCCATAAAGGACCTGGGTGATGCCACATACATCCTGGGCATAAGGATCTATAGGGATAGATCCAAAAAGTTATTGGGATTGTCCCAAACCAGGTACATCAACACCATCCTAAAGAGATTTAGTATGGAAGACTCCAAGCGGGGTGCCTTACCCGCTTGCCATGGAGTCACTCTCTCCAAGGATTCTTGTCCAAAGACCGATGAAGAGAGAGCTCGCATGAGCATTATACCTTGTGCTTCGGCAGTAGGGTCTATAATGTATGCGATGTTATGTACACGCCCAGATGTAGCTTATGCACTTAGTGTTGTAAGCAGGTATCAATCCAACCCAGGGGAGAACCACTGGACAGCTGTGAAGAACATTCTTAAGTACTTACGAAGGACTAAAGAATTGTTCTTGGTGTATGGTAATACAGATCTCCAAATGGAGGCCTTTACCGATTCGAGCTTCCAGAGCGATAAGGATGACAGCAAATCTAGCTCAGGGTTTGTATTTACCCTCAATGGAGGGGCGGTAAGTTGGAAGAATTCCAAACAAGATACCGTTGCAGACTCTACGATGGAAGCTGAGTACATTGCTGCAAATGATGCCGCCAAGGAAGCCGCCTGGATGAAGAAGTTCGTCTCGGAGCTAGGAGTAGTTCCAACCATTATTGACCCAATACCTTTGTATTGTGACAATAATGGGGCGATGGCGTTAGCCAAGGAGCCCAGATCCCATCAGCGGTCCAGACATATCCTGAGGCGCTTTCATTTGATCCCGGAGATTGTAGATCGCCGCGAGATCGAGATTAAGAGAGTAGATACAAAGAACAACGCCGCGGATCCACTCACCAAGGCCCTCCCTCAGCCACAGCATGAGCGACTTTTTGAGATGTTGGGTATGAGATACGCCAATAACTGGCCTTAGTGCAAGTGGGAGATTGTTGGATATATGTATGCCTTAGAGGCCATTATGTGATAGTGGATGTATCTATACATGTATATATATTCAGTTTGCATTCTTGCTCGACATGATAGTATGCTATCTGGTTCTTCTTTATCTGACATGTTGATTTGATCATGCTTTTATTCATTCATACTTGCTGATAAAGCCCTGAGGATATCGGCTTGACTACTCTGATTATGATGGAGATCATACTAGTGGGACATCCGTAGTCTATAAGCATATCCTGGAACGTCCCTAGTCGTAGGTATATCGAGACGGGGCATTGATATACCAGAGTAGACTAGCGTATATGATACTAGACCCATACGATGGGCGATGGATGTTCCCACATTCATCGATGTTTGACATCAAGATCACAAACGGGTGCTCAGTGGTGACTGAGTACACTGGACGGACTCACCGAGAACTCCTATATGGAATTATATCTATCGTCGGATAGCAGTTCTCAGGTGACACTGGTACAGGTTAGTCTGTAGACCCGAGATCGTCATGGAGTCTTGTGTGTTCTCCCACTGTACTTTGATTGCCACCCTACCATGGCTCTACTGAGTCGTGCAAACAGGTGGCCGTTGGGTACAGTCCCGAGACACACGAAGACGATGAGCGATAGGAGGGGTTTCGTCTCTCCCGGTATTGGGAGTTGATGTTGTGCTGTGCCCGACTGGTTATAACAGCAAGTCCCTGGCCAGGGCTGCTGAGATTTGCTGATAAGTGTTATCAGTAGTTTCTCGATCTGTTATAAACCATTCACCGGCACGACTTATTGAGTTATTGGGGTCGACGTGACCATCCCTAGGCTCGATATGCAGCATATCTGACGAAGAGACCGGACTGTACGGTAGTGTTGCCGGATGGCTCGACGGGAGTTGTAGCAGGTTCGCTTGTTGTCTTCTGATCGCTCAATACCCGGGTGGCCGTTACGTTTAGCTGACCGCTTACGGCTTGAGGGTACTTGATATGATCATTACCCTCTGCCGGCGTATTGACGAGTCTTAGAGTCCCACAAACGAGTTACCCAGTCCAGGCGAAACGTTGTGGTGCGCGTATGCGATATGCGCATGCACCCGATTGAAATGTGCGTATATGATACCGAACATTGATCGGGTGAACTGCTTTTGGTAGGGTCATATGAGATATGACCGGATTGATAAATCAAGTGTTGATTTATCATTTAACCATTAGTTTTCTCACATAAAACCTTTTCTTGGATGATGGATGTGTGCATGCATGTGTGCTTTTCTTTCTTTCTTTCATGCTAGTTTCATGCACATGTGGATGTGCATACATGCACACATACATACACTCATCCATCATGGTTGTTAGCATATGGAAATGGTGGCAATATAAGACTCACACCATGGATTATATAATGGATTATTATTTGATTTTGGATTTAAAAGAAAATGAAAAGGAAAGGATAATCATTCTTGCTTCTACATTCTTCCTTTGACCTAACCATGCTCAACTACCACTAACCTAGGGTTATCCTTCTCTTTATCCTTTAAAACTCAAGTTAAATAATGTCTCCATCACTTTAACCATGGTTCATAGTGAGAAGAAATAAAATATATATTGATATATTTCTTTTTCTTCTCATGAGTTATCTTTTTACCTCTTGTTAAAAAATTGCCACCATCTTCTTCCTCTTTCTCTTTTGCTCTCTAGTTTTTTTTAGTGAGCAAACACCACTTAAAGATAGGTTTTTGAAGTGAGAAACTTAACCACAACTTCATTCTACACAAGCTTAGCCGTTTTGTTTAGAGTGTTCTCTTCGGTTTTACGAAGTTGCGAGCTTGGACGGAGATCTCCGTGGTGGATCGTCGTGGACACAAGAGGACTTCAAGAGGACCTCCGTTCAACACCCTAGAGACCAAGGAGTGCAGCGAAAGGGAGCTACAAAGGTTGTAGTCTCGAAACCCTAGATTAGTTCGCTTTATATTACGAAACCCTAATTTTCTAGGATCGATTCCTTTGCATGTTCGTTTAGCACCATAAAAATTTAAACTTTGGGTCATGTGATGCTTCAAAACTCTTCATAGGGTGCTACACAAACCTTACATGTATAGGATCTTGCTTACAGACTACCCAGCCCCCACTAGTGTAACTGCCATCACAACGCTGGTAATCAAGCAAAGATCCTATGGGATCTACTAATATGTATAACTGATATGTAACAAGAAACTGTTAATGTATATGCCCTAGAGGCCATTACTGTATCATACTGGATTGTATATTACTTGATGGAAGCTTGGGATATTCACCTTGTATTGACATTCTTGCTCAAAATGGTAGTATGCTACTTGGTTTGTTTCTGCTTTAATGTGTGCATGTGTTTCTTTTAGCATATCGCCTTTACACATTAGTGGAGCCCTTAAGATCTTTGCTTGATTACCAGCGTTGTGATGGCAGTCACACTCGTGGGGGCTGGGTAATCTATAAGCACATCCTTATGCAGGTCCCTAGTCACAGGACTATCGAGACAGGGCATCGATATTCCGGAGTAGACTAGCGTATGCGCTTCTTATCCCAGCTTGGGAGACGGTCTGTCCCACAGCCGTCAGTACGTCGTACTTGAGATAGTATGCGGGTGCTCGTTAGGTTACGAATACGCTGGACAGGACTCGTCGGGAACTGTTGGTTGGTATTGTACATATCGTCAGTTATCAGTTCCCAGGTGACATGAGTACAGCTTAGTCCGTTGACTTGACACTGTCACTTCGCCTCGAGTGTGTTCCCACTGTACTTTGATTACTACCCTACCATGGCTCAAAGGAGTCGTGCAAACAGGTGGTTTTGGGTGCAGTCCCGAAGCAGTTGGAGGCAGTGACTGTTAGACAGGATTCGTCTCTCCCGGTATTGGGGGTCGATATCGCGCCGTGTCTAGGAGAGCCATTACACAAAGTCCTTGGTTAGTGCAAGCGAGATAGACTGGTCGGTTTCCAGTGTTATCTCAACTGTTATGGGCTACACTCCGGCATGACTTGTACCGCTAGTAGGGGACTGATGTTTACCGCCCCCCTAGGCCCGCCATGCGATGTTCTTAGACGAACCGACCGGACTGTACAGAGACTGTCACATACAGGCTCAGTAGGAGTTCAGATGGGTTTACCTCGTCAGTCTTCTTATCGGCATCTACCTGGTGTAGGGTACCTAGGCACACTAGTGAAGGTTCATAAAGCATCAAACATGCTCAAATAAAATTTTACATGTGCCGAACAACCCAAAGACGGGATCTTTGCTAGATTATTAGGGTTTAGCATGCAAGATGATATCTTTAAAGCTAAGTGTGAGGGATTACAACCTTTGTAGTCCACTCCTTCGCTTCACAAGCTCCGAGTAGAAGTCCCTTCGCCGCGATCCACGATCTCCCGGACTCAAGAGAGGCTCCACGACTCGAACGATCCATGCTAGCTTGAAGTGTTCCGATTCTCTGATGATCTATGTCGAAGTTGCTATACCCCAAGCTTTCTCACTATAAAGAGATGAACACCCTAATCTAATGGGCTAGATTAGATGAGGATGATGGAGTAGTATTTATGCTTTCCTTTTAATTCACTTTCTCACAATAAATCATCACAAAAAGGATTAACTAGTGAGCTCTCTCTCAAAACTCAAGAGAGAAGAAGATGAAGAATTAAAGAAAAATCCTTTTGTGATGAATAGTAGATAAGTGTATATGATTGATTATCTAACCATGGTCAAGGATGATAGGATAAAAGTTGTAGAGAATAAACTGTTAGTGTATATGCCCTAGAGGCCATTACTGTATCATACTAGTTTGTATATTACTTAATGGATGCTTGGGATATTCACCTTGTATATACAATCTTGCTCAAAATAGTAGTATGCTACTTGGTTTGTTTCTACTTCAGTGTGTACATGTGTTTATTTTTGTATATCGCCTATACACATTAGTAGAGCCCTTAGGATCTTTGCTTGGTTACCAGCGATGTGATGGCCGTCACACTAGTGGGGCTGGGTAATCTATAAGCACATCCTTATGCAGGTCCCTGGTCGCAGGACTATCGAGACAGGGCATCGATACTCCGGAGTAGACCAGCGCATGCGCTTCTCATCCCAGTGTGGGAGACGGTCTGTCCCACAGCCGTCAGTACGTCGTACTTGAGATAGTATGCGGGTGCTCGTTAGGTTACGGGTACACTGGACAGGACTCGTCGGGAACTGACTAGTTGGTATTATACCTATCGTCAGTTATCAGTTCCCAGGTGACATGAGTACAGCTTAGTCCGCTGACTTGACACTGTCACTCCGCCTCGAGTGTGTTCCCACTGTACTTTGATCACTACCCTTCCACGGCTCAAAGGAGTCGTGCAAACAGGTAGTGGTTGGGTGCAGTCCCGAAGCACTTGGAGGCAGTGACGGTTAGACAGGATTCGTCTCTCCCAGTATTGGGGGTTGACATCGCGCTGTATCTAGGAGAGCCATTACACGAGTAGTCCCTGGCCAGGGCAAACGAGATATACTGGTAGGTTTCCAGTGTTATCTCAGGGTGTTTTGGGCTTCGCTCCGGCACGACTTGTACCGCTATTGGGGGACTGACGTTTACCGCCCCCTAGGCCCGCCATGCGATGTATCAGACGAACAGACCGGACTG
The DNA here is from genome assembly GCA_030015575.1 of Agapanthus africanus. Classification (NCBI taxonomy): domain Eukaryota; kingdom Viridiplantae; phylum Streptophyta; class Magnoliopsida; order Asparagales; family Amaryllidaceae; genus Agapanthus; species Agapanthus africanus. The sequence goes on along the minus strand of JASDDO010000019.1, from coordinate 497,091,158 downwards.
TACTGAGAATGTCACACTCAGGCTCAGTAGGAGTTCAGATGGGTTTCGCCTCGTCGGTCTTCTTGTCGGCATTACCTGGGGACCGTTACGCACAGCTAGTGCCGCTTGCGGTCTGTGGTTAAACCTACTGCCAGCGTAGTGTCGAGTCTTTAGAGTCCCACACAGAAAGCTTTTCGCCTTTAGGCAAAAGAGTAGAGGTCGCATGGTATTGCGACAGGTCGCATGGTTTTGCGACAGGGTTCGGTCACATCCGTGCACTTGTGCACGTACAGTGTCCGGACAGTTTACACTAGCGGGCTTTGGTTTAAGCCAGATCCTAGTGTATCTTATGGGATTGGATTTATCCAGTTTGCATTTGTGTTCCTCGGAACGCGGATGCGGGTGTGTATGCACAGTTGACAGGGAGGCACAGACAGCGGATTCTCATTAGGGTTGTTGACAGTTGACCGTTGACTTTTTGACTTTTTGCTCAACCCTAATGAGAATATGATATGCGATTAACTATTATATTAATTAAGTATTATGGTGACTTGGTTGTTGACTTTTGTTGACTTTTGTTGACTTGTTGACTTTGTTGACTGGTTGACTAGGCTTGACTAGTTGACCATCATGATAACCATGGTTATCATTTCATGCCAAAGACTTTTACTTGCTTGTTCATTTGAGTAAAATGAGTGCATGACATGATAAGGTTATGGTTGCTTCAACCATCACATAAGACTTTTATTGATATGATGAGTTATGATTACATTGGATTATGAGAGGGTGAGAGACAAAAGAGAGCCTCATTCTTTCTTGCTCATTCTCTCTCTTGTTCTTGAGCTCTCCTCTTGCTCTCACCCTCAACCTCTTGCTCCCTCTCTTGATCTATGGTTCTCTTGTCTCATGAGTTGAGAATCAAGAACTATAGATAAAATCCCATTCTATTTCCTCTCTACTCATTCTAGTTCACTAGGTTTAGCAAACCAAGTGAACTAGTTTCTTCAAAGAACGAAGAAGGAGCTAAAGGTTGGAGCTTTCAAGTGGATCTATCTTCGGCGTACGGAGACGACGAGAAGGAGCCATCGGACCACCATCGGAGCTTGAAGAGAAGGAGTTCAAGACAAGTTTAAGGAAAACCATCTCCATCCGAGTAGCTAACTCTCTTTAGCAAAGTTTGCTAGTTTTAGTTTAGTTAAAGATCCCGACTTTGCTTAGTCCATGTTGCCCCTTGCGCTAAAAATTTGATTTTTATACCGTTTCCGCCTCCCCGTAAGAACCGGGGGTCGCAACGTGGACTTACATAAACTAGAGTTAGGGTTTAGTTAGGTTAAGGATAAGTATCAACCATAATATCTTAACCAAGACAAAGTAGAATCCTTCTAGAATGAACAAGAAGAAGCTAACCTTAATCAAACCCTAATCCCTTTTTATCATCCTTAAACATGTTTTATAACAAATCATATTATGTCACAATAATATATATCACATATATATTATATATTTGCAACAAAAGAAAATAATACATTTAACATATATCGCATATATATCAATGTATTAATCCGGTGAGAAAATGAAATAATAAAGCGAGCCAATATTAGATAATGTAATACAATATATCATATATATCATTATACATTAAATCATCGAATCAACACTTGATCCAACGATCCGGCTATATCGAATATAACCGGCTAATATATCATGTACCGATTCATCGAATCAACACTTGATCCGATGTCCCGATTCATATTTAAATATCTCGAGAATATAATACGGTATCTCATATCGCATTATCCTCGGTCCTGCACATATCACATATGTGCCTCTACTCCGTTTCGCCTGAGCCAAGAAATCTCTGTGTAGGACTCTAAAGAATCGTCAATACGCCGGTAGCAGGTGATAATCATATCAAACACCCACAAGCTGCAGGCGGTCAGCTAAACGTAACAGCCACCCAGGTATTGAGCGATCAGAAGATCAACAAGCTAGCCTGTCCGTTCTCCTGTGAATCCAATGAGTAACACTCCCGTACAGTCCGGTCTGTTCGTCTGATATGTCGCATATCAAGTCTAGGGGTGGTATACGTCAGACCCCAGTAACCGATAAGTCGTGTCGATGTGAGGCTCATAACAGGTCGAGATACTACTGGTGACACTTACCCGTATATCTCTATATCAGCCCTGGCCAGGGACTTCAAGTTATAGCCAATTGAACACAGCACGACATCAACTCCCTATACCGGGAGAGATGAATCCCCTCCTATCGCTCATTGCCTCCTTGTGATTCGGGACTGTACCCAAAAGCCACCGTTTTGCACGCCCTCTTGGACATGGTAAGGTGGAAATCAAAGCACAGTGGGAATCACACAAGACACTATGACGATCTCGGGTCTACAGACAACCCTGTACCAATGTCACCTGAGAACTGCCATCTGACGTGTGGTATATCATCATCTGGGAGTTCTCGGCGAGTCCGTCCAGTGTACCCAGTCTCCACTGAGCACCCGTACACCATCCTTGATGTCAAACACCGATGGATATGGGATCATCCATCGCCCATCATATGGGTCAGGATGCGTATACGCTAGTCTACTCTGGTGTATCGATGTCCTGTCTCGATATACCCTCGACTAGGAACATTTATAGGATGTACTCATCGACTACCGTGGCCCCACTAGTATGATCTCATCATAATCCCAGTAGTCGAGTACAGATCCTAAGGGCTTTATCAACATGTGAGAGAAAAACAGTAAACCAATACAAGTCAACATGTTAAGATAAAGTGAAACCAAATAGCATACTATCATGACGAGCAAGAAAGTCCTCTCCGTATATATCCAAGCATCCATCATAATATACATCATATGTACAACAATGGCCTCTAGGGCATATACATAACTAACAATCTCCCACTTGTACTAAGGCCAGCTGCTGTAGTATCTCATACCTAGCTTCCCGAATAATCTCTCAAACTGTATCTGTGGAATGGCCTTCGTGAGTGGATCCGCAGTGTTGTCCTTCGTATCTACTCTTCTGACCTTGATCTCCCGGCGATCAACTATCTCCCTGATCAGGCGATACTGCCTTAGAATATGTCTGGATTTCTGATGCGATCTGGGTTCCTTGGCCAAAGCCACAGCTCCATTATTATCGCAATACAAAGGTATTGGATGTTCAATGGATGGAACCACACCAGGTTCAGTGATGAACTGCTTCATCCAGACAGCCTCTTTGGCAGCATCGTTGGCAGCAATGTATTCAGCCTCCGTCGTCGAGTCTGCAACGGTATCCTGTTTGGAACTCTTCCAACATACCGCCCCTCCATTGAGGGTAAAGAAAAATCCCGAGTGTGACTTAGAGTCGTCCTTATCACTTTGGAAGCTGAAATCGGTAAAGGACTCCACCCGGAGTTCTCTGTTACCATACACCAAGAACATGTCTTTAGTCCTTCGCAAGTACTTGAGATTGTTCTTCACAGCTGTCCAGTGACTCTCTCCAGGATCTGCTTGATACCGACTCACTATGCTTAGTGAGTATGCAACATCGGGTCTGGTACATAGCATCGCATACATGATAGAGCCTACTTCCGAAGCATAGGGTATCCCTTGCATGCGAGCTCTCTCCAAATCAGTCTTGGGAGACATCTCTTTGGAGAGAGTGAGTCCAGAGATCATGGGTTGGTTCCCACGCTTGGATTCTTCCATACTAAACCTCTTTAGTATGGTGTCAATGTACCTGGATTGGGACAATCCCAGTATCCGTTTGGATCTATCTCTATAGATCCTTATCCCCAATATGCATGAGGCATCACCTAGATCTTTCATTGAGAATCTTTGTGATAAGAAGAGCTTGACTGATTGCAGCATAGGAATAACATTTCCTATCAAGAGTATGTCATCCACGTACAATACAAGGAAGACAACCTTACTCTCTTCTACCTTCTTATAGATACAAGGTTCATCTATGTTTTTGATGAAGTCAAACACTTTGACTACAACATCAAAACAGATGTTCCAACTCCGCGATGCTTACTTTAACCCATAAATGGATTTAAGCAGTTTGCACACCTTTCCGCTGCTCCCACTATCTACGAAGCCCTCTGGCTGAGTCATGTACACGCACTCTTCTAAATCACCATTTAGAAAGGCGGTCTTAACATCCATTTGCCAGATTTCGTAGTCATGGTATGCAGCAATGGCAAGTAAGATCCGGATGGACTTAAGCATAGCCACTGGAGAAAAGGTTTCGTCATAATCCACACCTGGTCGTTGACGAAATCCCTTTGCTACAAGTCTAGCTTTGAAAGTCTCAACTTTTCCATCTACACCAAATTTCTTTTTAAAAATCCACTTGCTCCCAATGGGTTTTACCCCTTCAGGAGCATTTTCCAAAATCTATACTTTATTGGTGTACATGGATTCCATCTCAGATCGCATTGCATCCAGCCATTTCACCGAGTCACCACTCGTGATGGCTTGCTCGAAACTAGTCGGGTCATCATCTTCTATGATGCAATCCTCGCTTCCACCATCAATGAGAAAACCGTAGTATCTCTCAGGTGGATGAGAAACCCTGCTAGATCGGCGGAGAGGCTGGGGTTCGTCGGGTAATACTGAATCTTCTGGTTCAAACAAATCATCAGTTGCGGTTTGTGGTGCTGGAACCTCTTCCAGCTCTACCTCTCTGCCACTAATTTCTTTTGCAAGAAATTCCTTTTCCAAAAAGGTGGCATGTTGAGCAACAAACACTTTTTGTTCCTCAGCGTGGTAGAAAAAATATCCTTAAGAATTCTTTGGATATCCCACAAATTTGCAAAGGACTGATCGTGCCTCGAGTTTGTCCGGATTTTGTCTTTTGACATTGGCCGGACAACCCCATATCTTAACTCGTTTAAAATATGGTCTCTTCCCACTCCATATCTCATATGGTGTGGTAGGTACAGATTTAGACGGAACTAGATTCAATATGTATATGGCTGTCTCAAGCGCATACCCCCAGAAGGAAATAGGTAACTCAGCATCGCTCATCATAGATCGCACCATATCTAATAGGGTCTGATTCCTTCGTTCCGATACACCGTTGTGCTGTGGTGTATAAGGAGGAGTAAGCTGAGAGAGAATCCCATTCTCTTTTAGATAATCCAGAAAATCATTGCTCAAGTATTCTCCTCCTCGATCAGATCGAAGGATCTTAATACTTTTGCCCGTTTGTTTTTCTACTTCGTGATTATATTCTCTGAATTTCTCAAAAGCTTCAGACTTGTGTTTCAACAGGAACACATGCCCGTATCTAAAGAGATCGTCAGTGAATGTAATGAAGTAGGAAGAACCGTTCCTGGCATGCGTAGACATCGGACCGCATACATCACTATGTACCGGTCCTAAGAGTTCGGTAACTCTTTCTCCGTGTCCACTAAACGGAGCTTTGGTCATTTTTCCTTTGAGACATGAATGGCAAGTATCATAAGATGAAAATTCTAATGAATTCAAATATCCATTTTTATGTAACTTAGCTAGCCGTGTCTCATTGATATGGCCAAGTCTACAATGCCACAAGAAGGATTCGTTTATTTCTGAACTTTTCCTCTTGTGTGTGTTTTGTATATTGAGGACTGTATTCTGATTTAGAATGAATATGCCATTATTTAACGAGCCTGATGCAATCAACTTTTGATCTAGGAATATGTTCAAAACATTATCCTTTAATACAAAATTATATCCATCTTTACATAATAAAGAGACTGATATAATGTTGCACATCATGTTCGGTATATAATAGCACTCATTTAGAATTAGTGTATTACGACTTGGCAATACAAGGTGATATTCGCCAACTGCTTTGGCTGCAATATTTGCTCCGTTCCCTACTTGAACGGAATGATCATCTTTTCCCAGTTCTCTACCTTTACGTAGCCCATGTAACAATTTACATATGTGGGATCCTGATCCGGTATCTAATACCGAGGACGTAGGGTGAACTGAGAAACAGTTCTCAATAACTAACACACCTGAAGAAGATACATCAACATGCATGTTCTTTTGGGCGGCTTGAGAATCTAGATATTCTTCTATTCCCTGTTCAGTCTTATAACTCTTATAAGAAAGAACGGGTCCAACGTTCCCCTGCTCAGTATAATAAGCGGGTTCAGTCAATACATCCATATTATTATCTTGATTATGGCCTGACATGGTCGCTACCTGGAGAGAGAGAGAAGAAAAAACACTTTAGCGTATGCTCTTGCAAGATTAGATTGGTTATTATCTTATCTAATCAGGATGTCTCCCACTGTTTTTATCAAATCTACCTTCAAACCCTAAAAGGTAAGATTAGCCGGGATTAATTACACCCTACAATTTCGTCAATCTTTCAGCCAGATCAGTGTCGGTACTTTGAGGGAGGTTCCCCGTGCTTTGGCACGGACCAAATTAAAGTAAACCTCGTTTTCCCAGAGGCTTAACCCCGTTAACACTTTTCTAGACACCTACTTGATCGACTAATTGTCCTGTGTAAAACTCTCCCAGGAGTAACTCTTACTCGCAGTGGGTATCGGGATCCAACTATCTCATAGAAGGTATGCAATCTCATTGCAAATTTCAACACTTGAAATTCCCGATAATATTTTGCCCCTAGCGATCTATGACCTTGACTAAGTCAACAAACCATAAATCGCAAGTCAAGTTCAACCCGTACATTTCTCGATTGAATTAATCCCACCCGTACGACCCATGACTGAGTCAACAAGGCCGTGCGAATACCCTAATCCAATCACATCTCATGTTTTAACAGATAAACACTACTTAGTACACTACGCCTTGACTAAGTCAACAAACATAGCACGAATACTAAATAATATCTATCTGAAATGACGGAGGGCTACGCAGGTTTTTTCAGAAAAACCATGAGCGCAATGAACTTGATATCGTCGTAGAATCATGTGAAATTTTGAAATGGAGTGTTTTTTAGGCTTTCATTAGTTTTGCTAAAGTGGTCAGTCCCGGTGAAGGGATCTCGGCTCTTTCCTCATCGAATAAGGTGCAGGACATATCATATATATCACTGTGCAAAGCAAAACTCTTAAAAGCAATCAAAAGACAAACCGAGTTTTGTAGCATCTGGCAGTTTCGCTAAAGAGGTCACTCCCGGTAAAGGGATCTCGGCTCTTTCCTCATCGAATAAGGTGCAGGGTATATCATATATACCACTATGCAAAGCAAAACTGTAGCTACCCTTTTATAAAGTTTTGATTCTACAATATCTTTTAGGTTTCTTTTCTTTTTATTAATCTCATTAATAAAAATCCCATCAGGTTATGCTTCCTAAGCATCACAGATAAATACGACGTACACTTATGCCATCCGCATTCGCCTCGATGTCCCCTCGTGCACCGTTAGGTTAGGTAACTAACGACAGAGCAGGGCAGGGCTAGTGCGGGTGTAAAACATAAGTAACGTTATATATAATATATCATATATACTATATATTGTATCCATCACAACATATCAAATGATCACATCACAGATATCGCAGCAGAAACATAGATATAATGTGGGATATACTAGGATGTCCGTATTTAGTATTTAGCCAACAATAGAAAATACGGATTCCATAGTCGCGATGAATAGCCAAGCCCACACCCTGGACCCCTACGAGAGCGGCAAGCGACCCTACCAATTCTGGAGTTTAGGAGACCCGGTCTCGACTCCTCGAGATGGCCTCCCACTGAACCCAGAACCCGGTCACCTGTGCTCCCCTCCTTGGGTCCATCCTAATGCGGAAAAGTAAATAATATACAACACTGGTGGAATCAACCTCAACCAGGAAGTGCCCCAAATAAAAGAATATTACATTACATTTGAATTTACATGAATGAAAATATAAAATTCTCATCTCACATAAAACCCCCCAGCTATTCAATCGCGACAATCCTGCACATCATATCTCAGCAATACATAATATCTCATATCATCAACGTAAGTAAGTATGCATACACCGATCGTCGTCGATGTATAGCAACGAAAACCGGCAATACAACTACATACTACACTTACTGTCACAGAAAAGAAATTGAAAAACTACAATATTTGGAATCCACATTCTCTTTAGACATCATAAATGCGAAATATCACATACTTCGTATTTCATGCCTAAACTATATGAATTCCACATATTGTATCACATTCCAGATAAATAGACAGTATTAAACTTTTCGAACAGATAATCAAATACCCAGAATTTCCTAAAGTGCTCAACACTTGAGCGGAGTTCAAACAATCCCAGAATATATCACAGTACCAGTGATCCAGCCGTAGAAGGGTCAAGCCAACGCCTTACATGTGGCACGCCGTACTACCCCAAACCCGAAGGTTCAAAAGGCAGTTCAAGATGGTCACATAATCGAGTTTAGGTTTGTTGTCTTCTAGAGGGTCCACCGTGTTACTTGCACATTTTTCCGAAAGATTTAAACTCGAGAAAAGATTTAAACTCGAGAAAAGATTCAGCACTTGAAAAAAAATTTTGTGTCGGGAAAAAGTGAGTTAATGATATCCGTTCGAACTTTTTAACAGTTTCTAAATATCCGGGAAAAAAATAACGAATTTGAAATTCCCGATCGAATCGACGATTACAAAATAAATCCCAGAATACTCAACACTTGAGTCAGATTAAAAATACCCATAAAATAGTAAATACAGAAACAGGAATTACTGTGCACAAAACCGTACCTAATACTATTATACTGCCGCGGAACCGCCGCCAAAGGTGGGTCATTGCGGCGGTTCCGCGGCCATGTTGTCGAATTGGAGGCACGAATTTCACCATAATTCTTATATTATCCTGCTGTATTTTTTAGGTATTTTTAATTCTGGAAAAACCCAGATTTTAAAAAATGTATAGAGAGGGGTTTGAAATTCCGTATTCGGGTTCGATCGGGGTTTTAACTTCGTTAACACATCGCCTAATGCTCTAGTTAGGCTCTGATACCACTGTAGGGTTCCTAGGCACACTAGCGAAGGTTCATAAAGCATCAAACTTGCCTAAATAAAATTTTACATGTGCCGAACAACCCAAAGACGGGATCTTTGCTAGATTATTAGGGTTTAGCATGCAAGATGATATCTTTAAAGATAAGTGTGAGGGATTACAACCTTTGTAGTCCGCTCCTTCGCTTCACAAGCTCCGAGTAGAAGTCCTTTCACCGCGATCCACGATCTTCCGGACTCAAGAGGGGCTCCACGACTCGAACGATCCATGCTAGCTTGAAGTGTTCCGATTCTCCGATGATCTATGTCGAAGTTGCTATAACCCAAGTTTTCTCACTCTAAAGAGATGAACACCCCAATCTAATGGGCTAGATTAGATGAGGATGATGGAGTAGTATTTATGCTTTCCTTTTAATTCACTTTCTCACAATAAATCATCAAAAAAAGGATTAACTAGTAAGCTCTCTCTCAAAACTCAAGAGAGAAGAAGATGAAGAATGAAAGAAAAATCCTTTTGTGATGAATAGTAATCAAGTGTATATGATTGATTATCTAACCATGGTCAAGGATGATAGAATAAAAGTTGTAGAGAATAAACTAGAGTTAGGGTTTAGTTAGGTTAAGGATAAGTATCAACCATAATATCTTAACCAAGACAAAATAGAATCCTTCTAGAATGAACAAGAAGAAGCTAACCCTAATCAAACCCTAATCCCTTTTTATCATCCTTAAACATGTTTTATAATAAATCATATTATGTCACAATAATATATATCACATATATATTATATATTTGCAACAAAAGAAAATAATACATTTAACATATATCGCATATATACCAATGTATTAATCCGGTGAGAAAATGAAATAATAAAGCGAGCCAATATTAGATAATGTAATACAATATATCATATATATCATTATACATTAAATCATCGAATCAACACTTGATCCAACGATCCGGCTATATCGAATATAACCGGCTAATATATCATGTACCGATTCATCGAATCAACACTTGATCCGATGTCCCGATTCATATCTAAATATCTCGAGAATATAATACGGTATCTCATATCGCATTATCCTCGGTCCTGCACATATCACATATGTGTCTCTACTCAGTTTCTCCTGAGCCAAGAAACCTCTGTGTAGGACTCTAAAGAATCGTCAATACACCGGTAGCAGGTGATGATCATATCAAACACCCACAAGCTGCAAGCGGTCAGCTAAACGTAACAGCCACCCAGGTATTGAACGATCAGAAGATCAAAAAGCTAGCCTGTCCGTTCTCCTGTGAATCCTATGAGTAACACTCCCGTACAGTCCGGTCTGTTCGTCTGATATGTCGCATATCAAGTCTAGGGGTGGTATATGTCAGACCCCAGTAACCGATAAGTCGTGTCGATGTGAGGCTCATAACAGGTCGAGATACTACTGGTAACACTTACCAGTATATCTCTATATCAGCCCTGGCCAGGGACTTCCAATTATAGCCAATCGAACACAGCACGACATCAACTCCCTATACCGGGAGAGACGAATCCCCTCCTATCGCTCATTGCCTCCAGGTGATTCGGGACTGTACCCAAAAGCCACCGTTTTGCATGCCCTCTTGGACATGGTAAGGTGGAAATCAAAGCACGGTGGGAATCAAACAAGACTCTATGACGATCTCGGGTCTACAGACTACCCTGTACCAGTGTCACCGGAGAACTGCCATCTGACGTGTGGTATATCACCATCTGGGAGTTCTCGGCGAGTCCGTCTAGTGTACCCAGTCTCCACTGAGCACCCGTACACCATCCTTGATGTCAAACACCGATGGATATGGGATCATCCATCGCCCATCATATGGGTCAAGATGCGTATACGCTAGTCTACTCTGGTGTATCGATGCCCTGTCTCGATATACCTTCGACTAGGAACATTTATAGGATGTACTCATCGACTACCGTGGCCCCACTAGTATGATCTCATCATAATCCCAGTAGTCGAGTATAGATCCTAAGGGCTTTATCAACATGTATGAGAAAAACAGTAAACCAATACAAGTCAACATGTTAAGATAAAGTGAAACCAAATAGCATACTATCATGACGAGCAAGAAAGTCCTCTCCGTATATATCCAAGCATCCATCATAATATACATCATATGTACAACAATGGCCTCTAGGGCATATACATAACTAACACCAGGGGACCGTTACGTACAGCTAGTGCCGCTTGCGTTCTGTGGTTAAACCCACTGCCAGCGTAGTGTCGAGTCTTTAGAGTCCCACACAGAGGGTTATTCGCCTTTAGGCGAAATGAGTAGAGATCGCATGGTTTTGCGACAGGGTTCGTTCACATCCGCGCACTTATGCACGTTTGGTGTCCGGACAGCTTATACTAGAGGGCTTTGGTTTAAGCCGGATCCTAGTATATGATTTGGGATTGGTTTTATCTCATTGTATTCGTGTTCCTCGAAACACGGATACGGGTGTGTATGCACAGTTGACTGAGACGGAGGCAGAGGACTTTGATTAGGGTTGATGACCATTGTCATTTTCTTAACCCTAATGTTTATGTGTGAATTATCATTTATTAATAATTAGTTAATTATAATTGTGCATGGTTAGGGTTGTTGACCATTTGACTATACTTGACTTGTTGACCTAGGTTGACAAGTTGACCATCATCATTCCATATGAAAGATGCGCTTTGATCCTTGCAAAAGCATTCAATATGAAATGATAATGGTCATTTCTTGATTAACCATGACAATTATCTTAGCTAATTATCTATTATTCATAAATCACATATATGTGAGAAGGGTTGAATTATTCTTCTCACTTGTTCATTTTCATTCTCTCTCCTCCTCTTCCTCTCTCTCTAGTTCTCCCATCTCATGAGTTAAGAACCAATTGAGCTTGAGATAATCCCTTCAAAAACACTCTCTACTCTTTCTAAGGTCCTAGGTCTAGCACACCAAGCACCTTAGTTACTTCTAGTTTGAGGTTGGAGCCAAAGGTTGAAGCCCTCGGGTGGATCTTTCTTCGGCAAGAGAAGCGACAAGGAGAACCCGTTCTTTCACTCCAAGGAGCAAGAAGAGAAGGACTTGAAGACCTTGATATAACCCACTTTCCGAGTAGCTAACTCTCTTTAGCTTTGTATTTAGTTTTGTTTAGCAAAGGACCCTCTTTTGGTTAGTCCATGTTGCCTAGTGTTGTAAATATCGGATTTTTCATAACGTTTCCGCCTCCCCGCAAGCACCGGGGTGGGCAACGTGGACTTACAATGGTATCAGAGCCTAGCTAAACACAAACTAACTAGTTAGCAAAGTATATAGAACTTCGATCGCAAAAAATCGCAAAACGTTTTTCCGAAACCCTAACTTTCTGCCGATTTTTAAACCTGCTTTAAAATAATAAATCATATCTTAAAAATCGGCTCAGGATTTTTTAAGTACAGGCATGAAAAACGACCCACTGAACCGACCAACTCCCCGCGGTTCCGCGGCCGAGTTGACTCGGCCGTGGATCGTTTTTCATGCAGTTTACTTCTGGGGCTGTTTTGTGATTTTTGATATAGTTTGTTTCCACCCAGATTTTCCAGAGAACAAGTTGGTTTTTGGGGTGGTCACAAATCCGTATTTTTGATCGAACATCTGTACACTTTGGCTAATGGGTTATATCTGTGATGTGATATATGTATTGAACGTCTACTAATCGCTATACGTCGATTAGTGAGGGTTATACATATCTGTGATCTGTAATGTTGATGGTTTGTGTATATGAATTCGTTGGATTGTCGCGGATGAATAGCCGGGGGGTTGTGAGATGAGAGTTTTCTTAGTCTTTCAATTCTTGTAATATGTAAATTGATGTAATATTATTTGTATGGCCGCACAACCGGGTCAGGATTGTAGCTGTCATTGTATAATTTCTTTTTACTGTTTTTGCTCCGAGGATAGAACCAAGGTGGGGTGCACAAACTACCGGGTACCTCGAAGTGCCGAGTGGCCTACTCACGTCGTTGTGGGAGGTTGCTTCACTTCGGATACTTGGAGGGTAGTTTGCCGCACCCGTAGGGGTCTAGGATGGGGTTTGGCTATTCATCGCGACTGTGTAATCCGCTCTTCGTTACAGGCTCGTACGAATTGCGGATTCCTAGTATATCCAATGTATTCATCTATGATCTGGAATGGCTATCATTGCATGTGACGAATGTTTATATATATCTATATGATATCTATTTAGGCGTTGCTTATGTTTTGAATCCGCGCTAGTCCAGCCCCCGCTCTGTCGTTAGTTAAGTAACCTAACGGGTGATGACGGGACCCCGTGGCGAATGCGGATGGCATAAGCGTACGTCATATTTTCGTTGTTTTCTGCAATGGTAGGATTAAATGATGGGAGGCATTAGAATTAATGCAAGAAAAAATAAACCAAGTAAAAGTCGTTGGAACACTTTGAAAACCACTCGGTTCTTTTCAAAACCAAACTTTTAAATGCGGAGATTGAACCACTCCTTTTGAAAGCTATCTCGTTCCATCGATTATATCAAGTTCACTACGTTCACGGTTTCACCAAAACCATTCGTAGCCCTCCGTCGTTTCACATGAATGGTCAATAAGTATTCAAGCTATGTTTGTTGGCCAAAGTCAAGGCATAGTGATTGATAGCTATTGGGTATTCATGTGCAGCATAGATAGATGTGTTGGTTTGGGGCAGTCGTTCTACCTTTTTGGCCAAAGTCAAGGGTATGTGCGGGTGGGCTCAAATTAACCTGGAGAATGACGGGTAGAACTTGACATTTGACTTATGATTTGTTGGCCAAAGTTAAGGTCATAAGAGCATGGGGCAAAAATCCACATCGGGAGTTTCAACAGAACTGAAATTTGCTAGCGCTGCATACCATTTGGAGTGTGATGATTCTGGTAGGATTCCTTCAGTTTTGTCACGCGATGATATTTGGATCCCGATCCTACTGTGAGTATATGCTACTCCTCCGGAACTTTCTCACTTAACGATCAATGCTATAAACCAAGCAGGTGTCTAGAAAGGTGTTAGCGGCGCTACGCCCACATGGAAAAGCGGTTATTTAATTAAGAAACTTCGCGAAAGCGTTGGAAAACCTCCCTCAAAGTACCGCCACTGGCCTGGCTGAACGGTTAAGCAAGTATTGTACGGTGAGATTGATCCCGACTAGTTCTTCTTTTATGGTTTGAGGAAGGATTCGAGAGACAGTGGGAGCCATCCTGTTTAGACAAACTAAAAACCACTCTAAACTTGCAAGAGCATCATGCTAAAGTGTTTCTTCTCTCCCTCCTAATTGCAACGACCATTTATCATGACTGGACTTATGTTACTTCTAGATAAAAACATACTGACAGGGCCAAACTACAAAGGTTGGCTTAGGAATGTCAAAATGGCAATCACTTATGACAAGTTGGGGTATTTTCTTACCACCAAAGCTCCCTCTGTCCTAGGTCCCAAAACCAGCATCGCGGATAGGGAAATCCGTAAGACCTGGGAAATCGACTGCGCGAAGGCCAAGTGCCTCGTGCTTGCCTCTATGGACAACGAACATCAGAGGAGGCACGAGAATATGGACCTTGAATCCATATTTCTCCATACAAAAGAACTGTATGGAGAGCAATCTCGTATCGCCAGATACGAAGTGTCGAAGAAGTTGCTTTCGGCAAGATTGATCGTCGGATCATCGGAAGCGGAACACGTGCTTAAGATAATTGGCTACATAGAGGAGCTCGCGGAACTTGGGACCACGTTGGAGAATGAGCTCTATACGGACTTGATTCTTCAGTCCCTTCCTTCCACTTACGTCCAGTTCATTCTGAATTTCAACTTGCAAGAAAAGGAAGTTGAACTTTCAGAGCTCCTCAACATGCTGAGGAGTGCAGAGGGTACCCTACAGAAAGGTAGGGAAACATCCAGTTTGTTTGTAGGAGGATCTTCCTCTTCTAGGTCCAAGGCGAAAGCCTAGGGAAAGAAGAAGAAAACCCCCGCCAAACCAAGGGGCGGTGTTAGTAAGATGGATACGAAGGGAAAGGCAAAAGCAACAAAGGTAGCGGGGAAGCTTGTGGATAAGGAAGAATGCTTTTACTGTCACAAGAGTGGACACTGGAAGAAAGATTGCAGGGCTTGGAAAGCCAGAACACAGGATATGAAGCAGGTCGCGGCTTCAGCTTCAGGTGTGTATGTTATTGAAAACTGTCTATCATTAAACTCTATGTCCTGGGTATTGGATACCGGATCAGGATCTCATATCTGTAATTCTTTACAGGCGTTGAGAAAGCGTAGGTTTTTGAAAGCAGGTGACATGACCCTCAAAGTTGCAAACGGAGCTAGCATGGATGCTGAGGCCGTGGGGGATTATCACCTGGGAATGTCAGATGGACATGTTTTGGTTCTGCGTAATTGCTTTTTTGTACCCAACGCAACTTGTAATATCATTTCTGTATATTTGATTTCTAAAGAAGGTTATGAATTTGCTTTTGTAAGTAATGTTGTAAACATTCACCTTAATCAAGTTCTGATTGGGTCAGGTACATTGAGCAATGGTATATACGTATTAAACCAACCACAGATTTTCAATATCCAGAATACACACAAAAGAAAGTCTCCGGAAACAAATCAGACGTTCTTATGGCATTGTAGACTGGGTCACATCAATGAGAGAAGGTTGACGAAGTTACATACAGAAGGATATTTGGATCCGTTCGAATATCAATCATATGCAACTTGTCAATCCTGTCTCAAAGGAAAGATGACAAAGACTCCGTTCACTGGACACGGAGTGAGAGCGAGCGAGCTCTTGGGACTCGTACACAGCGACGTGTGCGGTCCAATGTCTACGAATGCACGAAGCGGTTATTCTTACTTCATTACTTTTATGGATGACTTTTCAAGGTACGGTTATGTCTTCTTAATGAAAAATAAATCCGAAGCCTTCGGAAAATTCCAGGAATATAAGAATGATGTAGAAAAACAAACAGGCAAAAGTATCAAGACACTGAGATCTGATCGAGGTGGTGAATACTTGAGTGCCGAGTTCCTGGATTACATAAAAGAGAATGGAATTCTCTCTCAGCTTACTCCTCCATACACTCCGCAACATAACGGTGTATCAGAGAGACGGAACCGAACCCTATTGGATATGGTACGGTCCATGATGAGTAACGCTGAGTTATCCCGATCATTCTGGGGATATGCGCTGGAATCAGCTGCATACCTTTTGAACCGAGTTCCAACTAAGACTGTGCCGACTACACCATATCAAATGTGGTGTGGGAAGAGACCCTATCTTAATCACATTAAGATATGGGGATATCCAGCTTTTGTCAAAAAGCAGCATACGGACAAGCTCGAGGCACGCTCAGTACAGAGCAAGTTTGTGGGATATCCAAAGAACTCCAAGGGATATTTCTTCTATGGCGAAGAGGAACAAAAGGTATTTGTTTCTCGGCATGCCCACTTCTTGGAAACTCAGTTTTTGGAGAATCAGTTAAGTGGGAGCGCAATAGAACTGAAAGAAATTCCAGAACCACGAGATATTACTGAAAGCTTAGTAGAACCAGAGGGTTCGAAAGATCAGGACATTCCTACGCCGCTCCGCAGAAGTAGTAGGCAGTCTCATCCGCCCGAGAGATACTACGGTTTTCTCATAGACGGGGATAGAGAGTATTACATCATTGATAGTGATGAGCCTAGCAGGCCATTCAGAGCGTTGACTCGGTAAAATGGCTGGATGCAATGCGGACCGAAATGGAGTCCATGTACACCAACAAAGTATGGACGTTGGACATTGCTCCAGATGGGGTAAAACCCGTAGGATGCAAGTGGATCTTCAAAAGAAAGATTGGTGTAGATGGACAGGTCGAGACCTATAAAGCTAGACTTGTTGCAAAGGGTTTCCATCAAAGACCTGGCTTGGACTATGACGAAACCTTTTCTCCAGTGGCTATGCTGAAATCCATGCGGATCCTTCTTGCCATTGCTGCCTTCCACGATTATGAGATCTGGCAGATGGATGTAAAAACCGCTTTTCTAAATGGAAATTTAGAGGTGTGTGTCCATATGGACCAGCCAGAGGGATTCATTCAGAGTGGGAGCAGCGGAAAGGTGTGCAAGTTGCTTAAGTCCATTTATGGACTAAAGTAGGCATCGCGGAGTTGGAACATCTGTTTTGATGAGACGGTCAAAGAATTTGGCTTTATCGAAAATCCAGATGAACCATGCATCTATAGTAGATTTGTAGCGAGAACTGTAGTATTCCTCGTTTTATACGTGGATGACATTCTCTTGATAGGAAATGACATTCCTATGCTACAATCTGTCAAAGGGTTCTTGTCATACAGATTCTCCATGAAAGACCTGGGTGATGCCTCGTACATTCTGGGGATCCGGATCTACCGTGACAGATCCAAGAGGATATTAGGATTCTCACAGTCCAGGTACATTGACACCATACTGAAAAGATTCAGTATGGAAGATTCCAAGCGCGGTAATCTACCGGCTTGTCACGGGATCACCCTCTCCAAAGAGATGTCTCCCAAGACTGATTTGGAAAGGGATCGCATGTCTATTATACCCTACGCTTTTGTAGTAGGCTCTATAATGTATGCGATATTGTGTACCAGATCAGATGTAGCTTATGCACTGAGTGTGGTAAGCCGATATCAGTCAAACCCTGGGGAGAAGCACTGGATAGCGGTAAAGAACATTCTCAAGTACCTGAGAAGGACTAAGGAGATGTTCTTGGTGTATGGCGGAAAAGACCTCCAGATCGAGGCCTTTGCTGACTCCAGCTTCCAGAGTGACAAGGATGATTCCAAGTCCATGTCAGGTTATGTCTTTACCCTCTATGGAGGGGCGGTGTATTGGAAGAGTTCCAAACAGGAAACCATTGCTGACTCGACGATGGAAGCGAAATATATTGCTGCTGCAGATACCGCAAAGGAAGCTGTCTGGATGAAGAAGTTCCTCACGGAGCTTCAGGTGGTTCCTACCATTGTTGATCCAATACCGCTGTATTGTGACAACAACGGAGCTATAGTTTTAGCGAAGGAACCCAGGTCCCATCAGAAGTCCAGGAACATCTTGAGGCGGTATCACCTGATCAGGGAGATCGTGGGTCGCCAGGAGATTGAGGTTCGGAGAGTTGCTACAGAAGATAACACTGCTGATCCATTCACGAAGGCCTTACCCCAGACTTCGTTCGAGCGGCTGATCGATATAATAGGTCTTCGATACGCCAGTACATGGCCTTAGTGCAAGTGGGAGATTGTTAGTGTATATGGCCTAGAGGCCATTACTGTATCATACTGGATTGTATATTACTTGATGGAAGCTTGGGTTATTCATCTTGTATTGGCATTCTTGCTCAAAATGGTAGTATGCTACTATGTTTGTTTCTTCTTTAATGTGTGCTTGTGTTTCTTTTAGCATATCGCCTTTACACATTAGTGGAGCCCTTAGGATCTTTGCTTGATTACCAGCGTTGTGATGGCGATCACACTCGTCGGGGCTGGGTAATCTATAAGCACATCCTTATACAGGTCCCTAGTCGCAGGACTATCGAGACAGGGTATCGATACTCCGGAGTAGACTAGCGTATGCACTATTATCCCAGCTTGGGAGAGGGTCTGTCCCACAGCCGTCTGTACGTCGTACTTGAGATAGTATGCGGGTGCTCGTTAGGTTACGAGTACACTGGACAGGACTCGTCGGGAACTGTTGGTTGGTATTATACCTACCGTCAGTTATCAATTCCCTGGTGACATGAGTACAGCTTAGTCCGTTGACTTGACACTGTCACTTCGCCTCGAGTGTGTTCCCACTGTACTTTGATTACTACCCTACCACGGCTCAAAGGAGTCGTGCAAACAGGTAGTTTTTGGGTGCAGTCCCGAAGCACTTGGAGGCAGTGACAGTTAGACAGGATTCGTCTCTCCCGGTATTGGGGGTTGATATCGCGTTGTGTCTAGGAGAGCCATTACATAAAGTCCCTGGCCATGGCAAGCGAGATAGACTGGTAGGTTTCCAGTGTTATCTCAGGTGTTCTGGGCTACACTCCGGCACGACTTGTACCGCTAGTAGGGGACTGACGTTTACCGCCCCCTAGGCCCGCCATGCGATGTTCTTAGACGAACAGACCAGACTGTACGGAGACTGTCACATACAGGCTCAGTAGGAGTTTAGATGGGTTTACCTCGTGAGTCTTCTTATCGGCATCTACCTGGGGACCGTTACGTACAGCTAGTGCCGCTTGCAGTCTGTGGTTAAACCCACTGCCAGCGTAGTGTCGAGTCTTTAGAGTCCCACACAGAGGGTTATTCGCCTTTAGGCAAAATGAGTAGAGGTAGAATGGTTTTGCGACAGGGTTCGTTCACATCCGCGCACTTGTGCACGTTTGGTGTCCGGACAGCTTATACTAGCGGGCCGGATCCTAGTATATGATTTGGGATTGGTTTTATCTCATTGTATTCGTGTTCCTCGGAACACGGATACGGGTGTGTATGCACAGTTGACTGAGACAGAGGCAGAGGACTTTGATTAGGGTTGATGACCATTGTCATTTTCTTAACCCTAATGTTTATGTATGAATTATGATTTATTAATAATTAGTTATTTATAATTGTGCATGGTTAGGGTTGTTGACCATTTGACTATACTTGACTTGTTGACCTAGGTTGACAAGTTGACCATCATCATTCCATATGAAAGATGCTCTTTGATCCTTGCAAAAGCATTTAATGTGAAATGATAATGGTCATTTCTTGATTAACCATGACAATTATCTTAGCTAATTATCTATTATTCATAAATCACATATATGTGAGAAGGGTTGAATTATTCTTCTCACTTGTTCATTTTCATTCTCTCTCCTCCTCTTCCTCTCTCTCTAGCTCTCCCTTCTCATGAGTTGAGAACCACTTGAGCTTGAGATAATCCCTTCAAAAACACTCTCTCCTCTTTCTAAGGTCCTAGGTCAAGCACACCAAGCACCTTAGTTACTTCTAGCTTGAGGTTAGAGCCAAAGAATGAAGCCCTCGGGTGGATCTTTCTTCGGCAAGAGAAGCGACAAGGAGAACCCGTTCTTTCACTCCAAGGAGCAAGAAGAGAAGGACTTGAAGACCTAGGTATAACCCACTTTCCGAGTAGCTAACTCTCTTTAGCTTTGTAGTTAGTTTTGTTTGGCAAAGATCCCTCTTTTGGTTAGTCCATGTTTCCTAGTGTTGTAAAAATCGGATTTTTCATAACGTTTCCGCCTCCCCGCAAGCACCGGGGTGGGCAACGTGGACTTACAGAAACATATGCACATATTAAATTAGACTCAAACCAAGTAGCATACTACCATGTTTACCAAGACAGTATATACAACTGTGAATATCCCAAGCTTCCATTAAGTAATATACATACAAGTATGATACAATAATGGCCCCTAAGGCATATACACTAACAATCTCCCACTTGCACTAGGGCCATGAGATGGCATATCGTAGACCTATCATCTCGAATAGCCTCTCGAACTGCGTCTGAGGAAGGGCCTTTGTGAATGGATCAGCAATGTTATTCTCCGTCTCTACTCTCTTCACCTCGATCTCCCGGCGATCTACGATCTCCCTGATCAGGTGGTACCGCCTTAAGATGTGTCTGGACTTCTGATGGGACCTGGGTTCCTTCGCTAAAGCTATAGCGCCAATGTTGTCATAATACAGAGGTATTGGACCAACAGTGGTAGGAACCACCTGAAGTTCTGTGAGGAACTTCTTCATCCAAACAGCTTCTTTTGCGGCATCGCAAGAAGCTATGTACTCTGCTTCCATTGTTGAGTCAGCAACGGTCTCCTGCTTGGAACACTTCCAACAGACCGCCCCTCCATTGAGGGTAAAGACATAACCCGACATGGACTTGGAGTCATCTGTGTCACTCTGGAAGCCGGAGTCGGCAAAGTCCTCAATCAGGAAGTCTTTTCCGCCATACACTAAGAACATATCTTTAGTCCTCCTCAGGTACTTGAGGATGTTCTTTACTGCTATCCAGTGCTTCTCCCCTGGGTTTGCCTGATGCCGGCTTACAACGCTCAATGAGTATGCTACATCTGGTCTGGTACATAACATCGCATATATTATAGAGCCTACCGCAGAAGCGTAGGGTATAATCGACATGCGATCCTTTTCCAAATCAGTCTTGGGAGACATCTCTTTGGAGAGGGTGATTCCGTGACAAGCCGGTAGATTACCGCGCTTAGAATCATCCATACTGAATCTCTTCACTATAGTGTCTATGTACCTGGACTGCGAAAGTCCCAACATCCTCTTTGATCTATCACGATAGATCCGGATCCACAGAATGTAGGTGGCATCACCCAGGTCTTTCATGGAGAATTTATGTGACAAGAATCTTTTGACTGACTGTAACATAGGAATATCATTTCCTATTAGGAGAATGTCATCCACGTATAAGACGAGGAATACTACAGCTCTCCCTACAATCTTACTGTATATGCATGGTTCATCCGGATTTTTGATAAAGTCAAATTCTTTGATAGCATCATCGAAACAGATGTTCCAACTCTGCGATGCTTGCTTTAGTCCATAAATGGACTTAAGCAGCTTGCATACTTTACCGATGTTCCCATTCTGAATGAATCCCTCTGGCTGATCCATATAGACGCTTTCTTCCAAATTACCATTTAGAAAGGCCGTCTTTACGTCCATCTGCCAGATTTCATAATCGTGGAAGGCAGCAATAGCAAGAAGGACCCGAATAGATTTAAGCATAGCCACTGGAGAAAAGGTTTCGTCATAGTCCAAACCAGGTCTTTGACGGAAATTCTTTGCAACAAGTCTAACCTTATAGGTTTCAACCTGTCTATCTACACCAATCTTCTTTTTGAAGATCCATTTGCATCCTGCGGGTTTTACCCCATCTGAAGCAATGTCCAAAGTCCATACTTTGTTGGTGTACATGGACTCCATTTCAGTCCGCATTGCATCCAGCCATTTTACTGAGTCACCGCTCTGAATGGCTTGCTGGAAGCAAGTAGGCTCATCATAGTCAATAGTGCAATCTTCTCTATCCCCGTCTATGAGAAAACCGTAGTATCTCTCGGGCGGATGAGATTGCCTACTACTCCTACGGAGTGGCGTCGGGATGTCCCGTTCTCCTGAACCTTCTGGTTCTTCCAAGCTTTAAGTAATAGCTTGTGGTTCTGGAATTTCTTCCAGTTCTACTTCGCTCCCACTTGTTCCTTTTTCTAAAAACTGATGTTTCAGAAAGTGGGCATGACGAGAAACAAAAACTTTTTGTTTCTCTGCGTAATAGAATAGATACCCTTTGGAGTTCTTTGGATATCCCACAAACTTACAATGTACTGATCGTGCCTCGAGCTTGTCCGCATGCTGCTTTTTAACAAAAGCCGGACATCCCCAAATCTTTAAATACTGAAGATAGAGTTTCTTCTCACTCCACATCTGATATGGTGTGGTAGGCACAGTCTTGGTAGGAACTAGGTTCAAAAGATATGCAGCTGATTCTAGTGCATATCCCCAGAATGATCGCGGTAACTCAGTGTTACTCATCATGGAACGAACCATATCTAATAGGGTTCGATTCCTCCTTTCTGATACACCGTTGTGTTGTGGTGTGTATGGAGGAGTAAGCTGAGAGAAAATTCCATTCTCTTTTAAGTAACCCAGGAACTCGGCACTTAAGTATTCACCACCTCGATCAGATCCCAGTGTTTTTATACTCTTGCATGTTTGTTTTTCCACTTCATTCTTGTATTCTTGGAATTTCTCAAAGGCCTCGGATTTATGCTTCGTCAAGAAGATATATACATACCTAGAGAAATCATCCGTAAAAGTAATGAAGTAGGAATAACCACCTCACGCATGTGTAGACATTGGACCGCACACGTCACTGTGTACGAGTCCCAAGAGCTCGCTTGCTCTTACCCCGTGTCCAGTAAACGGAGTCTTTGTCATCTTTCCTATGAGACAAGATTCACAAATAGCATAAGATTGATATTCGAACGGATTCAAATATCCTTCTCTATGTAACTTAGTCAACCTTCTCTCATTGATGTGACCAAGTCTACAATGCCATAAGAAAGCCTGATTTATTTCTGGAGACTTTCTTTTAAGTGTGTTCTGGACATTGAAAACCTGAGCTTGACTAAATACGTATATTCCGTTTTGGAATGTACCTGACCCAGTCATAACTTGATTTAGGTGGATGTGAACCACATCGCTTATAAAAGTAAAATCATATCCTTCCTTATAAAGTAAGGATACAGATATGATATTACAAGTTGTACCTGGTACATAAAAACAGTTACGCAGAATCAATATCTGCCCAGTTGTCAGTCCAAGATGACGGATTCAGCATCCATGCTCATTCCGTTAGCAACTGTGAGGGTCATATCACCTATCCTGATAACCCTACGGTTTCTCAGAGCCTGTAACGAATTACAGATGTGAGATCCTGACCCGGTATCCAATACCTAGGAGGTAGGGTTAACTGTCATACAGTTCTCTATCACAAACACACTTGAGCTTGAAGCCACAACATGCTTCGAATCCTGGCTATTGGCTTTGCTAGCCCTGTAATCATTCTGCCAATGTTCATTCCTGTAACAATAGGAACGTCCTTCTTTTACTATATCCAGTCCCGAAACTTTTGCCGTTCTCTTTCCTTCTGCTTCCCTGGCTTCCTTCAGGGTAGGAGGCAGAGACTGTAGAATCAAGTCAGTATCTGACTCGTTTCCCAACGCGGTCTCCAGGTCCTGGAGCTCGTCAATATAGCTAGTCATTGTAAGGACGTTTTCCCCTACAGATGACCCGTCAGCCAACCTCGCTTGAATTAATTCGTTCGAGGTCTCATATCTTGCGATATGAGATTACTCTCCATATAAATCTTTGTTATGGAGAAAGTTGGAGACTAAGTCCATCTTCTCGTGCTGCTTCTGGTATACACCCTCAACTGAAGCTAACACGAGGCACTTAGCATTCGCTTTATCTTTTTCCCTTGTCTGACGGATATCCATATCCGCGACAGTGGAAACTGGACCTGGGACGGCAGGATCTTGAGTAGTAATAGGGTGGTCCAGCTTGTCATAGGCAATGGACATCTGGACAGACCTTTGCCAGTCATAAAAGTAAGATTCAGTCAATTTGTTATCTAGATGTAACCTATGTGTGGTCACAAGGTCGCTGCAATTTTAAGAGAGAGAAGAAAATACTATTAGCATGATGCTCTTGCATGTTTAGAGTGGTTTAATTTATCTAAACAGGATGGCTCCCACTGTTTCTCGAATCCCTCCTCAAACCATAAAAGAAGAATTAGCCAGGACTATTCTTACCGTACAATTCTTGCTTAACCGTTCGGCCAAGTCAGTGTCGATACTTCGAGGGAGGTTTTCCAACGCTTTCGCGAAGTTCTTTAATTAAATAACCTCTTTTCTCTGGGGGCGTAGCCCCGCTGACACCTTTCTAGGCACCTACTTAGTTTATAGCATTGATCGTTATGTGACGAATCTTGAGATAAGTAGTATATACTCACAGTAGGATCGGGATCCAAAATATCATCGTATGATAATGTTGAAGGAATCCTAACAACATTCATCAAACTCCAAAATGGTATGCTCTCTCTGCAAATTTCAGTTTCTTCTGAAATTCCCGATATAAATTTTTGCCCCATGCTCTTATGACCTTGGCGTTGGTCAAAATATCATAAGTCACATGTCAAGTTCTACCCATCATTATCCTTGTTAATTTGAACCCACCCGTACATATCCTTGACGTTGGCCAAAATGATAATACGACTGTCCCAAACTAACTCATCTATCTATGAAACCAAATGAATATCCAGCAGCTACCAAACATTATGCCTTGGCGTTGGTCAAAATACATAGCTTGAATACTACTGAATACCCAAATGAAATGACGGAGGGCTACGAATGGTTTTGGCAAAAACCGTGAACGTAGTGAACTTGATTTAATCGAAGGAACCTGATACTTTTTAAAAGGAGTGGTTAAAGCTCCGCAATTAAAAATTCTGATCTTTTTAAAATAACCGAGTGGTTTCTTTTAAATTTGTTCCAACGACTTAACTTTAGTTTATTTTCTTTGCATTATAATAATGTGTCCCGTCATTTTTCCTATCATTGCAGAAAACAACGAAAATACCACGTCCCCTTATGCCATCCGCATTCGCCACGGGGTCCCGTCATCACCCGTTAGGTTAGTTAACTAACGACAGAGCGGGGGCTGGGATAGCGCGGGTGTAAAACATAAGTGATGCCTAATAGCTATCATATATAGATATTGTACATTCGTCAGACGCAATAATAAGCATTCCAGATCACAGATGAACTTTATTGGATATACTAGCAATCCGCATTTGCTTTGAGCCTGCAATAAAAGACGGATTACACAGTTGTGATGAATAGCCATTACCCCACCCTAGACCCCTACGGGTACGGAAACTACCCGCCAAGTACCCGAAGTGAAGCGGTCTCCCTCAACAACGTGAGTAGGCCACTAAACACTTCAACGTACCCGGTAGTTTGTGTTCCCCGCCTCGGGTCTATCCTAGGAGCAAAAACCGTAAAAAGAAATAATACAACGGTGGCTACAACCGCAACCTGGATATGCCCCACAAAAGAATATTACATCATATTACAATTACATCGAATGAATGAATATTAAACCCATCTCAAACCCCGGCTAATCATCACAACATTCCAATCAAGTCCATATACACAAACAGTAAATATTACAGAAAAGTGCAACCCCTGCCAACCGACATACTAGCAGTTAGGGGAGGTTTACGAACACATTAAATATTACAGATTAAAACCCAATTAGCAAATATCTTAGAACATCGATCGATTACCATATTCCGTGTTTACCCCAAAAGAAAACCAGCAAAGAAGTAACCTGGGTAGAAACAGAACATAGTGGAAAACAGAACACAAAAATATATGAATATTAGAGCAAATCCGAGTCAACGCCGAGTTGACTCGGCGGCGGATCCGCGGCCAAAAGCACCATATGGTCGCGGGTCCGCGGCCGTTTTGTCGTGTTGTGATCTCGTATTTTCCCAGTATTCATATAACTCCCTGCTGTGAATTTTAAGGTATGTAAAATAATTTTTTAGACACTTTTAAAATTAACAGAAACTTGGGATTTCCGGGGTTTCGTTTTCGCGTTTTCAGACGATCGAAGTTCTAATCAGTTGCTAACAAGCTAGTAATGGTTTAGTTGGCTCTGCGGCGGATCCGATTATCAAAGCTTCGTAACACGGATTTAAGCGCATGAATCGTTTCTAAACCGTTACTAGCAAACTACTAAAGGTTTAACTACTCGGATTCGAAGTTATACCTCACGTTACTTGTCCTTCGGGTCTTCATCGCGGTCCTCCACTCCTCGTAGGCTCCTTGGAACATCGGCACCTCAACGGCCTCCTCGAATCAAAGATGATCCACCCGAGAGCTCCTATGCCAAGCTATATCTCTAACTTGAGATAACTAGGTTGCTCAAAGTGCTAATCTAAGCTACCTAGGGGATATAGAGTGAGGTTATGGATGTATTAGTCTAGCCAACCCTTGATCTCAACACATGAGAGGTTAGGGTTAGGGTTTGAAGAGAGAGTGAGCTTGAGGAGAGAGAAGGTGAAGATGATAATGAGAATGAATAATGAACTCATATGAATATAACAACCATAACAATTAATCAAATAAATAATATAAATGATTAATCATCATGGTTGATGCATTCACCTTGTGTGATTCATCATATGACTCATTAACTCATTAATGAATCATTTAATGCTAAGGATAAATCACACAAATGAGTCATTAAGCATTTAATGCTCATGCCACCTTAACCCCTTAGTCACCACTCTTCTAGAAGCTTCCCGACAAATTATGAGAACGCCCCTCCAATCCGTGAAAACACGGAAAAACTTTAGACTGTATAAATCCAATAACCCGATACTAGAATCTGGCTTAAACAAAAGCTGGCTAGTAAAAACTGTCCGAAAAGTCGTACATGCGTAAACACATGTACGCATCCGAACCCTTTTCGTAAAACCATACGACCTCTATATCATTTCGCCTGGAGCAGGGAAACTCTCTGTGTGGGACTCTAAAGACTCGACACTACGCTGGCAGTGGGTTTAACCACAGACCGCAAGCGGCACTAGCTGTACGTAACGGTCCCCAGGTAGATGTCGATAAGAAGGCCGATAAGGAAAACCATCCGAACCCCTACTGAGCCTGATGTGACAATCTCCGTACAGTCCGGTCTGTCTGTCTAAGACTATCGCATATCGAGCCTAGGGGGCGGCAAGCGTCAGTCCCCTAATAGCTGTATAAGTCGTGTCGGAGCGTAGCCCATTACACCCTGAGAAAACTACTGGAACCTACCAGTAAATCTCGCTTTCCCTGGACAGGGACTTTGCGTAATGGCTCTCTGACACAGCGCGATATCTACTCCCAATACCGGGAGAGACGAATCCTATCTAACCGCCACTGCCTCCAAGTGCTGGGGACTGCACCCAACTGCTACCTGTTTGCACGACTCCTTTGAGCCGTGGTAGGGTAGCAATCTAAGAACTGTGGGACACACTCGAGGCGAAGTAGCAGTGTCAAGTCTGCGAACTATGCTGTACTCATGTCACCTGGGAACTGTTAACTGACGACGGGTATAATACCAACCAATCAGTTCCCCTGCGAGTTCTATCCGGTGTACCCGTAACCTAACGAGCACATGTATACTATCTCCAGTACGACGTACTGATGGCTGTGGGACAGACCATCTCCCCAGCTGGGATGAGAAGCGTACACACTTAGTCTACTCCGGAATCTCGATGCCCTATCTCGATAATCCAACGAGCAGGGACCTGTATACGATGTTGCTTAAAGACTACCCATCCCCCACTAGTGTGACTGCCATCACCACGCTGGTAATCAAGCAAAGATCCTATAGGCTCTACTAATATGTATAAGTGATATGTAATAAGAAACATATGCACATATTAAAGTAGACTCAAACCAAGTAGCATACTACCATGTTTAGCAAGACTGTATATACAACTGTGAATATCCCAAGCTTCCATTAAGTAATATACATACAAGTATGATACAATAATAGCCCCTAGGGCATATACACTAACAATGATAACACTGGCGCCGTAGTCAGTAGAGCCCGTAGCTGCTAAAAACTGTGCTCACACTCCTCCGTCCAAATGAAAGGAACCCCCTTCCGGGTCAACCCGGTCAAAGGTGTAGCAATACGGAAGAAGTCCTGCAAGAATCGCCTATAGTAGCCTGCCAACCCTAGAAAACTGCGAATCTCCGTAACTGATGTGGGTCTGGACCAACGCTGAATGGCCTCAATCTTCCTCGGGTCTACACATATACCATCTCGTGTAATCACGTGCCCCAAGAAGTCTACGCTGTCCAGCCAGAAAGCACACTTGGAGAATTTGGCGAAAAGCTGATGCTCCCTCAAGGTCTGCAGTGTAATCCGCAGGTGCTGCTCGTGCTCCTCTCTACTCCGGGAATATACCAAGATATCATCAATGAACACTATGATGAACAGATCAAGATACGACCGAAAAATACGGTTCATCAAGTCCATGAATGCTGCTGGCGCGTTGGTGAGTCCGAACGACATCACCAAAAACTCATAATGGCCGTAGCGCGTGCGGAAAGCCGTCCTAGGAATATCCTCCTTTCGAACCCGCAGCTGATTGTAGCCTGATCGCAAATCGATCCTCGAAAAGTATCCTGCCCCCTGAAGCTGGTCGAACAAATCGTCGATGCGTGGCAAAGGATACATGTTCCGCACTGTAACCCTGTTCAGCTGGCGGTATCGATACACAAACGCATACTGCCGTCCTTCTTCTTGACAAACAGGACTGGAGCACTCCAAGGAGAAACACTGGGTCGAATAAGTCCCTTATCCAGCAAATCTTGCAACTGACCCTTCAATTCCTTAAGTTCCGCCGGGGCCATCCGATAAGGCGGTACAGAAATAGGCCCCGTGCCAGGAACCAAATCAATACAGAAAGAAATATCACGCTCGGGCGATAGCCAGGAAGCTCATCAGGGAACACATCAGGGAACTCACTAACAACCGGAACCTGATCCATCGGAACCTCTGTAGCTCTGGTATCGCAAACATAGGCGAGAAATCCCTGACATCCCTTCATCAAAAGCTGTCCAGCGCGAAAAGAAGAAATCACACTGTGAGGTGTGGCACCACGGTCCCCCAACACAACAAAAACCGACTCGCCGGGAAAATAAAACCTAACTGTCTTCTCACGGCAGTCAACCGAAGCATAGCACGTGGCTAACCAATCCATGCCCAAAAGAACGTCGAAGTCCAACATCTCAAGTAGGATCAAGTCGACAGGCAACTCTCTCTCGCCAATACGGACGGTACAGGATCGGAACACGTGCCTAGCAACAAATGACTCTCCCACGGGAGTGGTCACAACAAGCGGCTGATCAAGCAAACCAGACTCTCTACCCAAACTCGCCACAAAGTGTGTGGATACGTACGAGTGCGTGGATCCGGGATCGAATAACACGTGTGGATCAACAGAACATACTGGAAGGATACCTGAGACCATCGCATTGGACGCCTGCGCGTCCTGATGCGTCAAAACAAAAACTCGTGCCTGTCCTCCACCTGCGACTGACTGTCCCCTGCCGGCAGCTGGTTGTCCTCTGCCTCGATCACCTCGTCCTCTATGAACAAATTCTCCACCACCACGACCTCTTTGTGCATGAGTCTAACGCAGAGTAACAGTAGGTACAATAGGCAACGCCCTCTGGGGTGGTGAAGGTGGTAATGTGACATGCGGTGCTGCCGCCTCCCTCCGGGGTTTCTCAGGACAATCTCGCACATGATGATTAGAACTCCCGCAATGGAAACCTCCTGATGATGGTCGCTGACCCTCCCGGGGATAGGAGACGAACAAGCGGCCTCGCCCCAAGTCTCTGCCACCTGCAAGGTGCCTGTCACGGCGCTGAAAAGGCTGTATCTGCACTGATGTATCTGCATGAACTCTCTTCGGCTCTGGGACTACCGAAGTCTCAGCAAGGCACTCCTCAACCAATAAGGCTGCATTTACAGCTGCTGCGTAGGTCTCGTAATGCTGCGCGCTGATCGCAAGGAACAGTGGTGTGAGAAAGCCTCGGAAAAATCTCTTGACTCGCATCTCCTCGGTAGCCACTAAGTATGGAGCATAAACTGATAGCTCGGTGAACAACACATCCTACTCTGCCACTGACATCTCCAGAGTCTGGCGTAAGGACTCGAACCTGCGTGCTCTAGCATCTCTGACACTCATGGGAAGAAAGCGGGCAAGGAATAGCGCCACGAACTCTGTCCAGGTCATAGGAGGAAGTCCTGCTGCTCTACCCTTCTCGACTGATTCGCACCATTTCTGCGTGAGACCTTCCAGGCGAAAGCTCGTGAACTCAACCCATCTCGCACTGCGCATCTGAGGGTACGGCATATCCGAGCCATCCTATCAATGAAAGACTGTGGGTCCTCGGCTGCATCGGTGCCTGTGAAGACCGGAGGCTTCAGCCTCATAAACTCTGATAGCGATATCGAGATGACCTCTGTAGCTGCAGGGGCAACTGCCTGTACTGTGGGTACCACCGCGGTCTCTGCAACGGGTGGAACTACCTCTTGTCGCTGCGCTCGAAGTGTCTCAACTAGAGATCCCATCATCTGGCGCATCTCCTGCATACTGGATCCCACCGTCTGGCGCATCTCCTGCACACCAGCCCCTAACATGGCAATCTGATCTGTCACGGGAGGAACAGCCTGCTCGTGCACAACCAGTGTACTACCCGGATCAGTCCTCGCCTCGGACGAGTCAACTCGAATCTCGGCCCTCGCGGCCGCTCTGTGCGCCCTCGTAGTCTTTGGCGGCATAATGGCTAAAAGGAAAAGTAGGATTCGATAAGGGTACGGAAATCGAATCGCAAGAATGTATATACTCGAGAAGGAATTTAAATCAACAAGTCCGAAGGTCGCTTAGGCGAAGTACCGTGTCGTGAGTATGCCGCGGAACATACACACGCTACGCCACTCTGCTTCTGCTACCTACTCCATCATACCTGGGTCATCCTACACTCCGAAAGGAAAAACCTACGCTCTGATACCAACTTTGTCACGACCCAAGGTTTGGCCAGTGACTGGCACTTAACCACGTAACGTCTATAGGCGTAACGCGACTAAGTCAGACGAAAACCCAGAAATCAAACCAGTAAAAGTATAGAGTGTTTTAATCTTTAAATGGAAGCATTTACAAAGGTGCTAAGAAATCTTAAGTAAACAATCACCAAGATAGCAATATACGACGCTGTACCGAAGATCATGAGCAACAAGTGGGAACATCACAGATAGAATAAACTGCATAAATAAAGTCGGCTCACAACGAGCTCGACACCAGAATACCAATAATATATATCATCGTCCTCACACTGTCTCTAAGTCAAATACATATAAGGTAGATGGAGAATACTAGATACAAAAATGTGTACAATAGAAGTAACCAGATACTACAACCCACCTAACAGCAAAACAGCTATCGCACCAACTGTAGTGGTATCTGTAGCCAAAAGATGTAAGAAGGCAGCCTGCCGCGACTACTCTGATGGGCAACCTGCAAATACTGTGGCACAACGGGGGTGAGTTGCCAACTCGTGAATAGAGATAACATATAAAGGTAATCGCGAGCATGCACGTACTGCGCTACTCTATCATATGCCAGCAGATGATATCAATGCGCGATAAGCAGTATGTGCAATAATCATGCAAGTGCTCTATCAGGTAATATAACTACAGGATGAGATACAATAATGAATGCTGAGCATGGGAAATATAACATCTACATGGAATGTCAACGTGGAACATATAATCGGTGCCCACCAATGTATCCAGATCCCAACAACTCAGACGCCAGCACTCCCATCGACCCTCCAATCCTGTAAATCTCTGAGAATCACGAGTGCCCAACATCGGCACCCAAACATCATAAATACTCATGTCCAGCATCGACACGCAAATCCTCATATATCGGGCATCCGTCAGTCCGGGTCAGCCCACGGGTTCTTTCTGCGGTATCGGCCCTCAGCCTCGGCAGTACGGGTCATCCCGCATCCATCTATCGACTCTGGTCAGTATCCTCCGGATAACCACCAGGTCCAACCAATCACCGGTAGGAACTAGTCCCTCTGCCAGGCTCACCGTGTACTACACAGCGAAACCGTTCTCGCCCCGGGGTACCACACCGGGTCCACCATGTACCCGTAATCGGCCTCATCCAACTCCTCGATTCGGGTTCACATATATCACTCTAGCATCGAGAAAACACATGGTGGACGCACCGAAATATCATATCCAGGGAAACCGGGTTTTTAAATAATTACATATTCTCTTTGAAATAGCCACGGTTCCCAAATCCAGAAATCACATGTAATCCAAACCTGAAAGACAATGCGTTGTGATATATGCATCAAGTGTGAATGTCATGTCAAGTCACATAAAAGATGAGCTACAGCATAATGATCATGGAAATTCTACAGTGTGAGTGTCATGGCAATTACTAACGGCGTGTGTGTAACTTGCAGAATAGTACTCGTGCAACATGAACCGTTAGTAATGGTGCGGTGTTCTATCAATTCTAGTTTATATACATATAGTAGGGAATGCGGTATGCACTAAATAGTAGCCATGAACAGTCAATGTATGTAAATGTAATATGCTGCTACAAGGTACTATCAGCCCTGACGCATAACGCCATGCGGGCGATTTCCCCGTAGATGTTAAATCTACTCACCGTAGTCTCGCGCTAAGTATAGCCGACGACTTGTTTCCCCTTTTGCGCGGCGTCCGTCGTACTCTCCTGCAAACCTAGAATTACACAATATATCACACATAAGCTCAAATCCACAAAAAAACGCAACGTTAACGTCAAACTAGAAACCCGCGTTACGAACCAAGCGAGCGTGTGCGCGATACGCTAAAACGTGTGGCTACGCGCCTGAAGCCACTCCGACGCGTCGCGATATGCAGAAACCCCAAACCCATACACATGTATCACGCGTGTCGTGAAAGTTTAAAATACGAGAAATAAGGTATTAGATCCCAGATTTTTATACAGAAAAGATATTACAAAACTATATACCCCATAATACTACACATAGCAGCAGACTCCAGTGGTCCAAGCCCCAACCCCTAATTCACCCATCTGGCGGCCTGGGTAGGGAGGTGGGCTCCCAGGATTTATGTGTGCACTCTATACCTCCTGTATATATTACAGTAATTACAGATTTGATTAGAAACAACTCAGCTTGTAGCAAATCTAACAGATCCCTATTTCTAGTTAAAAACAACACGTTTGCACTAAAAAGATACTTCAGGGTATTTTTCTTAAATCTGAAGCAAATCTGTTAGTGTATATGCCCTAGAGGCCATTACTGTATCATACT
The DNA here is from genome assembly GCA_030015575.1 of Agapanthus africanus. NCBI lineage: Eukaryota > Viridiplantae > Streptophyta > Magnoliopsida > Asparagales > Amaryllidaceae > Agapanthus > Agapanthus africanus. The sequence continues at coordinate 497,057,665 of JASDDO010000019.1, read as the reverse complement.
AGTATGTATATTACTTAATGGAAGCTTGGGATATTCACCTTGTATTGACAATCTTGCTCAAAATAGTAGTATGCTACTTGGTTTGTTTCTGCTTCAATGTGTACATGTGTTTATTTTAGTATATCACCTATACACATTAGTGGAGCCCTTAGGATCATTGCTTGATTACCAGCGTTGTGATGGCAGTCATGTTAGTGTATATGCCCTAGGGGCCATTATTGTATCATACTAGCATGTATATTACTTAATGGAAGCTTGGGATATTCACAGTTGTATATAACAGTCTTGCTAAACATGGTAGTATGCTACTTGGTTTGAGTATACTTTAATATGTGCATATGTTTCTTGTAACGTATCACTTATACATATTAGTAGAGCCCATAGGATCTTTGCTTGATTACCAGCGTCGTGATGGCAGTCACACTAGTGGGGGCTGGGTAGTCTGTAAGCAACATCCTATACAGGTCCCTGGTCGTTGGATTATCGAGATGGGGCATCGATATTCCAGAGTAGACTAAGTGTATACGCTTCTCATCCCAGTTGGGGAAATGGTCTGTCCCACAGCCATCAGTACGCCGTACTGGAGATAGTATACAGGTGCTCGTTAGGTTACGAGTACACCGGACAGGACTCGCCGAGGAACTGATTGGTTGGTATTATACCCATCGTCAGTTGTCAGTTCCCAGGTGACATGAGTACAGCATAGTCTGCAGACTTGACACTGATGCTTCGCCTTGAGTGTGTCCCACTGTTCTTAGATTGCTACCCTACCACGGCTCAAAGGAGTCGTGCAAACAGGTAGCAGTTGGGTCCAGTCCCGAGCACTTGGAGGCAGTAGCGGTTAGATAGGATTCGTCTCTCCCGGTATTGGGAGATGATATCGCGATGTGTCAGAGAGCCATTACACAAAGTCCCTGGCCAGGGCAAACGAGATATACTGGTAGGTTCCAGTAGCTTCTCAGGGTGTAATGGGCTTCGCTCCAACACGACTTATACAGCTATTAGGGGACTGACGCTTGCCGCCCCCTAGGCTTGATATGCGATAGTCTTAGACGAACAGACCGGACTGTATGGAGATTGTCACAGCAGGCTCAGTAGGAGTTCGGATGGGTTTCCTCATCGGCCTTCTTATCGACAACTACCTGGGGACCGTTACGTACAGCTAGTGCCGCTTGCGGTCTGTGGTTAAACCCACTGCCAGCGTAGTAGTCGAGTCTCTAGAGTCCCACACAGAGAGTTTCCTACTCCAGGCGAAACGATATAGAGGTCGTATGGTTTTACGACAAAGGGTTCGGACGCGTATGTGTGTTTACACACTTACGTCGTCTGGACAGTTTTTACCAGTCGGCTTTGGTTTAAGCAGTTACTGGTATCCGGTTATTGGATTTATACAGTCTAAAGTTTTTCCGTATTTTTATGGATCGGAGGGGCGTTCTCATAATCACGCGAGAAGCTTCTAGAAGATGGTGACTAAGGAGGTTTAGGTGGCATATACATTGAATGAGATTAGTGAGTCATGAGAGTGATTCATCATGGTCATTAATGCATCATAAATGCTTAATGACTCATGATAATGAATCACCACTTGATATTTGTGAAGCATGATTATTCATCACTTATTTTCTTTTCTTGATAAAAGTAAATGCTTCATATATATTATGATAACTTACTATTCTCACTTCATAATATCATTCACATTCTCTCTCCTCAAGCTCACTCTCTTCAAACCCTAATCCTCACCTCTCATGTGTTGAGAACAAGGATTAGTTAGACTAAACAATCCATAACCCTCACTCTATCTCATCTATCTTCTTTGATTAGCAATCCAAGAAGGTTAGTTGCCTCAAGTTTAGAGGCTAAGCTTGGAGTTTTGCTCTCGGGTGGATCGTCTACTACAAAGAGAAGGCCGAGGAGGACAAGGAGATCGTAAAGACGAAGGAGTTGGTTCATTAGGTATAATCCCTAAATACAGTAGTTTAGAAACACTTTGTGTTTGGTTATTTATAGTTTAGCTTCGATTCAAGCAGTTAGTCGATGTTCGTTCACTAAACAAGTTCGTTTTTGAAAATTACGCCTCCCCACAAGTATTGGGGTGTAGTACATCGACTTACAGTGGTATCAGAGCCTCGCTAAACAATAAATAACTTTTTTGCAAATTTGTATGAATTTCGAACGGAAAAAACGAAACCGGAAAACCCCAAAATATCATGTTTCTGTCGATTTATAAATGAAGTCCAAAAATTTTTCAGGGATGTTCAGAAGGCTTAAAATGATAGTACTAGAACACACAAAAAAATTGGTGCCCTGAATCGTCTACGGAGCCGCGGATCCGCGGCGGATAGCACTGATCCCGCCGCGGATCCGCCGCCGTTTTGACGATTCAGGGAGCCATTTTTCTTGTGGTGGTTCTCTGTGATATTTGGGATTTTCTGGAATATTTAATTATTGCTCAGGTTTCAGATTTGCAGAGCAGTTTTGGAGCAAAATTAAAAGTGTTTAATCGATCGAAATTATACAGTATTTGCTTGTTGGATTATATCAGTGTTTGTATAATGTGTTCGTAAACCTCCCCTAACTGCTAGTATGTCGGTTGGCAGGGGGTTGCACATTTCTGTAATGGTTTTATCTGTTTGTGCATATGAACTGTATTGGACTGTTGTGGTGTATAGCCGGGGTTTAGCAATGGGTTATTATTTAATTCATTTGTTGTAAATGTAATTTGTTGTAATATTATTTTTGCGGGGCACATCCAGGTTGCGGTTGTAGCCACCGTTGTATTATTTCATTTTACTGTTTCTGCTCCTAGGACTGACCCAAGGTGGGGTGCACAAACTGCCGGGCGGGTAGTTTGCCGTACCCATAGGGGTCGAAGGTGGGGTAATGGCTATTCATCACAACTATGTTATCCGTCTTTTCTTGCAGGCTCAAAAGAAATACGGATTGCTTGCAAATCCAATTAAGTTCATATGTGTTCTGGAATGTATATCATTGCGTCAGACGAATGTAAAATATCTATATATATGATAGCTATTTAGACGTCACTTATGTTTTACACCCGCGCTAGCCCAGCCCCCGCTCTGTCGTTAGTTAAGTAACCTAACGGGTGATGACGGGACCCCATGGCGAATGCGGATGGCATAAGAGGACGTTGTATTTTCGTTGTTTTCTGCAATGATAGGTTGATGATGGGACGCATTATTATAATGCAAAGAAAATAAACCAAAGTTGAATCGTTGAAACAAATTTAAAAGAAACCAATCGGTTATTTTAAAAGATCAGAATTTTTAATTGCGGAGCTTTAACCACTCCTTTTAAAAAGTATCAGGTTCCTTCGATTATATCAAGTTCACTACGTTCACGGTTTTTGCCAAAACCATTCGTAACCCTCCGTCATTTCATATAGATAGTCAATAGTATTCAAGCTGTGTTTGTTGACTAAAGTCAAGGCACAGTGTTTGGTAGTTGTTGGATATTTATATGCAGCATAGATAGATGCGTTGGTTTGGGACAGTCGTATTACCTTGTTGACTAAAGTCAAGGGTATGTACGGGTGGGTTCAAATTAACCTGGACAATGACGGGTAGAACTTGACATGTGACTTATGATTTGTTGACTAAAGTCAAGGTCATAAGAGCATGGGGCAAAAATCCACATCGGGAATTTCTAAAGAAACTGAAATTTGCAGAGAGAGCATACCATTTTGGAGTTTGATGAATGTTGGTAGGATTCCTTCAACATTATCATACGATGATATTTTGGATCCCGATCCTACTGTGAGTACATGCTACTTATCAGGAGATTCGTCACTTAACGATCAATGCTATAAACCAAGTAGGTGCCAAGAAAGGTGTCAGCGGGGTTACGCCCCCAGAGAAAAGAGGTTATTTAATTAAGGAACTTCGCGAAAGCGTTGGAAAACCACCCTCGAAGTATCGACACTAGCCTGGCCGAACGGTTAAGCAAGTATTGTACGGTGAGAATTTTCCTGGCTAATTCTTCTTTTATAGTTTGAGGAAGGATTCGAGAAACAGTGGGAGCCATCCTGTTTAAATAAACTTAAAACCAATCTAAACTTGCAACAGCATCATGCTAAAATATTTTCTTCTCTCTCTCTTAAATTGCAGCGACCTTGTGACCACACATAGGTTACATCTAGATAATAATTTGACTGAATCTGACTTATATGACTGGAAAAAATCTGTCCAGATGTCCATTGCCTATGACAAGCTGGACCACCCTATTGAGGGACATTCCTATTGCTATGGGATTGAACATTGGCAGAATGATTGCAGGGCTTTAGAAGCCAGTAACCAGAATGACAAGCATGTTGTGGCTTCAGCCTCAAGTGTGTTTGTTATTGAGAACTGTATGTCAGTTAACCCTACTTCCTGGGTATTGGATACCGGGTCAGGAACTCACATCTGTAATTCATTACAGACTCTGAGAAACCGTAGGGTTATCGGGATAGGTGATATGACCCTCACGGTTGCTAACGGAATGAGCATGAACGCTGAATCCGTAGGGGAATATCATCTTGGACTGACAACTGGGCAGATATTGATTCTGCGTAACTGTTTTTATGTACCAGGTACGAGTTGTAATATCATATCTGTACCCTTACTTTCTAAGGAAGGATATGATTTTGCTTTTACAAAAGATGTGGTTCACATCCACCTAAATCAAGATTTGATTGGGTCAGGTACATTAGAAAACGGAATATACGTATTAAATCAAGCTCAGGTTTTCAGTGTCCAGAACACACTTAAAAGAAAGTCTCCGGAAACAAATCAGGCTTTCTTATGGCATTGTAGACTGGGTCACATCAATGAGAGAAGGTTGACTAAGTTACATAGAGAAGGATATTTGAATCCGTTCGAATATCAATCTTATGCTACTTGTGAATCTTGTCTCAAAGGAAAGATAACAAAAACTCCGTTCACTGGACACGGAGTAAGAGCAAGTGAGCTCTTGGGACTCGTACACAGTGACGTGTGAGGTCCAATGTCTACACATGCGCGAGGTGGTTATTCCTACTTCATTACTTTTACGGATGATTTCTCTAGGTATGGATATATCTTCTTAATGAAGCATAAATCCGAGGCCTTTGAGAAATTCCAAGAATACAAGAATGAAGTAGAAAAACAAACCGGCAAAAATATCAAGACACTAAGATCTGATCGAGGTGGTGAATACTTAAGTGCCGAGTTCCTAGGTTACTTAAAAGAGAATGGAATTCTCTCTCAGCTTACTCCTCCATACACACCACAATATAACGGTGTATCAGAGAGACGGAACCGAACCCTATTGGATATGGTACGTTCCATGATGAATAACGCTGAGTTGCCACGATCATTCTGGGGATATGCACTAGAATCAGCTGCATATCTTTCAAACCAAGTTCCAACCAAGACTGTGCCTACCACACCATATCAGATGTGGAGTGGGAAGAAACCCTGTCTTAAGTATCTTAAGACATGGGGATGTCCAGCTTTTGTAAAGAAGCAGCATGCGGACAAGCTCGAGGCACGCTCAGTACAGTGTAAGTTTGTGGGATATCCAAAGAACTCCATGGGATATTGTTTCTATTACGCAGATGAACAAAAGGTCTTTGTTTCTCAACATGCCCGCTTCTTAGAAACTGAGTTTTTAGAAAATCAGAAGAGTGGGAGCGCAATAGAACTGGAAGAAATTCTAGAACCACAAGCTATTACTGAAACCTTGGCAGAACGAGAAGGTTCAGGAGAACAGGACATCCCGACGCCACTCCGCAGGAGTAGTAGGTCGTCTCATCTGCCTGAGAGATACTACGGTTTTCTCATAGATGGGGATAGAGAGGATTGTGTCATTGATGAAGATGACCCTACTAGCTTCCAGCAAGCCATTCAGAGCAGCGAATCGGTAAAATGGCTGGATGCAATGCGGACCGAAATGGAGTCCATGTACACCAACAAAGTATGGACTTTGAACATTGCTCAAAATGGGGTAAAACCCGTAGGATGCAAATGGATCTTCAAAAAGAAGATTGGTGTAGATAGACAGGTTGAAACCTATAAAGCTAGACTTGTTGCAAAGGGTTTCCGTCAAAGACCTGGTTTGGACTACGACGAAACCTTTTCTCCAGTGGCTATGCTTAAATCTATTCGGGTCCTTCTTGCTATTGCTGCCTTCCACGATTATGAAATCTGGCAGATGGACGTAAAGACGGCCTTTCTAATTGGTAATTTGGAAGAAAGCGTCTATATGGATCAGCAAGAAGGATTCATTCAGAGTGGGAGCAGCGGTAAAGTATGCAAGCTGCTTAAGTCCATTTATGGACTAAAACAGGCATCGCGGAGTTGGAACATCTGTTTTGATGATGCTGTCAAAGAATTTGACTTTATCAAAAATCCATATAAACCATGCATATACAGTAAGATTGTAGGGAGAGCTATAGTATTCCTCGTCTTGTACGTGGATGACATTCTCCTAATAGGAAATGATATTCCTATATTACAGTCAGTCAAAAGATTCTTGTCACATAAATTCTCCATGAAAGACTTGGGTGATGCCACCTACATTCTGGGGATCCGGATCTATCGTGATAGATCAAAGAGGATATTGGGACTTTCACAGTCCAGGTACATAGACACCATAGTAAAGAGATTCAGTATGGATGATTCTAAGCGCGGTAACTTACCGGCTTGTCACGGAATCACCCTCTCCAAAGAGATGTCTCCTAAGACTGATTTGGAAAGGGATCGCATGTCAATTATACCCTATGCTTCTGCGGTAGGCTCTATAATGTATGCGATGTTATGTACCAGACCAGATGTAGCATACGCATTGAGCGTAGTAAGCCGGTATCAAGCAAACCCAGGGGAGAAGCACTGGATAGCAGTAAAGAACATTCTCAAGTACCTGAGAAGGACTAAGGAAATGTTCTTAGTATATGGCGGAAAAGACCTCCAGATGGAGGCCTTTGCCGACTCCGGCTTCCAGAGTGACAAAGATGACTCCAAGTCCATGTCGGGTTATGTCTTTACCCTCAATGGAGGGGCGGTCTGTTGGAAGAGTTCCAAACAGGAGACCGTTGCTGACTCAACGATGGAAGCAGAGTACATAGCTGCTTGCGATGCCGCAAAAGAAGCAGTCTGGATGAAGAAGTTCCTCACAGAACTTCAGGTGGTTCCTACCAGTGTTGGTCCAATACCTCTGTATTGTGACAACAATGGCGCTATAGCTTTAGCGAAGGAACCCAGGTCCCATCAGAAGTCCAGACACATCTTAAGGCGGTATCACCTGATCAGGGAGATCATAGATCGCCGGGAGATCGAGGTGAAGAGAGTAAAGATGGAGGATAACATTGCTGACCCATTCACAAAGGCCATTCCTCAGACGCAGTTCGAGAGGCTATTCGAGATGATAGGTCTACGATATGCCAGCTCATGGCCCTAGTGCAAGTGGGAGATTGTTAGTGTATATGCCCTAGGGGCCATTATTGTATCATACTAGCATGTATATTACTTAATGGAAGCTTGGGATATTCACAGTTGTATATAACAGTCTTGCTAAACATGGTAGTATGCTACTTGGTTTGAGTCTACTTTAATATGTGCATATGTTTCTTGTAACGTATCACTTATACATATTAGTAGAGCCCATAGGATCTTTGCTTGATTACCAGCGTCGTGATGGCAGTCACACTAGTGGGGGCTGGGTAGTCTGTAAGCAACATCCTATACAGGTCCCTGGTCGTTAGATTATCGAGATAGGGCATCGATATTCCAGAGTAGACTAAGTGTATACGCTTCTCATCCCAGTTGGGGAAATGGTCTGTCCCACAGCCATCAGTACGCCGTACTGGAGATAGTATACAGGTGCTCGTTAGGTTACGGGTACACCGGACAGGACTCGCCGAGGAACTGATTGGTTGGTATTATACCCATCGTCAGTTGTCAGTTCCCAGGTGACATGAGTACAGCATAGTCCGCAGACTTGACACTGATGCTTCGCCTCGAGTGTGTCCCACTGTTCTTCGATTGCTACCCTACCACGGCTCAAAGGAGTCGTGCAAACAGGTAGCAGTTGGGTGCAGTCTCGAGCACTTGGAGGCAGTGGCGGTTAGATAGGATTCGTCTCTCCCGGTATTGGGAGATGATATCGCGATGTGTCAGAGAGCCATTACACAAAGTCCCTGGCCAGGGCAAACGAGATATACTGGTAGGTTCCAGTAGCTTCTCGGGGTGTAATGGGCTTCGCTCCAACACGACTTATACAGCTATTAGGGGACTGACGCTTGCCGCCCCCTAGGCTTGATATGCGATAGTCTTAGACGAACAGACCGGACTGTATGGAGATTGTCACAGCAGGCTCAGTAGGAGTTCGGATGGGTTTCCTCATCGGCCTTCTTATCGACAACTACCTGGGGACCGTTACGTACAGCTAGTGCCGCTTGCGGTCTATGGTTAAACCCACTGCCAGCGTAGTAGTCGAGTCTCTAGAGTCCCACACAGAGAGTTTCCTACTCCAGGCGAAACGATATAGAGGTCGTATGGTTTTACGACAAAGGGTTCGGACGCGTATGTGTGTTTACACACTTACGTCGTCTGGACAGTTTTTACCAGTCGGCTTTGGTTTAAGCCAGTTACTGGTATCCGGTTATTGGATTTATACAGTCTAAAGTTTTTCCGTATTTTTACGGATCGGAGGGGCGTTCTCGTAATCACGCGAGAAGCTTCTAGAAGATGGTGACTAAGGAGGTTTAGGTGGCATATACATTGAATGAGATTAGTGAGTCATGAGAGTGATTCATCATGGTCATTAATGCATCATAAATGCTTAATGACTCATGATAATGAATCACCACTTGATATTTGTGAAGCATGATTATTCATCACTTATTTTCTTTTCTTGATAAAAGTAAATGCTTCATATATATTATGATAACTTACTATTCTCACTTCATAATATCATTCACATTCTCTCTCCTCAAGCTCACTCTCTTCAAACCCTAATCCTCACCTCTCATGTGTTGAGAACAAGGATTAGTTAGACTAAACAATCCATAACCCTCACTCTATCTCATCTATATTCTTTGATTAGCAATCCAAGAAGGTCAGTTGCCTCAAGTTTAGAGGCTAAGCTTGGAGTTTTGCTCTCGGGTGGATCGTCTACTACAAAGAGAAGGCCGAGGAGGACAAGGAGATCGTAAAGACGAAGAGTTGGTTCATTAGGTATAATCCCTAAACACAGTAGTTTAGAAACACTTTGTGTTTGGTTATTTATAGTTTAGCTTCGATTCAAGCGGTTAGTCGATGTACGTGCACTAAACAAGTTCGTTTTTGAAAATTCCGCCTCCCCACAAGTATTGGGGTGTAGTACATCGACTTACAGGTCACACTAGTAGGGGCTGGGTAATCTATAAGCACATCCTAATGCAGGTCCCTAGTCGCAGGACTATCGAGACAGGGCATCGATACTCCGGAGTAGACTAGCGCATGCGTTTCTCATCCCAGAGTGGGAGATGGTCTATCCCACAGCCATCAGTACGTCGTACTGAAGATAGTATGCGGGTGCTCGTTGGGTTACGAGTACACTGAGAGGACTCGTCGGGAACTGACCGGTTGGTATTATACCTATCGTCAGTTATTAGTTCCCAGGTGACATGAGTACAGGTTAGTCCGCTGACTTGACACTGTCACTTCGTCTCGAGTGTGTTCCTATTGTACTTTGGTTACTACCCTACCACGGCTCAAAGGTGTCGTGCAAACAGGTAGTAGTTGGGTGCAGTCCCGAAGCACTTGGAAGCAGTGACGGTTAGACAGGATTCGTCTCTCCCGGTATTGGGGGTTGACATCGCGCTGTGTCTAGGAGAGCCATTACACGAGTAGTCCCTGGCCAGGGCAAGAGAGATATACTGGTAGGCTTCCAGTGCTATCTCAGGGTGTATTGGGCTTCACTCCGACACGACTTGTACCGCTATTAGGGGACTGACGTTTACCGCCCCCTAGGCCCGCCATGCGATGTATCAGACGAACAGACCGGACTGTACGGAGATTGTCACATTTAGGCACAGTAGGAATTCAGATGGGTTTCACCTCGTCAGTCTTCTTGTCGGCATCTACCTGGGGACCGTTATGCACAGCTAGTGCCGCTTGCGGTCTGTGGTTAAACCCACTGCCAGCGTAGTGTCGAGTCTTTAGAGTCCCACACAGAAAGCTATTCTCCTTTAGGCAAAAGAGTAGAGGTCGCATGGTTTTGCGACAGGGTCCGGTCACATCCGTGCACTTGTGCACGTACAGTGTCCGGACAGTTAACACTAGCGGGCTTTGGTTTAAGACAAATCCTAGTGTACGTTTTGGGATTGGTTTTATCCAGTATGTATTCGTGTTCCTCGGAACACGGATGCGGGTGTGTATGCACAGTTGACGGAGAGACAGAGGCAGAGGATTCTCATTAGGGTTGTTGACCGTTGACTGTTGACTATTGACTTTTTGCTCAACCCTAATAAGAATATGATATATATATATATTTTGCAATAATATTAATTAAGTATTATAGTGACATGGTTGTTGAGGGGTTGACTTTGTTGACTTGTTGACTTTGTTGACCGGTTGACTTGGTTGGACTAGTTGACCATCATCATCACAATGGTTGTCATTTTCATGCAAAGACTTTTGCTTGCTTGTTGTGGTTTGCAAAATGAGTGCATGAAAATGATATTGCCTTTGACATGATATGAACCATCACATAATAATACTTGATTAACATTATGGATCATGATGTTCTTGGATTATGAGAGGGTGAAAGAGAAAAGAGAGGCTCATTCTTTCATGATCTTTCTCTCTCTTGGTTTTGAGCTCTCCCATTCTCTTGCTCTTACCCTCTTCCTCTTGCTCTCTCTCTTGTCTATGGTTCACTTGTCTCATGTGTTGAGAAGCGAGAACCATAGAGAAAATCCCATCACACTCTCCACTACTCACTCTAGTTCACAAGGTTTGGCAAACCAAGTGAACTAGTTTCTTCAAAGTTCGAAGAAGAAGCCAAAGGTAGAAGCTTTCAGGTGGATCGATCTTCGGCGCAAGGAGACGACGGGGTGAAGCCAATCTGTACACCATCAAGGGATGAAGAAGAAGGAGTTCAAGAAAGAAAGGTATAACCCCCTAACCGAGTAGTTAACAACTCCTAGTTAGGTTGTTAGTTAGATAGTTTAACAAAGATCCGGTTTTGAGTCCATGTTACCGCCTCTAGAAAATCGTTTTTCACCAAATTCCGCATGCCCGAAAGTACAGGGAGAGGTAGCATGGACTTACAGTGGTATCAGAGCCTAGTTAAACACTACCTAACATGTTAGCATAGTAGCTAGAAATTCAATCGGAGAAAAAGTCGCGAAATACACCCGGGTTTTCAAACATTCTGTCGATTTTCAAAGTGCTGCAAAAATTATTTGAGATATACCAAAAATCGACTCAGGGTTTTTAGAAGAAACTGCAAAAATTCGACCCACTGAATCGATCAACGCGCCGCGTTTCCACGGCGGGAGCACCGCGGCCGAGTTGACTCGGCCGTGGGGTTTTATTTTTGCAGTTTGTTCATAGGGGTATTTTGGGATTTTTGGAATATGTATTTTCTGCCCAGATTTTCCAGAACGAAAATTTTGTGTTTGGGGCATGAAAATCCGTATTTTTTGATCGAACTTCTAAAATACTTAAGCTGACGGGTTTTTCTGTGATGTGATATTTGAATTGAACGTCTGCTAATCGCTATATGTCGATTAGTGGGGGTTATACAAATCTGTGATCTGTAATGTTGCTGGAATGTGTATATGAATTCATTGGATTGTCGCGGGTGAATAGCCGGGGGTTGTGAGATGAGAGTTTTCTTTTCTTTCAATTCATGTAAATTTGTAAATTGATGTAATAATTATTTGTATGGCCGCACAACCGGATCGGGGTTGTAGCCGTCATTGTATAATTTCTTTTTACTGTTTTTGCTCCTAGGATAGTCCCATGGAGGGGGTGCACAAACTACCGGGTATGCCGAAGTGCCGAGTGGCCTACTCACGGGGTTGAGGGAGGTTGCTTCGCTTCGGGTACTTGGTGGGTAGTTTGCCGCACCCGTAGGGGTCTTGGGTGGGGTATTGGCTATTCACCGCGACCGTGTAATCTGCTTTTCGTTACAGGCTCGTACGAATTGCGGGTTCCTAGTATATCCAATGTGTTCATCTGTGATCTGAAATGGCTATCATTGCAATATATCTATATATGATATTATTTAGGCGTTGCTTATGTTTTACAGCTGCGCTAGCCCAGCCCCCGCTCTGTCGTTAGTTAACTAACCTAACGGGTAATGACGGGGCCCCGTGGCGAATGCGAATGGCATAAGCGTACGTCATATTTTGGTTGTTTTCTGCAATGGTAGGATTAAATGATGGGACGCATTAAAAGAACTAATGCAAGTATATCACACATTAAAAGAACTAATGCAAGAAAATAAACCAAGTAAAAATCGTTGGAACACTTTCGAAAAACCACTCGGTTCTTTTCAAAACTAACTTTTAAATGCGGAGCTTGAGCCACTCCTTCTAAAAGCTATCTCGTTCCTTCGATTATATCAAGTTCACTACGTTCAAGGTTTCGCCAAAACCATCCGTAGCCCTCCGTCGTTTCGTATGAATATTCAATAGTATTCAATCTATGTTTGTTGACCTTCGTCAAGGCATAGTGATTGGTAGCTGTTGGGTGTTCATATGTAGCATAGATAGATGCGTTGGTTTGGGACAGTCGTATTACCTTGTTGACCTTCGTCAAGGGTATATACGGGTGGGTTCAAATTAACCTGGATAATGACGGGTAGAACTTGACATGTGACTTATGATTTGTTGACCTTCGTCAAGGTCGTAAGAGCATGGGGCAAAAATCCACATCGGGAGTTTCAAAAGAACTGAAACTTGCTAGCGCTGCATACCATTTGGAGTGTGATGATTCTCGTAGGATTCCTTCAGTTTTGTCACGCAATGATATTTGGATCCTGATCCTACTGTGAGTATATGCTACTCCTCGGGAAATTTCTCACTTAACGATCAATGCTATAAACCAAGTAGGTGTCTAGAAAGGTGTTAGCGGGGCTACGCCCATAGGGAAAAGAGGTTATTTAATTAAGGAACTTCGCGAAAGCATTGGAAAAGCTCCCTTGAAGTACCGACACTAGCCTGGCTGAACGGTTAAGCAAGTATTGTACGGTGAGATTGATCCCGACTAATTCTTCCTTTATGGTTTGAGGAGGGATTCGAGAGACAGTGGGAGCCATCCTGTTTAGATAAATTAAAAACCAATCTAAACTTGCAAGAGCATCTTGCTGAGTGTTTTCTTCTCTCTCTCTTAATTGCAGCGACCCAGTGACCACACCTAGGTTACATCTAGATAATAAAATGACTGAACCTGACTGTTATGACTGGCAAAGGTCTGTCCAGATGTCCATTTCCCATAACAAGCTGGGACACCTCTTAACTGATCATACCCCTACCGTCTCAGGTCCAGTTTCCCCTGTCACGGATATTTACATCCGTAGGACATCGGAAAAGGATTGTGCGAAAGCCAAGTGCCTCGTGTTAGCCTCAGTTAATGGTGCAAACCAGAGGCAGCACGAGAAGATGGACTCAGTTTCTATCTTCCTCCATAACAAAGATTTATATGGAGAGCAATCTCGTATCGCAAGATATGAGACCTCGAACGAATTGCTTCAAGCGAGGTTGGCTGTCGGGTCATCTGTAGGGGACAACGTCCTTACAGAGGCCGGCTATTTTGAGCTCAAGGACCTGGAGACCACGTTGGAGAATAGGTTAAGTACTGACTTAATTCTACAGTCCCTGCCCTCTGCTTATCCCCTGAAAGAAACCAGGGAAGAAAAAGGAAAAGCAAGGGCAAAAGTTTCAGGACTGGATGTAGTAAAAGAGAGACGTTCCTATTGTAACGGGAATGAACATTGGCAGAAGGATTGCAGGGCTTGCAAAGCCAGTAGCTAGAATTCGAAGCATGTTGTGGCTTCGGCTTCGAGTGTGTTTGTAATTGAGAACTGTATGTCAGTTAACCCTACTTCCTGGGTATTGGATACCGGATCAAGATCTCATATCTGTAATTCGTTACAGGCTCTGAGAAACCGTAGGGTTATCAGGAAAGGTGATATGACCCTCAGGGTTGCTAACGGAATGAGCATGGATGCTGAATCCGTAGGGGAATATCATCTTGGACTGACAACTGGGCAGATATTGATTTTGCGTAACTGTTTGTATGTACCAGGTGCGAGTTGTAATATCATATCTGTATCCTTACTTTCTAAGGAAGGATATGAATTTACTTTTGTAAGCGATGTAGTACACATCCACCTAAATCAAGTTCTGATTGGGTCAGGTACATTACAGAACGGAATATACGTGTTAAATCAAGCTCAGATTTTCAGTGTCCAGAACACACTTAAAAGAAAGTCTCCGGAAACAAATCAGGCTTTCTTATGGCATTGTAGACTGGGTCACATTAATGACACACGATTAACTAAGTTACATAAAGAAGGGTACTTGAATCCGTTCGAGTATCAGTCTTATGCCACTTGCGAATCTTGTCTCATGGGAAAGATGACAAAGACTCCGTTCACTGGACGTGGAGAAAGAGCGAGCAAGCTCTTGGGACTCATACACAGTGATGTGTGTGGTCCAATGTCTACACTTGCGCGAAGTGGTTATTCATACTTCATTACTTTCACAGATGATTTCTCTAGGTATGGACATGTCTTCTTAATGAAGCACAAATCCGAGGCCTTTGGGAAATTTCAAGAATACAAGAATGAAGTTGAAAAACAAACTGGAAAAAGTATCAAGATTCTAAGATCGGATCGAGGTGGAGAATACTTGAGTGCCGAGTTTCTGGACTACTTAAAAGAGAATGGAATTCTCTCTCAACTTACTCCTCCATACACACCACAACACAACAGTGTATCGGAAAGGCGGAATCGGACCCTATTGGATATGGTTCGTTCCATGATGAGTAAGGATGAGTTACCGCGATCTTTCTGGGGTTATGCACTAGAAGCAGCTGCATATCTCTTGAACAAGGCTCTAACCAAGACTGTGCCTACCAACCCATATCAGATGTGGAGTGGGAAGAAACCCTGTCTTAAGTATCTTAAGGTATGGGGATGTCCAGCTTTTGTAAAAAAGCGGCATGCGGACAAGCTCGAGGCACGCTCAGTACTGTGTAAGTTTGTGGGATACCCAAAGAACTCCAGGTGGTATCTTTTCTATTCCGCAGAAGAACAAAAAGATTTTGTTTCTCCGCACGCCCACTTCTTGGAAACTGAATTTTTAGAAAATCAGATAAGTGGGGGCGCAATAGAACTGGAAGAAATTCCAGAACCACAAGCTGTTACTGAAAGCTTGGATGAACCAGACGTTTCAGGAGAACCGGACATTCCTACGCCGCTCCGCAGAAGTAGTAGGCAGTCTCATCCGCCCGAGAGATACTTCGGTTTTCTCATAGACGGGGATAGAGAGGATTGTACAGTTAATTATGATGAGCCTACTAGCTTCCAGCAAGCCATTCAGAGCGGTGACTCGGTAAAATGGCTGGATGCAATGCGGACCGAGATGGAGTCTATGTACACCAACAAAGTTTGGACTTTGGACTTTGCTCCAGAAGGGGTAAAACCCGTAGGCTGCAAGTGGATCTTCAGAAAGAAGATTGGTGTAGATGGGAAGGTTGAAACCTATAAAGCTAGGCTCGTTGCAAAGGGTTTTCGTCAAAGACCTGGTTTGGACTATGACGAGACCTTTTCTCCGGTAGCCATGCTTAAATCCATTCGGATCCTTCTTGCCATTGCTGCCTTCCACGATTATGAGATCTGGCAGATGGACGTAAAGACGGCTTTCCTAAATGGAAATTTGGAAGAGTGCGTCTATATGGATCAGCCAGAGGGATTCATTCTGAGTGGGAGCAGCGGTAAAGTGTGCAAGCTGCTCAAGTCCATCTATGGACTCAAGCAGGCATCGCGGAGTTGGAACATCTGCTTTGATGATACTGTCAAAGAATTCGACTTTGTCAAAAACCCAGATGAACCATGCATTTACAGTAAGATTGTAGGGAGAAATGTGGTATTCCTCGTCTTGTACGTCGATGACATTCTCCTAATAGGAAATGATATTCCTATGCTACAGTCAGTCAAAGGATTCTTGTCACAGAGGTTCTCCATGAAGGACCTGGGCGATGTCAACTACATTCTGGGGATCCAGATCTTTCGTTATAGATCTAAGAGGATGTTGGGACTTTCACAGTCAAGGTACATCGACACCATACTGAAACGATTCAGTATGGAAGATTCCAAGCGCGGTAACCTACCGGCTTGTCACGGAATCACCCTCTCCAAAGAGATGTCTCCCAAGACTGATTTGGAAAGGGCTCGCATGTCATCATTACCCTACGCATCTGCGGTAGGCTCTATTATGTATGTGATGTTGTGTACCAGACCAGATGTAGAATACGCATTGAGCGTTGTAAGCCGGTATCAGTCGAACCCAGGGGAGAAACACTGGATAGCAGTAAAGAACATTCTCAAGTACCTGAGAAGGACTAAGGAGATGTTCTTGGTGTATGGCAGAAAAGACCTCCAGATTGAGGCCTTTGCTGACTCCAGCTTCCAGAGTGACAAGGATGACTCCATGTCCATGTCGGGTTATGTCTTTACCCTCAATGGAGGGGCGGTTTGCTGGAAGAGTTCCAAGCAGGAAACCGTTGCTGACTCAACTATGGAAGCGGAGTACATAGCTGCTTGCGATGCCGCAAAGGAAGCTCTCTGGATGAAGAAGTTCCTCACGGAACTTCAGGTGGTTCCTACCAGTGTTGATCCAATACCGCTATATTGTGACGACAACGGCGCTATAGCTTTAGCGAAGGAACCCAGGTCCTATCAGAAGTCCAGGCACATTTTGAGGCGGTTCCACCTGATCAGGGAGATCATTGATCGCCGGGAGATCGAGGTAAAGAGAGTAAATTCAGAAGATAACACTGCAGATCCACTCACGAAGGCCCTACCCCAGACTCTGTTCGAGCGGCTGATCGAGATGATAGGTCTTCGATACGCCAGTACATGGCCTTAGTGCAAGTGGGAGATTGTTAGTGTATATGCCCTAGAGGCCATTACTGTATCATACTAGTATGTATATTACTTAATGGAAGCTTGGGATATTCACCTTGTATTGACAATCTTTCTCAAAATAGTAGTATGCTACTTGGTTTGTTTGTGCTTCAATGTGTAGATGTGTTTATTTTAGTATATCACCTATACACATTAGTGGAGCCCTTAGGATCATTGCTTGATTACCAACGTTGTGATGGCAGTCACACTAGTGGGGGCTGGGTAATCTATAAGTACATCCTTATGCAGGTCCCTAGTCGCATGACTATCGAGACAGGGCATCGATACTCCGGAGTAGACTAGCGCATGCGCTTCTCATCCCAGAGTGGGAGATGGTCTGTCCCACAGCCATCAGTACGTCGTACTGGAGATAGTATGCGGGTGCTCGTTGGGTTACGAGTACACTGGACAGGACTCGTCGGGAACTGACCGGTTGGTATTATACCTATCGTCAGTTATCAGTTTCCAGGTGACATGAGTACAGCTTAGTCCGCTGACTTGACACTGTCACTTCGCCTTGAGTGCGTTCCCACTGTACTTTAGTTACTACCCTACCACGGCTCAAAGGAGTCGTGCAAACAGGTAGTAGTTGGGTGCTGTCCCGAAGCACTTGGAGGCAGTGACGGTTAGACAGGATTCGTCTCTCCCGGTATTGGGGGTTGACATCGCGTTGTGTCTAGGAGAGCCATTACACGAGTAGTCCCTGGCCAGGGCAAGAGAGATATACTGGTAGGCTTCCAGTGCTATCTCAGGGTGTATTGGGCTTCACTCCGACACGACTTGTACCGCTATTAGGGGACTGACGTTTACCGCCCCCCTAGGCCCGCCATGCGATGTATCAGACGAACAGACCGGACTGTACGGAGATTGTCACATTCAGGCTCAGTAGGAGTTCAGATGGGTTTCACCTCGTCAGTCTTCTTGTCGGCATCTACCTGGGGACCGTTACGCACAGCTAGTGCCGCTTGCGGCCTATGGTTAAACCCACTGCCAGCGTAGTGTCGAGTCTTTAGAGTCCCACACAGAAAGCTATTCGCCTTTAGGCAAAAGAGTAGAGGTCGCATGGTTTTGCGACAGGGTCCGGTCACATCCGTGCATTCGTGCACGTACAGTGTCCGGACAGTTAACACTAGCGTGCTTTGGTTTAAGCCAGATCCTAGTGTACGTTTTGGGATTGGTTTTATCCAGTATGTATTCGTGTTCCTCGGAACACGGATGCGGGTGTGTATGCACAGTTGATGGAGAGACAGAGGCAGAGGATTCTCATTAGGGTTGTTGACCATTGACTGTTGACTATTGACTTTTTGCTCAACCCTAATGAGAATATGATATATATATATATTTTGCAATAATATTAATTAAGTATTATAGTGACATGGTTGTTGAGGGGTTGACTTTGTTGACTTGTTGACTTTGTTGACCGGTTGACTAGGTTGGACTGGTTGACCATCATCATCACAATGGTTGTCATTTTCATGCAAAGACTTTTGCTTGCTTGTTGTGGTTTGCAAAATGAGTGCATGGAAATGATATTGCCTTTGACATGATATGAACCATCACATAATAATACTTGATTAACATTATGGCTCATGATGTTTTTGGATTATGAGAGTGTGAAAGAGAAAAGAGAGGCTCATTCTTTCATGATCTTTCTCTCTCTTGGTTTTGAGCTCTCCCATTCTCTTGCTCTCACCCTCTTCCTCTTGCTCTCTCTCTTGTCTATGGTTCACTTATCTCATGTGTTGAGAAGCAAGAACCAAAGAGAAAATCCCATCACACTCTCCTCTACTCACTCTAGTTCACAAGGTTTGGCAAACCAAGTGAACTAGTTTCTTCAAAGTTCGAAGAAGAAGCCAAAGGTAGAAGCTTTCGGGTGGATCGATCTTCGGCGCAAGGAGACGACGGGGTGAAGCCAATCCGTACACCATCAAGAGATGAAGAAGAAGGAGTTCAAGAAAGAAAGGTATAACCCCCTAACCGAGTAGTTAACAACTCCTAGTTAGGTTGTTAGTTAGATAGTTTAACAAAGATCCGGTTTTGAGTCCATGTTACCGTCTCTAGAAAATCGTTTTTCACCAAATTCCGCATGCCCGAAAGTAAAGGGAGAGGTAGCATGGACTTACAGAATCCAAGTCTAAAATCACTCTAATAAACCTTAACTAAGCTAATCGACCCATAAAAATGCTAAATTTAACATATCATCACAAAATCCCTTCAATAGCACTAAAATTGCACAAAAAGGTGATATTTTGATAGAAATACTACAAGATATGGGAAAAGGGTGCTAAGGGTGAGTTAATACCTTCAAAATACCTCAAGTCACCCCACAAGTCTCAGCCCTAGCCTCAAGTGTGCAGATTTGCCTCCAAACACTTCAAAAGGTCCCTTTTTCCATGGTTTTGTGAAGAAAATGTGTTGTTTTGGTGTAGGGTTTGTGTAGATTCAAGTGGAAAGTGAAAAGAAGAAGAAGAGGTGAAGAAAATGCTAGGTTTTCTGCTGGAATTTCTGCAGTAATTCTGAGATGGGGAGAAGAGAGAGAGAAGAAAAGGAAATGGGGTCAAAAGTCAACTTTCCTTACCTAACACCATGCTCCATTTTTCTATTTGGATTTTGAATTCTAAAAAGGGTTTAGTTTTGATGAAAAGGTAGGGAATAACAATGAACCATGCAAGAATGGAATGAAATAGTTAACACTTTTAACCTAGGTCACAACATGACTAAGTCTGCAAGTGTACACTACATAAGGAAAATTTTCCAATTAGGGTAACCCGACTAAAATAACTAATAATCCTATATACACATATATAATAACACGTACAATTGCTAATTAACACGAAAAACATTCCTAACAGAATTCAAAGTGTTACATTTTCAGTATGGTGTCGATGTACCTGGACTGTGAAAGTCCCAGCATCCTTTTACATCTATCACGATAGATCCGGATCCCCAGAATGTAAGAGGCATCACCCAGGTCTTTCATGGAGAACATGTGTGACAAGAACCCTTTGACAGATTGTAGCATAGGTATGTCATTTCCTATCAAGAAAATGTCATCCACGTACAAGACGGGGAATACAACAGTTCGTGCTACAATCTTATTATAAATGCATGGTTCTTCTGGATTTTTGATAAAGTCAAATTCTTCGACCGTCTCATCAAAACAGATGTTCCAACTCCGTGATGCCTGCTTTAGTCCATAAATGGACTTAAGCAACTTGCACACTTTTCCGTTGCTCCCACTCTGAATGAAACTCTCTGGTTGGTCCATATAGACACACTCTTCTAAATTTCCATTTAGAAAAGCGGTTTTTACGTCCATCTGCAAAATCTCATAATCGTGGAAGGCAGCAATGGCAAGAAGGATCCGAAAGGATTTGAGCATAGCCACTGGAGAAAAGGTTTCGTCATAGTCCAAGCCAGGTCTTTCATGAAAACCCTTTGCAACAAGTCTAGCCTTATAGGTTTCAACCTGTCCATCTACACCAATCTTCCTTTTGAAGATCCATTTGCAGCCTACGGGTTTTACCCCTTCTGGAGCAATGTCTAAAGTCCATACTTTGTTGGTGTACATGGACTCCATCTCGGTCCGCATTGCATCCAGCCATTTTACTGAGTCAATGCTCTGAATGGCTTGCTGGAAGTTAGTGGGCTTATCATTATTAATGATGCAATCCTCTATATCCCCGTCTATGAGAAAACCGTAGTATCTCTCAGGCTGATGAGACAGCCTACTACTCCTGCGGAGAGGTGCGGGAATGTCCAGTTCTTTTGGAACTTCTGGTTCCACCAAGCTTTCAGTAATAGCTTGTGGTTCTGGAATTTCATCCAGTTCTATTGCGCTACCACTAGTTTCCTTTTCCAAGAACTGGTGTTCCAGAAAGTGGGCTGCAAGTCCGCGGCGGCGCCCCGGCCGTCGATCCGACGCCGGAAACGCGGAAACGAAAAACTTTGCAAACTAGCAAACCGGCACCACCGCGCACTTTTAACCCGGATCGGGCCATTAACCTAGCAACTAGCAAACTAAAATAAGAGTAGAGAAGTATACCAAGCGATCCGTGTCCTTCGGTCTTTGTCTCCACTCCGATCTCCTGCGGAATCTCCGTTCATCTCCTCCTCGTCGAAAAGGGCACCACGTAGCCGAATACTTTTACGGGCTCCCACCTCTTGACCGAGGAAACTCGGGCGTGAAGTTGGCTAGCCGACTGATTGTTAGTCTTTCTGCGTGTTCAAGTTTAGTTAATTACCGCAATCAAAACGGTTTCGCTTGTAGCTAGCCGGTTGAGTACGGGTCGTCCGCAGGGAGATGGGAATCTTTTTCTATGTGCTTTAACGAGTTAAGTCCAATATTCCAGATTTGTTTGTGATTAACTAAGTGTTAAAATGATATGTAAAGAGAGCTTGTTAGGGTTAGGATTAGGTTAGTTTGAGTTAGGAGTCGCTCACTTCTTTCGTTGCCACTCTTAATATCGGTGTTACGGTAATCGGCAACAACGGGGATTAGCACGACTAGGAAGGAACTTGCGAGTATAAGCTAGGCTTTCCAACGCTTAAGTTCTTCCTTTTGGTGCTTGTCCGTCCGTTCTTGTCTCTTAGCCATAACCTCCGGTTAATTCAACCACAACCGGTCTCACTACGGAATCACCGCTATCATGTAGGATAGGGTGCCGTAGGGAGCGGATTGTGGTTCAATTAACAGGAGTCGAATTAAGATGTTGGGCAAGGAAAGAGTGAGAGAGATTTCCTTCTCTCAAACTTCCCTTATCCTACCCTAACAAGTATGAAACTACTCACCCATTATACGGAAAAGAAAATAAAACAAAAGAGGAAGATAGAAAGAAGGAGATTAGAAGATAACAACTAGCTATTTGCGACTTCACCTCGGCAAGGATCAAGCGTAAGCATCATAGTTGTTTAAGGATAAAGGAAAAGAGAAAAGAAAGAAACAAACACAAATAACAACAACTAAGTTAACAAATGAAAATTACAAGCAATAATAATTTAACTAAAGAACAAGACAAGCAGAATAACAAAATGAACTTCTTTATTCATCATTCTTCACTCAAAAAAGCTCACTACAAGTTTTTCAATGGAGAAGAGATGAGAAGAGGAAGAAGAACAACAAGCATTCCAAAACCTAAAAATACAAGATTAAGCACCCTTTCCTTCACAAGGATCTGGGCTATTTATAGGCTGGAAAATGAAAACCTAGGGCAACATTCAGAACTAAAGTGAAATGACCAATCTACCCACAAAAATTGGTCAACTGCCACCACCATACGGCCGCGGTTCCACGGCCTAAGCCTGCTTATGCCGTGGAACCGCGGCACTTTAGTGGAGTTAGGCCGCCGAATTTTGTAGGGTTTCCTGGTTTGCTGTGCCCATGAGTCTGGTATATATCTTTTCTTAGATTTTCCTCACGATTTTTCCAGAATTTCTGATGATCAAAAGTGGATCTTTAGTTATGATTTCCTCGAGCTCCGTGTAGATTTCTTGGATCTTGTGTTTCCATTGAGCCTTGTGCATGAAAATGACATTGATTTGCCATTTTGTCTCTTAAACTGGTGTGTGGCAACAGACAGATAGAGCGGAGACCCGTGTTTTATCTGTGGTTGGCAGGAACCCGGATTTTATCGTGTTTTTCCATGAATTTCACCGTTTAGAGCTGAGAACCTGTATCCTGCAAGTGACTAGCAAACACGGCTCATGAGTACCTACCGATAAGCAATATGATAAAAATTGGGCGGTATAAAAATGCAAAAATCTGATATGAACACCGACGCGTCCAAGATTTGCTATAGAATAGAGTAGTAGGCTATGTCTCTTGAGGGTTAGAAGTTGCCATGTATGGTGGTGGAGGAAGAAAATGAGCTATGGAGAGTTGTGTGGAATTTTTTTGCAAGCAAGCCAAAGAGAAAATGAGATGAATAAAAATCCCACCACCACAAAATCAATCCTCTCATCTCACTCAAGTGGCCGGCCCCCTCATCTCCAAAGAGGAAATTATGGAATCAATAATCCAATGAGAAAAGAAAAGATAATGCAAGGAAAAAGGTTACACCAAATTTCTAATCCCAATCCACTCAAAACCTAATCAATCCCTTTTCTCATAATTACAAAAGACAAGACTCAAAAAGAATCTCATTATGGTGGAACCACAAATGTGCAAGAAACCCCTCCACAAAATGTTATTTGAAAATGTGCAAATAACCCCCTCCATCGAAAGTCCGGCCGTGAAGGAATAAAAGAAAACCGGCCGGAACGGAATGCAAACTGGCAACTTCAGAAAACTGATCCCGTAATAAATTACAGGAAAATCCACTACTGCAAATACATGCCCGCATTTGTATTTCCACTGATCACAAATGCAAAGAGACAATATCTACACTATCAAATACTAGGATCCGGCTTAAACCAAAGCCGGCTAGTAAAATCCGTCCGATCACGATCCGTGCAATATCGCACGTATCTGATCGAACCCTGCCATATCTCCATACGGCCTCTACAGCGTTTCGCCTAAAACTTGAGTAACTGTGTGTGGTGGAATCTAAAGACTCGTCAATACTATGGTTGTGGATTTAACCACTAGCACGTCAGAGGTATAAGCCAATACGTGACGGGCTACCAGGTATTGACCAAAAGGGACGTCGATGAGCGAACTCATCCTGACACCCTACTGAGCCTGTCAGTGACAATATCCGTACAGTCCGGTCCGTTCGTCTATGAGCATCGCATGGCGGGCCTAGGGGGTTGGTAAAAGTCTGACCCCCAATAGCGTTACAAGTCGTGTCGGAGCGTAGCGCAGAACACCCTGAGATACTACTGGAATACCTACCAGCAAATCTCCGGCCTTGGCCAAGGACTTTTCATGTTCTGGCTCTCCTAGACACAACGCGATCTCACCCCCAATACCGGGAGAGACGAACCCCTGCAGATCCGCTCACTGCCTCCATGTGGCTCGGGACTGTACCCAACTAAAACCTGTTTGCACGACTCCTTCGAGCCGTGGTAGGGTAGTAATCAAAGCACAGCGGGAACTCACACGAGACAAATGACGATCTCAGGTCGATGAACTAACCTGTACACATGTCACCAGGGAACCGCTATCTAACATCTGGTATAATCCCAACTAGCAGGTTCCCGGTGAGTCCTGTCCGGTGGACTCATAACCCAATGAGCACCTGTATACATCTTAGGTGAACCAACTGACACCAGTGGCTTGTGAGACCGGCCACCGCCCCTCGTCGGGGTCTCGACTGTATACACTAGTCTACTCCGGAGTATCGATGCCCTGTCTCGAAACTCCCACGACTAGGGACCTTTTAAGGATGTGCTTATAGACTCCAGCTCTCACGTATATGATCGCCCTCATACTGCTGGTAGTCAAGCAAGAATCCTAGGGGCTCTATCAACGTGTAATAGCGACTCGTAAGGTCACCTAAAGCAGTACACGATTATAAAGATAAACCAGATAGCATACTATCATCTCGAGTAAGACTGTCCTACCGGCATAGGTCCTCCTCAATCATTGCAATCACGTGCCTGTGATCCAATAATTGACTCTGAGGGCACTATATCCAACAATATCCCACTTGCACTCAAGGCTAATTATTGCGATGTCGCATACTCACAGCCCGTGTGATACCGAACACCCAACTCCTCTACTAGTCAGTCTCACAAAGCTCGTTTGCGAAACTATTGCGTTCGAGGAATAGCCTCAGTGAGTGGATCCGCTCTGATATTTCTTTCTATGTCTCTCTTTACCTCAAGTTCGCAGAGAAAGCCATCTCTCGAAATGAGCAATACCTGTCTTAGAATGTGTCTGGATGTCTGATGGGACCTAGCTCATAAGTGAACTCCAAATCCAAACTTCTTAGACTGTATCGTCAACTGAACTTAATCAGTATCCTGCGTCATGCCTTCCCTCAGTATCCACCTGGACTACCTGTCCAAAATTCTGCCCCTCGTCAGAAGGAAAACTATAACTCTGACAGCCACTCTGCCATCAAGGTCACCTTGGAAGCCTGGAATGATAACTGTCTCCCGAAGGAGAATGTTGTTATCATATCCCTAGAACATCAATTTATGTTCTAAAACTTCTTCCTACTGTTTCTCCAGGGTTGGATCAATATCAACTTATTACACCAACTGCAAGAACAACATCCGGTGTGGTACTTGACATCTCATGATTGACTTAATTGCCTAAGAAAGTGATCTGCCAATCATGCACATCCCTCTCCCCTTTAGTCTGTAAGATACCTTTAGAGAGGGTGACTCCATCACGTGCAGGTACACCACCATGCCAGGAGTCGTCCATTCTAAATACTCTTAGAATGTTGTCAAAGTACCCAGATTGGGAAACCACCCAAATCTAGATCTAAAACCATAGATCTAGTAACCAGAATGTCTGATATAATATCCAAGTCCTGCGTGGAGAAACTACTGTGTGACGACCAAAGTATAACCGATCGTAGTATAGGAATATCACTTCCTACTCTGTGTATGGCATCAAATACCAGGACATCACACCCTACTACCTTCTTAACAGATCCATCCCCTATCCTGATGAAGTCAAACCTATGACTGTCACATCAGAAATAGATGAACTATCTCCGCTATATCTGCTTTAGTCTATAAATAGACATAAGCCATCTGTCCACCAATGCTTCCGCTGCTCCCACTGACTACGACAACTCTCTAGCAGAGTCATATAGACGTTCACTTCTAAAGCTAGTTTAGAACGACGCTTTACTCATCCTCCTGCCGGGTCTCACAGTCTGGAACAACAGCAATGGCAAGTCTGGGCAAACAAGAACCTCCCTGTCACCGTCCTTGAGCATACCGAAGTACCTCTCGGGTGCCTGAGGTTACCCACTTTATCTGCGGAGTGGCCAATGGAATGTCAAACCAGATTGAATCTTTAGGTTCTTATCAAATCTTCAGTAATCGTTTGTGGTTCTGGAATCACTTCCAGTTCTACCATACTCCCACTACTGTTTTCTGAAAAAATCCATTTTTAATTAAAACTGTGGCGAGTTAAGAACAATATCACTATTGATCTTCCAGATGGTAGAAAGTCAACCCTCGCCATTGCCCGGGTCAACCCAAAAACAGCCATTACAGAAACGTGCCTTGAGTTATCCGGAGTCTGGTTTTAAGCATAAGCCGGACAACTCCCCGTATCTTAACAATGTCAAGATATGAACTGTTCTATATCCAATACAGAAACAGAGGCACTGATTTAATTGAACCGGATTCAAATCATGCAGCTGTCTCCAGTGCATGTCAACTAAATAGAAAAGAGGCCGATCAGCGTTACTCAACTTAGGAGTGCTTCCAATTATGAGTAACCTGAAAAAGAAGCTAGTTCTCTTAATCATTACTATCAACTGAGTACCATATACAAGTTTCTACATCTTCGATCACCTTGAAGAATCCCGATACTTGCAATACCTGGTTCTCTACTTTATTCATATACCTATAACTTCACAAAACTCAGAACCTGCATTTCTACGAAACACATGTCTAAGAACTAGAGAAGTCAAAAGTAAACAGAATATAGTACGAGAACCAACCCCACTGTCCTAATGGACACTGGACAACATACAATACTCTGTATAAGTCCCTTGAGTCAAATAACTCATTCACTGTGTGTTGTAGGTTGAAAACTGTACTATGGTTATGAAGAATTACACCGCTGTTCAATGCTCCTTACCTAACCATCCACTGATATAGGTAAATGTCATAGACATAATTTCAAAAAGGTACATCTCACTCTATAAAAATAGACGTACAGATATATCAATTTGAAATTGGTGCATAACAACGGATATTCAAAACCAAATATTTGCCATCCGGCAAACTACCCAGGTGACTTCCTCAAATATCACCAATTACAACGAATCCCGATATAATGAGGATGGTCACCTAATTCCCAATAACTTACTCCCACTCATCATCTGTAAAACCATACAGATGTGAGAATCAAATCTGGTAAATACATACCCTGGAGCAAGTGTCTAATTGGGAAATCAGTTTTCTTTTAACATTACACAGTGAAACTGAAACATTGAAATGTTCGATAGGGTATCCTGGTATTCCTAGTAATGCCTCTTCCATTATCCAGATTCACAACTGTAACCGTATAATTCTTTTCCATCTCTCCAAATCACTTTTTATGTCTTTAGTCATTACCTTCTGCACACCCCTTTAGGCCAAATGGTTTTCTTCCTTTCCTACCGTTCGGCACCAGCCTATGGTTTGGAAGAAGACTATCCAATAAGCAAAATGGGTGTACTGTCCTAGTCCTAGGAGCACTCGCAACGCGAGAGAAGGTTAAGATAAAAGACACCTGAATGAACTTTATTCCTATTTCTCCTGAACCAGGATCCATCCCCGAACTGGAACAAGTTCCTTTCGAGTTCGTATATAACCATACGATGGATTATCCAATAAACTTGGGATTTTCGTAGTGATACGGATTGTCCTGGAGAAATACAAAGGTGATTTAGGATTGGCGAAGAAATACTTGGTTTGGTCGTGAATAACAGTCGCAATTTACTTTGCCCTCTTACTAATCCCTTTCTTTGTCTTTACATAATACTTTCTGTACACCACCGTTAGGCTAATTGGTTTTCTTCATTCCCTACCGGTTGGCACCTGCCTATGGTTTGGAAGAAGACTATCCAATTTGCGTAATAGGTGTACTACTCCTAGACCAAGGAGTACTCGCAACCTGAGAGAAGGTAAAAAGGAAAAGACAACTGAATAGTCCTATTCGTTTTCTCCAGAACCGGAAACTATCCTCGAATTCCTTCGAGTTCGTATATAACCATACGATGGTTTTGTCTAATGGAAGTGGACGTTCGTAGTAATACGGGGTGTCCTGGAGAAAATGGTAAAAGTAGGAGTGGCAATGAGGTCTGCAACTCTGACAATCCAAAATCCAGTGTTAAGAAGGTTCGGTCAACTTGGTCACTGAGTCATAGTCTAGGGTCGGGTCAATGGTCGCGGCCAAAGAGAGAGAAAAGAAACACTCAGCGTGCACTCTAACCTAGATCAGAATGGTTATCACTTTATCTAATTTGGAAACCTCCCACTGTAACGTCAAATTCTTCCCCAAATCTGAAAGAAGAATTAGCGGGGATCACCCGAGGAGTAAACCAACTCATCAGTGGGAATCGGGATCCAACTCTCATTGCATGATAACGTGACGGAATCCGCTCACGTTATCACACTCCAGAAGGTATGCGCATATCTGGCAAGTTTCAGTTCTTTTGAAACTCCTGATGTGGATTTTTGCCCCATGCTTTTATGACCTTGACTTTGGCCAACATATCATAAGTCACATGTCAAGTTCTACCCGTCATTATCCAGGTTAAGTTGAACCCACCCGTACATACCCTTGACTTTGGCCAAAATAGTAGTACGACTGTCCCAAACCAACGCATCTATCTATGCTTCATATGAATACCCAATAGCTACCAATTACTGTGCCTTGACTTTGGCCAACATACACAGCTTGAATACTATTGACCATCCATTTGAAACGACGGAGGGCTACGAATGGTTTCTGGCGAAAACCTTCAACGTAATGAACTTGATATCGTTGAAGGAACTGATAGCTTTTAAAAATATAGTGACGAAAACCTTTGCTAAAGAGGTCACTCCCGGTGAAGGGATCTCGGCTCTTTCCCCGTAGAATGAGGTGCAGGATATTCCAACTGAATACCACGATGCAAAGCAAAAGTAATCGGCTATAGTGAAGTTATTTCCCTGACGCAAACTTTTGTCCAAGGGGTCACTCCCGGTGAAGGGATCTCGGCCCTTGCCTCGTCGACTGAGGAGCAGGATATTCCAACTGAATACCACGATGCAAAACAAAAGAGAACGCCCTTGCAATAACAGCTTTTTGAAAAGTGTTCCAACAACATCAGAATAGGTTTGTTTAGCTTGCATTGATCCGAATCAACGCAGTCCCATCAATTGATCACACCACAAAGAACGAAAATATACTGATGTACGTATATGCCATCCGCATTCGCCATTGGGTCCCATCATTACCCGTTAGGTTAGCTAACTAACGACAGAGCGGGGAACGGACTAGCACGGATGCAAAACATATACAACATCTACTAGTATATATATAATATATAATTTTCGCTCAAGGCGTGAAAAAAATGCAACATCACAGAAATGTACAGCATCACAGAACAATACAGATATCAGGGATCCCCGGGTTTCATAGAGCCGCTACTGAAACCCGACGTTCCCCTGGTCATGTGGATAGCCTGTGCAATGAAAACCTAGACCCCTACGGGCACGGCAAGTTACCCGCCAAAACCTGAAGCGAGGCAGCCCCCTTCAGCAACGTGAATGGACCACCCAGCACTTCACGGAATCCGATAACTTGGGCACCCCTCCTGGGTCAACCTGTACCCCCTACGAGTGCGGCGAACAGCCCGCCAATTCTAGAGTAAAGCCCCTTCTGTCTCAATGCCATGAGATGCGGGCTCGTTGCCCTCTAGAACCCGGCTATCCGTGCACCCCTCCGCGGGGTAATCCTAGTACAGAAAGTAAAAATATACATACAACGGGTATATCGACCGCAACCTGGTCGTGCCCCAAAAGAATAATACAAACAGGCAGTGACGGCAGTCCACATGTCGGACGCTCGCCCCGCAATATCAAATGTACATATAAAACAAAACTGTACTAGCATTGCATCCAGGCTATCCCCACGACCGATCCGCAACAATACAGCAATACACAGAACATCAACGTGAATGTCACGTTCGCAAATCTGTCTAACCGGGCTATAGCAGTTAGACAGGATTTACCGATCAAGTGACATTAACGGTCGCAGATATAATGTGAATACTGTGAACAAACATGTTTAAAATATCCGATCGAACAAATTTATCAAAGTGGGCCCCAAGCAGTACTGTAGCACTTACAGAAAATCTGGGGCCAAAAAGAATGTCCCAAAACCCCTATTTCCAAGTCTAAAGCCTACTGGGAAATTTTGGTGGAGTGAGAACACCTTACCACCGCGGAACCGCGGCCAAACCAGGGGTTTGGCCACGTTTCCGCGGTCGTACTAACGAATCACTGTTCCAAATTTTACCAGAATTCTTAGGATTGTCTACACATGTTTCTGAAACGACCTGAAAAATTTTCGAGACAAAATTAAGTCGACAGAAACTTGGGCATTGGAAAATACGGTTTTCGGGGATTTTTGTTCGATCGGGTTTTAAGCATACTAGAGAAAGCTAGGCATGGTTAATGGCGTGGCTCTGATACCAATGTAAGTCCGCGGCGGCGCCCCGGCCGTCGATCCGACGCAGGAAACGCGGAAACGAAAAACTTTGCAAACTAGCAAACCGGCACCACCGCGCACTTTTAACCCGGATCGGGCCATTAACCTAGCAACTAGCAAACTAAAATAAGAGTAGAGAAGCATACCAAGCGATCCGTGTCCTTCGGTCATTGTCTCCACTCCGATCTCCTGCGGAATCTCCGTTCATCTCCTCCTCGTCGGAAAGGGCACCACGTAGCCGAATACTTTTACAGGATC
The DNA here is from genome assembly GCA_030015575.1 of Agapanthus africanus. NCBI lineage: Eukaryota > Viridiplantae > Streptophyta > Magnoliopsida > Asparagales > Amaryllidaceae > Agapanthus > Agapanthus africanus. The sequence continues at coordinate 497,026,932 of JASDDO010000019.1, read as the reverse complement.
CCACCTCTTGACCGAGGCAACTCGGACGCGAAGTTGGCTAGCCGAAGCGTCCAAGATTTGCTATAGAATAGAGTAGTAGGCTATGTCTCTTGAGGGTTAGAAGTTGCCATGTATGGAGGTGGAGGAAGAAAATGAGCTATGGAGAGTTGTGTGGAATTTTTTTGCAAGCAAGCCAAAGAGAAAATGAGATGAATAAAAATCCCACCACCACAAAATCAATCCTCTCATCTCACTCAAGTGGCCGGCCCCCTCATCTCCAAAGAGGAGATTATGGAATCAATTATCCAATGAGAAAAGAAAAGATAATGCAAGGAAAAAGGTTACACCAAATTTCTAATCCCAATCCACTCAAAACCTAATCAATCCCTTTTCTCATAATTGCAAAAGACAAGACTCAAAAAGAATCTCATCATGGTGGAACCACAAATGTGCAAGAAACCCCTCCACAAAATGTTATTTGCAAATGTGCAAATAACCCCCTCCATCGAAAGTCCGGCCGTGAAGGAATAAAAGAAAACCGGCCGGAACGGAATGCAAACTGGCAACTTCAGAAAACTGATCCCGTAATAAATTACAGGAAAATCCCGCTACTGCAAATACATGCCCGCATTTGTATTCCCACCGAACACAAATGCAAAGAGACAATATCTACACTTTCAAATACTAGGATCCGGCTTAAACAAAAGCCGGCTAGTAAAATCCGTCCGATCACGATCCGTGCAATACCGCACGTATCTGATCGAACCCTGCCATATCTCCATACGGCCTCAACAGCATTTCGCCCGAAACTTGAGTAATTGTGTGTGGTGGACTCTAAAGACTCATCAATACTATGGCTGTAGATTTAACCACTAGCACGTCAGAGGTATAAGTAAATACGTGACGGGCTACCAGGTATTGACCAAAAGGGACGTCGATGAGCGAACTCATCCTGACACCCTACTGAGCCTGTCTGTGACAATATCCATACAGTCCGGTCCGTTCGTCTATGAGCATCGCATGGCGGGCTCAGGGGGTTGGTAAAAGTCAGACCCCCAATAGCGGTACAAGTCGTGTCGGAGTGTAGCCCAGAACACCCTGAGATACTACTGGAATACCTACCAGCAAATCTCCTGCCTTGGCCAAGGACTTTTCATGTTCTGGCTCTCCTAGACACAGCGCGACCTCACCTCCAATACCGGGAGAGACGAACCCCTGCAAATCCGCTCACTGCCTCCATGTGGCTCAGGACTGTACCCAACTAAAACCTGTTTGCACGACTCCTTTGAGCCGTGGTAGGGTAGTAATCAAAGCACAGTAGGAACTCATACGAGACAAATGACGATCTCAGGTCGATGAACTAACCTGTACACATGTCACCAGGGAACTGCTATGTGACATCTGGTATAATCCCAACTAGCAGGTTCCCGGCGAGTCCTGTCCGGTGGACTCATAACCCAATGAGCACCTGTATACATCTTAGGTGAACCAACTGACACCAGTGGCTTGTGAGACCGGCCACCGCCCCTCGTCGGGGTCTCGACTGTATACACTACTCTACTCCGGAGTATCGATGCCCTGTCTCGAAACTCCCACGACTAGGGACCTTTTAAGGATGTGCTTATAGACTCCAGCTCTCACGTATATGATCGCCCTCATACTGCTGGTATTCAAGCAAGAATCTTAGGGGCTCTATCAACGTGTAATAGCGACTCGTAAGGTCACCTAAAGCAGTACACGATGATAAAGATATACCAGATAGCATACTATCATCTCGAGTAAGACCGTCCTACGGCATAGGTCCTCCTCAATCATTGCAATCACGTGCCTGTGATCCAATAATTGACTCTGAGGGCACTATATCCAACATGGGCATGACGAGAAACAAAAACCTTTTGTTCCTCTGCGTGATAGAAAAGATACCCCCTGGAGTTCTTTGGGTATCCCACAAATTTACACAGTACTGAGCGTGCCTCGAGTTTGTCCGCATGCTGCTTTTTGACAAAAGATGGACATCCCCATATCTTCAGATATTGAAGATAAGGTTTCTTCCCACTCCACATCTGATATGGTGTGGTAGGCACAGTCTAGGTAAGAACCTTTTTTAAAAGATATGCAGCTGATTCTAGTGCATAGCCCCAGAATGATCGCAGTAGCTCAGCGTTACTCATCATGAAACGTACCATATCCAATAGGGTTCGGTTCCGTCTTTCCGATACACCGTTGTGTTGTGGAGTGTATGGGAGAGTAAGCCGAGAGAGAATTCCATTCTCATTTAGGTAATCCAGGAACTCGGCACTTAAGTATTCACCACATCGTTCAGATCTCAGTGTCTTGATACTTTTGCCGGTTTGTTTTTCTACTTCATTCTCATAATCCTGGAATTTCTCAAAGGCTTCGGATTTATGCTTCATTAAGAAGTCATGTCCATACCTGGAGAAATCATCCGTAAAAGTAATGAAATAGGAAAAACCACTTCTTGCATGTGTAGAAATTGGACCACACACGTCGCTGTGTACGAGTCCCAAGAGCTCGCTCGCTCTTACTCCGTGTCCAGTAAATAGAGTCTTTGTCATCTTTCCTTTGAGACATGATTGACAAGTTGCATAAGAATGATATTCGAACGGATCCAAATATCCTTCTTTATGTAACTTAGTTAACCTTGTCTCATTGATGTAACCCAATCTACAATGCTAAAAGAAAGCATGATTTAATTCTGGAGACTTTCTTTTGTGTGTATTCTGGATATTGAAAATCTATGGTTGGTTTAAAACGTATATACCGTTGCTTAATGTACCCAGCCCAATCTAAACATGATTAAGGTGAATGTTTACAACATTGCTTACAAATGCAAAATCATAACCTTCTTTAGACATTAAAGATACAGATATGATATTACAAGTCGAACTGGGTAAAAAATAACAGTTGCGTAAAACCAAAACATGTCCATCTGTCAATCCTAAGTGATAGTCCCCCAAGGACTCAGCATCCATGCTTGCTCCGTTTGCAACTCTGAGGGTCATATCACCTGCTTTCAAAACACTACGGCTTCTCAATGCCTGTAAAGAATTACAGATATGAGATCCTGATCCGGTATCCAATACCCAGGAATTAGAGTTGATTGACAGACAGTTTTCAATAACATACACACCTGAAGCCGAAGCCACAACTTGCTTTGGGTCCTGGTTCTTAGCCTTCCAAGCCCTGCAATCTTTCTTCCAGTGTCCTTTCTTGTGACAATAAAAGCATTCTTCCTTCCCCACAATCTGTCCCGTTACCGTTGGTTTTCACTTAACTTCCACCTTACTAACACCACCCCTTGGTTTGGTGGGGGCCTTCTTCTTCTTTCGTTTGGCTTTCTCCTTAGACCTAGAAGAGGAAGCTCCTCCAAAAAACAAAGCGGGTGTTTCCCTGACTTTCTGCAGGGTGCCCTCTGCTGTCCTCAACATGTTGAGGAGTTCCGGAAGTTCAACTTCTTTTCTTTGTATGTTGAAATTCAGGATAAACTGGGCGTAGGTGGAAGGAAGGGACTGGAGAATCAAGTCAGTGTACAGCTCATTCTCAAACGTGGTCCCGAGGTCCGCGAGCTACTCAATGTAGCCAATCATCTTCAGGACGTGTTCCTCTACATATGATCTGACGGCCAACCTCGCTTGAAACAGTTTCTTCGAGGTCTCGTATCTTGTGATACGGGATTGCTCTCCATATAGTTCCTTAGTATGGAGAAATATGGATTCAAGATCCATATCCTCGTGCCTCCTCTGATGTTCATTGTCCGTAGAGGCAAGCACGAGGCACTTGGCCTTCCCTCTGTCAATCTCCCAGGTCTTACGGATTTCCTTATCTGCGACAATGGATTCTGGACCTGGGATGGCGGGGGCTTTAGTGGTAAGGAGATACCCCGGCTTGTCATAAGTGATTGCCATTTTGACATTCCTGAAAAAATCTTTATAGTTTGGCCATGTCAGTATGGTTTTATCTTATAGTAACTTAAGGCCCGTCATGATGTTTCGTTGCTGCAATTAGGAGAGAGAGAAGAAACACTTTAGCATGATGCTCTTGCAAGTTTATAGTGGTTTTTAGTTTGTCTAAATAGGATGGCTCCCACTGTTTCTCGAATCCTTCCTCAAACCATAAAAGAAGAATTAGTCAGGATTAATCTCACCGTACAATACTTGCTTAACCGTTCAGCCAGGCCGGTGTCGGTACTTCGAGGGAGGTTTTACGACGCTTTCACGAAGTTCCTGTAGGGTTACTAGGCACGGTCACAAGGGTCTATAAGGCATCAACCATGCCCGATTTAAAATTTAGACGTGCTGAACAACCCTAACCAAGATCTTAGATTAAAGATTAAGCGAAACAAAGAGCAAGTAAACAACTTTACTTCTAAGTGTTTGGGATTACAACCTTTGTAGTCCGTTCCTTCACTTCTAAAGCTCCGTGTTCAGGTCCCTTCACTGCGATCATCGAGTACCCGGACTCAAGAGATTCTCCATGAAGAGAAAGATGCAAGCTTGCTTCCAATCTTCAATAACAAAGATGATCTACCTTGATGAAACTCAAACCCAAGCTCTTGCTTTGCTAATCAGGTATTAGCAAAACAAACACCCTAATCTAAGTGGCTATAATAGATGAGGATGATGAAGTAGGAATTTAGCTCTCATTTGTTTTCGATTTCTTACTCATTTTCACCATATTTGAAAAAGCTAGAAAGCTTTTCATCAAAAGAAGAAGGAAGAAGAGGAAGAAGAATCTCTTTGTGATGAATAATGAAACTTGTGTGATGTTAGAAATGCAACCATGGGTTAAGAAAGAAAATTTAACCCTTGTAGAGATTTATCTAGGGTAATGGGTTGGGTTGTGTTAAATAAATATCTATGCAAAATATCACAAAATATCAAGGTCAAAGTCAAAGCTTCAAGAAGCTTCTTGAAGGCTTAATGAAAGCTTAACCATAATCCAAACCCTAACCATATTTAAACTCCACAAAACATGTTGCATTTATAACCCTAACTTGTTGCAATATTATATATCACATATACAATATTTATTGTAACAAAATAAAATTAAACAATTAACATATATCACATATATATCAATGTATTACCCGAGTAAGAAAAAGAATCTTTAAGTGTGCTTATATTAGTTAATGTAATATAATATATCAAATATATAATTATACATTAAATTATCGAATCAACACTTGATACGATAATCCGGCTATTTCACAAATAACCGACTAATATTATCTGTATCAGTTCATCGAATCAACACTTGATCCGATGACCCGGCTATATCACATATACCCGGCCGATATCACATATCACGAGAATCTAATACGGTATCGCATACGCGTATTATTCTCGTCCCGCGCATATCACATATGTGCTCCTACTCCGTTTTTCCTGAGCCAGGAAACCTCTGTTTACGACTCTAAAGAATCGTTAATACGCCGGCAGTAGGTGATGATCATATCAAACACTCACAAGCTGCAAGCGGTCAGCTAAACGTAACAGCCACCCAGGTATTGAGCAATCAGAAGATCAACAAGCAAGCCTATACATTCTCCCGTGAATCCAACCAGTAACACTCCCTTACAGTCCGGTCTCTTCGTCTGATATGTCGCATATCTCACATAGGGGTGGTAAACGTCAGACCCTAGTAGCTTGATAAGTCGTGTCGATATGAGGTCCATAACAGTTCGAGAAACTACGGATAGCACTTACCAGTAAATCTCAGCAACCCTGGCCAGTGATTTCCAGTTATAGCAAATCGAACACAGCGCAACATCAAATCCCTATACCGGGAGAGACGAAACCCCTACTATCGCTCATTTCCTCCATGTGATTCGGGACTGTACCCAAAAGCCACCTTTTTGCATGCCCTCTTGGACGTGGTATGATGGAAATCAAAGCACAGAGGGAATCATACAAGACTCTATGACGATATCGGGTCTACAGACTAACCTGTACCAGTGTCACCAGAGAACTGCCATCTGATTTGAGGTATAATACTATCTGGGAGTTCTCGGCGAGTCCGTCCAGTGTACCCAGTCTCCACTGAGCACCCGTATACCTTCTCTGATGTCAAACACCAATGGATATGGGATCATCCATCGCCCATCAAATGGGTCAAGAAGCGCATACGCTAGTCTACTCTAGAGTATCGATGCCCTGTCTCGGCACTCCCACTACTAGGAACATTTGAAGGATGTACTTAGCGACTACACTGTCCCCATTAGTATGATCTGCATCATAGTCCTGGTAGTCAAGTACTCATCCTAAGGGCTTTATCAACTTGTGACATAGAGACAATCAGAGTACATGTTATGATAAAGAGTAAGCAGATAGCATACTATCATGTCGAGCAAGAAAGTCCTCCCTATATACGTCCAAGCATCCACTACAATATACAACGTATGTACAGTAATGTCCTCTGAGGAATACATATAACAAACAATCTCCCACTTGCACTAGGGTCATCTGTTGTGGTATCGCATACCCAACAATCAGCTGTGGTTGAAGTAACTCATACTCAACCATCCCATAAAAGTCTCTACTAGGAAATAGGCCTTTGTGAGTGGATCTTCGTTGTTTGTCCTCTGTGTCTCCTCTCCTAACCTCGATCTCCCTGGAGATCAAACATCTCCATGATCAGGTGATACTGCCTAAGAATATTTCTGGATCACAGATGGGATGGGGGTTCCTAGCCCTAAGCCACAACTCCATTGTCACACAATGGTTCGAACGAAACTCATCTCATGAACTCATATTTATCCAGACTGCCTCTTTGGTAGCATCTCTGGTAACAATGTATGTTGCCTTTAATCGTCTAGTAAGTCACGGTATCTAGCTTGGAACTCTCCCAACATACCGTCCCACTACTGAGGGTAAAGACAATGCCTGTGACTGACATTCAGTCGTCCTTATCACCCTGGAACCTTTCCAGTGATTCTCCCAAGGATCGATTGATACCATCTCACTGCAACTAGTGAGTATCCTAACATCCAATTAGATCTATCTCATAGATTTTAACTTTGGATTTAGGAGGTATCACCTTGATCCTATATGGAGAATCTTTGTGATAAGAGGAGATTGACCGAACGTAGCATAGGAAACTACTTCCCTATCAAGAGTATGTCATCCAAGTACTATACGAGGATCACCACCATACTCCCTACTACCTTTTTGTATATACTTGGTTCATCTACCATTTTGATGAAGTCAAACTCTTTGACTACATCAAAACAGACGTTCCAACTCCGCGATGCCTTATTTATGACATAAAACATCTTGCTCGCATTTCCGCTGCTCCAACTTACTATGAAGCCCTCTGGCTATGTACTTATAGACGCTCTCGTCCAAATTACTATTTAAAAAAGCAGTCATGACACCCAACCGCCAAATATCGAAGTCATGGTATGTAGCAGTGGCAAGTAGAATCTGGATGGACTTAAGCATAGCTTTGAAAGTCTCAACTTTTCCATGTACACCAAGTAATCTTCTCAAGATATACTTGCTCCTGATGGGGATTTAACCCTTCAGATAAAGCAACGAAAGTCCATACTTTGTTGGTGTACAAGGATTCCATCTCAGATTGCAATGCATCCAGCCATACTCACAGAGTCCCCACTCCTGATGGCCCGCTCGAAACTAGTTGGGTCATCATCTCATGATGTAATCTTCTCTCCCACTGTCATAGAGAAACTGAAGTATGTCTCAGGTGGATGAGGAACCCTACTAGATCGGCGGAGAGGCTGAGGTTCGTTGGGATCTATTGAATCCTCCGGGTTTACCAAATCATTAGCTGCAGTTTGTATAGCTGGAACTCCTTCCAGTTCTACCTTATGACCACTAATTTCTTCAAAAGAAAATCCCTTTTTCTCAAAAAAAGGTATGCCGAGAAATAAAACATCTTTTGTTCCTCGGTGTGGTAGATGATATTCCCTTGCGAATGCTTGGGATATCCAACAAACTTCCACAGAACTGACCTTGCCTCGAGCTTGACCGGATTTTGCTTTTGACATAGGCCGGACAGCCCCAAATCTTAACATCCTTAAGAGATGGGCTCTTCCCATACCATATCACTTATGGAGTGGTAGGCATCTAATTTGGTTGGAACCCTTTTCAATAGGTATGCAACCTCTCAAGTGCATAACCCCAAAAGAAAATAGGCAACTCAGTAGTACTCATCATAGAGCACACCATATCATATAGGGTGCGTTTGCTCCGCCCCGATACACCGACGTGTTGTGGTGTATTCGGAGGAGTAATGCTGAGAGAGAATCACATTCTCCTTTAGAATAGTCCAGGAATTCCGTGCTTAAGTATTCTCCTCCTTGATTTCATCAAAGGACAAAATACTTTTACCCGTTTTTGATTCTCTACTTCTAACTTAAATTCATTGAATTTCTCACAAGTTCCAGACTTGTGTTTCAACAGGAACATATGTCCGGATCTTGAGAGATAATCAGTTAATGTAATGAAGTACAATGAACCAGTCTTAGCATTTGTAGACAGGGGACCTTCATACATCAACATGTATCAATCCCAAGAGTTCACTAACTCTTTCTCTGTTTCCAATAAACGGAGCTGTGGTCATCTTATCTTTGTGACATGACTGGAAAGTTTTACAAGATGTAAATCCAAACTAATTTAAATATGCATCTAAATGTAACTTCAGCTAGTCGGGTCGCATTGATATAACCTAGTCTACAATGCCTCAAGAAGGATTCGTTCATTTCTAAACTCTTCCTCTTGTGTGTTCTGTACATTAAGAACTGTAGTTTGATTTAGAACGTCTATGCTTTTAGATAACGTGCCTGAACCGATCAACTCTTGATATAGGAAATGTTCAAAACATTATCCAACAATACAAAATAATATCCTTCTTTACCAATAAAGAGATTGATATGATGTTGTATATCAGGTTCGGTATCTAATAATATTGGTTCAGAATCAATGTATTCTGGTAATACAGGATGATAATTTCCAACAGACTTGGCTGCAACACTTGCATCATTTCCAACTCTTGAAACTTATCACCCGTTCTAAGTTCTCTAATTATCTGTGGCCCATGTAAAAAATTAAATTTGCGGGATCCTGATCCGGTATCTCATACCTAGGACGTAAAGGATACTGAGAAACAATTCTCGGTAATGAACACACCCAAAGAAGATACATCAGCATGTACTTTCTTCATTTGGGCGGCACGGGAATTCAGGTAATCCCCTATTTCCTGCTCTGTCTTATAATAATTATAAGTTGGAGAGGGACCAACGTTCCCTAGCGCAGTATAACAAGCAGGTTCGGTCAATACAACCATATTATTATCTTGATTAAGGCGTGACATGGTCGTTACCTGGAGAGAGATAGAAGAAAACACTCAGTGTATGCTCTTGCAAGATTAGATTGATTATAATATATCTAATCAGGATGTCTCCCACTGTTTTAGTCAAATATTCCTTCAAACCCTAAAAGGAAAGACTAGCCGGGATTAATTACACCATACAAGTTCGCCAATCTTTCAGCCAGGCCAGTGCCGGTACTTTGAGGGAAGTTTCCCGTGCTTTCGCACGGACCTAATTAAAAGAAAGCTCGTTTTCCCAGAGGCATAACCCCGTTGACCCTTTTCTAGACACCTACTTGATCGGCTAATTGTAATGTGTAAAACTCTTCCAGGAGTAACTCTTACTCACAGCGGGTATCGGGATCCAACTATCTTATAGAAGGTATGCAATCTCATTGCAAATTTCAACTCTTGAAATTCCCAATAATATTTTACCCGTAACCTCCTATGACCTTGAAAAAGGCCAACAAAACAAAGGGTGCTAGTCAAGTTCAACCCGTCATTTCCTGATTGAATTAAACCCACTCGCACGACCCTTGACAAAGGCCAACAAGGGCGCACGACTACCCTAACTCAATCACATCATATGCTTATAAAGATAAGCAGTAATCAGCTACCGCACACTACGCCTTGACAAACGCCAACAAACGCAGAACGAACACTAAATACTACTTATCTAAAATGACGGAGGGCTACGAAAGGTTTTTAAGAAAACCCTTTGCGTAATGAACTTGATATCGTTGTAGAATCGAGTGATTTTAAATGGAATGTTTTTTAGGACTTTTCTAGTTTTGCTAAAGAGGTCACTCCCGGTGAAGGGATCTCGGCTCTTTCCTCATCGAATAAGATGCAGGATATTTCACGAATATCACTATGCAAAGCAAAAACTATAAAAACAATCAAAAGACAAACCGAGTTTGTAGCATCTGCTAGTTTCGCTAAAGAGGTCACTCCCGGTGAAGGGATCTCGGCTCTTTCCTTATCGAATAAGGTGCTGGATATTCTATAAGGAATACCACTATGCAAAGCAAGAACTAGAGCTACCTGTTTTTGGAGACAAGTTTCTACAACATCTTTAGGGTTCTTTTAGTTTCATTAATCTCATTAATGAAGTCCCATTTTATTATGCTTCACAAGCATCACATTTGAAACGAAATCAGCAATATAACATATATCTCATATATATAATATAAACATTCGTCTCAGGCAGTAATATGATCTCATCACAGAACATTACAGCAGAAGATAACATATGAAATATTGGATATACTAGGATTTCCGTGTTTTATGCGATCCTGTATAAAACGCGGAGTCCACGGTCACGATGAATAGCCAAACCCACATCCTTAGACCCTTACGAGAGCGGCAAGTAACACTGCCAATTCTAGGGTTAGGAGACCCGGTCTCGACTCCTCGATATGGTCTCCCAATGGACCATAGAACCCAGTTACTTGTGCTCGCCGCCTTGGGTCTACATAATGCAGAAAAGTAAATAATATACAATGGTAACATCATCCTCAGCCCGGAAGTGCCCCAATAAAAGAATATTACATACAAATGAATTTTACATGAATGAAAATAAAAACCCTCATCTCGCATAAAACCCCCGGCTATTCAAAACACGACGATCCAATATAACATATCACAGCAACACATAATATCACATATCATCAACGTAAGTAAATATGCGTATCCCAATTGTCGTTGATGTATAGCAACGAAACTGGCAATACACCACATATTACACTTACGGTCGCAGAAAAGAAAGTGTAAAACTACAACAGTTGGAATCCGCAACCTCCTTAGACATCTCATTCCTAACCAAATGAATTCCTTACACATCGCATGCCTAATAATTATAAACCCCGCATTTTAAGTCTCAATATCGAAAACTCTTTTCAATATCAAGTCGGGCAATTCAACAAGATTCCCGACATCCTGATCGAATGCTCGTCGCAAACATTAGTAGACATGTCACGACCCAAAGTTCGGCCCGTGACCGGCACTTAACCACGTAACGTCTGAAGGCGTAACATGACTAAGTAAGCCGAAAATCCAGAAATCAAAACCATTTAAATGTAGAGTGTTAAAACATTTTTGTAAAAACGGTTGCAAATGTTTAGAAAACTTTTTTAATTAATTAAGTAGAAAATCCTTTTTAAGTTCAAGTGTTATTTAATAATTTTATTTGTGTGCAACATTTCCTTATAAAAGAATTTGTCCCGGAAGTCGGGTGTAAGACAAGATATGAGTAAAATGTCATATGGAATAAATAGAGCATCACAATGATGATGATACGACTGAGTAAAAATGAAATGAAGATAGCAAGAGATATAAGACTGCATAAATAAAGTCGGCTCACAACGAGTTCGACACCAGAGTACAAAATAACATATGTCGTCCTCACAACTGTCTCTAACTCAATACATGAAGGTAGATGGAGAATACTAGATACATCAATATACAACTGAATATAAACAAATACCGTACAAAACCCACCGACTAGCAATGGTATCTGTCTCAAAAGGTGCGGTAAACAGCCAGCCGCGACTACTCCAAAGGGCAACCTGCAAACATTGTGGCACAACGGGGGTGAGTTGCCAACTCGTGAGTAGTAGATAACATATAAAGGTAATCGCGAGTCTGCACGTGCTGCGATACTCTAATCTATGCCAACAGGTAACATCTATATGATGAACTGGATGCTCAATATCATGCAACAAGTATGATCTAATGACATCTTTATGTAATGAGCAGATAGGTGATAATCAGACATGGCAATGTAATCTAACAACCCGATAAAGGATGAGCAGGGTACGCAATGATATGCAAGCATGTGTACTCTATCATGTATGCTAGCTACAGGATGAGATGTCAAGTACTAAATGCTGAGTATGGGAAGAAATGATGTCTACACGGAATGTCAACGTGGAAAACATAACTGGTGTCTGTCAATACACCCCAATCCCAATACAACTCAGGCGCCGTCATCCACATCGGCCCTCAAATCCTGTAATCTCATAAAATCGTGAGTTCCCAACATCGGCACCCAAATATCAAGAAAACTCGTGTTCAGCATCGACACGCAAAACCTCATATCTGAGGCATCCGTCAGTCCGGGTTAGCCTATGGGCTCTGTCTGCGGTATCGGCCTTCGGCCCCGGCAGTACGAGTCGTCCCGTATCCATCTCTCGACTCTGGTCGGTATCCTCCGGATAACCGCCAGTTCCAACCAATCACCGGTAGGTAGTAGTCCCTCTGCCAGGCTCACCGTCTACTGCACAGCGATCCGTTCTCGCCCCGGGGTACCATACCGGGTCCACCATGTACCCGCAATCGGCATCATCCATCTCCACGACTCGGGTTCACATGTATCGCTCTAGCACCGAGAAAACACATGGTGGACGCACTGAAATATCATATCAAGGGAAACCGGGTTTTTAAACAGTATGCATTTTCTTAAAATAGTACTCCGGTTCCCAAATCCAGAAATCACAGGAATCAGTCTAATGCGTAAATCCATGCCATGCGTCGTATGACACTAAGAGTAAAAGAAAAGGAAAACCGCTCTTTTAAAAAGATCCGGTTTGGAAAGTATCATATGCGGTCCCTTAGTTTTTGAATTATGTCAAGATCATCCATGTATGTAACATATGAATATGAGTATAGGTATGGATGTGCGAAAAGCTAAGTGAATGTAGCAATGTACATATGCACTGATGTGGCCATATGATGTATTTGTGTCCAAGTACGAATAGGTGATATATGTGGTACAAGTATGAACATGTAATGAATGTGTACCCAAGTCTGAATATATGCAGTGTAGGGGGACAAGGGTAATCCTGTCAAGATATATATATATATATATATATATATATATATATGCACTATGATAAAGTATAGGGGTACATGTGCACAGGTAGCGATATATAAATGAAGGTATGCACAATGGTATGAATATAACATATGCTTGTATGTGACTAAACTTGACAACGTCAATAACACGGAATCAATATGATATATGATTTCTAGCAATCCTATACTGTGCGTGTCATGGCAATCACTAACGGTGTGGGTGTAGCATATAAATCGTGCTCGTGCAACTGGTACCGTTAGTGACAGTGCGGTGTTCTATACTACCAGTTCTATGTACGTAACAAAGGTATGCTGCTCTAGTATGTTTGCATAAAAATAAACATCCTACTACGCCCTGACGCTTAACGCCATACGGGCGATTTCCCCGTAGATGTTATATCTACTCACCTGGTCACGTGCTAAGTATAGCCGACCACCTGGTTCCCTTTCCTGGCGGCGTCTGACGTACCCGCCTGCGAACCTGGAATTTACACAAGAATCCAAATATAATCAAAAATCTCGCAAATGCGATATCAAAACAAAGCGAGAAACTCGTGTCGCGAATTGACGCGTGTGTGTGCGATACGCTGAAACGTGCGTGTATGTGCCTAACGCTTAACCCGATACGCCGCGATACACTGAATCACAGAACCACTCGCGTATCGCGCGTATCGCGCAAACCATAAACACCAGAAAACGATATAGTGCCCCAGATTTTTCCAAGATCAAAATATTACAAAACTATATATATCAAAGACCTATAAAATGTAGCAGACACCTAAAGCAAAAACTCTAGGACCTATATCCCTAGACTGGCCGCAATTTGCGGTCAGAATGGATTGTCTGGCGGCCTGGGTTGAAGGTAGTGGGGTCGGGCACTGGTATTGTGGTCAGGGCACCCCTAATAGGCTACAGTCCACTCAAATTCATCCTGAACTCACTAAATCTAAAGCGGATTTTAAAAAGGCTGAGTTTTCCTCCAAAACATCCAGTTTGGCACCAATTTGAAAACTCAGGGTATTTTTGTGTAATCTGGGGTTCCCTAGGTCAAGTTGGTCCTAAAAATACCTAATTAGGATAGTCTAACTAACACTAACATTACTTAATACCAATCCACACAAATCGCCAAAATCATATAATTGACGCTAAAAGGATACGCGTGTGTGAAACTAAACGTGCGTGCACACGACACGTCGCGACGCGTGTGAACTTACCAAAACCAACTTCGACGCGCTGTGGCGCGCAGCGCGCCATAGAGCCATGCGGATCACGCGCGTGTCGCACAAGGCTTAAAACATCGAAAACGCGTTTATAGCTCCAGATTTTGCCTCTGGGCCAAACTGCAAAAGTTAGAGATACCAAAAGCCTAAGCAACCCAGAAGAAACCTACAGCCAAAAACCCAACACCCTAGCCCCTGTTCTGGCCGCAATTTGCGGCCATAAGGAATAAAACGGCGGCCTTACCTTGGAGGTGGGTCCCCGTGCTCTGTGTGTGTCTCTGTTATGGTCATTGTGCTACAGTCTTCACAATTTTATGATTAAAGGTTCGGGTCAACAGCAGATCTACCGGATGCTAGAAAAACGCTAATTTACGCCAAGTCAGACAAATCGGTTATTCCGGTGAAATCTGGAATAAATCTTGGTTTCACTAGCCTTAACAGCACATCCTAAGGTTATACTAACCATTAAAACCATTAATTGACTAAATCCCACCCAAGTCTCTACAACTAGCACTAAACTACAAAATATAAACACTAAACTACACTATAACCATAACATAAGCAAAGAGAAGTTGGGTTAAGGGAATTATACCTCTACAGATCCTAGTTGAAGGAGAAGAGAAGAAGGAGGGAGTGGGTGTGCTGCTGCTATAGCTTCTGGGGCTGCATATTGGCTGAAATGTGCTGCTGATCTTCTCTGCAGATGCTGCTGCTGCTGCTCCAGGCCACTGCTGCTGTTCCTTTTCTTTTTGAAGCAGAAGCCAAAGTTTTGGTGTGGAGTTTCTGCTGTAGCATCTGGGGAAGAGTTTGTGTGTGTGTTGTTGTGGTGTAGGGTTATGTATAAGATGGTGTGGGTGTGTGTAAGTGATTATGAAATAGGTTGTTGTTGCAGCTGATGTTGCTGTTTGGTGCTGAAGCTGAGGCTGGTTTCATGATGTTTTGGTGGCTGAAAGTGCTGGAATTGGGCTGATGTGAGGGTGTGAGTGAGAGGTGTGAGTGTGAAGAGACATGCAAAAAGGTTTGAGTTGAGATGGTGTGACACAACCTTAAACCATCATGACATCCATCACATCTTCCTCTCTCTCTCTCTCACAACAAGCAAGTCAACCCTAAACTTTAATCACCCTCAATTAAACTAATTAGCTCAAAATCCATTCAATTATCTTAACCAAGGGCCAAACCCACCATGGTTGGCTAAACATGGTTAACCCACCATGCACACCCAAACTAGGTTACCCTAAGCTTAACCCTAGCTAACGTGCACAAGTGTGTGCGGTCGGGATAAAATTCTACTAAAATAACCATAAAACCAGATAATTTACTAGCATCCCGTTTCAGTAAACTTTTTACCAAGAACCCCGCATTAACACTCGATTACAACTAACCCTAAACTCAGGTGTTACAGTCTCCCCTCCTTAAGAAAATTCGTCCTCGAATTTTAAAAAAAATATATAACTACGCGTACCTTCAAAGAGATGAGGGAATTTCTTCCGCATCTCCCCCTCGGTCTCCCAAGTGATCTTCTCACCATTCGGCCCGTGCCAAAGGACTTTCACCGACGGCAGGCCCTAGATCGAAGTTTCTTCACCTGCCGATCCAATATCTCAACTGGCTGCACGGTGAACGAAAAATCGGGCTCAAGCTGAACTGTCTGATGCTGGATTGTGTGGGAAGGGTCATGAAGATATCTGCGTAGCATCGATACGTGGAAGACGGGGTGAACATCCGAAAGACTGGGTGGAAGAGCCAAACGATATGCGACTGCGCCTACCCGCTCGAGGATCTCGAAAGGACCTATGAACCTGGGGCTAAGCTTCCCCTTTCGTCCAAACCTCATCACTCTCTTCATTGGAGAGACCCTCAGAAAAACGTGATCGCCAACTGCGAACTCTAATCTGCGGCGGCGTCTGTCAGCATACGATTTATGCCTGCTCTGAGCTGTCCTCATCCTGTCTCGAATCAGCTGAATCTTCTCGGTCGTCTCCTGTACGATCTGGGACCCCAAAATACTGCTCTCGCTCAGCTCTGTCCAACAGACGGGCGATCTACATCTCCTCCCATTCAAAGCCTCGAAAGGTGCCATTTGAATAGTGTCCTGGAAGCTATTGTTGCAGAAGAACTCTATCAAGGGTAAATGATGATCCCAGTTACCACCAAAGTCTAAAATGCACGCTCGGAGCATGTCCTCGAGAGTCTGAATGGTCCGCTCTGACTGTCCGTCAGTCTGCGGATGAAATGCCGTGCTGAAACTCAAATGAGTGCCCAAAGCCTCCTGAACCCTCTGCCATAGTCTGCTAGTAAACTAGGTGCCTCGGTCGGAAACAATACACTTCGGGACCCCATGTAGTCATACAATCTCGTCGATATAAATCTGGGCGTACTGCGCAAATCCGAAAGTCGTCTTCACCGGCAGGAAGTGAGCCGCTTTCGTCAGACGATCCACGATCACCCAAATGGAGTCATACCCCCGCCTCGTCCTGGATAGACCCACAACGAAATCCATCGAAATCTGTTCCCATTTCCACTCCTGAATGGGTAACGGCTGTAGCTCTCCTGCAGGCCTCTGGTGCTCGGCCTTGACTTGCTGACAAGTCAGGCATCTCGATACGAACTCCACGATGTCCCTCTTCATTCCGTCCCACCAATAGGTCTCTCTCATATCGTGGTACATCTTGGTGGAACCGGGGTGGACACTGTACACCGATCGATGTGCCTCCTCCAAAATATCGCGTCGGAATCTTTCAGCATCTGGTACGCACTGTCTTGACCCAAATCGTAATATCCCCTGATCATCAATCATGAACTCAGAGAATCTGCCCTTTCCAATCTGTGTCATGAACTCTGAGCAACGGTCATCCCTGCGCTGTGCCTCATATATACGGTCAAGCAATTATGGGCATGCACGAACGTGCGCAACCTATCCCCCGATCTGTGTGAACTCGAACTGCACTCGGCTGTCGCATAATATCTGCCAATCTGCCGATGACTGCCTCTGTACTGCACTCAAACACGCTAGACTACCCTCGGGCCTCCTACTCAAAGCATCTGCCACTACGTTAGCCTTGCCCGGGTAATATAAGATCTCGCAGTCGTAGTCTTTCACCAGTTCGATCCAACGGCGCTGTCGGAGATTCAGGTCTCGCTGCTGAAATATATACTTAAGGCTCTTGTGATCAGTGAATATCTAGCACGACTCGCCGTAGAGATAATGTCGCCAGATCTTAAGTGCAAAGACCACTGCAGCCATCTCCAAATCGTGAGTGGGGTAGTTTTGTTCATATTTCTTCAATTGCTGGGAAGCATAAGCGATCACCCTGCCATGCTGCATCAGTACGCATCCTAGCCCCACTCATGAAGCGTCACAATAGACTATAAATCCGCCCGATCCTGAAGGCAATGATAACACTGGCACCGTAGTCAAGCAAGTCCGTAACTGCTGGAAACTGCGCTCGCACTCCTCCGTCCAAACGAAAGGGACTCCCTTCCGTGTCAATCCGGTCAAGGTTGTAGCAATACGGGAGAAATCCTTGACAAATCGCCTATAATAGCCGGCCAGTCCTAGAAAGCTGCGTATCTCAGTAAAAGATGTAGGTCTGGGCCAACTCCGAACGGCCTCGACCTTCCTCGGGTCTACACATATACCATCCCGTGTAATCACGTGACCCAAGAAGTCCACGTTGTCCAAGCAGAACACGCACTTGGAGAATTTTTCATAAAGCTGGTGCACCCTCAAGGTCTGTAGTGTGATCCGCAGGTGCTGCTCGTGCTCCTCTCTGCTATGGGAATACACCAATATATCGTCAATGAATACGATGATGAACAAGTCGAGATATGGCCTGAATATATGGTTCATCAAGTCCATGAAGGCTGCTGGCGCATTGGTGAGTCCGAACGACATCACTAAAAACTCGTAATGGCCATAACGCGTACGGAAAGCTGTCTTCGGAATGTCCTCCTGTCGAACTCGCAGCTGATGGTAGCCCGACCGCAAATCGATCCTCGAAAAATATCCTGCCCCCTGAAGCTGGTCGAACAAGTCGTCGATGCGTGGCAACGGATATCTGTTCCGCACGGTCACCCGGTTCAGCTGCCGGTAGTCGATACACAGAAGCAAACTGCCGTCCTTCTTCTTGACAAACAGGACCGGAGCACCCCAAGGAGAAACAGTGGGTCGAATAAGTCCCTTGTCCAGCAAATCTTTCAACTGACTCTTCAACTCACTAAGCTCCGCCGGGGCCATCCGATAAGGCGGTATAGAAATAGGCCCCGTGCCGGGAATCAAATCAATACAGAACACAACAACACGCTCATGCGGTAGCCCAGGAAGCTCGTCAGGGAATATGTCAGGGAACTCACATACAATCAGAACCTGGTCCAATGGAATATCTGTGGCTCCAGTATCGCAAACATAGGCTAGAAATCCCTGACATCCCTTCCTCAAAAGCTGTCCAGCGTGAAGAGAAAAAATCAATCTGTGAGGGGCGGCACCACGGTCCCCCTGCACAACAAAAGCCGACTCACCGGGAAAACAAAATCTCACTGTCTTCTCGCGGCAGTCCACCGACGCATAGCACGTGGATAACCAATCCATTCCCAAAAGAACATCGAAGTCCAACATCTCAAGAAGGATCAAATCGACAGGCAAATCTCTCTCGCCAATACGGACAACGCAGGATCGGAACACGTGCCTAGCCACAAACAACTCTCCGACGGGAGTGGTCACAATAAGCGGCTGATCAAGCAACCCAGACTCTCTACCCAAACTTGGCAAAAAATGTGTGGAAACGTACGAGTGCGTGGATCCGGGATCGAACAGTACGTGTGCATCAACAGAACATACTGATAAGGTACCAGAGACCACCGCATTGGACGCTTGCGCGTCCTGATGCGTCAACGCGAAGATCCGTGCCTGTCCTCCACCTGCAACTGGCGGTCCCCGACTAGCAACCGGCTGTACTCTGCCGGTGGCTGGCTGTCCTCTGCCTCGACCGCCTCGCCCTCTAGGAACAAACCCTCCGCGACCATGGCCTCTCTGTGCCGGAGTCTGACGCGGGGCGACTGTGGGTACAATGGGCAACGCCCTCTAAGGTGGTGAAGGTGGTAGTGTGACATATGGTACGGCTGCCTCTCTACGGGGTATCTCAGGACACTCTCGAACACGATGATCGGAACTCCCGCATCGGTAACATCCGGATGATACTGGCTGACCCTCCTGGGGATAAGAGCTGAAAAGCTGACCTCGTCTCGAGTCTCTGCCACCTGCAAGGTGTCTGTCGCGGTGCCTGAACGGCCGTCTCCGTACCGATGTATCAGTACGAACCCTCTTCGGCTCTGGGACTACCGAAGTCTCTGCAAGGCGCGCCTCGACTAATAAGGCTGCGTCTACGGCTGCTGCATATGTCTCGTAATGCTGTGCGCTGATCGCAAGGAACAGTGGTGTAAGCAAGCCTCGGACAAATCTCTGGACTCACAACTCCTCAGTAGCTACTAGGTACGGAGCATAGACTGATAGCTCGGTGAATAAGACATCGTACTCTGCCACGATCATCTCTGGCGTCTGGCGCAAGGACTAAAATCTGCGTGCTCAGGCATCCCTAACACTCTGGGGAAGGAAGCGGGCTAGGAACATCGTCACGAACTCTGTCCAGGTCATAAGAGGAAGATCTGCTGCCCTGCCCTTCTCAACAGATTCACACCATTTCTGCGCAAGTCCTTCCAAGCGAAAGCTCGCGAACTCTACCCATCGCGTATCTGAGCATCTGAGGGAACGGCATATCCGGGCCATCCTGTCAATGAAAGACTGCGGGTCCTCGGCTGGATCGGTGCCTGTGAAGACCGGAGGCTTCAGCTTCATGAATTCTGCTAACGATACAGTAATCACCTCCGTGGCTGCAGGGGTAACTGCCTATGCTGTAGGTACCATCACGGTCCCCATGACTGGTGGAGCAACCTCTGGTCGCTGCGCTCGAAGCATCTCAACTAGCGACCCTATCATCTGACGCATCTCCTGCATGCTGGATCCCATCGTCTGGCGCATCTCTTGCACACCAGCCCCTAGTGTGGCGATCTGATCTTTCATAGGAGGGACAGTCTGCTCGGGTACAACAGGGGTACTACCCGGATCAGTCCTCGTCTCGGACAAGTCAACTCGCATTTCGGCCCTCGCGGCCGCTCTCTGTGCCCTCGTAGTCTTTGGCGGCATAATGGCTGAAAGGAAAGTAGGATTCGATGAGGATACGGAATTCGAATAACAAAAGGTATATCGAGAAGGAATTTCAATCAATAAGTCCTAAGGTCGCTTAGGCGGAGTGCCGCGTCGTGAGTATACCGTGGAACATACACACGCCACACCACCCTGCCGCAGCTACCTACTCCATCATACCAGGGTCATCCTACACTCCGAAGGTAAAACCTACGCTCTGATACCAACTTTGTCATGACCCAAAGTTCGGCCCGTGACCGGCACTTAACCACGTAACGTCTGAAGGCGTAACATCACTAAGTAAGCCGAAAACCCAGAAATCAAAACCATTTAAATGTAGAGTGTTAAAACATTTTTGTAAAAACGGTTGCAAATGTTTAGAAAACCTTTTTAATTAATTCAGTAGAAAATCCATTTTAAGTTCAAGTGTTATTTAATAATTTTAATTGTGTGCAACATTTCCTTATAAAAGAATTTGTCCCGGAAGTCGGGTGTAAGACAAGATATGAGTAAAATGTTATATGGAATAAATAGAGCATCACAATGATGATGATACGAATGAGTAAAAATGAAATGAAGATAGCAAGAGATATAAGACTGCATAAATAAAGTCCGCTCACAACGAGTTCGACACCAGAGTATAAAATAACATATGTCGTCCTCACAACTGTCTCTAAGTCAATACATGAAGGTAGATGGAGAATACTAGATACATCAATATACAACTGAAAATAAACAGATACCGTACAAAACCCACCGACTAGCAATGGTATCTGTCTCAAAAGGTGCGGTAAACAGCCAGCCGGACTACTCCAAAGGGCAACCTGCAAAAACTGTGCCACAACGGGAGTGGGTTGCCAACTCGTGAGTAGTAGATAACATATAAAAGTAATCGCGAGTATGCACGTGCTGCGATACTCTAATCTATGCCAACAGGTAACATCTATATGATGAACTGGATGCTCAATATCATGCAACAAGTATGATCTAATGACATCTCTATGTAATGAGCAGATAGGTGATAATCAGACATGGCAATGTAATCTAACAACCCTATAAAGGATGAGCAGGGTACGCAATGATATGCAAGCATGTGTACTCTATCAGGTATGCTAGCTACAGGATGAGATGTCAAGTACTAAATGCTGAGTATGGGAAGAAATAATGTCTACACGGAATGTCAACGTGGAAAAAACAACTGGTGTCTGTCAATACACCCCAATCCCAATACAACTCAGGCGCCGTCATCCACATCGGCCCTCAAATCCTGTAATCTCATAAAATCGTGAGTGCCCAACATCGGCACCTAAATATCAAGAAAACTCGTGTCCAGCATCGACAAGCAAAACCTCATATCTCGGGCATCCGTCAGTCCGGGATAGCCCATGGGCTCTGTCTGCGGTATCGGCCCTCGGCCCCGGCAGTACGAGTCGTCCCGTATCCATCTCTCGACTCTGGTCGGTATCCTCCGGATAACCGCCAGGTCCAACCAATCACCGGTAGGTAGTAGTCCCTCTGCCAGGCTCACCGTCAACTACACATCGACACGTTCTCGCCTCGGGGTACCATACTGGTGTTGGAGATAGTGCTCTTAGAGTCAATTATTGGATCACAAGCATGTGATTGCAATGATTGAGAAAGGACCTGTCCCAGTAGGACAGCCTTACTCAAGATGATAGTATGCTATCTGGTTTATCTTTATCATCGTGTATTGCTTTAGGTGACCTTATGAGTCACTATTGCACGTTGATAGAGCCCCGAGGATTCTTGCTTGACTGCCAGCAGTATGAGGGCGATCATATACGTGAGAGCTGGAGTCTATAAGCACATCCTTAAAAGGTCCCTAGTCGTAGGAGTTTCGAGACAGGGCATCGATACTCTAGAGTAGACTAGTGTATACAGTCGAGACCCCGACGAGGGGCGGTGGCCGGTCTCACAAGCCACTGGTGTCATTTGGTTCACCTAAGATGTATACAGGTGCTCATTGGGTTATGAGTACACCGGACAGGACTCGCCGGGAACCTGCTAGTTGGTATTATACCTGATATCAGATAGCAGTTCCCCGGTGACATGTGTACAGGTTAGTTCAACGACCTGAGATCGTCATTTTTCTCGTGTGAGTTCCCACTGTGCTTTGATTACTACCCTACCACGCTCAAAGGAGACGTGCAAACAGGTTTTATTTGGGTACAGTCCCGAGCCACATGGAGGCAGTGAGCGGATCTGCAGGGGTTCGTCTCTCCCGGTATTGGGGGTGAGGTCACGATGTGTCTAGGAGAGCCCGTACTTGAAAAGTCCTTGGCCAAGGCAGGAGATTTACTGGTAGGTATTCCAGTAGTATCTCAGGGTGTTCTGAGCTGCACTCCGACACGACTTGTATTGCTTTTGGGGGTCTGACTTTTACCAACCCCCTAGGCCCGCCATGCGATGCTCATAGACGAACGGACCGGACTGTACGGATATTGTCACTGACAGGCTCAGTAGGGTGTCAGGATGAGTTCGCTCATCGACGTCCCTTTTGGTCAGTACCTGGTAGCCCGTTACGTATTGGCTAATACCTCTGACGTGCTAGTGATTAAATTCACGACCAAGGTATTGACGAGTCTTTAGAGTCCCCCACAGACCAGTTACTCATGTTTCGGGCGAAACGCTGTAGAGGCCGTATGGAGATATGGCAGGGTTCGATCAGATACGTGCGGTATTGCACGGATCGTGATCGGACGGTTTTTACTAGCCGGCTTTGGCTTTAAGCCGGATCCTAGTATTTGACAGTGTAGATTTTGTCTCTTTGCATTTATGTTCAGTAGGAATACAAATGCGGGCATGTATTTGCAGTAGCGGGGTTTTCCTGTAATTTATTACGGGATCAGTTTTCTGAAGTTGCCAGTTTTCATTCTGTTTCGGACGGTTTTCCTTTGTTCCTTCCCGGCCGGACTTTTGTGATGGAGGGGGTTATTTGCAAGTTTGCAAATAACATTTGTGGAGGGGGTTTCTTGCATTTTGAGCTTCATCATGATGAGATTCTTTATTAGTCTTTTCCTTTGCTTTTTGAGATGGGATTTGGATGTGATGAGATTAGAAATGGGTGTGACATTTCTTTTTCTCATTATCATTCTTTCTCTCCACTTGTTTTTTGCTCCACCATTTTTTTTCCTTATGGGGGCCGGCCACTTTGGTGAGAGAGGAAGAGAGGTTTTCATTTTTTGATGAGGGAAATTAGATCATCTCATTTGCATGCTCTAAAATCATAAACCCCTCTCCAAAGTTCTTTGATTCTTCCATCACCCAATGGCAACATAAACCCCAAAGAGACATACATTCTACACTACATCTACAGCAAATCTTGGACGCGTCGGCTAGCCAACTTCACGCCCGAGTTGCCTCGGTCAAGAGGTGGGAGCCCGTAAAAGAGATCGGCTACGTGGTGCCCTTTCCGACGAGGACGTGACGGACGGAGATTCCGCGGAAGATCGGAGTGGAGACGAAGACCGATGGACACGGATCACTTGGTATAATGCTCTACCCATCTTTTAGTTTGCTAGTAGCTAGGTTAATGGCCTGATCCGGGATAAAAGTGCGCGGTGTTGCCGGTTTGCTAGTTTGCAAAGTTTTTCGTTTCCGCATTTGCGGCGTCGGATCGACGGCCGGGGCACGCCGCGGAGTTACATTGGTATCAGAGCCACGCCATTAACTTAGCCTAGCTTGCTCTAGTATGTTTAGAACTCGATCGAACAAAAATCCCGAAAACCCGATTTCAAGTGTATCAGTTTTTGTCGAATTTTTTTTGGCTCCAAAATTTTTTCAGGTTGTTTCAGAATACTGTGCAGAGAATTCTAAGCAATCTGTGAAAAATTGGTCAAGTGATCTCACCATACCACCGCGGAACCGCGGCCAAACCCATGCTTGGGCCGCGGTTCCGCCGCGCTTTTGACTGATCACTTGACCAAAGTTTTGCAGATAGCTCCTGAGTTGAAATTGGGTGTTTTGGGATATTCTGTTTAGGCCTAGATTTTCTGTAAGTGCTACAGTACTGCTTAGGGCCCACTTCGGTAAATTTGTTCGATCGGATATTTTAAACATGCTAGTTCATAGTATTTAAATTATATCTGCGACCGTGAATGTCATTCGATCAGTAAATCCTGTCTAACTGCTATAGCCCTTTTAGACGGATTTACGAACGTGACATTCACGTTGATGTTCTGTGTTGTGCTGTGGTGTTGCAGATCGGTCGTGGGGGATAACCTGGATGCAATGGTAGTACAGTTTTGTTTTATATGTACATTTGATATTGCGGGGCGAGCGTCCGACACGTGGACTGCCGTCACTGCCTGTTTGTTTTATTCTTTTGGGGCACGACCAGGTTGAGGTCGATGTACCCGTTGTATGTATATTTTACTTTCTGTACTAGGATTACCCCGCGGAGCGGTGCACGGATAGCCGGGTTCTAGAGAGCAACGGGCCCGCATCTCATGGCATTGAGACAGAGGGGGCTTTACTCTAGAATTGGCAGGGCTATTCACCGCACTCGTAGGGGGTATAGGTTGACCCAGGAGGGGTGCCCAAGTTACCGGATTCCATGAAGTGCTGGGTGGTCCATTCATGTTGCTGAAGGGGGCTGCCTCGCTTCAGATTTTGGCGGGTAACTTGCCGCGCCCGTAGGGGTCTAGGATTTCATTGCACAGGCTATCCACACGACCAGGGGAACATCGGGTTTCAGTAGCGGCTCTATGAAACCCGAGGATCCCAGATATCTGTATTGTTCTGTGATGCTGTGCATTTCTGTGATGTTGCATTTTATCACGCCTTGAGCGAAATATTATATATTGATAGATATACTAGTAGATGTTGTATATGTTTTGCATCTGCGCTAGTCCATGTAAGTCTACGCTAGCGCCCCAGCAGTCTACAGACGCCAAATGCGGAACAAAAACTTTTTAACTGGCGCTATCGTATACTTTAACCCGGATCTTCCATTATTGCTAAACTAACAAACTGTAAAGAGTGTAGAAAGGTTATACCGAACGATCCGAGTCCTTCGTTCTTTAACCATCATCCCACGCTCCGTTGCGGCTGCTCCGATCTCTTCGATCTCCGATCTGCTCGTCCAGGTGGCACCACATCACTGATTCTTTAAACGGGCTCCCGCCTCTGACTCGAGGCAACTCGGTCGTCAAGTTTGCTAAAAGAGACGACCAAGAATGATGTAGAGAATCAGTAGATGACTTTGTCTCACTTCGTCTAAGTCCGTGGACGATCGGTTAATGAAGTTGCCATTTTATCGGGTGATGGAAATGAAAGAGGTAATGAAATTTCCATGCACCCTTAACCATAGTCTTTTCTCTCCAAAAAGGAAATCAATCTCTCTCACTCTTCAAAGAATGGCCGGCCACTAAATATGAAGGAGGAGGGTGAGTGTAGGAGGAGGGAGGTGACCATTAGAAATAATATCATGAACAAAAGATCTTAACCAAAACAAAATGCTTTAATGTTAAAGCATGAGTCATAAACCTAGTCATCATGCATTAATGAACCATTAAATGCATCCAATGAAAACTCAACACCAATTAATCCTAGTCACCTCATCTAGATGCTTCTAGAACACTGACTCACCTCAACTGAAGAAAAGATAAATCCGTCTTTAACCGAATGTTAAAAGACGGCTGATAGAAAACTGGAAACTGGCAACTTCCAAAAGTGATCCTGAAACGACTTTCAGGATAACCCCGTAACTGTATAAATATACCCGCATTTGTATTACGACCGAATACAAATGCAACTGAGACAAAGATATTATACCTACTCAATATAATACTCGGATCCGGCTTAAACCAAAGCCGACCAGTATCATCTGCCCGAAAAATGACACGTGCGTAAACGCACGTGCATTTTCCGAACCCTGCCATAAAACCATACGGCCTCTACAACGTTTCGCCCGAACTTGGGAAACTGTCTGTGGGGGACTCTAATGACTCGTCAGTACCCTGGCAGTGGGTTTAACCACAAACCGTCAGCGGCACTAGCTATGCGTAACGGCTGCCCATGGACTGACCTCAAGGGAGGCCGATGAGCGAACTCAAGGGAGGCCGATGAGCCAACTCATCCGAAAACCCTACTGAGCCTAACAGTGACAATGTATATACAGTCCGGTCCGTTCGTCAATGAGTATCGCATATCCGCCTAGGGGGCTAGTAACGTCAGACCCCTAATAGCAGTATAAGTCGTGTCGGAGTGTAGCCCAATAACACCCTGAGATACTACTGGAGTACCTACCAGTAAATCTCCTGCCATGGCCATGGACTTTGTGTAATTGCTCTCCTAGACACAGCACGACCTCGCCCCCAATACCGGGAGAGACGAATCCCCTGCCGATCCGCTCACGTGCCTCCATATGGCTCGGGACTGTACCAAAAAGCTACCTGTTTGCACGACTCCTTTGAGCCGTGGTAGGGTAGAAATCAAAGCACAGTGGGAACTCACACGAGACAAATGACGACCTCAGGTCGATGAACTAACCTGTACACATGTCACCAGGGAACTGCTATCTGACGATAGGTATAGTACTAACTAGCAGATTCCCGGCGAGTCCTGTCCGGTGTACTCATAACCCAATGAGCACCTGTATACATCTTAGGTGATCCAACTGACACCAGTGGCTTGTGAGACCGGCCACCGCCCCTCGTCGGGGTCTCGACTGTATACACTAGTCTACTCCGGAGTATCGATGCCCTGTCTCAAAACTCCCATGACTAGGGACCACAATTAAGGATATGCATATAAACTACCCAACTCTCACGTATATGATCGCCATCATACTGTTGGTAGTAAAGCAAGATCCTAAGGGCTCTATCAAAGTGTAACATGCAATCAGTCACCTGAACATGTACACGACTGATAAAGGCAAACCAGATAGCATACTATCATCTCGAGTAAGACTGTTCTACCGGTATAGGTCCTCCGCAATCATTGCAATCATGTACCTGCGATCCAATAATTGACTATGAGGGCACTATCTCCAACAATCTCCCACTTGCACTCAAGGCTAATTATTGCGATGTCGACTACTCACAGCCCGTGTGAAACCGAACATCCAACTCCTCTACTAATCAGTTTCACAAAGCCCGTTTGTAAAACTATTGTGTTCGAGGAATAGCCTCAGTGAGTGGATCCGCCTAGATGTTTCTTTCAATATCTCTCTAAATCTCAAGTTCGCGGAGAAAGCCATCTCCCGAATCGAGTAATACCCGTCTTAGAATATGTCTGGATATCTGATGGGACCTAGTTCATAAATGAACTCCAAATCCAAATTTCTTAGACTGTATCGATCACTGAACCTAATCAGTATCCGGCACCATGCCACCCACAGTATTCTCTTGGACCACCTGTCCATAATACTGTCCCTCTTCGTCAGAGGGAAAAACTATAACTCTGACAATCACTCTGTCATCCATGTCACCTTTGAAGCTTGGAATGATAACCGTCTCCCGAAGGAGGCTGCCGTCATCAAATCCGTAGAACATCCACCTATGTTCTAAAACTGCTTCCTTATGTTTCTCCAGGATTGGATTAATACAAACTCATTGCATTTAGTGCAAAAACAACATCTGGTGTGGTACTTGACATCTCATGATTGACTCAATTGCCTAAGCAAGTGATATGCCAATTATGCACATCCCTCTCCTCTTTAGTCTATGCGACACCTTTAGAGAGGGTGACTCCATCACCTGCAGGTACACCACCATGCTAGGAGTCAACTATTCTAAAAACCATTAGAATATCTGTCAAAGTACCCACATTGGGAAACTACCCAAATCCAGATCTAAAACCATAGATCTAGAAACCAAAATGTCTTATATTATATCCATATCCTGTCTGGAGAAACAACTGTGTGACGACCACAGTACAACCGATCGTAGTATAGGAATTTTACTTCCTACTTTGTGTATGTCATCCAGATACCATGACATCACACCCTACTACCTTCTTAACAGATCCATCCCCTATTCTGATTGAAGTCAAACCTATGGCTGTCACATCAAAATTAGATGATCTATCTCCGCTATAACTGCTCAAGTCTATAAATAGATATAAGCTACTTGCCCACTAAACTTCCACTGCTCCCACTGACTACGACAACCCTCCTACCGAGTCTCATATCCTGGAACAACAGTAGTGTCAAGTCTGGGTAGATAATAACCTCCCTGTCACCGTCCTTGAGGCTATCGGGGTACCTTTCGGGTGTCTGAGGTTACCCACCATATCTGCGGAGTGGCTATTGGAATGTCAAACCTGATTGAATATATAGGTCCTATTAAATTTTCCGTAATCGTTTGCGGTTCTGGAATCACTTCCAGTTCTACCATACTCCCACTACTGTTTTCTTGAAAAAGATCCATTTTACTAAAACTGTGGTGAGTCAAGAACAATAACACTATTGATCTTTCAAATGGTAGAATATCAACCCTCGTCATAGCCAGGGTCAACCCACAAACAGCCATTACAGAAACGTGCCCTGAGTTATCCAGAGTCTGGTTTTAAGCATAAGCTGGACAACTCCCCGTACCTTAACATCTTTTAAGGTACGATCCATTCTATATCCAATACAGAAACTTTGGCACTTATTTAATTGGAACCATATTCAAATCATGCAGCTGTCTCCAGTGCATATCAACTTAATGGAAAGATGCTAATCAGCATCACTCAACTTAGGAATCCATCCAATTATGAGTAACCTGAAAGAGAAACACGTTTCTCAAAAACCATCACTATCATCTGAATACCAATCACAAGAATCTACATCTTCGATCTCTTTGAAGAATCCCGATACTTGTGATACCTGGTTCTCTACTTTATTCTTATACCCACAACTTCTCAAAACTTAGACCTTGTATTTCTTACGAAACACTTGTCTAAATACTAGAGAAGTTATAAGTAAATAGAACATAGTACGAGGACCTACCCCTTTGTCCTGATGGACACTTGGACAACATACAATACTCTGTATAAGTCCTCTGAGTTGAACAACTCATAACCTGTGCGTCGTAGGTTGAAAACTGTACCCTGGCGATTTCCTCAAATATCACCAATTACAACGAATTCCGATATAATGAGGATGATCACCTAATTCCCAATATCTTACTCCCACTCATCATCTGTAAAACCATACAGATATGAGAATGAAACCTGGTAAATACATACCCTTGGAGTAAGTGTCTAATCGGGAAAACAGTTTTTCTTTAACAATGCACTGAAACATGAAAATGTTTCGTAGGGGTATCCTGGTATTCATAGTAATGCCTCTTCCATAATCCAATTCATGACTTCAACCGTATATTTTATTGCCATCTCTCCAAATCCCTTTATTTGTCTTTAGTCGTTACCTTCTGTACACCATCGTTAGGCTAAATGGTTTTCTTCCTTCCCTACCGTTCGGCACCAGCCTATGGTTTGGAAGAAGACTATCCATTAAGCATGACAGGTGTACCCTCCTAAACCAAGGAGTACTCGTATCTTGAGAGAAGGTGATGATAAAAGACAACTGAATAATACCTTATTCTTTTAAAAGTGAAATAGGAGTGGCGATGAAGTATGCTGTTTTGGTCGTGAATGATAACAGTCGCAATTTACTTTGCCCTCTTTCTAATCCCTTTATTTTGTCTTTACATATTACCTCTGCACACCCTACTTAGGCTAATTGGTTTTCTTCATTCCTTACCTTTCGGCACCTGCCTATGGTTTGGAATAAGACCATCCAATAAGCGTAATAGGTGTACTCTCCTAAACCAAGGAGCTCTCGCAACCTGAGAGAAGGTGATAATAAAAGACAATCTGAATAAACCAATTCTATTTCTCCTGAACCTGGATCCATCCTCGAAGAAGTCCCTTCGAGTTCGTATATAACCATACGATGGATCTATCCAATGGAAGTGGATGTCCGTAGTAATACGGGTGTTCTGAGAAATTCAAAGGGTAGAAGAAGGAGTGGTAATGACTTATGCAACATAGACAATCCAAAAGCCAGTATTTTAAGAAGGTTCGGTCAACTTGGTCACTGAGTCATAGTCTAGGGTCGGTCAAAGGTCGCTGCCAAAGAGAGAGAGAAAAGAAACACTCTGCGTGCACTCTAACCTAGATCAGAATGGTCATCACTTTATCTAATCCGGAAACCTCCCACTGTCCTGTCAAATTCTCCTCCAAACCTAAAGAAGAATCAATCGGGATCACCCGAAGAGTAAACCAACTCATCAGTGGGAATCGGGATCCAACTCTCATCGCATGATAACGTGATGGAATGCATCCACGTTACTCATACTCCAGAAGGTATGCGCATACTTGGCAAGTTTCAGTTTCTTTAGAAACTCCCGATCTGATTTTTGCCCCATGCTCTTATAACCTTGGCTTTGGTCAAAATGTCATAAGTCACATGCCAAGTTCTACCCGTCACTATCTTGTCAATTTGAACCCACCCGCACATGCCCCTGACTTTGGCCAATCGGCAGAACGACTGTCCCAAACTAACTCATCTATCTATGCAACAATTGAATACCCAGCAGCCACCAAACACTATGCCTTAACTTTGGCTAAAATACATAGCTTGAATACTACTGAATACCCAAAAGAAGTGACGGAGGGCTACGGCTGGTTTTTGGCGAAAAACCTTTAACGTAGTGAACTTGATATCGCTGAAGGAACCTGATAGCTTTTTAAAATATAGTGGCGAAAAGCTTTGCTAAAGAGGTCACTCCCGGTGAAGGGATCTCGGCTCTTTCCTCGTGGAATGAGGTGCAGGATATTCCATTGAATACCGCGGTGCAAAGCAACATGTAATCGACTATAGTGAAGTTATTACCCTGACGCAAACTTCTGCCCAAGGGGTCAGTCCCGGTGAAGGGATATCGGCCCTTGCCCCGTCGAATGAGGTGCAGGATATTCCACTGAATACCGCTATGCATAACAAAAGAAAACGTCTTTGCAATAACACTTTTTAAATTGTTCCAACAACATCAAACAGGTTTGTTTTATTTTGCATTGATCAGAATCAATGCAGTCCCATCAATCAATCACACCAGAAAAGAACGAAAATAAAATGTACGTATATGACATCCGCATTCGTCACTGGGTCCCGTCATCACTCGTTAGGTTACTTAACTAACGACAGAGCGGGGACTGGACTAGCGCGGGTGTAAAACATATACAACATCTAATAGTATATAGACCAATATACAATAATCGCTCCAGGCATGATAATATGCAACATTACAGAAAAGTAATAAGCATCACAGAACAATACAGATAATCTGGGATCCCCGAGTTTCACAGAGCCGCTGCTGAAACCCGACGTTCCCCTGTCGTGTGGATAGCCTGTGCAATGAAACCTAGACCCCTATGGGTGCGGCAAGTTACCCGCCAAAACCTGAAGCGAGGTAGTCCTCCAAAGCATAGTGAATGGAACACCCGGCACTTCACGGAATCCGGTAAATTGAGCACCCCTCCTTGGGTCAACCTGTACCCCCTACGAGTGCGGCGAATAGTCTGCCAATTTTAGAGTGGGGCCCCTCTGCCTCTCAAAGCCATGAGATGCGGACCCGTTGCCCTCCAGAACCCGGCTATCCGTGCACTCCGTCTCGGGGCAAAACCTAGTACAGTAATGAAAAATAGTACAACAGGTACATCGACCGCAACCTGGTCGTGCCCCAAAAGAATATTATACAACAGGCAGTGACGGCAGTCCACAAGTTGGACGCTCGCCCCGCAATATCAAATGTACAAATAAACTCAAACTGTACTACCATTGCACACTGCTATCCACCACGACAAATCCGCAACATCACAGCACAACACAGAACATCAACGCGAATGTCACGTTCGCAAACCCGTCTAAAAGAACTATAGCAATCGGACGCGGTTTACCGATCAAATGACATTCCCGGTCGGAGATATAATGTAAGCACTGTAAACTAACAAGTTTAAATTTCGATCGACTAAATATCATAAAGTGGGCCCCACGCAAATCTGTAGAACAGTAATAAAACCTGGGCCCAAAATATATATACCAAAAATCCCAATTTCCAACACAGAATTCACTGTAGAAAATTGGCAAAGTGATGTGACTTTCCTGCGGCGGATCCGCGGCCAAGACCATGCTTTGGGCCGCGGATCCGCGGTGGAACAGTCGAATCACTTTGTCGAATTTCTCCAGTATTCCTAAAAAACCCTGCTTGATTTTCTGGTATGGTGAAAATGACATTTGGACCAGTTTGAAAATTAACAGAAACTGTCGAATTGAAAAATTGCGATTTTTGATTTCCGGTTCGATCGATATTTTAAACGCGTTAGCACAAGTTAGAATAGCAAAATGGTGAGGCTCTGATACCACTGTAAGTCTACGCTAGCGCCCCAGCAGTCTACAGACGCCAAATGCGGAACAAAAACTTTTTAACTAGCGCTATCGTATACTTTAACCCGGATCTTCCATTATTGCTAAACTAACAAACTGTAAAGAGTGTAGAAAGGTTATACCGAACGATCCGAGTCCTTCGTTCTTTAACCATCATCCCACGCTCTGTTGCGGCTGCTCCGATCTCTTCGATCTCCGATCTGCTCGTCCAGGTGGCACCACATCACTGATTCTTTAAACGGGCTCCCGCCTCTGACTCAAGGGAACTCGGTCGTCAAGTTTGCTAAAAGAGACGACCAAGAATGATGTAGAGAATGAGTAGATGACTTTGTCTCACTTCGTCCAAGTCCGTGGACGATCGGTTAATGAAGTTGCCATTTTATCGGGTGATGGAAATGAAAGAGGTAATGAAATTTCCATGCACCCTTAACCATAGTCTTTTCTCTACAAAAAGGAAATCAATCTCTCTCACTCTTCAAAGAATGGCCGGCCACTAAATATGAAGGAGGAGGGTGAGTGTAGGAGGAGGGAGGTGACCATTAGAAATAATATCATGAACAAAAGATCTTAACCAAAACAAAATGCTTTAATGTTAAAGCATGAGTCATAAACCTAGTCATCATGCATTAATGAACCATTAAATGCATCCAATGAAAACTCAACACCAATTAATCCTAGTCACCTCATCTAGATGCTTCTAGAACACTGACTCACCTCAACTGAAGAAAAGATAAATCCGTCTTTAACCGAATGTTAAAAGACGGCTGATAGAAAACTGGAAACTGGCAACTTCCAAAAGTGATCCTGAAACGACTTTCAGGATAACCCCGTAACTGTATAAATATACCCGCATTTGTATTACGACCGAATACAAATGCAACTGAGACAAAGATATTATACCTACTCAATATAATACTCGGATCCGGCTTAAACCAAAGCCGACCAGTATCATCTGCCCGAAAAATGACACGTGCGTAAACGCACGTGCATTTTCCGAACCCTGCCATAAAACCATACGGCCTCTACAACGTTTCGCCCGAACTTGGGAAACTGTCTGTGGGGGACTCTAATGACTCGTCAGTACCCTGGCAGTGGGTTTAACCACAAACCGTCAGCGGCACTAGCTATGCGTAACGGCTGCCCATGGACTGACCTCAAGGGAGGCCGATGAGCGAACTCAAGGGAGGCCGATGAGCCAACTCATCCGAAAACCCTACTGAGCCTAACAGTGACAATGTATATACAGTCCGGTCCGTTCGTCAATGAGTATCGCATATCCGCCTAGGGGGCTACTAACGTCAGACCCCCAATAGCAGTATAAGTCGTGTCGGAGTGTAGCCCAATAACACCCTGAGATACTACTGGAGTACCTACCAGTAAATCTCCTGCCATGGCCATGGACTTTGTGTAATGTCTCTCCTAGACACAGCACGACCTCGCCCCCAATACCGGGAGAGACGAATCCCCTGCCGATCCGCTCATGTGCCTCCATATGGCTCGGGACTGTACCCAAAAGCTACCTGTTTGCACGACTCCTTTGAGCCGTGGTAGGGTAGAAATCAAAGCACAGTGGGAACTCACACGAGACAAATGACGACCTCAGGTCGATGTACTAACCTGTACACATGTCACCAGGGAACTGCTATCTGACGATAGGTATAGTACTAACTAGCAGATTCCCGGCGAGTCCTGTCCGGTGTACTCATAACCCAATGAGCACCTGTATACATCTTAGGTGATCCAACTGACACCAGTGGCTTGTGAGACCGGCCACCGCCCCTCGTCAGGGTCTCGACTGTATACACTAGTCTACTCCGGAGTATCGATGCCCTGTCTCGAAACTCCCACGACTAGGGACCACAATTAAGGATATGCATATAAACTACCCAACTCTCACGTATATGATCTCCATCATACTGTTGGTAGTAAAGCAAGATCCTAAGGGCTGTATCAAAGTGTAACATGCAATCAGTCACCTGAACATATACACGACTGATAAAGGCAAACCATATAGCATACTATCATCTCGAGTAAGACTGTTCTACCGGTATAGGTCCTCCGCAATCATTGCAATCACGTACCTGCGATCCAATAATTGACTATGAGGGCACTATCTCCAATAGTCCAGTCCCCGCTCTGTCGTTAGTTAAGTAACCTAATGGGTGATGACGGGACCCAGTGGCGAATGTGGATGGCATATACGTACATCATTATTTTCGTTCTTTTGTGGTGTGATTAATTGATGGGACTGCGTTGATTTGAATCAACGAAAGATAAACTATTCTGATGTTGTTGGAACATTTTTCAAAAAGCTTTTATTGCAAGGGCGTTCTCTTTTGTTTTGCACAGTGGTATTCAGTTGGAATATCCTGCTCCTCAGTCGACGAGGCAAGGGCCGAGATCCCTTCACCGGGAGTGACCCCTTGGACGAAAGTTTGCGTCAGGGCAATAACTTCACTATAGCCGATTACTTTTGCTTTGCATCGTGGTATTTAGTTGGAATATCCTGCACCTCATTCTACGGGGAAAAAGCCGAGATCCCTTCACCGGGAGTGACCTCTTTAGCAAAGGTTTTCGTAATTATATTTTTATAAAGCTATCCGGTTACTTCAACGATATCAAGTTCATTACGTTAAAGGTTTTCGCCAGAAACCATTCGTAGCCCTCCGTCGTTTCATATGGGTAGTCAATAGTATTCAAGCTGTGTTTGTTGGCCAAAGTCAAGGCAAAGCGTTTGGTAGCTGTTGGGTATTCATATGCAGCATAGATAGATGCGTTGGTTTGGGACAGTCGTATAGCCTTGTTGGCCAAAGTCAAGGGCTTATACGGGTGGGTTCAAATTAACCTAGAGAACGACGGGTAGAACTTGACATGTGACTTATGATTTGTTGGCCAAAGTCAAGGTCATAAGATCATGGGGCAAAAATCACATCGGGGGTTTCTAAAGAAACTGAAACTTGCCAGATATGCGCATACCTTCTGGAGTATGATAACGTGAGCGGATTCCGTCACGTTATCATACGATGATAGTTGGATCCCGATTCCCACTGATGAGTTGGTTTACTCCTCGGGTGATCCCGGCTAATTCTTCTTTCAGGTTTGGGGAAGAATTTGACGTTACAGTGGGAGGTTTCCAGATTAGATAAAGTGATAACCATTCTGATCTAGGTTAGAGTGCATGCTGTGTGTTTCTTTTCTCTCACTCTTTGGAAGCGGCCATTGACCCGACCCTAGACTATGACTCAGTGACCAAGTTGACCGAACCTTCTTAACACTGGCTTTTGGATTGTCAGAGTTGCAAACCTCATTGCCACTCCTACTTCTACCCTTTTCTCCAGGACACCTCGTATTATTACGAACGTCCACTTTCATTGGACAAAACCATCGTATGGTTATATACGAACTCGAAGGAATTTATTCGAGGATGGTTTCCGGTTCTGGAGAAAACGAATAGGACTATTCAGTTGTCTTTTCCTTTTACCTTCTCTCAGGTTGCGAGTATTCCTTGGTTTAGGAGATAGTACACCTATTACGCAAATTCGATAGTCTTCTTCCAAACCTTAGGCTGGTGCCGAACGGTAGGGAATGAAGAAAACCAATTAGCCTAAACGGTGTACAGAAGTTATTGAGTTAAGACAAAGAAAGGGATTAGTAAGAGAGCAAAGTAAATTGCGACTGCTATTCACGACCAAATCAAATATTTTTTCGCCAATCCTAAATCACCTTTGTATTTCTCCAGGACACTCCGTATCAATACGAAGATCCACAGTTTATTGGATAATCCATCGTATGGTTATATACGAACTCGAAAGGAACTTGTTCCAGTTCGGGGATGAATCCTGGTTCAGGAGAAATAGGAATAAGGTTTATTCGGTTGTCTTTTATCTTCACCTTCTCTCGCATTGCGAGTGCTCCTAGGATTAGGACAGTACACCCATTATGCTTATTGGATAGTCTTCTTCCAAACCATAGGCTGGTGCCGAACGGCAGGGAAGGAAGAAAACCATTTGGCCTAAAGGGGTGTGCAGAAGATAACGACTAAAGACATATAAAGGGATTTGGACAAATGGCAAAGAATTATACGGTTACAGTTGTGAATCTGGATAATGGAAGAGGCATTACTAGGAATACCGGGATACCCTATCGAAACATTTCAATGTTTCAGTTTCACTGTGCACTGTTAAAAGAAAACTGATTTCCCGATTAGACACTTGCTCCAGGGTATGTATTTACCAGGTATGATTCTCACATCTGTATGGTTTTACAGATGATGAGTGGGAGTAAGTTATTGGGAATTAGGTGATCATCCTCATTATATCGGAATTCATTGTAATTGGTGATATTTGAGGAAATTTCCTGGGCTGTTTGCCGGACGGTAAATATTTGGTTTTGAATATCCGTTGTTATGCACCAATTTC
Organism: Agapanthus africanus; assembly: GCA_030015575.1. NCBI lineage: Eukaryota > Viridiplantae > Streptophyta > Magnoliopsida > Asparagales > Amaryllidaceae > Agapanthus > Agapanthus africanus. Next base: position 496,989,516 of record JASDDO010000019.1, on the reverse strand, counting down.
AAATTGATATATCTGTACGTCTATTTTTAAAGAGTGAGATGTACCTTTTTGAAATTATGTCTATGACATTTACCTATACAAGTGGATGGTTACGTAAGGAGCATTCAACAGCGGTGTAATTCTTCTTAACCATAAGTACAGTTTTCAACCTACGACACACAGTGAATGAGTTATTAGACTCAAGGGACTTATACAGAGTATTGTATATTGTCCAGTGTCCAATAGGACTGAGGGGTTGGTTCTCGTACTATATTCGGTTTACTTATGATTTCTCTGGTTCTTAGACAAGTGTTTCGTAGAAATACAGGGTCCAAGTTTTGAGAAGTTATGGGTATAAGAATAAAGTAGAGAACCAGATGTTGCATGTATCAGGATTCTTCAAGGTGATCGAAGATGTAGATACTTGTGTATGGTATTCAGTTAATAGTAATGATTAAGAGAACTTGCTTCTCTTTCAGGTTACTCATAATTGGAAGTACTCCTAAGTTGAGTAACGCTGATCGGCCTCCTTCAATTTAGTTGACATGCACTGGAGACAGCTGCATGATTTGAATCTGGTTCAATTAAATCAGTGCCTCTGTTTCTATATTGGATATAGAACAGTTCATATCTTAACGATGTTAAGATATGAACTGTTTTCCGGCTTATGCTTAAAACCAGACTCCGAATAACAGAAGGCACGTTTCTATAATGGCTGTTTGTGGGTTGACCCGGGTTATGACGAGGGTTGACTATCTACCATCTGGAAGATCAATAGTGATATTGTTCTTGACTCGCCACAGTTTTAATAAAAATAGAATTTTTCAGAAAACAGTAGTGGGAGTATGGTAGAACTGGAAGTGATTCCAGAACCGCAAACGATTACTGAAGATTTGATAAGAACCTAAAGATTCAATCTGGTTTGACATTCCATTAGCCACTCCGCAGATATGGTGGTAACCTCAGGCACTCGAGAGGTACTTCGGTATGCTCAAGAACGGTGACAGGGAGGTTCTTGTTTACCCAGACTTACCATTGCTGTTGTTCCAGACTGTGAGACCCGGTAGGAGGATGAGTATAGCGTCGTTCTAAACTTGCTTTAGAAGTGTACGTCTATATGACTCTGCCAGAAGGTTGTCGTAGTCAGTGGGAGCAGCGGAAGCATTGGTGGACATCAGGCTTATGTCTATTTATAGACTAAAGCAGATATAGCGGAGATAGATCATCTATTTTTGATGTGCAGTAATAGGTTTGACTTCATCAGAATAGGGGATGGATCTGTTAAGAAGGTAGTAGGGTGTGATGTCCTGGTATTTGGATGACATACATAGAGTAGGAAGTGATATTCCTATACTACGATCGGTTATACTTTGGTCGTCACACAGTGGTTTCTCCACATAGGACTTGGATATCATATCAGAGATTCTGGTTATTAGATCTATGGTTCTAGATCTAGATTTGGATGGTTTCATAATCTGGGTACCTTGACAGCATTCTATGAGTATTTAGAATGGACGACTCCTGGCACGGTAGTATACCTGCAGGTGATGGGGTCACCCTCTCTAAAGGTGTCTTACAGACTAAAGGGGAGAGGGATGTGCATGATTGGCAGATCACTTGCTTAGGCAATTGAGTCAATTATGAGATGTCAAGTACCACACCAGATGTTGTTCTTGCAGTAGGTGCAATAAGTTGATATTCAACCAATCCTGGAGAAACATTCGGAAGCAGTTTTAGAACATAAGTTGATGTTCTAGGGATATGATAACAGCATTCTCCTTCGGGAGACAGTTATCATTCCAGGCTTCCAAGGTGACCTGGATGGCAGAGTGGCTGTTAGAGTTATAGTTTTTCCCTCTGACGAGGGGTAGTATTTTGGACAGATGGTCCAGGTGGATACTGAGGGAAGGTATGGCGCAGGATACTGATTAAGTTCAGTTGACGATACAGTCTAAGAAGTTTGGATTTGGAGTTCATTTATGAGCTAGGTCCCATCAGATATCCAGACACATTCTAAGACAGGTATTGCTCATTTCGGGAGATGGTTTTCTCCGCGAACATGAGATAAAGAGAGACATAGAAAGAAACATCACAGCGGATCCACTCACTGAGGCTATTCCTCGAACGCAATAGTTTCGCAAATGAGCTTTGTGAAACTGACTAGTAGAGGAGTTGGGTGTTCGGTATCACACGGGCTGTGAGTATGCGACATCGCAATAATTAGCCTTGAGTGCAAGTGGGAGATTGTTGGAGATAGTGCCCTCAGAGTCAATTATTGGATCACAAGCACGTGATTGCAATGACTGAGAGAGGACCTGTCCCAGTAGGACAGTCTTACTCAAGATGATAGTATGCTATCTGGTTTCTCTTTATCATCGTGTACTGCTTTAGGTGACCTTACGAGTCACTATTGCACGTTGATAGAGCCCCTAGGATTCTTGCTTGACTGCCAGCAGTATGAGGGCGATCATATACTTGAGAGCTGGAGTCTATAAGCACATCCTTAAAAGGTCCCTAGTCATGGGAGTTTCGAGACAGGGCATCGATACTCCAGAGTAGACTAGTGTATACAGTCGAGACCCCGACGAGGGGTGGTGGCCGGTCTCACAAGCCACTGGTGTCAGTTGGTTCACCTAAGATGTATACAGGTGCTCATTGGGTTATGAGTACACCAGACAGGACTCGCCGGGAACCTGCTAGTTGGTATTATACCTGATGTCAGATAGCAGTTCCCTGGTGACATGTGTACAGGTTTGTTCATCGACCTGAGATCGTCATTTGTCTCGTGTGAGTTCCCACTGTGCTTTGATTACTACCCTACCACGCTCAAAGGAGACGTGCAAACAGGTTTTAGTTGGGTACAGTCCCGAGCCACATGGAGGCAGTGAGCGGATCTGAAGGGGTTCGTCACTCCCGGTATTGGGGGTGAGGTCACGCTGTGTCTAGGAGAGCCAGTACATGAAAAGTCCTTGGCCAAGGCAGGAGATTTATGTAAGTCCATGCTACCTCTCCCGGTACTTTCGGGAAAGCGGAATTTGGTAAAAAACGATTTTTACGGTGGTGGTAACATGGACCTAAAACCCGGATCTTGGTTAAACATCTATCTAGCAACCTAACTACGAGTTTCTAGCTACTCGGTTAGGGGGTTATACCTTGCTTGTCTTGAACTCCTTCGTCTTCAAACTCCTTTGGTGGTCCGGATTGGCTTCTTCCCGTCGTCTCCGTACGCCGAAGATAGATCCACCTGAAAGCTCCAACCTTTAGCTCCTTCTTCGTTCTTTGAAGAAAACTAGTTCACTTGGTTTGCTAAACCTAGTGAACTAGAATGAGTAGAGAAGAGTTTGTATGGGATTTTATCTATGGTTCTTGATTCTCAACTCATGAGACAAGAGAACCATAGAATCAAGAGAGGGAGCAAGAGGTTGAGGGTGAGAGCAAAACAAGAGAGCTCAAAAACAAGAGAGAGAATGAGCAAGAAAGAATGAGCAAGTCTTTTGTCTCTCACCCTCTCATAATCCAAAGTCATGATAACTCATCATACTAAAAAAAGTCTTATGTGATGGTTGAAGCAACCATAACCAAATCATTTCATGCACTCATTTTAGACAAATGAGCAAGCAAAACAAAAGCCTTTGCCATGAAATGATGGCTATGGTTATCATGATGGTCAACTAGTCAAGCCTAGTCAACCGGTCAACAAAGTCAACAAGTCAACAAAAGTCAACAAGTCAACAAAGTCAACAACCATGTCACCATAATACTTAATTAATATAATATTTAATCACATATCATATTCTAATTAGGGTTGAGCAAAAACTCAAATAGTCAACGGTCAACTGTCAACAACCCTAATGAGAATCCGCTACCTCTGCCTCCCTGTCAACTATGCATACGCACCCGCATCCGCGTTCCGAGGAACACGAATGCACACTGGATAAATCCAATCCCAAAAGGTACACTAGGATCTGGCTCAAACCAAAGCCCGCTAGTGTAAACAGTCCGGACACTGTACGTGCACAAGTGCACGGATGTGACCGAACCCTGTCGCAAAACCATGCCACCTGTCGCAATACCATGCGACCTCTACTCTTTTGCCTAAAGGCGAAAAGCTTTCTGTGTGGGACTCTAAAGACTCGACACTACGCTGGCAGTGGGTTTAACCACAGACCGCAAGCGGCACTAGCTGTGCGTAACGGTCCCCAGGTAATGCCGACAAGAAGACCGACGAGGCGAAACCCGTCGGAACTCCTACTGAGCCAGAGTGTGACATTCTCCGTACAGTCCGGTCTGTTCGTCTGATACATCGCATGGCGGGCCTAGGGGGCGGTAAACGTCAGTCCCCCAATAGCGGTACAAGTCGTGCCGGAGCGAAGCCCAAAACACCCTGAGATAACACTGGAAACCTACCAGTATATCTCGTTTGCCCTGGCCAGGGACTACTCGTGTAATGGCTCTCCTAGACACAGCGCGATGTCAACCCCCAATACCGGGAGAGACGAATCCTGTCTAACCGTCACTGCCTCCAAGTGCTTCGGGACTGCACCCAACCACTACCTGTTTGCACGACTCCTTTGAGCCGTGGTAGGGTAGTGATCAAAGTACAGTGGGAACACACTCGAGGCGAAGTGACAGTGTCAAGTCAGCGGACTAAGCTGTACTCATGTCACCTGGGAACTGATAACTGACGATAGGCATAATACCAACAAGTCCGTTCCCGACGAGTCCTGTCCAGTGTACCCGTAACCTAACGAGCACCCGCATACTATCTCAAGTACGACGTACTGACGGCTGTGGGACAGACCGTCTCCCACACTGGGATAAGAAGCGCATGCGCTGGTCTACTCCGGAGTATCGATGCCCTGTCTCGATAGTCCTGCGACCAGGGACCTGCATAAGGATGTGCTTATAGATTACCCAGCCCCACTAGTGTGACGGCCATCACATCGCTGGTAATCAAGCAAAGATCCTAAGGGCTCCACTAATGTGTATAGGCGATATACAAAAATAAACACATGTACACATTGAAGTAGAAACAAACCAAGTAGCATACTACTATTTTGAGGAAGATTGTATATACAAGGTAAATATCCCAAGCTTCCATTAAGTAATATAAAAACTAGTATGATACAGTAATGGCCTCTAGGGCATATACACTAACAATCTGCCACTTGCACTAAGGCCATGTACTGGCGTATCGAAGACCTATCATCTCGATCAGCCGCTCGAACTGAGTCTGGGGCAGGGCCTTGGTGAATGGATCTGCAGTGTTATCTTCTGAAGCGACTCTCCGAACCTCGATCTCCTGGCGATCTACGATCTCCCTGATCAGGTGATACCGCCTTAAGATGTGTCTGGATCTCTGATGGGACCTGGGTTCCTTCGCTAAAGCTATAGCCCCGTTTTTGTCGCAATACAGAGGTATTGGATCAACAATGGACGGAACCACCTGAAGTTCTTTCAAGAACTTCCTCATCCAGACAGCTTCTTTTGCGGCATCAGATGCAGCGATGTATTCCGCTTCCATCGTCGAGTCTGCAACGGTTTCCTGTTTGGAACTCTTCCAACACACCGCCCCTCCATTGAGGGTAAAGACAAAACCCGACATCGACTTGGAATCATCCTTGTCACTCTGGAAGCTGGAGTCAGCAAAGGCCTCGATCTGGAGGTCTTTTCCGCCATACACCAAGAACATCTCCTTAGTCCTTCTCAGGTACTTGAGAATGTTCTTTACCGCTATCCAGTGTTTCTCCCCAGGGTTTGACTGATACCGGCTTACCACACTCAGTGCATAAGCTACATCCGGTCTGGTACACAACATCGCATACATTATAGAGCCTACCGCAGAAGCGTAGGGTATAATAGACATGCGATCCCTCTCCAAATCAGTCTTGGGAGACATCTCTTTAGAGAGGGTGATCCCGTGACAAGCCGGTAGGTTACCGCGCTTGGAATCTTCCATACTGAATCTTTTCAGTATGGTGTCGATGTACCTGGACTGAGAAAGTCCTAATATCCTCTTGGATCTGTCACGGTAGATCCGGATACCCAGAATGTATGAGGCATCACCCAGGTCTTTCATGGAGAACCTGTGTGACAAGAACCCCTTGACAGATTGTAGCATAGGAATGTCATTTCCTATTAAGAGAATGTCATCCACATATAAAAAGAGGAATACTACAGTTCTCGCTACAAATCTACTATAGATGCATGGTTCATCTGGATTTTTGATAAAGCCAAATTCTTTGACCGTCTCATCAAAGCAGATGTTCCAACTCCGCGATGCTTGCTTTAGTCCATAGATGGACTTAAGCAACTTGCACACCTTTCCGCTGCTCCCACTCTGAATGAAACCTTCTGGTTGGTCCATATAGACACACTCCTCTAAATTTCCATTCAGAAAAGCTGTCTTTACGTCCATTTGCCAGATCTCATAATCGTGGAAGGCAGCAATGGTAAGAAGGATCCGAATGGATTTCAGCATGGCTACTAGAGAAAAGGTTTCGTCATAGTCCAAGCCAGGTCTTTGACGAAAACCCTTTGCTACCAGCCTAGCTTTATAGGTCTCAACCTGTCCATCTACACCAATCTTCCTTTTGAAGATCCACTTGCATCCTACGGGTTTTACCCCGTCTGGAGCAATGTCAAACGTCCATACCTTGTTGGTGTACATGGACTCCATTTCGGTCGGCATTGCATCCAGCCATTTCACTGAGTCAACGCTCTGAACGGCCTGCTGGAAGCTAGTAGGCTCATCATAATCTATGATGCAATCTTCTCTATCCCCGTCTATGAGAAAACCGTAGTATCTCTCGGGCGGATGAGTCTGCCTACTACTCCTGCGGAGCGGCGTAGGAATGTCCTGTTCTTTTGAACCCTCTGGTTCCACTAGGCTTTCAGTAATAGTCTATGGTTCTGGAACTTCTTCCAGTTCTACTGCGCTCCCACTAATTTCCTTTTCTAAGAACTGGTGTTCTAGAAAGTGGGCATTACGAGAAACAAGGACTTTTTGTTCCTCTGCGTAGTAGAAAAGATACCCCCTGGTGTTCTTTGGGTATCCTACAAACTTGCACAGTACTGAGCGTGCCTCGAGTTTGTCCGCATGCTGCTTTTTGACAAAAGCTGGACATCCCCAGATCTTCAGATATTGAAGATAGGGTTTCTTCCCACTCCATAACTCATATGGTGTGGTAGGCACAGTCTTAGTGGGAACTCAGTTCAAAAGGTATGCGGCTGATTCTAGCGCATATCCCCAGAATGATCGCGGTAACTCAGCGTTACTCATCATGGACCGCACCATATCCAATAGGGTGCGGTTCCGTCTCTCCGATACACCGTTATGTTGCGGAGTGTATGGAGGAGTAAGCTGAGAGAGAATTCCGTTCTCTTTTAAATAGTCCAGGAACTCGGCACTTAAGTATTCTCCACCTCGATCCGATCTTAGAATCTTAATACTTTTGCCGGTCTGTTTTTCTACTTCATTCTTATACTCCTGGAATTTTCCAAAGGCTTCGGACTTATGTTTCATTAAGAAGACATGACCGTACCTTGAGAAGTCATCCGTAAAAGTAATGAAGTAAGAATAACCGCTTCGCGCATGTGTAGACATTGGACCGCACACGTCATTGTGTACGAGTCCCAAGAGCTCGCTCGCTCTTACTCCATGTCCAGTAAACGGAGTCTTTGTCATCTTTCCTTTGAGACAGGATTGACAAGTGGCATACGACTGATATTCGAACGCATTCAAATACCCTTCTGTATGTAACTTCGTCAACCTTCTCTCATTGATGTGACCCAGTCTACAATGCCACAAGAAAGTCTGATTTATTTCCGGAAACTTTCTTTTGTGTGTATTCTGGACATTAAAAATCTGTGGTTGGTTCAATACGTATATACCATTACTCAATGTACCTGACCCAATCAAAACTTGATTAAGGCGAATGTTTACAACATTACTTACAAACGCAAATTCATAACCTTCTTTAGAAACTAAAGATACAGAAATGATATTACAAGTTGCGTTGGGTACAAAAAGCAATTACGCAAAACCAAAACATGTCCATCTGACATTCCCAGGTGATAGTCCCCCACGGCTTTAGCATCCATGCTAGCTCCGTTCGCAACTCTGAGGGTCATGTCACCTGCTTTCAAAACACTACGGTTTCTCAACGCCTGCAAAGAATTACAGATATGAGATCCTGATCCGGTATCCAATACCCAGGAAGTAGAGTTTATTGAAAGACAGTTTTCAATAACATACGCACCTGAAGCTGAAGCTGCAACCTGCTTCAATTCCTGTGTCCTGGCTTTCCAAGCCCTGCAATCATTCTTCCAGTGTCCTTTCTTATGACAATAGAAGCATTCTTTCTTATCCACAAGCTTCCCCGCTTTCTTTGATGCTTTAGCTTTTCCCTTCGTATCCACTTTACTAACACCGCCCCTTGGTTTGGCGGGGGCTTTCTTCTTCTTTCCCTTGGCTTTCGCCTTGGACCTAGAAGAAGATGATCCTCCTACAAACAAAGTGGATGTTTCCCTACCTTTCTGTAGGGTGCCCTCTGCGCTCCTCAGCATGTTGAGGAGCTCTGAAAGTTCAACCTCTTTTTCTTGTAAGTTGAAGTTCAGTATAAACTGGGCGTAAGTGGAAGGAAGGGACTGGAGAACTATACCCGTATATAGTTCACTCTCCAATGTGATCCCTAGGTCCGCGAGCTCCTCAATGTAGCCGATCATCTTTAGCACGTGCTCGGCTACTGATGATCCGACGGCCATTCTTGTCGAAAATAACTTTTTCGACGCTTCGTATCTTGCGATACGAGATTGCTCTCCATACAGTTCTTTTGTATGAAGCAATATGGATTCCAAGTCCATATTCTCATGCCTCCTCTGATGTTCATTGTCCATAGAGGCAAGTACGAGGCATTTGGCCTTCGCGCTATCAATCTCCCAAGTCTTACGGATTTCCTTATCCGCGACGCTGGAAGTGGGACCAGGGACAGGGGGAGCTTTGGTGGTAAGAAGATACCCCAGCTTGTCGTAAGTGATTGCTATCTTGACATTCCTGAGCCAATCTTTGTAGTTTGGCCCTGTCAGTTTGTTTTTATCTAGGAGTAACTTAAGTCCAGTCATGTCGATTTGGTCGCTGCAATTAGGAGAGAGAAGAAGAAACACTCAGCATGATGCTCTTGCAAGTTTAGAGTGGTTTTTAGTTTGTCTAAACAGGATGGCTCCCACTGTTTCTCGAATCCCTCCTCAAACCATAAAGGAAGAATTAGTCGGGATCAATCCCACCGCACAATACTTGCTTAACCGTTCAGCCAGGCCGGTGTCGGTACTTCGAGGGAGGTTTTCCAACGCTTTCGCGAAGTTCGTTAATTAAAGAACCTCTTTTCCCTGGGGGCGTAGCCCCGCTAACACCTTTCTAGGCACCTACTAGGTTTATAGCATTGATCGATTAGTGAGAAATTTCCCGAGGAGTAGCATATACTCACAGTAGGATCGGGATCCAAATATCATCGCGTGACGAAACTGAAGGAATCCTACCAGAATCATCACACTCCAAATGGTATGCAAATCTAGCAAGTTTCAGTGCTTATGAAACTCCCGATGTGGATTTTTGCCCCATGCTCTTATGACCTTGGCGTGAGGTCAAAATGTCATAAGTCACATGTCAAGTTCTTCGCATCATTATCCAGGTTAATTTGAATCCACCCGTACCTACCCTTGACGTAGGCCAAAATGGTAGTACGACTGTCCCAAACCAACGCATTCTATCTATGCAACAGATAAATATCCGGCAGCTACCAATCACTATGCCTTGGCGTGAGGTCAAAATACATAGCTTGAATACTACCGAATATTTAACTGAAATGATGGAGGGCTACGAATGGTTTTGGCAAAACCGTGAACGTAGTGAACTTGATTTGGTCGATGGAATGAGATAGCTTTTAAAAGGAGTGGCTCAAGCTCCGCATTTAAAAGTTGTTTTTGAAAAGAACCGAGTGGTTTTTCGAAAGTGTTCCAACGACTTTAACTTGGTTTATTATCTTGCATTAGTTCTTTTAATGCGTGATATTCTTGCATTAGTTCTTTTAATGCGTCCCATCATTTAATCCTACCATTGCAGAAAACAACCAAAATATGACGTACGCTTATGCCATTCGCATTCGCCACGGGGCCCCGTCATTACCCGTTAGGTTACTTAACTAACGACAGAGCGGGGGCTGGGCTAGCGCGGTTGTAAAACATAAGCAACGCCTAAATAATATCATATATAGATATACTGCAATGATAAACATTTCAGATCACAGATGAATACATTGGATATACTAGGAATCTGCAATTCGTACGAGCCTGTAACGAAAAACAGATTACACGGTCGCGGTGAATAGCCAAATACCCCACCCAAGACCCCTATGGGTGCGGCAAACTACCCGCCAAGTACCCGAAGCGTAGTAACCTCCCTCATCTCCATGAGTAGGCCACTCGACACTTCGGCATACCCGGTAGTTTGTGCACCCCCTCCATGGGTCTATCCTAGGAGCAAAAACAGTAAAAAGAAATTATACAATGACGGCTACAACCCCGACCCGGTTGTGCGGCCATACAAATAATTATTACATCAATTTACAAATTTACATGAATTGAAAGAAAAGAAAACTCTCGTCTCACAACCCCCGGCTATTCACCCGCGACAATACAACATATTCATATCCACATTCCAGCAACATTACAGATCACAGATTTGTATAACCCCTACTAATCGACATATAGCGATTAGTAGACGTTCAATACAAATATCACAATACAGAAAAACCCGTTAGCTAAAGTCTTTTAGAAGTTCGATAAAAAATACGGATTTTCGGGATCCCAAAATAAATTTTTCGTTCTGGAAAATCTGGGTTGAAAATATATATTCCAAAAATCCCAAAATACCCCCAGAATAACACTGCACCAAAAATTGACCTCGGCCGAGTCAACTCGGCCGCGGATCCGCGGCGGGAGCGTGCTCCCGCCGCGTTTCCGCGGCGCTTTGACTCGATCGTTGGACCATTTTTGGTGGTTATTCACAGAAAAGCCTGAGCCGATTTTAGGTGTGAAAATAATCAACTTTTGAACAGTATAAAAATCGACAGAAACTCGAATTTTTGGGGTTTTGTTTTCGGGACTTTTTCTTTGATCGATCTTCTAGTTACTTGCTAACATGTTAGATAGAGTTTAACTAGGCTCTGATACCACTGTAAGTCCATGCTACCTCTCCCGGTACTTTCGGGAAAGCGGAATTTGGTAAAAAATGATTTTTACGGAGGTGGTAACATGGACCTAAAACCCGGATCTTAGTTAAACATCTATCTAGCAACCTAACTACGAGTTTCTAGCTACTCAGTTAGGGGGTTATACCTTGCTTGTCTTGAACTCCTTCGTCTTCAAACTCCTTTGGTGGTCCGGATTGGCTTCTTCCCGGCGTCTCCGTACGCCGAAGATAGATCCACCTGAAAGCTCCAACCTTTAGCTCCTTCTTCGTTCTTTGAAGAAAACTAGTTCACTTGGTTTGCTAAACCTAGTGAACTAGAATGAGTAGAGAAGAGTTTGTATGGGATTTTATCTATGGTTCTTGATTCTCAACTCATGAGACAAGAGAACCATAGAATCAAGATAGGGAGCAAGAGGTTGAGGGTGAGAGCAAAACAAGAGAGCTCAAGAACAAGAGAGAGAATGAGCAAGAAAGAATGAGCAAGTCTTTTGTCTCTCACCCTCTCATAATCCAAAGTCATGATAACTCATCATACTAAAAAAAGTCTTATGTGATGGTTGAAGCAACCATAACCAAATCATTTCATGCACTCATTTTAGACAAATGAGCAAGCAAAACAAAAGTCTTTGCCATGAAATGATGGCTATGGTTATCATGATGGTCAACTAGTCAAGCCTAGTCAACCGGTCAACAAAGTCAACAAATCAACAAAAGTCAACAAGTCAACAAAGTCAACAAAAGTCAACAACCATGTCACCATAATACTTAATTAATATAATAGTTAATCACATATCATATTCTCATTAGGGTTGAGCAAAAAGTCAAATAGTCAACGGTCAACTGTCAACAACCCTAATGAGAATCCGCTACCTCTGCCTCCCTGTCAACTGTGCATACGCACCCGCATCCGCGTTCCGAGGAACACGTATGCACACTGGATAAATCCAATCCCAAAAGGTACACTAGGATCTGGCTCAAACCAAAGCCGGCTAGTGTAAACTGTCCGGACACTGTACGTGCACAAGTGCACGGATGTGACCGAACCATGTCGCAAAACCATGCGACCTGTCGCAATACCATGCGACCTCTACTCTTTTGCCTAAAGGCGAAAAGCTTTCTGTGTGGGACTCTAAAGACTCGACACTACGCTGGCAGTGGGTTTAACCACAGACCGCAAGCGGCACTAGCTGTGCGTAACGGTCCCCAGGTAATGCCGACAAGAAGACCGACGAGGCGAAACCCTTCTGAACTCCTACTGAGCCTGAGTGTGACATTCTCCATACAGTCCGGTCTGTTCGTCTGATACATCGCATGGCGGGCCTAGGGGGCGGTAAACGTCAGTCCCCCAATAGCGGTACAAGTCGTGTCGGAGCGAAGCCCAAAACACCCTGAGATAACACTGGAAACCTACCAGTATATCTCGTTTGCCCTGGCCAGGGACTACTCGTGTAATGGCTCTCCTAGACACAGCGCGATGTCAACCCCCAATACCGGGAGAGACGAATCCTGTCTAACCGTCACTGCCTCCAAGTGCTTCGGGACTGCACCCAACCACTACCTGTTTGCACGACTCCTTTGAGCCGTGGTAGGGTAGTGATCAAAGTACAGTGGGAACACACTCGAGGCGAAGTGACAGTGTCAAGTCAGCGGACTAAGCTGTACTCATGTCACCTGGGAACTGATAACTGACGATAGGCATAATACCAACTAGTCAGTTCCCGACGAGTCCTGTCCAGTGTACCCGTAACCTAACGAGCACCCGCATACTATCTCAAGTACGACGTACTGACGGCTGTGGGACAGACCGTCTCCCACACTGGGATGAGAAGCGCATGCGCTGGTCTACTCCGGAGTATCGATGCCCTGTCTCGATAGTCCTGCGACCAGGGACCTGCATAAGGATGTGCTTATAGATTACCCAGCCCCACTAGTGTGACGGCCATCACATCGCTGGTAATCAAGCAAAGATCCTAAGGGCTCCACTAATGTGTATAGGCGATATACAAAAATAAACACATGTACACATTGAAGTAGAAACAAACCAAGTAGCATACTACTATTTTGAGCAAGATTGTATATACAAGGTGAATATCCCAAGCTTCCATTAAGTAATATACAAACTAGTATGATACAGTAATGGCCTCTAGGGCATATACACTAACAATTTACTGGTAGGTATTCCAGTAGTATCTCAGGGTGTTCTGGGCTGCACTCCGACACGACTTGTACCACTTTTGGGGGTCTGACTTTTACCAACCTCCTAGGCCCGCCATGCGATGCTCATAGACGAACAGATCGGACTGTACGGATATTGTCACTGACAGGCTCAGTAGGGTGTCAGGATGAGTTCGCTCAACGACGTCCCTTTTGCTCAGTACCTGGTAGCCCGTTACGTATTGGCTAATACCTCTGACGTGCTAGTGGTTAAATCCACAACCAAGGTGTTGACGAGTCTTTAGAGTCCCCCACAGACCAGTTACTCAAGTTTCGGGTGAAACGCTGTAGAGGCCATATGGAGATATGGCAGGGTTCGATCAGATACGTGCGGTATTGCACGGATCGTGATCGGACGGTTTTTACTAGCCGGCTTTGGCTTTAAGCCGGATCCTAGTATTTGACAGTGTAGATTTTGTCTCTTTGCATTTATGTTCAGTGGGAATACAAATGCGGGCATGTATTTGCAGTAGCGGGGTTTTCCTGTAATTTATTACGGGATCAGTTTTCTGAAGTTGCCAGTTTGCATTATGTTTCGGCCGGTTTTCCTTTGTTCCTTCCCCACCGGACTTTTGTGATGGAGGGGGTTATTTGCAAGTTTGCAAATAACATTTGTGGAGGGGGTTTCTTGCATTTATAGCTTCATCATGATGAGATTCTTTATTAGTCTTTTCCTTTGCTTTTTGAGATGGGATTTGGATGTGATGAGATTAGAAATGGGTGTGACATTTCTTTTTCTCATTATCATTCTTTTTCTCCATTTGTTTTTTGCTCCACCATTTTTTTTCCTTAAGGGGGCCGGCCACTTTGGTGAGAGAGGGAGAGAGGTTTTCATTTTTTGATGAGGGAAATTAGATCATCTCATTTGCATGCTCCAAAATCATAAACCCCTCTCCAAAGTTCTTTGATTCTTCCATCACCCAATGGCAACATAAACCCCAAAGAGACATATATTCTACACTACATCTACAGCAAATCTTAGACGCGTCGGCTAGCCAACTTCGCGCCCGAGTTGCCTCGATCAAGAGGTGGGAGTCCGTAAAAGAGATCGGCTATGTAGTGCCCTTTCCGACGAGGACGTGACGGACGGAGATTCCGCGGGAGATCGGAGTGGAGACGAAGACCGAAGGACACGGATCGCTTGGTATAACTCTCTACCCATCTTTTAGTTTGCTAGTAGCTAGGTTAATGGCCCGATCCGAGATAAAAGTGCGCGGTGGTGCCGGTTTGATAGTTTGCAAAGTTTTTCGTTTCCGCATTTCCGGCATCTGATCGACGGCCGGGGCGCCACCGCGGACTTACAACTGGGTCCACCATGTACCCGCAATCGGCCTCGTCCTGCTCCTCGACTCGGGTTCACATGTATCGCTCTAGCACCGAGAAAACACATGGTGGACGCACTGAAATATCATATCAAGGGAAATCGGGTTTTTAAACAGTGCGTATTTTCTTAAAATAGTACTCCGGTTCCCAAATCCAGAAATCACATGAATCAATCTAATGCGTAAATCCATGCCATGCGTCGTATGACACTAAGAGTAAAAGAAAAGGAAAACCGCTCTTTTAAAAAGATCCAGTTTGGAAAGTATCGTATGCGGTCCCTTAGTTTTTGAATTAAGTCAATATCATCCATGTATGTAACATATGAATATGAGTATAGGTATGGATGTGCGAAAAGCTAAGTGAATGTAGCAATGTACATATGCACTGATGTGGCCATATGATGTATTTGTGTCCAAGTACGAATAGGTGATATATGTGGTACAAGTATGAACATGTAATGAATGTGTACCGAAGTCTGAATATATGCAGTGTAGGGGTACAAGGGTAATCCTGTCAAGATATATATATATATATATATATATATATATATATATATATATATATGCACTATGATAAAGTATAGGGGTACTTGTGCACAGGTAGCGATATATAAATGAAGGTATGCACAATGGTATGAATATAACATATGCTAGTATGTGACTAAACATGACAACGTCAATAACACGGAATCAATATGATATATGATTTCTAGCAATCCTATACTGTGCGTGTCATGGCAATCACTAACGGTGTGGGTGTAGCATATAAATCGTGCTCGTGCAACTGGTACCGTTAGTGACAGTGCAGTGTTCTATACTACCAGTTCTATGTACGTAACAAAGGTATGCTGCTCTAGTATGTTTGCATAAAAATAAACATCCTACTACGCCCTAACGCTTAACGCCATACGAGCGATTTCCCCGTAGATGTTAAATCTACTCACCTGGTCGCATGCTAAGTATAGCCGACCACCTGCTTCCCTTTCCTGGCGGCGTCTGACGCACCCACCTGCGAACCTGGAATTTACACAAGAATCCAAATATAATCAAAAATCTCGCAAACACGATATCAAACAAAGCGAGAAACTCGTGTCGCGAATTGACGCGCGTGTGTGCGATACGCTGAAACGTGCGTGTATGTGCCTAACGCTTAACCCGATACGCCGCGATACGCTGAATCACAGAACCACTCGCGTATCGCGCGAACCATAAACACCAGAAAACAATATAGTGCCCCAGATTTTTCCAAGATCAAAATATTACAAAACTATATATATAAGAGAGCTATAAAATGTAGTAGACACCTGAAGCAAAAACTCTAGGACCTATCTCCGTAGACTGGCCGCAATTTGCGGTCAGAATGGATTTTCTGGTGGCCTGGGTTGAAGGTAGTGGGGTCGGGCTCTGGTAGTGTAGTCAGGGCACCCCTAATAGGCTACAGTCCACTCAAATTCATCCTGAACTCACTAAATCTAAAGCAGATTTTAAAAAGGCTATGTTTTGCTCTAAAACATCCAGTTTTGCACCAATTTGAAAACTCAGGGTATTTTTGTGTAATCTGGGGTTCCCAAGGTCAAGTTGGTCCGAACAATACCTAATTAGGATAGTCTAACTAACACTAACATTACTTAACACCAATCCACACAAATCACCAAAATCGTATAATTGACGCTAAAAGGATACGCGTGTGTGAAACTAAACGCGCGTGCACACGACACGTCGCGACGCGTATGAACTTACCAGAACCAACTTCGATGCGATGTGGCACGCAGCGCGCCATAGAACCACGCGGATCACGCGCATGTTGCACACGGTTTAAAACATCGAAAACGCGTTTATAGCTCCAGATTTTGCCTCTGGGCAAAACTGCAAAAGTTACAGATACCAAAACCCTAAGCTACCCAGAAGAACCCTACAGCCAAAAACCCAACACCCTAGCCCCTGTTCTGGCCACAATTTGCGGCCATAAGGAATAAAACTGCGGCCTTACCTTGGAGGTGGGTCCCCGTGCTCTGTGTGTGTATCTCTGCTAAGGTCACTGTGCTACAGTCTTCCCAATTTTATGATTAAAGGTTCGGGTCAACAGCAGATCTACCGGAGGCTAGAAAATCGCTAAAAACGCTAATTTACGCCAAGTCGGACAAATCAGGTTTTCCGGTGAAATCTGGAATAAATCTTGGTTTCGCTAGCCTTAACAGCACTTCCTAAGGCTATACTAACAATTAAAACCATTACTTGACTAAATCCCACCCAAGTCTCTACATGTAGCACTAAACTACATAATATAAACACTAAACTATACTATAACCATAACATAAGCAAAGAGAAGTTGGGTTAAGGGAATTATACCTCTACAGATCCTAGTTGAAAGAGAAGAGAAGAAGGAGGGAGTGGGTGTGCTGCTGCTATAGCTTTTGGGGCTGCATATTGGCTGAAATGAGCTGCTGATCTGCTCTGCAGATGCTGCTGCTGCTGCTCCAGGCCACTGATGCTGTTCCTTTTCTTTTTGAAGCAGAAGCCAATGTTTTGGTGTGGAGTTGCTGCTGTAGCAGCTGGGGAAGAGTTTGTGTGTGTGTTGTTGTGGTGTAGGGTTATGTATAAGATGGTGTGGGGGGTGTAAGTGATTATGAAATGGGCTATTGTTGCAGCTGATGTTGATGTTTGGTGCTGAAGCTGAGGCTGGTTTCATGATGTTTTGGTGGCTGAAAGTGCTGGAATTGGGCTGATGTGAGGGTGTGAGTGAGAGGTGTGAGTGTGAAGAGACATGCAAAAAGGTTTGAGTTGAGATGGTGTGACACAACCTTAAACCATCATGACATCCATCACATCTTCCTCTCTCTCTCTCTCACAACAAGCAAGTCAACCCTAAACTTTAATCACCCTCAATTAAACTAATTAGCTCAAAATCCATTCAATTATCATAACCAAGGGCCTAACCCACCATGGTTGGCTAAACATGGTTAACCTACCATGCACACCCAAACTAGGTTACCCCAAGCTTAACCCTAGCTAACGTGCACAAGTGTGTGCGGTCGGGATAAAATTCTTCTAAAATAACCATAAAACCAGAAAATTTACTAGCATCCCGTTTTGGTAAACTTTTTACCAAGAACCCCGCATTAACACTCGATTACCACTAACCCTAAACTCAGGTGTTACAAGACGGCCGCACCCCCGGATGCCGTCGACGAAGTGCACTAAAGCGGAACACCGCTACCGCGAGCACCCGAACGGACGCTTTTGGCGACGGGGTTCTCCTACAGTCACTTGGTCCGGGCTATGGGGCGTGGCTATCTATTAAGTTTACCCGGCGAGTATCCACGTACGCTACGTGATTGCGACGGAGTTTTGATCACATCAAAATCCCGTGGCAACCGATCAAATGAGACTAAAAACTGCTAGATTTATAACATTCAAATTAGTTATCTCATAACAACTTGTGGATTCCAAATATTGTATCACATTCCAGATAAATAGACAATGGTAAACTTTCCGATCGAATAAACAAACACCCAAGATTTCCCAAATAGCTCAACAATTGAGCGGAGTTCAAAAAATATCCATCACATGCCACGGTACCAATGGTCCAGCCGTAGAAGGGTCAAACCCAACGCCTCATATGTGGCAACGCCGTACTGCCCCAAACCCTAAGGTTTAGAGGCGGTTCAGATGGCCACATAATCGAGTTAAGGTTTGTGTTCTTCTAGAGGGTCCACTGCGTTACTTTCACGACTTAGAACGTTCTTTAACTAAGGAAAAATCCAACACTTGGAAATTTTCCGGCAGGGCAAAAGTGAGTTATTGATATCCGTTCGAACTTTTTAACACGTTCTAGATTACCCGGAAAAACATAAACGAAATTAAACTTTCCGATCGAATCAACGAATACAAAAGATTTCCAGAAAACTCAACACTTGAGTAACATTAAAAATTCTCAGAAGCAAGAAAAAATACCTACGGATGTTACTGTAGGAAAAACTAACCCTAATTCCTCTTAACGACCGCGGAACCGCCGCGCAAGGAAGGGTATTGCCGCGGTTCCGCGACGCTTTGAGAGAATTAAAATGTCGTTTTTCACAGTAATCCTTAGAATTCCCTGCTTAATTTTCTGAGTATTTTTAATACAGAAAAAATCAACATTTTTAAAAATTTCCAGAGAGGGGTGTAAAACGATGTTTCGGGGTTCGATCGGACTTTAAACTTCGTCTAGACTACGTCTAAAGCTCTGGCTTGGCTCTGATACCACTGTAGGGTTACTAGGCACTGTCACAAGGGTCTATAAGGCATCAACCATGCCCGATTTAAAATTTAGACGTGCCGGACAACCCAAACCAAGATCTTAGACTAGAGATTAGGCAAAACAAAGAGCAAGTAAACAACTTTACTTGTAAGAGTTTGTGATTACAACCTTGGTAGTCCGTTCCTTCACTTCTAAAGCTCCGTGTTGAGGTCCCTTCGCTGCGATCATCGAGTACCCGGACTCAAGAGAGGCTCCATGAAGAGAAAGATGCAAGCTTGCTTCCGATCTTCAATAACAAAGATGATCTACCTTGAAGAAACTCAAACCCAAGCTCTTGCTTTGCTAATCAGGTATTAGCAAAGCAAACACCCTAATCTAAGTGGCTAGAATAAATGAGGATGATGAAGTATGAATTTAGCTCCCATTTGTTTTCGATTTCTCACTCATTTTCATCATATTTGAAAAAGCTAGAATGCTTTTCATCAAAAGAAGAAGGAAGAAGAAGAAGAATCTCCTTGTGGTGAATAATGAAACTTGTGTGTGGTTAGAAATGCAACCATGGGTTAAGAAAGAAAACTTAACCCTTGTAGAGATTTAACTAGGGTAAAGGGTTGGGTTGGGTTAAAGAAATATTTATGCAAAATATCACAAAATATCATGGTCAAAGTCAAACCTTCAAGAAGCTTCTTGAAAGCTTCATGAAAGCTTAACCCTAATCAGAACCCTAACCATATTTAAACTCCACAAAACATGTTGCATTTATAACCCTAAATTGTTACAATATTATATATTACATATACAATATTTATTGTAACAAAATAAAATAATACAATTAACATATTCTTTCCCCCAATCAGAGCAAAGCTCTGTTTTGAATTTCAAAATTCAAAAATTGAAGTAACGCTTCAGATCCCGTGCGCTGCGCGCTGTGTGCCACGTGTCAAGCACAGGTGCGCTGCGCCCTAGGCAGGGTACCGCCATTCAGAGCAAAACTCTGTTTCAAAATTCAAAATTTAAAAATTGAAGCAACGCTTCAGATCCCATGCGCTGCGCGCTGCGTGCCACGTGTCAAACACAGGTGCGCTAGCGCAATTGCGCTGCGCTCTGCGCTGCGCGCCACGTGTCCAATACGGGTGCGATAGCGCAATTATGCCGCGCTCTGCGCTGCGCGCCACGTGTCGAACGTAGGTGCGCTAGCGCAAGGTGCGCCAGCGCAAGGTGCGCCAGCACTGGGATTAAAAATTCCCCACCGTCGGATCAAAATATCTACTAATAATAAATTATTAATTAATCAGAACTAAAATTCTGGTATGCAAAGATTTTTCAATCTTATTAAAATAAGAAGATTATCTTCTGTAAAACAGAAGCCATAGGATCAAAGATACAATGGTGGGAAATATTCCAAATCAATAAGACAATGATCTCTCAAAACTGATTTAACAAATCATTTGGCCCTATATAAAGGACCCTAGACTTCAAGTCTAACATATAGAAAAGAGAGAGAAAAACCCTCTGCAAAGGAAGAGAAAGCTCTTAGAAAAAAGAGGATTTTTCTTCATCTTCAAGGTAAAAAGAACTATGTTCTTGAATAATAGAGATGAAACCATCTCGTAAAAAGAAGAACCATCTTCTAAAAAGATCAGAGATCTAAGAAAAAGACCAAGGTCTTTAATAAAAGAAAGGTGCGCTAGCGCAATTGCGCTGCGCTCTGCGCTGCGCGCCACGTGTCCAACACGGATGCGCTAGCGCAGTTGCGCTGCGCTCTGCGCTGCGCGCCACGTGTCGAACGTAGGTGCGCTAGCGCAAGGTGCGCCAGCACTGGGATTAAAAATTCTCCACCGTCGGATCAAAATATCTACTAAAAATAAATTATTAATTAATCAGAACTAAAATTCTGTTATGCAAAGATTTTTCAATCTTATTAAAATAAGAAGATTATCTTCTGTAAAACAGAAGACTTAGGATCAAAGATCCAATGGTGGGAAATATTCCAAATCAATCAGAGAATGATCTCTCAAAACTGATTTAACAAATCATTTGGCCCTATATAAAGGACCCTAGACTTCAAGTCTAACATATAGAAAAGAGAGAGAAAAACCCTCTGCAAAGGAAGAGAAAGCTCTTAGAAAAAAGAAGATTTTTCTTTATCTTCAAGGTAAAAAGAACTATGTTCTTGAATAATAGAGATGAAACCATCTCGTAAAAAGAAGAACCATCTTCTAAAAAGATCAGAGATTTTAGAAAAAGACCAAGGTCTTTAATAAAAAAGAAAAGATCAAAGATCTAATCATAAAATAATAAAAAGAAGTATTTTACTTCATTCACAGATCTTTTGATCTATAAAGGCAGAGCCTTTTAGAAAAACAAGAACTTTTATTCTTGGATCTTGAGGAAAAAGCCTCTTTTGAAGAACATAAATTTGTTTCTTTGATCTTAAAATTGATCAAATGCGCTTTGCGCTATTGAAAAGTGCATTGCACTCATGAATTGCGCCCTTGTGCTCATTGGACCGGCGCTCAACGCCAAACTTGCCACGTGTCAACCAGAGATACAATCTACGCTTTGCGCTTCTAAAATAGAGCACCGCGCTCATAGGCTGGCGCTCAGCGCCAAGCGCGCACGTGTCACTCACCGGTGCGCAAACAGACAAGCGCAGCGTGCTCATAAATTAAAAGCGCAATGCGCTAATGAACTAGCGCTTAGCGCGACACGTGTCCTCTTCGTGTGCGCTACCTGACAGAAGCGCAATGCGTTCCTTAGCTAGCGCAAAGCACCTGGCACGCTGTAAGTGCACGGCGGTGCCCCGGCCGTCGATCCGACGCCGGAAACGCGGAAACGAAAAACTTTGCGAAACTTGCAAACCGGCACCACCGCGCACTATTAACCCGGATCGGGCCATTAACCTAGCTACTAGCAAACTAAAAGATGGGTAGAGAGATATACCAAGCGATCCATGTCCTTCGGTCTTCGTCTCCACTTCGATCTCCCGCGGAATCTCCGTCCTTCACCTCCTCGTCGGAAAGGGCACTACGTAGCCGATTTCTTTTACGGGCTCCCACCTCTGAACCGAGGCAGCTCGGGCGCAATGTTGGCAAGCCGACGCGTCCAAGGGTACTGTAGGTGCAGTGTAGAATCTTTGTCTCAATAGGGTTTATGAAGTTGTCAAGGAGGAATGAGGAGGAGAATGAAAAGGAGCAATGAGAAATGGTGCTAGTCCTTTTTGCAAACATAGAATGAGATGATGATAATTTTTCCCACATTCCAAATGAACTTTTTCTCCCCCATCTAGTAATGTTGCCGGCCCCTCTCTCAAAAAAAGAGTGTCATGGAATCAACAAGAAGGGAGGTGAGTGTAGGAAAAGTAGAATGGTGACCACACCCCTAAAAGCAAGCCTCACATCCATAAACAAATCAATCTCTTCTCATTAATGCATGTAATGATGCATGAAAAGAAAAGATGCCATCATGAAGCCACAAATGCAAACAACACCCTCCAAAAAGATAATTGGTACAACTGCAAATAACCCCCTCCATCGGAAAAGTCTGGCCGGGAAGGAACAAAGGAAAACTGGCCGGGACGGAATGCAAACTGGCAACTTCAGAAAACTGATCCCGTAATAAATTACAGGAAAACCCCGCAACTGCATATACATGCCCGCATTTTTATTCTCACTGAATACAAATGCAAAGAGACAAAACTATACTGTCTAATACTAGGATCCGGCTTAAACCAAATACGGCTAGTAAAATCCGTCCGATCACGATCCGTGCAATACCGCACGTATTTGATCGAACCCTTCCATATCTCCATACGGTCTCTACAGCGTTTCTCTCGAAACTTGAGTAACTGTGTGTGGGGGACTCTAAAGACTCGTCAATACTATGGCTATGGATTTAACCACTAGCACGTCAGAGGTATTAGCCATACATGACGGTCCACCAGCTATTGACCAAAAGGGACGTCTGTGAGCGAACTCATATTGACACCCTACTGAGCCTGTCAGTGACAATATCCTTACAGTCCGGTCCGTTCGTCTATGAGTATCGCATGGCGGGCCTAGGGGGTTGGTAAAAGTCAGACACCCAAAAGCGGTACAAGTCGTGTCGGAGTGTAGCCCAGAACACCCTGAGATACTACTGGAATACCAACCAGTAAATCTCCTGCCTCGGCCGAGGGCTTCGTGTAATGGCTCTCCTACACACAGCGCGACCTCGCCCCCAATACCGGGAGAGACGAACCCCTGCAGATCCGCTCACTGCTTCCATGTGGTTCGGGACTATACCCAACTAAAACCTGTTTGTACATCTCCTTTGAACGTGGTAGGGTGGTAATCAAAGCACAGTGGGAACTCACACGAGAAAAATCACGATCTCAGGTCGATGAACTAATTTATACACATGTCACCTGGGAACTGCTATCTGACGTCTGGTATAATCCCAACTAGCAGGTTCCCGGCGAGTCATGTCCGGTGTACTCATAACCCAATGAGCACCTGTATACATCTTAGGTGAACCAACTGACACCAGTGGCTTGTGAGACCGGCCACCGTCCCTCGTCGGGGTCTCGACTGTATACACTAGTCTACTCTGGAGAATCGATGCCCTGTCTCGAAACTCCCACGACTAGGGACCTTTTAAGGATTTGCTTATACACTCCAGCGCCAACGTATATGATCGCTCTCATACTGCTGGTAGTCAAGCAAGAATCCTAGGGGCTCTATCAACGTGTAATAGTGACCTGTAAGGTCACCTAAAGCAGTGCACGATGATAAAGATAAACCAGACAGTATACTATCATCTTGAGTAAGACTGTCCTACCGGCATAGGTCCTCCCTCAATCATTGCAATCACGTGCCTATGATCCAATAATTGACTCTGAGGGCACTATATTCAACAATCTCCCACTTGCACTCAAGGCTAATTATTGCGATGTCGCATACTCATAGCTCGTGTGATGCCGAACACCCAACTCCTCTACTAGTCAGTCTCACAAAGCTCGTTTGCGAAACTATTGCGTTCGAGGAATAGCCTCAGTGAGTGGATCCGCTTTGATGTTTCTTTCTATGTCTCTCTATATCTCAAGTTCGCGGAGAAAGCCATCTCCCGAAATGAGCAATACCTGTCTTAGAATGTCTGGATGTCTGATGGGACCTAGTCCATAAATGAACTCCAAACCCAAACTCCTCAGACTGTATCGTCAACTGAACTTAATCAGTATCCTGCGCCATGCTTCCCTCAGTATCCGCCTGGACCACCTGTCCAAAATACTGCCCCTCGTCAGAAGGAAAACTATAACTCTGACAACCTCTCTGTCATCCATGTCACCTTGGAAGCCTGGAATGATAACCGTCTCCTAAAGGAGGCTGTCGTTATCATATCCCTAGAACATGCACTTATGTTCTAAATCTACTTCCAAATGTTTCTCCAGGATTGGATTAATACCAACTTATTGCATCTATTGCATAAACAACAACTGGTATGGTACTTGACATCTGATGATTGACTCAATTGCCTAAGCAAGTGATCTGCCAATCATGCACATCCCTCTCTACTTTAGTCTATAAGACACCTTTAGAGAGGGTGACTCCACCTGCAGGTACACTACTGTGCCAGGAGTCGTCCATTCTAAATACTCTTAGAATGCTGTCTAAGTACTCAGATTGGGAAACCACCCAAATCTAGATCTAACACCATAGATCTAGTAACCAGCATGTCTTGATATTATATCCAAGTCCCATGTGGAGAAACCACTGTGTGATAACCAAAGTATAACCGACCGCAGTATAGGAATATCACTTCCTACTCTGTGTGTGTCATCCAAATACCAGGACATCACACCCTACTACCTTCTTAGCAGATCCATCCCCTATTCTGATGAAGTCAAACCTATGACTGTCACATCAGAAATAGATGATCTATCTCCGCTGTATCTGCTTTAGTCTATAAATAGACATAAGCCACCTGTCCACCAATGCTTCCGCTGCTCCCACTGACTACGACAACCCTCTGGCAGAGTCATATAGACGTACATTTCTAAAACTAGTTTAGAACGACGCTATACTCATCTTCCTGCCGGGTCTCACAGCCTGGAACAACAGCAATGGCAAGTCTGGGTAAACAAGAACCTCCCTGTCACCGTCCTTGAGGCTACCGGAGTACCTCTCGGGTGCCTGAGGTTACCCACCATATCTGCAGAGTGGCTAATGGAATGTCAAACAAGATTGAATCTTTAGGTTCTCATCAAATTTTCAGTAATAGTTTGCGGTTCTGGAATCACTTCCAGTTCTACCATACTCCCACTACTGTTTTCTGAAAAAATCAATTTTTTATTAAAACTGTGGTGAGTCACGAACAATATCACTATTGATCTTCCAGATGGTAAAAAATCAACCTTCGTCATAGCCTGGGTAAACCCACAAACAGCCATTACAGAAACGTGCCTTGAGTTATCCAGAGTCTGGTTTTAAGCATAAGCCGTACAACTCCCTGTACCTTAACAATGTCAAGATATGAACTGTTTTATATCCAATATAGAAACAGAGGCACTGATTTAATTGAACCAGATTCAAATCATGCAGCTATCTCCAGTGCATGTCAACTAAATGGAAGGAGGCCGATCAGCTTTACTCAACTTAGGAATGCTTCCAATTATGAGCAACCTGAAAGAGAAGCAAGTTCTCTTAATCATTATTATCAACTGAATACCACACACAAGTATCTACATCTTCGATCACTTTGAAGAATCCCGATACCTGCAACACCTGGTTCTTTACTTTATTCATATACCTATAACTTCTCAAAACTCAGAAAATGCATTTCTACGAAACACATGTCTAAGAACTAGAGAAGTCACAAGTAAACAGAATATAGTATGAGTACCAACCCCTCTGTCCTAATGGACACTGGACAATATACAATACTCTGTATAAGTCCCCTGAGTCTAATAACTCATTCACTGTGTGTCGTAGGTTGAAAACTGAACTTATGGTTAAGAAGAATTACACCGCTGTTTTATGCTCCTTACCTAACCATCCACTGATATAGATAAATGTCATAGACACAATTTCAAAAAGGTATATCTCACTCTATAAAATTAGACATACAGATATATCAATTTGAAATTGGTGCACAACGACGGATATTCAAAACCAAATATTTGCCGTCCGGCAAACAGCCCAGGCGATTTCCTCAAATATCACCGATTACAACGAATTCCTTTATAATGAGGATAATCACTTAATTCCCAATAACTTACTCCCACTCATCATCTGTAAAACCATGCAGATGTGAGAATCAAACCTGATAAATACATACCCTGGAGCAAGTGTCTAATTAGGAAATCAGTTTTCTTTTAACAGTACACAGTGAAACTGAAACACTGAAATGTTTCGATGGGATATCCCGGTATTCCTAGTAATGCCTCTTCCATTATCCAGATTCACAACTGTAACCGTATAATTCTTTTCCATCCCTCCAAATCCCTTTATATGTCTTTAGTCATTACCTTCTGCACACCCCTTTAGGCCAAATGGTTTTCTTCCTTCCCTACCGTTCGGCACCAACCTATGGTTTGGAAGAAGACTATCCAATAAGCATAATGGGTGTACTGTCCTAATCCTAGGAGCACTCGCAATGCAAGAGAAGGTGAAGATAAAAGACAACCGAATAAACCTTATTTCTATTCCTCCTGAACCAGAATCCATCCCCGAACTGGAACATGTTCCTTTCGAGTTCGTATATAACCATACAATGGAATATCCAAATATACTGTGGATCTTCGTAGTGATACGGAGTGTCCTGGAGAAATACAAAGGTGATTTAGGATTGGCGAAGAAATATTTGGTTTGGTCGTGAATATCAGTCGCAACTTACTTTGCCCTCCTTCTAATCCCTTTCTTTGTCTTAACTTAATACCTTCTGTACACCGTTAAGGCTAATTGGTTTTCTTCATTCCCTACCGGTCGGCACCAGCCTAAGGTTTGGAAGAAGACTATCCAATTTGCGTAATTGGTGTATTATCTCCTAAACCAAGGAGTACACGCAACCTGAGAGAAGGTAAAAGGAAAAGACAACTGAATAGTCCTATTCGTTTCCACCAGAACAGGAAACCATCCTCGAATAAATTCCTTCGAGTTCGTATATAACCATACGATGGTTTTGTCCAATGGAAGTGGACGTTCGTAGTAATACGGGGTGTCCTGGAGAAAAGGGTAAAAGTAAGAGTGGCAATGAGGTCTGCAACTCTAACAATCGAAAAGCCAGTCTTATAAGAAGGTTCGGTCAACTTGGTCACTGAGTCATAGTCTAGGGTCGGGTCAATGGTCGCTGCCAAAGAGAGAGAGAAAAGAAACACTCAGCGTGCACTCTAACCTAGATCCGAATGGTTATCACTTTATCTAATCAGGAAACCTCCCACTGTAACGTCAAATTCTTCCCCAAACCTGAAAGAAGATGTCACGACCCGAAAGTACGGAACATGACCGGCACTTAAACTACGAACGTCTCGAGGCGTACGTAATCTAAGTAAACCGAAAACCCAGAAATCCAAACCAAGAAAAGTAGTAGAGTGAAGGAAAACCAATTTAAAATCAAGTAGTTTTAATAGCATAAGCCGAGCTATGCGGTTTTAAAAACATCAAGTATTTCCTGAAAATTTCGGCAGAGTCTCCTTTGTAAATACTGCTCCCAAACGGGATACAACATGAATAGTATACGAAATCAATAAAAAGGCATCCCCAAGCGGGAGCTAGCTCTTCGTCAATCGACGGTCACAACCACACAAGCAATATAATATACAACGCCAACGGCGAGGATTAAAATTCAAAGGAAACTAAAAACCATAAGAAAACCACAGAAATAGAACGCGCGACTCTAAGGTCGAAGGAATAACATCACTGGTCTCTATCTCAAAATAAATACATGTTTGGTTGATGGAACTTCTAGATACAACAGAGTAATAATATACAAGTTATATAATGGGCGGTACGATACAAGTAAACCCACCTACTAGCAAATCACCCGAAGGAAACTATGCCTGCAAGCCGTAAAGAAACCTGTACGGCAAACCTGCAAGGAACTGGGGCACAACGGGGGTGAGTTGACAACTCGTGAATAGAAAAACATCTACGGAAATAAATCGCATAAATAACGAAACCTAGGTCAATGATCATAATATATATCCTCAATTATATATATAACATGCAACCTATAACAAGGCTAGGGTAAATATCTAACCCGAGTGTAATCTCATGTGCCCGTGTCAGTGCCTCAGGTAGCAATATATCATATGAATGAGGTATGAATGCATGAAAACAGAATACATGTAAATGAAGAAACTGATTTCATAATTTAGTGAGATTTCCTTTGTATTTTTAAATGAGATATCATAAATGAAATCAGCATAAAACAGTGCCTAGTATCGGCACAAAACGTAATCCCAATATCTCGATATCTTTGTATCACAGTCTTTGTACCTCAATATCTCGAAATCTCAATGTCTCAAACACAATATCTAGGGCGCCGTCAGTCCAGACCGGCCCCTACCATCCATCCCAAGACCACGACGGTATCCTCCGGATATCTGACGCGTCGAGTAATATCACCGGTAGGTAGTGCTCCCCTGCCAGGCTCACATCGTCATCATCACGCGCTTCTTGCCCTGGGGTACCTTACAGGGTCGACCATGTACCCGAAACGGTTCATCCGTCTCCTCGAATCGGGTCTCGAAATCCATCAGCAAACTCATGGTGGACGACTCATACATCATGGGAAAAACCGCACTTTTTTATTTAAAAAGAGAGAAATCAGTTTATATAAGTTTTGCGGTTTCCCCCCCCCCAAATCCAGAAAATCTTATGGAAATCCGAATCCAAATCATCAATAGCATGTAAAACCATGAATATAAGCATAACAATGAATTACAGTATGCATGAAGTGGCAAGTAATAACTACAATGTTAAGCTGGCATATAAGGCAGGTACACTAATATCATGTCAAATTACTAACTAACAAGCTAAGTCAAGCAATAATAATTTCTAAGGTGTACGTGACATGGCAATTACCGATGAAGATGTGTGTGAGCCGGCAAGTAAGTGTACGTGGTACATACGCATCATCGGTAATGGTGCTGGTGTCCTAACAATATGATATCAACATTGCAATAAGAAATTATAACATAAGTATGCGATGCGAAGCCAAATACAAAAATAAGCAGGAGCAGAATACAAGACGCAACTGTAACTAACCTACATTAATCTAATATAAGTCTTACAAATGGTGCCTTTTGAAATAACACGAACCATGGGGTTTTGAAAATAGGGGCTACGGTGTTTTTATGAACAGATACGTCTTTTGAAATATCCGTAGGATCTCTTGGGCTGTCTTTTAAAATAACCACGATTCGTTAGCTTTTGAAATAGGTAATAATCGAATCTAATCTAACAACTAAACTAAACTAAAGGGCTAAGCTAACAAGCTGGACTACAGGTAAGGAAACCGCCTAACATCTGAGTCGATCCATATACATACCAGTATATATATATTAGTCGGTGATCCCGCCTCAATAATATCAAATCCGATACCATATCTACAATCAGACATCCCAAGTCAAGAGTGCGGATCGATCATCAAGATATAGCTCGTACGTAAATCCGTCGTACGGCATCGCCAAATCTGGGTACGGGTCAATATCATATTCCTCACACCATTCCTCTGGTATCCTCTTTATTCAAGATCATAGTCTAGGGTACTGACCTATGTCTAATACAATACTAATATCCTCAATATACTCATGATCTGACTACAGATCGACAATCTCGTACAAACCGATACCGTCAGCACATAGCATCATCAAGGGTATACATCGCCCGATACGGCCTAATATCAAAATCCTAGCATATCATATCTCATATCACGATCACATGTCGACCATTTTGATTATAGCACTATTCACCTGTATCGTCGTTCAAAGACCCGCTATAATATCAGGACGTATCTCAAATACGAATCCTGCCATATCGCCGATATCACAACCTCAACACAAATCTTATCGACTCATCTCAAACCCAAGTATCATCCTCAAATCCGTATGTGAACACATAGTCCCATACCCATGTGAACACATAACTATATATATATTCCCGTAAACACAAATGGAAGAAGAATGTATGCAAGTATGGGTGGGTGTGTGCATGTATGGTGCGACCACTACTCTAGGGTTTCGCGATACTAAACCATCCATATTTATCATCAATAAACTCAAACAAAATATAATCAATAAATGTGTGTATACATATTCGTATACATCACCACGAACTGCGGGGGTGCTATACGCCATCCACCCGACTTCTCCCCGTAGATATAAATCTACTCACCTGGTCCTCGCTCGCCGGTGTCGACGTCGCCACGCGCTTGCTTGTCGTCTCGAATTCCACATGGAGTACCTACATATCATAACGCACCGTATCGCATTAAAATCCGACTCATGACCAAAACGACGCACGAATCCCACATAGGTCAAAACCTATGGTTGCCTGCACAAATCGACCCAAAAACCCTCGACGTCGGCGTACAAATGCCAAACCATCGAGAAAGCTCCCAACACACTCATTTGTACAATTACAAGCACTAATTATAATATAAAATAGCTTAAAATTCACAAAAACCCCAATTTCACTTAAAAAGTCATTTTCCCGAAAATCTAGCAAGCACAAATCACCGTTTTAGTACAAAACTTGATGTATAAACGAATCTAGCGGCCACAATATTCACTAAATATCTTAAATAAGTCATAAAAATAATTCCCATAATTTAATCTCATTAAATTCCAAAAACCCTAAAATTCTAGTTTACAAAATACCTACATTTTAACAATTTCGTAGCAAAAATGCACAAACTATAATCTAGCTTAGATTTGCATGATCTAAAGCATTAAACTACACTTAATAATGTTAATGAAGTCATGAAAAACCTAATTAGATTTTTAGTCTAACATTTGCAATAAATTTCCAAAACCTAGTTTGCATAAAATTCCAATTTTAACAATTACAAGCATCAATTAGTAAACTAGCAACTAGGTTAGTTTTAGCATCACATTAACATGTTAATCCCCACATCAAGATCAATACCCAATGAAGAAAACCCTAATTTTATTTACAAACCCTTTTCTTGAATTTTTCCAACCAAGCAATTAAACCTAATTAAACACCTAATTAGCATCAAATGAGGTATGATAGCAACAATTAAGTAACTAAGCAACAAACAAACCATGGAACAAGGATTTATACCTCACAAAACTTGAATCAACATCCAACCTAGCCTCACAAACTTGCTTCTTGCTCCAAGATCCACACTAGAATAGGTCAAGGAAAAATGGGTAAGAGTTGGATTTGGGTTTTAGCTTGATTTGTGATGGAATTTTGGAGGTTTTTGATAGGTTTTTTATAAGGAAATGAGAGGAGAAAATTGGGGGG
The DNA here is from genome assembly GCA_030015575.1 of Agapanthus africanus. Classification (NCBI taxonomy): domain Eukaryota; kingdom Viridiplantae; phylum Streptophyta; class Magnoliopsida; order Asparagales; family Amaryllidaceae; genus Agapanthus; species Agapanthus africanus. The sequence goes on along the minus strand of JASDDO010000019.1, from coordinate 496,958,043 downwards.
CTGCACTTGGGGAGGGCTCGGCCAGAAATGGGGAAGGATGGGAGTGAAGTGTGTAGGTGTGGGGAGAAAAGTCAAGTCAAAGAAAGTCCAAGTCAACCCAACCAATACTTATATATATTACCCTTTCTTCTCATTTCTTTTCATTTCTTTTCTTTTAGCCATTCAAGTGGGAAAATGAGGGGGCACTTGGGGCTGCTGATTTGGAGAGGGGAGAGAGGGTGTGGGTGAGTGTGGGTGAGGAAAAAAGATAAATGTATTACCCCAATTCCCATTAACACTAATTTCACCGAAAAAAGGCCCTTTTCTTCGATATTTTCTAAACCGTTTTGGTAAACCATTTCATTTCAAAAACCATATGATAAAATTTTGTTTAATGTGTTATGATACACAAAATTTGTTTCAACTCATTCCAATTTGTAATTTTCCCTAATTAAATGTATTAGTGACGGCTTAAAATAATATTAAAATAATTAATTTCGGAAAATTTTTCAGAAAATTTGAAATTTCACCAGTGGCACAATAAACACCAAATACTAGCAAATTCATAGCTAGAATATGTATATTTAATTTTATAATAAAGATATTTGTATTTTGACTTTTTAGAGAAAACCCCCTTATTTTACCGTTTTCTCGAAATTTCACCGAAACGATTTTCAAAACGTTACAATCTTCCCCCCTTAAAGAAATTCGGTCCTCGAATTTAAATTCAACTCCCCCCAAATACAAAAACATCTAAGCAAAACCATCAAGTCGTCGGGCTCCGAAATCATAAGTACATAAAACGCATCATAGCGCAATACATGCGCATGGGTAATGAGCAGATAACTCAAAATCAAAACTCCGTCAAGCATCCCGCAATCATCGGAGTCATGGTAAAGACACAATGTCAAATCCAATACCAAAACCAATATGATATAACTCAAAACTATACACGTAATATCAAATCTATATATGTAATTATCTGAAGGAAATGCATGTCAAATCTCTTAAAGTTGCTGTGCAATGCACATAACACTGCACAGTGGCGGACGTCTATCATAAGAAAATAACTATATACATATATACCTTTGTTTGAAATGTACGTTCCGCCGTTTTGGGAAACAATTTAGAAGGGTTTTCCTTGTTTTAAACGTTTCGCGTCATATCAGACACGTAGGTAAATACTGAGACTATAGCTCGTTTTTTTTTTGAAATTCCCTTCAATAGCTATCAATGCATGCAAAATACATTTAGGTACTGTCCTCTGACTAGTCCTGCTTAGTACGAAAACACTTAGCAAATATCATAAAAACGTACTGCTCTATAAGAAAAATCAATCCCAAAATACGCGTATGAATACTACGTGCGTCTGGTGCGCACGGAAATCAAAGTCCATATATGTGCCATTCATATGCACAGAAACAACATCTACGTGCATCGGGTGTGCATGAAACATCTGTCATAGGCAACATGTATGCCTGATAGCAAAATCAGGTGCATCTGACATGCACGAAAAATCTCGATTTAGTGCATCTGGTGTGCACCAAAATCACATCTCAAAACATGCGCTCAACATGTGCGAAAATCCAAGGCAGGTGCATCCATCATGCACGAAATCATGAAATCCAATATCAAGCACCGAACATGCGCAAAATCAAATCAGGTGTACAAGGTGCACAAAACAAATATCGAGTATCACAATCGAAATCGAAGTCCAGTGCATCTAAGTGCACAAAATGCGTATCACTGCACTGCAAGCATATGTGAATCATACCGAGTGCAAAAACCAAATCGTATGTGTATATACGCACAATCAACTCAACTGTATGAAATCCATATAATCACAAACATGAGGAACCAAGGCACGAAAACTATCTCAAGTGCAACAACTGTGCAAAAATCGTGAATACTCAGTAGGTGCAACCATGGTCCATGGAAACAAATATCACGAAACTCTATCATCAAAATCAATCATGCAAATAGATCGCTCAGAATACCAAAATCAAGTATGGCGGAATAGTCCCGCTCAAGCACATCCTCCAAGAATCTCTGCCCAACTGTCGTGGTCACTCATAGCATGTCTCATCGACGAACCTGAGCTCTGGCCTGCCGGTGTGCGTAGCATGACCACTCCTGGGTCCAAGTCTTCTTGTAATTCATTCCAGAAAGGTCCTGTCGAGATCTCTCCCAAATCTCTTCTCTGCCGAACTGTCCGGAAGTCATCGGCCCTTACTAGATCTGTTCTCGTTCCGGAACGGCTGCATACTCACCGCGACTCCTTCTGGAAGGTATATCCAAGTACAATGCCTTGGCATGCGTATCGCATCTCTGATGTCGGCGGAGTGGAACGTCGTTTCATCTAGATCTGGTACGAACCTCTTACTTCACCTTTCTCTAATGTCGACCACTTCGGACTCGTCTCGTCGTGGTTGCATGGACTGAGCTCTAACGGCTATCCTTGTATCTGGAGTCTCCCAAGAATGCATCTCACCACCTAGCATCCGAATTAAGTCGAGCCATTCGATCAAGTCGTCAAAACCTCATAATCCCCCAATAGCTCAACATCTTGGGCACAGTTTAATAGTATCGGGTACATACCACAGCATCGGTGGTCCAGCCGTAGAAGGGCAAACCCAAGCCTCACTAATGGCGCCGTAGAACAGCCGCAAACCCGAAGGTTCAAAGGCTTTCACACGGTCATTAAGTCGAGTTAGGATTTCATTCTTCTAGAGGGTCCATAGAATTGCCTGCATGCCCTTCCGAATACTTTAAACTTGGAATAATAGGTTTTTGACATTCGATCGTCTCTGTCGACTCCCAACGTCTCCGTGTGAAGTCGTCTCTAGCTGGAAACAATCTATCTGATGACCTCGCATCGGGGCAGGCAAACGATCCACATGTCCTAGTCATTCATCCTTGATGACTGACGACCTTCTATCATTGGCTCAATCCTCTGGTGCTGATCTGCCCGTCCGAGTAATCTCATACAGCGATCCATCAACACTCCTGGCACGAAAACATAATAAAAAGACACATCTCTGCAATCATGTGTCGCCGGAATCACGCCCTGGTCAGTCCTCGTTCGTAACGAGCTCGTGCTGACCGTAACTCTAGCCGTAGCTCTCCCTGCACGTAATCGTGGCAGCAAAACCATAACTGGTACCGATGAGGCTAGATCAGGAATGAATATAATACTGAACAAAGAAATGTACATCCTAAGGCTTCTTAAGTGGAGTAGCGTATCGTAAGTATGCCGCGGAACATACCCACGGTATGTCACTCTACTTTAGTCACCTATTCCATCAACCAAGGGTCATCCTACGCTCCGAAGGTAAAACCTAACGCTCTGATACCAACTTTGTCACGACCCGAAAGTACGGAACATGACCGGCACTTAAACTACGAACGTCTCGAGGCGTACGTAATCTAAGTAAACCGAAAACCCAGAAATCCAAACCAAGAAAAGTAGTAGAGTGAAGGAAAATCAATTTAAAATCAAGTAGTTTTAATATCATAAGCCGAGCTATGCAGTTTCAAAAACATCAAGTATTTCCTGAAAATTTCGGCAGAGTCTCCTTTGTAAATACTGGCTCCCAAACGGGATACAACATGAATAGTATACGAAATCAATAAAAAGGCATCCCCAAGCGGGAGCTAGCTCTTCGTCAATCGACGGTCACAACCACACAAGCAATATAATATACAACGCCAACGGCGAGGATTAAAATTCAAAGGAAATTCAAAACCACAAGAAAACCACAGAAATAGAACGCGCGACTCTAAGGTCGAAGGAATAACAGCACTGGTCTCTATCTCAAAATAAATACATGTTTGGTTGATGGAACTTCTAGATACAACAGAGTAATAATATACAAGTTATATAATGGGGGGTACGATACAAGTAAACCCACCTACTAGAAAATCACCCGAAGGAAACTATGCCTGCAAGCCGTAAAGAAACCTGTACGGCAAACCTGCAAGGAACTGCGGCACAACGGGGGTGAGTTGCCAACTCGTGAATAGAAAAACATCTACGGAAATAAATCGCATAAATAACGCAACCTAGGTCAATGATCATAATATATATCCTCAATTATATATATAACATGCAACCTATAACAAGGCTAGGGTAAATATCTAACCCGAGTGTAATCTCATGTGCCCGTGTCAGTGCCTCAGGTAGCAATATATCATATGAATGAGGTATGAATGCATGAAAACAGAATACATGTAAATGAAGAAACTGTTTTCATAATTTAGTGAGATTTCCTTTATATTTTTAAATGAGATATCATAAATGAAATCAGCATAAAACAGTGCCTAGCATCGGCACAAAACGTAATCCCAATATCTCGATATCTCTGTATCACAGTCTCTGTACCTCAATATCTCGAAATTTCAATCTCTCAAACACAATATCTAGGGCGCCGTCAGTCCAGACCGGCCCCTACCATCCATCTCAAGACCATGACGGTATCCTCCGGATATCCGACGCGTCGGGTAATATCACCGGTAGGTAGTGCTCCCCTGCCAGGCTCACATCGTCATCATCACGCGCTTCTTGCCCTGGGGTACCTTACAGGGTCCACCATGTACCGGAAACGTTTCATCCGTCTCCTCGAATCGGGTCTCGAAATCCATCAGCAAACTCATGGTGGACGACTCATACATCATGGGAAAACCCGCACTTTTTTATTTAAAAAGAGAGAAATCAGTTTATATAAGTTTTGCGGTTCCCCCCCCCCCCAAATCCAGAAAATCTCATGGAAATCCGAATCCAAATCATCAATAGCATGTAAAACCATGAATATAGGCATAACAATGAATAACAGTATGCATGAAGTGGCAAGTAATAACTACAATGTTAAGCTGGCATATAAGGCAGGTACACTAATATCATGTCAAATTACTAACTAACAAGCTAAGTCAAGCAATAATATTTTCTAAGGTGTACATGACATGGCAATTACCGATGAAGATGTGTGTGAGCCGGCAAGTAAGTGTACGTGGTACATACGCATCATCGGTAATGGTGCTGGTGTCCTAACAATATGATATCAACATTGCAATAAGAAATTATAACATAAGTATGCGATGCGAAGCGAACCACAATAATAAGCGGGAGCAGAATACAAGACGCAACTGTAACTAACCTGCATTAATCTAATATAAGTCCTACAAATGGTGCCTTTTGGAATAACAAGAACCATGGGGTTTCGAAAATAGGGGCTACGGTGTTTTTATGAACAGATACGTCTTTTGAAATATCCGTAGGATCCCTTGGGCTGTATTTTAAAATAACCACGATTCGTTAGCTTTTGAAATAGGTAAGAATCGAATCTAATCTAACAACTAAATTAAACTAAAGGGCTAAGCTAACAAGCTGGACTACAGGTAAGGAAACCGCCTAACATCTGAGTCGATCCATATACATACCTATATATATATATTAATCGGTGATCCCGCCTCAATAATATCATATCCGATACCATATCTACAATCAGACATCCCAAGTCAAGAGTGTGGATCGATCATCAAGATATAGCTCGTACGTAAATCCGTCGTACGGCATCCCCAAATCTGGGTACGGGTCAATATCATATTCCTCACACCATTCCTCTGGTATCCTCTTTATTCAAGATCATAATCTAGGGTACTGACCTATGTCTAGTACAATACTAATATCCTCAATATACTTATGATCTGACTACAGATCGACAATCTCGTACAAACCGATACCGTCAGCACATAGCATCATCAAGGGTATACATCGCCCGATACGGCCTAATATCAAAATCCTAGCATATCATATCTCATATCACGATCACATGTCGACCATTTTGATTATAGCACTATTCACCCGTATCTTCGTTCAAAGACCAGCTATAATATCAGGACGGATCTCAAATACGAATCCTGCCATATCGCCGATATCACAACCTCAACACAAATCTTATCGACTCATCTCAAACCCAAGTATCATCCTCAAATCCGTATGTGAACACATAGTCCCATACCCATGTGAACACATAACTATGTATATATTCCCGTAAACACAAATGGAAGACGAATGTATGCAAGTATGGGTGGGTGTGTGCATGTATGGTGCGACCACTACTCTAGGGTTTCGCGATACTAAACCATCCATATTTATCATCAATAAACTCAAACAAAATATAATCAATAAATGTGTGTATACATATTCGTATACATCACCACGAACTGTGGGGGTGCTATAAGCCATCCACCCGACTTCTCCCCGTAGATACAAATCTACTCACCTGGTCCTCGCTCGCCGGTGCCGACGTCGCCACGCGCTTGCTTGTCGTCTCGAATTCCACATGGAGTACCTACATATCATAACGCACCGTATCGCATTAAAATCCGACTCATGACCAAAACGACGCACGAATCCCACATAGGTCAAAACCTATGGTTGCCTTCACAAATCGACCCAAAAACCCTCGACATCGGCGTACAAACGCCAAACCATCGAGAAAGCTCCCAACACACTCATTTGTACAATTACAAGCACTAATTATAATATAAAATAGCTTAAAATTCACAAAAACCCCAATTTCACTTAAAAAGTCATTTTCCCGAAAATCTAGTAAGCACAAATCACCGTTTTAGTACAAAACTCGATGTATAAACGAATCTAGCGGACACAATATTCACTAAATATCTTAAATAATTCATAAAAACAATTCCCATAATTTAATCTCATTAAATTCCAAAAACCCTAAAATTCTAGTTTACAAAATACCTACATTTTAACAATTTCGTAGCAAAAATACACAAACTACAATCTAGCTTAGATTTGCATGATCTAAAGCATTAAACTACACTTAATAATGTTAATGAAGTCATGAAAAACCTAATTAGATTTTTAGTCTAACATTTGCAATAAATTTCCAAAATCTAGTTTGCATAAAATTCCAATTTTAACAATTACAAGCATCAATTGGTAAACTAGCAACTAGGTTAGTTTTAGCATCACATTAACATGTTAATCCCCACATCAAGATCAATACCCAATGAAGAAAACCCTAATTTTATTTACAAACCCTTTTCTTGAATTTTTCCAACCAAGCAATTAAACCTAATTAAACACCTAATTAGCTTCAAATGAGGTATGATAGCAACAATTAAGTAACTAAGCAACAAACAAACCATGGAACAAGGATTTATACCTCACAAAACTTGAATCAACATCCAACCTAGCCTCACAAACTTGCTTCTTGCTCCAAGATCCACACTAGAATAGGTCAAGGAAAAATGGGTAAGAGTTGGATTTGGGTTTTAGCTTGATTTGTGATGGAATTTTGGAGGTTTTTGATAGGTTTTTTATGAGGAAATGAGAGGAGAAAATTGGGGGGCTGCACTTGGGGATGGCTCGGCCAGAAATGGGGAAGGATGGGAGTGAAGTGTGTGGGTGTGGGGGGAAAAGTCAAGTCAAAGAAAGTACAAGTCAACCCAACCAATACTTATATATATTACCCTTTCTTCTCATTTATTTTCATTTATTTTCATTTAGCCATTCAAGTGGGAAAATGTGGGGGCACTTGGGGCTGCTGATTTGGAGAGGGGAGAGAGGGTGTGGGTGAGTGTGGGTGAGGGAAAAAGATAAATGTATTACCCCAATTCCCATTAACACTAATTTCACCGAAAAAAAGCCTTTTTCTTCGATATTTTCTAAACCGTTTTGGCAAACCATTTCATTTCAAAAACCATATAATAAAATTTTGTTAAATGTGTTATGATACACAAAATTTATTTCAGCTCATTCCAATTAGTAATTTTCCCTAATTAAATGTATTAGTGACGGCTTAAAATAATATTAAAATAATTAATTTCGGAAAAAATTTCAGAAAATTTGAAATTTTACCAGTGACTCAATAAACACCAAATACTAGCAAATTCATAGCTAGAATATGTATATTTAATTTTATAATAAACATATTTGTATTTTGACTTTTTACAGAAAACCCCATTATTTTACCGTTTTTTCGAAATTTCACCGAAACGATTTTCAAAACGTTACAGAAGAATTAGTCGGGATCACCCGAGGAGTAAACCAACTCATCAGTGGAAATCGGGATCCAACTATCATCGAATGATAACGTGACAGAATCCGCTCACGTCATCACACTCCAGAAGGTATGCGCATATCTAGCAAGTTTCAGTTTCTTTTAGAAACTCCCGATGTGATTTTTGCCCCATGCTCTTATGGCCTTGACGAAGGCCAACATATCATAAGTCACATGTCAACTTCTACCCGTCATTGTCAAGGTTAATTTGAACCCACCCGTACATACCCTTGGCGAAGGACAAAATAGTAGTACGACTGTCCCAAACCAACGCATCTATCAATGCTGCAGAAAAATAACAAATAGCTACCATACACTATGCCTTGACGAAGGCCAACATACATAGCATGAATACTAAGTGCTACTTTCCTGAAATGACGGAGGGCTACGAATGGTTTCTGGCGAAAAACCTTTAACGTAATGAAATTGATATCGTTGAAGGAACAGGATAGCTTTATAAAAATATAGTGACGAAAACCTTTACTAAAGAGGTGACTCCCGGTGAAGGGATCTCGACTCTTTCCCTGTGGAATGAGGTGCAAGATATTCCAACTGAATACCACGATGCAAAGCAAAAGTAATCGGCTATAGTGAAGTTATTGACCTGACGCAAACTTCTGTCCAAGGGGTCACTCCCGGTGAAGGGATCTCGGCCCTTGCCTCGTCAACTGAGGAGCAGGATATTCCAACTGAATACTACTGTGCAAAACAAAAGTGAACGCCTTTGCAATAACAGCTTTTTGAAAAATGTTCCAACAACATCAGAATAGGTTTGTTTAACTTGCATTGATCCGAATCAACGCAGTCCCATCAATTGATCACACCACAAAAGAACGAAAATAATGATGTACGTATATGCCATCCGCATTCGCCTCTAGGTCCCGTCATCACCCGTTAGGTTACTTAACTAACGACAGAGCGGGGACTGGACTAGCGCGGATGCAAAACATATACAACATCTACTAGTATATATATCAATATATAATATTCGCTCAAGGCGTGATAAAATGCAACATCACAGAAATGTAATAAGCATCACAGAACAATACAGATATCTGGGATCCCCGGGTTTCATAGAGCCGCTACTGAAACCCGACGTACCCCTGGTCGTGTGGATGGCCTGTGCAATGAAATCCTAGACCCCTACGGGCGCGGCAACTTACCCGCCAAAACCTGAAGTGAGGCAGCCCCCTTCAGCAACGTGAATGGACCACCCAGTACTTCACCGAATCCGGTAACTTGGGCACCCCTCCTGGGTCAACCTATACCCCCTACGAGTGCGGTGAATAGCCCGCCAATTCTAGAGTAAAGCCCCCTCCGTCTCAACGCCATAAGATGCGGGCTTGTTGCCCTCTAGAATCCGGCTATCTGTGCACCCCTCCGCGGAGCAATCCTAGTACAGAAAGTAAAATATACATACAACGGGTACATCGACCTCGACCCGGTCGTGCCCCGAAAGAATAATATACAAACAGGCAGTGACGGCAGTCCACATGTCGGACGCTCGCCCCGCAATATCAAATGTACATATAAAACAAAACTGTACTAACATTGCTTCCAGGCTATCCTCACGACCGATCCGCAACATCACAGCACAACATAGAACATCAACGTGAATGTCACGTTCGCAAATCCGTCTAAAAGGGCTATAGCAGTTAGACAGGATTTACCGATCAAATGACATTCACGGTCGCAGATATAATGTAAATACCGTGAACTAGCATGTTTAAAATATCCGATCGAACAAATTTACCGAAGTGGGCCCCAAGCACTACTGTAGCACTCACAGAAAATCTGGGCCCAAAAATAATATTCCAAAAACCCCATTTCACAGACTAGGACCCACTGGAAAAAAAATGGTGCAACAAGGGGTCATTATGGCCGCGGAACCGCGGCCAATGCATGGGTTTGGCCGCGGTTCCGCGGTGGAACTGTGGATTCATGTCACCAAATTTTTGCAGAAGTCTTAGAATTCCCTGCATGTTATTCTGCAACAACCTGAAAAATTTTTGGAGCTAAAAAAATTTCGACAGAGAACAGATGCAATGGAAATCGGGTTTTCGGAAATTTGTTCGATCGAAGTAAACACATTAGAGCAAGCTAGACTAGGTTAATGGCATGGCTCTGATACCAATGTAAGAGCACGGCGGCGTCCCGGCCGTCGATCCGATGCCGGAAACGCGGAAAGGAAAAACTTTGCGAAACTTGCAAACCGGCACCACCGCGCACTATTAACCCGAATCGGGCCATTAACCTAGCTATTAGCAATTTAAAAGATGGGTATAGAGATATACCAAGCGATCCGTGTCCTTCGGTCTTCGTCTCCACTCCGATCTCCCGCGGAATCTCCGTCCGTCACCTCCTCGTCGGAAAGGGCACCACGTAGCCGATTTCTTTTACGGGCTCCCACTTCTGAACCGAGGCAACTCGGGCGCGAAGTTGGCAAGCCGACGCGTCCAAGGGTACTGTAGGTGCAGTGTAAAATCTTTGTCTCAATAGGGTTTATGAAGTTGCCATGGAGGAATGAGGAGGAGAATGAAAAGGAGCAATGAGAAATGGTGCTAGTCCTTTTTGCAAACATAGAATGAGATGATGATAATTTTTCCAACATTCCAAATGAACTTTTTCTCCCCCATCTAGTAATGTGGCCGGCCCCTCTCTCAAAATGGGAGTGTCATGGAATCAACAAGAAGGTAGGTGAGTGTAGGAAAAGTAGAATGGTGACCACACCCACAAAAGCAAGCCTTACATCCATAAACAAATCAATCTCTTCTCATTAATGCATGTAATGATGCATGAAAAGAAAAGATGCCATCATGAAGCCACAAATGCAAACAACACCCTCCACAAAGATAATTTGCACAACTGCAAATAACCCCCTCCATCGGAAAAGTCCGGCCGGGAAGGAACAAAGGAAAATTGGCCGGAACGGAATGCAAACTGGCAACTTCAGAAAACTGATCCCGTAATAAATTACAGGAAAACCCCGCAACTGCATATACATGCCCGCATTTGTATTCCCACTGAATACAAATGCAAAGAGACAAAACTACACTGTCTAATACTAGGATCCGGCTTAAACCAAAGCCGGCTAGTAAAATCCGTCCGATCACGATCCGTGCAATACCGCACGTATTTGATCGAACCCGGCCATATCTCCATACGGCCTCTACAGCGTTTCGCCCGAAACTTGAGTAACTGTGTGGGGGGGACTCTAAAGACTCGTCAATACTATGGCTGTGGATTTAACCACTAGCACGTCAGAGGTATTAGCCATACGTGACGGGCCGCCAGCTATTGACCAAAAGGGACGTCTGTGAGCGAACTCATACCGACACCCTACTGAGCCTGTCAGTGACAATATCCATACAGTCCGGTCCGTTCGTCTATGAGTATCGCATGGCGGGCCTAGGGGGTTGGTAAAAGTCAGACCCCCAAAAGCGGTACATGTCGTGTCGGAGTGTAGCCCAGAACACCCCGAGATACTACTAGAATACCAACCAGTAAATCTCCTGCCTCGGCCGAGGGCTTCGTGTAATGGCTCTCCTAGACACAGCGCGACCTCACCCCCAATATCGGGAGAGACGAACCCCTGCAGATCCGCTCACTGCCTCTATGTGGCTCGGGACTGTACCCAACTAAAACCTGTTTGCACGTCTCCTTTGAGCGTGGTAGGGTAGTAATCAAAGCACAGTGGGAACTCACACGAGACAAATGACGATCTCAGGTCGATAAACTAATTTGTACACATGTCACCTGGGAACTGCTCTCTGACGTCCGGTATAATCCCAACTAGCAGGTTCCCGGCGAGTCCTGTCCGGTGTACTCATAACCCAATGAGCACCTGTATACATCTTAGGTGAACCAACTAACACCAGTGGCTTGTGAGACCGGCCACCGCCCTTCGTCGGGGTCTCGACTGTATACACTAGTCTACTCTGGAGAATCGATGCCCTGTCTCGAAACTCCCACGACTAGGGACCTTTTAAGGATTTTCTTATAGACTCCAGCTCCCACGTATATGATCGCCTTCATACTGCTGGTAGTCAAGCAAGAATCCTAGGGGCTCTATCAACGTGTAATAGCGACCTATAAGGTCACCTAAAGCAGTACACGATGATAAAGATAAACCAGATAGCATACTATCATCTCGAGTAAGACTGTCCTACCGGCATAGGTCATCCCTCAATCATTGCAATCACGTGCCTGTGATCCAATACTTGACTCTGAGGGCACTATATCCAACACACGCCACGTGGCGCACTGTCAGAACACAATTTGTTCTGATCAAGACAAAATATGTCAGAGTCCAATGCTTAGCATTATTAAAAGGGCCAAGCCCAAATAAAGGCTTAATAGCCAAAACAAATAATAAAATTGTTAAACATTTTAATTGGAGTTAGCCAAAGTCTGTCCATAAATAGTCAAATTATCTTGAACTGAGCACACCTGCTCTTTCAACCAACTCATCCTGGTTCAAGGATACATCTCTTCACTCCTTTGATATTTGTCGTTGTAATTCCTCAACGTCTTCAAAGAGGTGACGGGTCCCGACAAGCACACATTTCACAGACTATGACGTCTTTAAACCGGACTGTGGGGTCCTTAAACTCATGGACTATGATTTCCTTAACCTCGACCGTGATGTCTTAAAACGAACAATGGACTATGGGTTCCTTAAACTCATGGACTATGATGTCCTTAACCTCGACCGTGATGTCTTAAAACTAACAACGGACTATGATGTCCTTAACCTCGACCGTGACGTCTTAAAACTAACATCGGACTGTGGGGTCCTTAAACTCACGAACTATAATGTCCTTAACCTCGACCGTGACGTTTTAAAACTAACATTGTACTGTGGAGTGCATAAATCCATGGACTATGATGTCCTTAACCTCGACCGCGATGTCTTTAAACTAACATTGGACTCAGATGTCCCTAAACTACCAATGGGCCACCATGTCCTTAAACTTGTAATCGACCGCAATGTCTCTAAACTAAACAATAGAGGCCAAATGCTCTCTAATTGGATCTAAATGATCCGGTTAAGTTGATCTTAGTCTAGAAATTAGACTAACGTATCCTTAACAAACGTTTAAGTCGATCTTAGTCTCAAATGAGGCTAACGTATCCTTAAACCCAAACCACCAAACCCAAATCTAAGAAAGATACGGATTTGGACTAGTCCACGCCCTACGGGCGACAACATAACTTAGTCTCCGTATACAATCCACGGGCAACCAAATACAAAAACAAACACACACGACACGAAGTGACCATATAGAGAAGGAGAAAGTTGTTACCGCGATACGGTAGCGTAATTAACTGCAGGGGCTTGCGCCTGCAGAGAAGAGCGTCCCCACAATCAAAAACCCCTCAAGCGAGGCGGAATCTGACGAAGTCTGCTACATCGGCCGCATACGTTTAAACATTCGATACATGGATCCATAAATCAACTTGGCATTTTCGGAGAGGTGGACGAATAGCACCAATTAGCACCTGCCTCGAATTTCAGGAAAGACGTCCACCGCGTCTCGTCCGCGTCTTTCGGAAGGGAACAGATTTTGGCACGCCCGGTGGGACCTTTTCTTCTTTCCACTTCAAACTTCGTGTGTCGTGTTTGCGAACCAATCACGGTTTGCTAATGGTTGCCCTTGGGTTTCGAGGTACTAAGATTTGGCATTTTGCTTGGTGCAGAAAGCAAAGATCAATGGCGTTCACCTGCTCGAAGTGTTCCTGTAACGTTTCAAAAATAATTAAATAAATAGAATCGTTTAAGAGAATTTTCTGATTTTCGGTAAAATAAAAAGTATTTTTCGTAACACATAACCATAATTATTTTTCATTATAAATTTAAAAATACCTATTTTAATCATGTAATTACTAGTAAATGGTGTTTATTTAGTCACTTATAAATTTTTAGTTTAATGAAATATTTTTCCTAAATTAATTATTTTAAGGATTAACATAAGCTTTTAATTATACATTAAATGGGTGCAAATTACAAATTTCAATGGGTTAATTTGTCAAAGGTGAATCATGACACTTTAAAACAAGTGTGTATCATGCAAAAATTCCTTCTCAAAACTCTCCATGGTTCTAGAATTTTTCTAGCTTTTATTTAGAAAAGAAAAATGAATAAATTCAAATAAATGTGAAAAGACTTAAAGGAAATGATTTATTCAAGTGGTTTCTACACAATTCTACACTCATTTCTCTCTCTCTTTCGACTTCCCATCATGTGGCCGAAACCTCATAGTGGCAGCCCCAATTTTTCCCAGCTCCTCATCTCATCAAAAATCATCCAAAAATTCATCAAAAATCCAAAAATAAAACCACAAAATTCTAATAAATTCATACCCTCTATTCTTTGCTCTTCTTTGCATGGATTTTGGAGATGGAAAGCACTCATTTTGGAGGCTCATTTTCATGTTTGGATTTTATGTTGTGGAGGTATAAATCTTTTTCTTTTGATTTATTTTTATTAGATGTTTCTTTTAAGCATAATTAGATTTAATAAATTAATTTTATCTACAAGTTTTAAAAATTCAAGTTAGGGTTATAAAATTATGTTATGATTTTTATTAATTAAGTAGGGTTATAATAATTAGTTTAACAATTTTAGAATTGGAAAATCTTGCATGGTTGTTGAATTATAATTTGTTCATTTAAAATTGTTTAAATTAAATATTTTTGCTAACTAAGTTTCTATAAAACATATATATTGGTGTTAATAAATTATAATTTATATTTTTATCACTATATAGTAGTTTTAATGAGAGTATTAACTTGTTAGTGGAATGGAAAACTTAATTTGGTTACTAGTTTCTATTAATAATTGGGAAATTGTAAGAAAAATGCTATTTTTGCTAACTAGTTTTTTGAAATTCTTAAATAAATGAGATTTAAAATATAATTTATGGTTTCATTATATCATTAGGATTATGAATTGTAGTTTAATACATAAATTCATGCAAAATCAAGTTTGTTGTGGAATTGTGGAATTTTGTTTGTAAGATGTTAAAAATTGATAAAGGTTGCAAACTAGAAATTCCAAATTAATACAAATTTGTGTAACAAAATTATTGTGATGGTTTATATAGTCTAGTTATGCTAATTAATGAATATTATGACCATTAGTTTCTTTTAAACATCAAGTTTGAAGTAAAACGGTAAATTGGCGTTTTCGGGTTTTACGAAATCGGACTGTTTGATCGATTTTTAGGGTTTCGATGGATTAAATCGTGTTTTATATTATAAGTAATGAGTTTTAAACTACGAGTTGTTTGTTGATGTTTATCTCGATTAATCGGAGTTTGTACGCCGATATCGAGCGATATTTGGTTCTTTTGCGTGAACGGGACATAGGTTTTAACCTATGCGCGTTCCGTGTGTCATTTTGACTTTTGTCCGTGATTTAGTTTACGATACTTTATATGTTTGCGTATAGGTACCCCTCACGTGGACTGTGGACGATGAAGAAGAGGATGGCGACACCGTCTTCGGCAGATATGGACCAGGTGAGTAGATGTATATCTACGGGGGGAAGTCGGGTGGATGGCGTTTAGCACCCCCGCACGTAGAATAGGAACGGTACTTATTGACATTAGGAAGCCAGATGTGACCCTAGATTCTTAATTAGTAGGACCCTTGTAGTGACCTTAGGTTAGACTAGATTGATTTAGAAAGACCTTACCCGAGGATGAATATCTTGGAGGAGATTCGTAGGTTTCAGGTAGATACACACACGCACACACTGAGACTCGACGTGGTGTATACGTGTATGTATATATATATATGTATAGGACTAGGTGTAGGTATATATATATACATAATACGTATATATGATACAAGGATGTGATATGATACACGGGGATGAAACAGTATAACTGGGCTTGATGCCGTGACTCTTAACTATACGGTCGTATTATGATGTTAGCGGATCATTAGAAAATGAGTTAATGAATAGGTATACATAGATAATAAAGGGTGGTGATGATAATGAGGTACATGGGACTCTAAAATAGCACCCGGACCGTAACATGTGATTGATATCCAGATATGATATATGTGTGACTTGATTACGACATCATATAGATGTAACTAGATTTCGATATCTTTTAGGCATGACTTAATCATGACTTGACATATGTGACTTGATCAAGATATGATATATGTGACATGACATTTCTGAGGATAAATTAACGGTGTATATTTATGCTGACAATGATATATGATTGATGTATACGATTACAGTATAGCACCTTGATCATGACATGTGTTGATGATGATATTATACGAATAATGAGACACGTAGGTGATACTTAACCGTACCGCGATATTGGGATGCCGTACGATGGATTTTACCGTACGAGGCAAAGATGTGATGATTGATCCGCACTCTTGTTTCGAGGAAATCGTACTACGTACGTGACGCTATTGAGGCTGGCTCGCCGACTATTAGAGATATGGACTCAGAATTTAGGTGTACTCTTATTTCTTATCGAATAGTTGTTAGGTTTAGTTCTTTAGGAGGTTAGATGGACACTAGTTAGGCTCGAGACATATAGTGGTAGTTATACTTGTATATCAAATGAGTGGTTGTTGCATATCTGTCTTTACATTCAAACCGTAATCATAATGTGCATGTTCATACATATGTTTCTATAATCAGCATAAAACTTTGCTTGTAGGACACCAGCACCATTACCGATGATGCGCATCTTCCACGCACACTTATTTGCCGGCTCACACACATCATCATCGGTAATTGCTATGTCACGTACATTTTAGATCATATTATCTTTTATTAATATAATCAGCTAACAGCTAGATCGATATAATATTGTGATTACTTTCTGGTGTTAGTATAGACATGGTATTTATTACTTAGACATTTCATGCCTTCATATTTCCATGTTATCATGCAGTACTATGGGCATATGGCGACACTTATCATATACTTACTCATGATTTTGGGATTTTGGTTTTCTATGAGATTTCTGGATTTTGGGAAAAACCGCAAAAATATATAAAAATTCTTTCTCTCTCCTCCTCTCTTTTCAAAACATAAGATGCGGTTTTCTCGTGATGTATGTGTCATCCACCATGAGATTTCATGTTTTCTGTTGGATTTCGAGACCCGATTCGAGGAGTGGATGAACCGTCTCGGGTATATGGTGGGCCCGGTATGGTACCCCGGGGCAAGAAGATCGAGTTGTAGACGATGAGCCTGGCAGGGGAAGGCTACCTACCGGTGATGTCTGGCGCGGCGGATATCCGGAGGATACCGACCGTTGTCATGAGATTTGATGATATGGGCCGATCCGGACTGACGGAGCCCGAGATATTGAGACTATGAGACATTGAGATTATGAGGTATTGAGACTTGAGATTTACATGCTTGTGTCGATGCTTGACACGGATTTCCATGGATTTCATTATTGATATTCCAGATTTCTATACACATTTTAGTATGATAAAAGTTAAAGATTTCTTATACAGATATAGCTAGATTTCAGGATTGGTCATTTTACATTCATGGTGCATGCATACTCATTCATATGACATAGTACTATATGAGGCACTGACACGAGCACGGAGTATTTGCATTTACATGTAGCTTATTATCCTGTCTTACTTGATGACTGGGAGTATATTAGTATATTATTATGACCTAGGATAGCGTCGTGCATTCGATTTCTTTTTGTAGATGTCTTCTACTCACGAGTTGGCAACTCACCCCCGTTGTGCCAAATTTTATTACTGCTTGATGTACAGGGTTCCATGGCAGTTGCTGGCACATCATTTTCATTCCGGATGATTTGCACGGTAGGTTGGTTCATTTGTATCTAAACCGCCGTTGTATTTTTATTATTTCATTTGTATCTAGAAAGCTCCTTCAACCAAACTTGTATTACTTGATAGTTTACTGGACCATTTATTTGTTTCGACCTTAGAGTCGCGCTTGTATTATTCTGATCTGGTGGTTTTGCTTTCTTTGAGTTTTGAGCCTCGCCCTTTGGCGTTGTATATTATTGTGCTTGTTGTGGTTGTTTCCGCCTGCTGGCGTTGAGCTAGCTCCCGTTTGGGGATGCTTTTTATTGTTTATGTATATTATACTTGTTGTACCCGTTTAGGGCCAGTTTTTACAGAGGTGACTGCCGAAATTTTTGGGAAAATTTGCTGATGCTTTTAAACTTGTTTTCTTCGTGTTTTCTTTTACTTCTTCTTCTTTTATATGGTTTAGATTTCTGGGCTTCGGCTTACTTAGGTTACGTTGCGCCTCTAGACGTTTCGTAATCTAAGTGCCGGTCACGTTCCGTACTTTCGGGTCGTGACAAAGTTGGTATCAGAGCGCTAGGTTTAACCTTGTATAAATCTAGGTGACCCTTGGTTGATGGAGTAGGCGACTTAGGTAAAGTAACGTACCGTGGGTATGGTCCGCGGCATACTTACGATACGCTACTCTGCTTATGGAGCCTTAGGATGTACATTTCTTTACACCGTATTTCATTCGTTCTTTTTATCTATCTTCGTCGATGTCGGAGGGTGGTTTCTGTTACCACGGTCGCACGGGCAGAGGGAGCTGCGGCTCGAATGCGATAACCAATAGGGTATTGGTTATTCTTGAGGATTGAAGCATTGCTTAGCGTGCGGATGAAGGATATTCACATGCCGTCCAGACGAAGTTAAAGGGTTCGAACGATTATCAGAAAACTATTTTCCCAAGTTTAAGGTATTCGGAAGAACATGCAGGTATTTCGATGGACCCTCTAGAAGAATGAAACCCTAACTCGACATAATGACCACGAGAACGCCATTGAACCTTAGGGTTTACGGCAGTTCCGTGGTGCCATTAGTGAGGCTTCGGTTTGCCCTTCTACGGCTGGACCATCGATGCTGGGGTATGTACCGGATATTTTTAAACTGTACTTGAGTGTTGAGCTCTCGGGGAATTATGGGATTTTGATGGATCGATCGAAAAGTTTAATGTAGTCCGGATATCAGGTGAAGGGATCGACTACGTGGGAGACTCTAGATATGAGTATTGCCGTTGGTAGCGCAGTCAGCACAGCTACGAAGAGACGAGTTCGAAGCAATCGACATCAGACGAAAGAGGCGCACATTGACGATAGTGTTTACGATTGCGATTTGGTGATTTGAATTTCATATTTTCGTTGGTTGGATTTTGGTATTTGAGGATTTTGTTCTACGATTGGTATTTCTTATGTGTACTTTCATTATATTCTATGCATGTTTCATATATCGGTTGTATTGATGTTGTTTTGTACATACCCAGTGCACTTGATTTGGTTTTAATACATTTTGAGATTTTGATTTGATTTCTTGCATATGGTTACACATGATTTCGATATATGCTTCGACCTAGTTTCCATGCATTTTCGTACTGTGATTTTGATTTTGATATTCGGTGTATGTTTTCGTGCACCATGTGCACCTGATTAGGATTCTTGAGCATACTTGGCGCACTTGATGCGATTTTGTGCATACCAGATGCACTAAATCGGGGTTTTGTGCAGATTAGATGCACCTGATATTGAGTCGTGCACGCCCGTTGCACTTGACAGATGTTTTTGGTGCACACCTGTTGCACTTAGTTTTATTTTTTTGTGAATCTTTGGCATCTGTATTTGGTTCTGATTTCAGTGCGCACCGGACGTACATGATATTTTTTTTGATGTGATTGGGATTGATTTCAGTTTGATTAGTATGTTTTTATAATCATTACTATTGATTTAGTAACCTAGCGGGACGTGTATGTTAAATAAAAGATATATATATAGCTATATTTTTTAAATAAACATCCGCTACTTATGCCGTGACACGTGCATCACACGGCGATTTTCAAAAGGGGTTTTTGCATATTTCTTTATCCAGATATTTGGACGGTTTTACTATGATGCGCACTATATATAAGTTATAGATTGATGTATATTATGATGGTTTTCATATTGGGTTTTGATATTTTATTCTCGCCATAACTCCGATGATTGCGTTATGCTTGACGGAGTTGATTTTAGTTATGTATTGATGATTTCTGAGCCCCGACGATTTGAGTGTTTTGCTAAATATTTTAGTATTTGGAGGGGGAGTTTTGATTTAAATTCGGGGACCGAATTTCTTAAAGGGGGGAAGATTGTAACGTTTTAAAAATAATTAAATAAATAATATCGTTTAAGTGAATTTTCTGATTTTCGGTAAAATAAAAAGTATTTTTCGTAAAACATAACCATAATTATTTTTCATTATAAATTTAAAAAGATCTATTTTAATCATGTAATTACTAGTAAATGGTGTTTATTTAGTCACTTATAAATTTTTATTTTAATGAAATATTTTTCCTAAATTAATTATTTTAAGGATTAACGTAAGCTTTTAATTATACATTAAATGGGTGCAAATTACAAATTTCAATGGGTTAATTTGTCAAAGGTGAATCATGACACTTTAAAACAAGTGTGTACCATGCAAAAATTCCTTCTCAAAACTCTCCATGGTTCTAGAATTTTTCTAGCTTTTATTTAGAAAAGAAAAATGAATAAATTCAAATAAATGTGAAAAGACTTAAAGGAAATGATTTATTGAAGTGGTTTCTACACAATTCTACACTCATTTCTCTCTCTCTTTCCACTTCCCCTCATGTGGCCGAAACCTCATAGTGGCAGCCCCAATTTTTCCCAACTCCTTATCTCATCAAAAATCATCCAAAAATTCATCAAAAATCCAAAAATAAAACCACAAAATCCTAATAAATTCATAGCCTCTATTCTTTGCTCTTCTTTGCATGGATTTTGGAGATGGAAAGCACTCATTTTGGAGGCTCATTTTCATGTTGTGGAGGTATAAATCTTTTTCTTTTGATTTATTTTTATTAGATTTTTCTTTTAAGCATAATTAGATTTAATAAATTAATTCTATCTACAAGTTTTAAAAATTCAAGTTAGGGTTATAAAATTATGTTATGATTTTTATTAATTAAGTAGGGTTATCATAATTAGTTTAACACTTTTAGAATTGGAAAATCTTGCATGGTGGTTGAATTATAGTTTGTTCATTTAAAATTGTTTAAATTAAATATTTTTGCTAACTAAGTTTCTATAAAACATATATATTGGTGTTAATAAATTATAATTTATATTTTTATCACTATATAGTAGTTTTAATGAGAGTATTAACTTGTTAGTGTAATGGAAAACTTAATTTGGTTACTAGTTTCTATTAAAAATTCGGAAATTGTAATAAAAATTCGGAAATTGCTAACTAGTTTTTTGAAATTCTTAAATAAATGAGATTTAAAATATAATTTATGGTTTCATTATATCATTAGGATTATGAATTGTAGTTTAATACATTAATTCATGCAAAATCAAGTTTGTTGTGGAATTGTGGAATTTTGTTTGTAAGATGTTGAAAATTGATAAAGGTTGCAAACTAGAAATTCCAAATTAAAACAAATTTGTGTAACAAAAATATAGTGATGGTTTATATAGTCTAGTTATGCTAATTAATGAATATTATGACCATTAGTTTCTTTTAAACATGAAATTTGAAGTAAAACGGTAAATTGGCGTTTTCGGGTTTTACGAAATCGGACTGTTTGATCGATTTTTAGGGTTTCGATGGATTAAATCATATTTTATATTATAAGTAATGAGTTTTAAACTACGAGTTGTTTGTTGATGTTTATCTCGATTAATCGGAGTTTGTACGCCGATATCGAGCGATATTTGGTTCTTTTGCGTGAACGGGACATAGGTTTTAACATATGCGCGTTCCGTGTGTCGTTTTGACTTTTGTCCGTGATTTAGTTTACAATACTTTATATGTTTGCGTATAGGTACCCCTCACGTGGACTGCGGACAATGAAGAATAGGATGGCGACACCGTCTTAGGCAGATATGAACCAGGTGAGTAAATGTATATCTACGGGGGAAAGTCGGGTGGATGGCGTTTAGCACCCCCGCACGTAGAATAGGAACGGTACTTATTGACATTAGGAAGCCAGATGTGACCCTAGATTCTTAATAAGTAGGACCCTAGTAGTGACCTTAGGTTAGACTAGATTGATTTAGAAAGACCTTAACCGAGGATGAATATCTTGGAGGAGATTCGTAGGTTTCAGGTAGATACACACACGCACACACTAAGACTCGACGTGGTGTATACGTGTATGTATATATATATGTATAGGACTAGGTGTAGGTATATATATATACATAATACGTATATATGATACAAGGATGTGATATGATACACGGGGATGAAACAATATAACTGGGCTTGATGCCGTGATTCTTGACTATACGGTCGTATTATGATGTTAGCGGATTATTAGAAAATGAGTTAATGAATAAGTATACATAGATAATAAAGGGTGGTGATGATAATGAGGTACATGGGACTCTAAAATAGCACCCGGACCGTAACATGTGATTGATATTCAGATATGATATATGTGTGACTTGATTACGACATCATATAGATGTAACTTGATTTCGATATCTTATAGGCGTGACTTAATCACGACTTGACATATGTGCCTTGATCAAGATATGATATATGTGACATGACATTTCTAAGGATAAATTAACGGTGTATATTTATGCTGACAATGATATATGATTGATGTATGCGATTACAGTATAGCACCTTGATCATGACATGTGTTGATGATGATATTATACGAATAATGAGACACGTAGGTGATACTTGACCGTACCGTGATATTGGGATGCCGTACGATGGATTTTACAGTACGAGGCATAGATGTGATGATTGATCCGCACTCTTGTTTCGAGGAAATCGTAGTACGTACGTGACGCTATTGAGGCTGGCTCACCGACTATTAGAGATATAGACTCAGACTTTAGGTGTACTCTTATTTCTTATCGAATAGTTCTTAGGTTTAGTTCTTTAGGAGGTTAGATGGACACTAGTTAGGCTCGAGACATATAGCGGTAGTTATACTTGTATATCAAATGAGTGGTTATTGCACATCTGTCTTTACATTCATACCGTAATCATAATATGCATGTTCATACATATGTTTCTATAATCAGCATAAAACTTTGCTTGTAGGACACCAGCACCAATACCGATGATGCTGTAAGTGCACGGCGGCGCCCCGGCCTTCAATCCGACGCCGGAATGCGGAAGCGGTGAATAACTTAAATTTTTGCGGACTTAGCAAACCGGCACCACCGCGCACTATAACCCGGATCGAACCATTAACTAGTCCTAGCAAACTACAAGAAGGGAATAGAGATATACCGACGATCCAAGTCCTCCGGTCTCCTCGTCATGGTCCCGATCTCCTGCGGAAAAGTCCCGTCTCCTCCTCGTCGCCGGAAGTGCACCACATCGCCTACTTTGTTTACGGGCTCCCACCTCAATGCCGAGGCAACTCGGGCACGAAGCCGGCTACTCGACGTGCCCAAGATTCGCTGTAGAATGTGTAGTAGAACTTGTGTCTCTTTTTGGGGTAGTGGAGTTGCCATTTTGGTGGAAGAAAAGAGAGCTTGGAGAGAGGTGGGGAAAATGTAGCATACCAAAATGAGAGTAACATTTTTCCACCACCAAAATGAAATGAATCCCATTCCACTTTTGAATGGCCGCCCCCCCCACTTCACAAGTGTGATTGGAGAGAGAAAGAGAAAAGGTCAAGGGGGTGGGTGGAACAATAATGAAAAAGGGAATCATGAAAGAACATGATAACAAACAAAAACCACACACAACCACAACCATCAAGTCCACAAAGTCAATCCATCATGAGAAGGAGAAGTCAATGATGGTGCACATCATGACAACCATCATGATGTCAAAAGATGCAAAGAACCCCCTCCACAAATGCCTATTTGCAATAATGCAAATAAACCCTCCTCCACCAATCTTCGGCCAATGAACGGAACAATGGAAATTGGCCGAAACGGAAAGCAAACTGGCAACTCCATAAAACTGGTCCCGTAATAAATTACAGGAAAACCCCGATACTGTGCATACACACCCGCATCTGTATTTCGACCGAAATACAAATGCAATGAGACAAAGTCTACACTGTACTATACTAGGATCCGGCTTAAACCAAAACCGGCTAGTAATATCTGTTCGATCCTGATCCGTGCAATACCGCACGTATCTGATCGAACCCTGCCATATAACCATACGGCCTATAGTACAGACTGTCCGATCCTGATCCGTGCAATACCGCACGTATCTGATCGGACCTTGCCATATCTCCATACGGCCTCTACAGCCTTTCGCCCGAAAGCTGAGTAACTGAATGTGGGGGACTCTAAAGACTCGTCAACACCTTGGTTGTGGATTTAACCACTAGCACGTCAGAGGTATAAGCCAATACGTAACGGGCTACCAGGTATTGACTAAAAAGGACGTCGATGAGCGAACTCATCCTGACACCCTACTGAGCCTGTCAGTGACAATATCCGTGCAGTCCGGTCCGTTCGTCTATGAGTATCGCATGGCGGGCCTATGGGGTTGGTAAAAGTCAGACCCCCAAAAGCGGTACAAGTCGTGTCGGAGTGTAGCCCAGAACACCCTGAGATACTACTGGAATACCTACCAGTAAATCTCCTTGCCTTGGCCAAGGATTTTGTGTAATGGCTCTCCTAGACACAGCACGACCTCACCCCCAATACCGGGAGAGACGAACCCCTGAAGATACGCTCACTGCCTCCATGTGGCTCGGGACTGTACCCAACTAAAACCTGTTTGCACGACTCCTTTGAGCCGTGGTAGGGTAGTAATCAAAGTACAGTGGGAACTCACACGAGACAAATGACGATCCCCAGGTCGATGAACTAACCTGCACACATGTCACCAGGGAACTGCCATCTGACGTCTGGTATATGACCAACTAGCATGTTCCCGGCGAGTCCTGTCCGGTGTACTCATAACCCAATGAGCACCTGTATACATCTTAGGTGATCCAACTGACACCAGTGGCTTGTGAGACCGGCCACCGCCCCTCGTCGGGGTCTCGACTGTATACACTAGTCTACTAATGGAGTATCGATGCCCAGTCTCGAAACTCCCACGACTAGGGACCTTTTAAGGATAAGCTTATAGACCCCCAGCTCCCACTTATATGATCGCCCTCATACTGCTGGTGGTCAAGCAAGAATCCTAGGGGTTCTATCAACGTGTAATAGCGACGTGTCAGGTCACCTAAAGCAGTACACGATGATAAAGGTAAACCAGATAGCATACTATCATCTCGAGTAAGACTGTCCTACCGGGATAGGTCCTCCCTCAATCATTACAATCACGTACCTGTGACCTAATAATTGACTCTGAGGGCACTATCTCCAACAATCTCCCACTTGCACTCAAGGCTAATTATTGCGATGTCGCATACTCACAGCCCGTGTGATACCGAACATCCAACTCCTCTACTAGTCAGTCTCACAAAGCTCGTTTGCGGAACTATTGCGTTTGAGGAATAGCCTCAGTGAGTGGATCCGCTTAGTTGTTTCTTTCTATGTCTCTCTAAATCTCAAGTTCGCGGAGAAAACCATCTCCCGAAAAGAGCAATACCTGTCTCAGAATATGTCTGGATGTCTGATGGGACCTAGCTCATAAATGAACTCCAAATCCAAACTTCTTAGACTGTATCGTCAACTGAACTTAATCAGTATCCTGCGCCATGCCTCCCTCAGTATTGCCTTGGACCGCCTGTCCAAAATACTGCCCCTCATCAGAAGGAAAACTATAACTCTGACAACCTCCTTGTCGTCCATGTCACCTTGGAAGCCTGGAATGATAACTGT
Organism: Agapanthus africanus; assembly: GCA_030015575.1. Taxonomy (NCBI): domain Eukaryota; kingdom Viridiplantae; phylum Streptophyta; class Magnoliopsida; order Asparagales; family Amaryllidaceae; genus Agapanthus; species Agapanthus africanus. The sequence continues at coordinate 496,932,161 of JASDDO010000019.1, read as the reverse complement.
CTCCTGAATGAGGCTGTCGTTATCATATCCCTAGAACATCCACTTATGTTCTAAAACTGCTTCCGACTGTTTCTCCAGGATTGGATTAATGTCAACTTATTGCATCTAGTGCAAGAACAACATCTGGTGTGGTACTTGACATCTCACGATTGACTCAATTGCCTGAGCAAGTGATCTGCCAATCATGTCCGTCCCTCTCCCCTTTAGTCTGTAAGACACCTTTGGAGAGGGTGACTCCATTACCTGCAGGTACACTACCGTGCCAGGAGTCGTCCATCCTAAATGCTCTTAGAATGCTGTCAAGTACCCTGATTGGGAAGCCACCCAAATCTAGAGCTAAAACCATAGATCTAGTAACCAGTATGTCTGATATAATATCCATTTCCTTTGTGGAGAAACAACTGTGTGACGACCAAAGTATAACCGATCGTGGTGTAGGAGTTTCTTTTCCTACTCTGTGTATATCATCCAAATACCAGGATATCACACCCTACTACCTTCTCAACAGATCCATCCCCTATTCTGATGAAGTCAAACCCATGACTGTCACGTCAGAAATAGATGATCTATCTCCGCTACATCTGCTCTAGTCTATAAATAGACATAAGCAACCTGTCCACCAATGCTTCCGCTGCTCCCACTGACTACGACAACCCTCTGGCAGAGTCATATAGACGTACACTTCTAAAACTGGTTTAGAACGATGCTATACTCATCCTCCCGCCGGGTCTCGTAACCTGGAACAACAGCAATGGCAATTGTGGGTAAACAAGAACTTCCCTGTCACCGTCCTTGAGGCTACCGGAGTACCTCTCGGGTGCCTGAAGTTACCCACCTTATCTGCGGAGTGGCCAATGGAATGTCAATCCAGATTGAATCTTTAGGTTCCTTATCAAATCTTCAGTAATCGTTTGTGGTTCTGGAATCACTTCCAGTTCTACCATACTCCCACTATTGTTTTCTGAAAGAGTCCATTTTTAATAAAACTGTGGCGAGTCTAGAACAATATCGCTATTGTTCATCCAGATGGTAGAAAGTCAACCCTCGTCATAGCCTGGGTCAACCCACAAACAGCCATTACAGAAACGTGCCTTGGGTTGTCCAGTGTCTGGTTTTAATCATAAACCGGACAACTCCCCGTACCTTAACATCGTTAAGATATGAAATGTTCTATATCCAATATAGAAACAGAGGCACTGATTTAATTGAACCAGATTCAAATCATGCAGCTGTCCCCAGCGCATGTCAACTAAATGGAAGGAGGCCGATCAGCGTTACTCAACTTAGGAATACTTCCAATTATGAGTAACCTGAAAGAGAAGCAAGATCTCTTTGTCATTACTATCAACTGAATACCATACACAAGTATCTACATCTTCGATCTCTTTGGAGAATCCCGACACTTGCTATACCTGGTTCTCTACTCTATTCAAATACCTATAACTTCTCAAAATTTGGACCCTGTGTTTCCGCGAAACACCTGTCTAAAAACTAGAGAAGTCATAAGTAAACCGAATATAGTACGAGGACCAACCCCTCTGTCCTGATGGACCCTGGACAACATACAATCCTTTGTATAAGTCCCTTGAGTCTGATAACTCAATCACTGTGTGTCGTAGGTTGAAAACTGTACTTATGGTTAAGAAGAATTACACCGCTGTTTAATGCTCCTTACCTAACCATCCACTGATATAGGTAAATGTCGTAGACATAATTTCAGAAAGGTATATCTCACTCTATGAAAATAGACGTACAGATATATCAATTTGAAATTGGTGCATAACAGCGGATATTCAAAACCAAATATTTGCCGACCGGCAAACAGCCCAGGTGATTTCCTCAAATATCACCGATTACAACGAATCCCGATATAATGAGGATAATCACCCAATTCCCAATAACTTACTCCCACTCATCATCTGTAAAACCATACAGATGTGAGAATCGTACCTGGTAAATACATACCCTGGAGTAAGTATCTAATCGGGAAATCAGTTTTCCTTTAACATTACACAGTGAAACTGAAACATTGAAATGTTCCGATGGGGTATTCTGGTATTCCTAGTAATGCCTCTTCCAGATTCACGACTGTAACCGTATAGTTCTTTGCCACCTCTCCAAATCCCTTCATATGTCTTTAGTTTTTACCTTCTACACACCCTTTTAGGCCAAATGGTTTTCTTCCTTCCCTACCGTTCGGCACCAGCCTATGGTTTGGAAGAAGACTATCCAATAAGCATAATGGGTGTACTGTCCCAATCCTAGGAACACTCGCAATGAGAGAGGGTGAAGATAAAAGACAACCGAATAAACCTTATTCCTATTTCTCCTGAACCAGAATCCATCCCCGAACTGGAACAAGTTCCATTCGAGTTCGTATATAACCATACGATGGAGTATCCAAATAAACTGTGGATCTTCGTAGTGATACGGAGTGTCCTGGAGAAATACAAAGGTGATGTGGGAGTGGTAACGAAATATTTGGTTTGGTCGTGAATATCTGTTGCAATTTACTCTGCCCTCTTACTAATCCCTTGCTTTGTCTTAACTTAATACCTTCTGCACACCATCGTTAGGCTAATTGGTTTTCTTCAGTCCCTACCGGTCGGCACCAGCCTAAGGTTTGGAAGAAGACAATCCAATTTGCGTAATAGGTGTACTACCCCTAAACCAAGGAGTACTCGTAACCTGAGAGAGGGTAAAAGGAAAAGACAACTGAATAATCCTATCCGTTTTCTCCAGAACCGGAAACCATCCTCGAATGAATTCTTTCGAGTTCGTATCTAACCATACGATGGTTTTGTCCAATGGAAGTGGACGTTCGTAGTAATACGGGGTGTCCTGGAGAAAAGGGTAAAAGTAGGAGTGGCAATGAGGTTTGCAACTCTAACAATCCAAAAGCCGGTGTTTAAGAAGGTTCGGTCAACTTGGTCACTGAGTCAAAGTCTTAGGGTCGGGTCAATGGTCGCTGCCAAAGAGAGAGAGAAAAGAAAACACTCAGCGTGCACTCTAACCTAGATCAGAATGGTCACAATTTATCTAATCTGGAATCCTCCCACTGTACCTCAAATTCTCCTCCAAACCTGAAAGAAGAATTAGTCGGGGTTACCCGAGGAGTAAACTAACTCATCAGTGGGAATCGGGATCCAACTCTAATCGCATGACAACGTGACGGAATCCGCTCACGTCATCACACTCCAGAAGGTATGCGCATATCTGGCAAGTTTCAGTTCTTTTGAAACTCCCGATGTGATTTCTGCCCCATGCTCTTATGACCTTGACGAAGGCCAACAAATCATAAGTCACATGTCAAGTTCTACCCGTCATTCTCCAGGTTGATTTGAACCCACCCGCACAAGCCTTTGACGAAGGCCAACAAGGCTATACGACTGTCCCAAACCAACGCATCTATCTATGCTGCAGAAAGGCAACAAGCAGCTACCATACACTATGCCTTGACGAAGGCCAACAAACATAGCATGAATACTACGTGCTACCCGTCTGAAACGACGGAGGGCTACGAATGGTTTCTGGCGAAAACCTTTAACGTAAAGAACTTGATATCGTTGAAGGAACTGATAGCTTTTTGAAAATATAGTGACGAAAACCGTTGCTAAAGAGGTCACTCCCGGTGAAGGGATCTCGGCTCTTTCCCCGTAGAATGGGGTGCAGGATATTCCAAATGAATACCACGGTGCAAAGCAAAAGTAATCGGCTATAGTGAAGTTAATGCCCTGACGCAAACTTTTTGTCCAAGGGGTCACTCCCGGTGAAGGGATCTCGGCCCTTGCCTCGTCGACTGAGGAGCAGGATATTTTAAATGAATACCGCGATGCAAAACAAAAGTGAACGTCCTTGCAATAACAGGTTTTTGAAAAGTGTTCCAACAACATCAGATTAGGTTTGTTTTAACTTGCATTGATCCGAATCAATGCAGTCCCATCAATTGATCACACCAAAAAGAACGAAAATATACTGATGTACGTATATGCCATCCGCATTCGCCACTGGGTCCCGTCATTACCCGTTAGGTTAGCTTACTAACGACAGAGCGGGGACTGGACTAGCACGGATGCAAAACATATACAACATCTACTAATATATATACCAATATATTATATTTCGCTCAAGGCGTGAAAGAAATGCAACATCACAGAAAAACGTACAGCATCACAGAAACAATACAGATATCTGGGATCCCCGGGTTTCACAGAGCCACTACTGAAACCCGACGTTCCCCTGGTCGTGTGGATAGCCTGTGCAATGAAATCCTAGACCCCTACGGGCGCGGCAAGTCACCCGCCAAAACCTGAAGCGAGGCAGCCCCCTTCAGCTCCGTGAATGGACCACCCAGCACTTCACGGAATCCGGTAACTTGGGCACCCCTCATGGGTCAACCTGTACCCCCTACGAGTGCGGCGAATAGCCCGCCAATCCTAGAGTGAAGCCCCCTCCGTCCCAATGCCATGAGATGCGGGCTTGTTGCCCTCTAGAACCCGGCTATCCGTGCACCCCTCCGCGGGGCAATACTAGTACAGAAAGTAAAATATACATACATCGGGTACATCGACCGCAACCAGGTCGTGCCCCAAAATAATAATACAAACAGGCAGTGACGGCAGTCCACATGTCGGACGCTCGCCCCGCAATATCAAATGTACATAATACAACAGCACACTGTACTAGCATTGCATCCAGGCTATCCCCCACGACCGATCCGCAACATCACAGCAAAAACAAAACATCAACGTGAAAGTCACGTTCGCAAATCCGTCTAACCGGGCTATAGCAGTTAGACCGGATTTACCGATCAAGTGACATTCACGGTCGCAGATATAATGTAAATACTGTGAAAAATGTGTTTAAAATATCCGATCGATCAAAAATTAACAAGTGGGCCCCCAATCAAAACTGTAGCACTCACAGAAATCCTGGGCCCAATTTTAATATTCCAAAACCCATATTTTAAGCCCAGAAGGCCTCTGTAAAAAATTGGTGAAGTGATCTCCACAGTGTGCGGCGGAAGGGCGGCGGGAAGGGGGTTTTCGCGGCGGTTCCGCGCTCCCACTGTGGAGTTACTTCGTCGAATTTTTACAGAGCTCTTAGATTTTCCAGTACATCAATATTTTACAACCTGAAAAATTTTTCGACACCAAAAAATTCCAACAGAAAACTGATGCGGGCAAATACGGGTTTTTGAACATTTCGATCGATCGGAACTGAAAAACACATTACACAAAGCTAGACTAAGTTAATGGGGAGGCTCTGATACCACTGTAAGTGCACGGCGGCGCCCCGGCCTTCAATCCGACGCCGGAATGCGGAAGCGGTGAATAACTTAAATTTTTGCGGACTTAACAAACCGGCACCACCGCGCACTATAACCCGGATCGAACCATTAACTAGTCCTAGCAAACTACAAGAAGGGAATAGAGATATACCGACGATCCAAGTCCTCCGGTCTCCTCGTCATGGTCCCGATCTCCTGCGGAAAAGTCCCGTCTCCTCCTCGTCGCCGGAAGTGCACCACATCGCCTACTTTGTTTACGGGCTCCCACCTCAATGCCGAGGCAACTCGGGCATGAAGCCGGCTACTCGACGTGCCCAAGATTCGCTGTAGAATGTGTAGTAGAACTTGTGTCTCTTTTTGGGGTAGTGGAGTTGCCATTTTGGTGGAAGAAAAGAGAGCTTGGAGAGAGGTGGGGAAAATGTAGCATACCAAAATGAGAGTAACATTTTTCCACCACCAAAATGAAATGAATCCCATTCCACTTTTGAATGGCCGGCCCCCCCCCCCACTTCACAAGTGTGATTGGAGAGAGAAAGAGAAAAGGTCAAGGGGGTGGGTGGAACAATAATGAAAAAGGGAATCATGAAAGAACATGATAACAAACAAAAACCACACACAACCACAACCATCAAGTCCACAAAGTCAATCCATCATGAGAAGGAGAAGTCAATGATGGTGCACATCATGAAAACCATCATGATGTCAAAAGATGCAAAGAACCCCCTCCACAAATGCCTATTTGCAACAATGCAAATAAACCCTCCTCCACCAATCTTCGGCCAATGAACGGAACAATGGAAATTGGCCGAAACGGAAAGCAAACTGGCAACTCCATAAAACTGGTCCCGTAATAAATTATAGGAAAACCCCGATACTGTGCATACACACCCGCATCTGTATTTCGACCGAAATACAAATGCAATGAGACAAAGTCTACACTGTACTATACTAGGATCCGGCTTAAACCAAAACCGGCTAGTAATATCTGTTCGATCCTGATCCGTGCAATACCGCACGTATCTGATCGAACCCTGCCATATAACCATACGGCCTATAGTACAGACTGTCTGATCCTGATCCGTGCAATACCGCACGTATCTGATCGGACCTTGCCATATCTCCATACGGCCTCTACAGCCTTTCGCCCGAAAGCTGAGTAACTGAATGTGGGGGACTCTAAAGACTCGTCAACACCTTGGTTGTGGATTTAACCACTAGCACGTCAGAGGTATAAGCCAATACGTAACGGGCTACCAGGTATTGACTAAAAAGGACGTCGATGAGCGAACTCATCCTGACACCCTACTGAGCCTGTCAGTGACAATATCCGTGCAGTCCGGTCCGTTCGTCTATGAGTATCGCATGGCGGGCCTAGGGGGTTGGTAAAAGTCAGACCCCCAAAAGCGGTACAAGTCGTGTCGGAGTGTAGCCCAGAACACCCTGAGATACTACTGGAATACCTACCAGTAAATCTCCTTGCCTTGGCCAAGGACTTTGTGTAATGGCTCTCCTAGACACAGCACGACCTCACCCACAATACCGGGAGAGACGAACCCCTGAAGATACGCTCACTGCCTCCATGTGGCTCGGGACTGTACCCAACTAAAACCTGTTTGCACGACTCCTTTGAGCCGTGGTAGGGTAGTAATCAAAGTACAGTGGGAACTCACACGAGACAAATGACGATCCCCAGGTCGATGAACTAACCTGCACACATGTCACCAGGGAACTGCCATCTGACGTCTGGTATATGACCAACTAGCATGTTCCCGGCGAGTCCTGTCCGGTGTACTCATAACCTAATGAGCACCTGTATACATCTTAGGTGATCCAACTGACACCAGTGGCTTGTGAGACCGGCCACCGCCCCTCGTCGGGGTCTCGACTGTATACACTAGTCTACTAATGGAGTATCGATGCCCAGTCTCGAAACTCCCACGACTAGGGACCTTTTAAGGATAAGCTTATAGACCCCCAGCTCCCACTTATATGATCGCCCTCATACTGCTGGTGGTCAAGCAAGAATCCTAGGGGTTCTATCAACGTGTAATAGCGACGTGTCAGGTCACCTAAAGCAGTACACGATGATAAAGGTAAACCAGATAGCATACTATCATCTCGAGTAAGACTGTCCTACCGGGATAGGTCCTCCCTCAATCATTACAATCACGTACCTGTGACCTAATAATTGACTCTGAGGGCACTATCTCCAACAGATGCGCATCTTCCACGCACACTTATTTGCTGGCTCACACACATCATCATCGGTAATTGCTATGTCACGTACATTTTAGATCATATTATCTTTTATTGATACAATCAGCTAACAGCTAGATCGATATAATATTGTGATTACTTTCTGGTGTTAGTATAGACATGGTATTTATTAGTTAGACATTTCATGCATTCATATTTCCATGTTATCATGCAGTATTATGGGCATATGCCGACACTTATCATATACTTACTCATGATTTTGGGATTTTGGTTTTCTATGAGATTTCTGGATTTTGGGGAAAACCGCAAAAATATATAAAAACTTCTTTCTCTCTCCTCCTCTCTTTTTAAAACATAAGATGCGGTTTTCTCGTGATGTATGTGTCGTCCACCATGAGATTTCTTGTTTTCTGTTGGATTTCGAGACCCGATTCGAGGAGTGGATGAACCGTCTCGGGTACATGGTGGGCACGGTATGGTACCCCGGGGTAAGAAGATCGAGTTGTAGACGATGAGCCTGGCAGGGGAAGGCTACCTACCGGTGATGTCTGGCGCGGCGAATATCCGGAGGATACCGACCGTTGTCGTGAGATTTGATGATATGGGCCGATCCGGACTGACAGAGCCCGAGATATTGAGACTATGAGACATTGAGATTATGAGGTATTGAGACTTGAGATTTACATGCTTGTGTCGATGCTTGACACGGATTTCCATGGATTTCATTGTTGATATTTCAGATTTCTATACACATTTTACTATGATAAAAGTTAAAGATTTCTTATACAGATATACCTAGATTTCAGGATTGGTCATTTTACATTCATGGTGCATGCATACTCATTCATATGACATAGTACTATATGAGGCACTGACACGAGCACGGAGTATTTGCATTTACACGTAGCTTATTATCCTGTCTTACTTGATGACTAGGAGTATAATAGTATATTATTATGACCTAGGATAGCGTCGTGCATTCGATTTCTTTTCGTAGATGTCTTCTACTCACGAGTTGGCAACTCACCCCCGTTGTGCCAAATTTTATTACAGGTTGATGTACAGGGTTCCTTGGCAGTTGCTGGCACATCATTTTCATTCCGGGTGATTTGCACGGTAGGTTGGTTCATTTGTATCTGAACCGCAGTTGTATTTTTATTATTTCATTTGTATCTAGAATGCTCCATCAACCAAACTTGTATTACTTGATAGTTTACTGGACCATTTATTTGTTTCGACCTTAGAGTCGCGCTTGAATTATTCTGATCTGGTGGTTTTGTTTTCTTTGAGTTTTGAGCCTCGCCCTTTGGCGTTGTATATTATTGTGCTTGTTGTGGTTGTTTCCGCCTGCTGGCGTTGAGCTAGCTCCCGTTTGGGGATGCTTTTTATTGTTTATGTATATTATACTTGTTGTACCCGTTTGGGGCCAGTTTTTACAGAGGAGACTGCCGAAATTTTTTGGAAAATTTGCTGATGCTTTTAAACTTGTTTTCTTCATGTTTTCTTTTACTTCTTCTTCTTTTATATGGTTTAGATTTCTGGGCTTCGGCTTACTTTGGTTACGTTGTGCCTCTAGACGTTTCGTAATCTAAGTGCCGGTCACGTTCCGTACTTTCGGGTCGTGACAGTTCCACATGCAACTGCAACACACATTCTGCCTCAACTGGGGGCATAGCTTACGGGACACAAGTGGCTTCCTTATTCACGATGCCAGTGGAACATGTCACTCAGGGCACTACTGGATTGTTTTTCGGGACCATGCTCTCGTCAATGAGCTTCACCGTTCCTGTACCAACACCAGAAGCTCCTAAGAAGTCAGTCTTTGATCGACTTGCTACTACCACAGCCCCTCTCAACGGGTCATCCAGCTCCAACTCCTCGGGCTTCGCCAGACTGAGCCTGAACTCCGATGGGCCTGCCAAGAAGCCCATGACACCTGAAGTGGCCATCCCAAAGAAGGTATCCATCTCTGCTCCTGAAGTCGTCAAGGCGGCTTCTCCTGCCAAAGAGTCGGGCTTTACAAGATTGACTATTCCGGCTCACGTTCCTGCTCGAAGGTCTGTCTTTGACAGCTTCGATACCGTTACTCAAAAGACGTCAGTCTTCAAGAGGCTGGCACCAGCGGCGCCTCATCTGGACATGGGGAAAGACAAAGCCATTCCCATCGCTGAACCAACCCCAACAACTCGACACGCTCGACGTCGCCACTGGCGCCGAGTAAGGAAGGCTGGGGGCAACTCCCCCTTTGGGCTAACTCCACCAGCTCCAACGGTGGAAGTTAATGCTGCTGTTCCAACCGGGAACAGCTTTGAGCTGCTGAATAAGGTGCGCAGGAACTCTCCTACCGCCGTACTGAAATGATCTCCGCCACCAGTGGAGGCTGTCACAGAAATAAAGTCGAAGCAGTCCCCTCAACAGCTGTCTTCCAAAGTTTACAAAATCTGGCGATAAGTCCGAGAGTCAGTGGTTGATCAAGACTATCCCCACTGGCAGAAGAAGCTGAAGGTCCGACAGGAAGAAAGCCGTCCTGTTAAGCAACAGAAGGTGACGGCTACTTGGGTGCCCACTACAACTGCCCCCTCAACTTCGACTATCCATAAGAGGAGAAGGCTGGAGAAAATCCCCATACCTGCGACAAATGTCAAAGGCACTGAGCCCAAACGCCCTATGTCTGGGGGCATGGTGGTGCATACCATCTATATGGCATCCGGAAAAGAGGATAACCATATCTCGACAGGTCATCGACCGCTTACGCGATCTGTGACAAAAGCCCAAGAGCAGCAGCAGAAGCTTCAGGAGATGATGACAGCGATGGCCGCGCTCATAGGACCGAAAGCAAGCCCAGAGACATTCTCGGAGCAACGCCACGAGCAGGGAGCTGATGCCAAGTTCCTTTGGAGAATGCTTGAGAATAAGGACAAAGGGGCCGTGGAACAAGCGGCCAATATAAAGCAAATGGCCTTTCTATTCCAATATATGGTGGGCATGATGATCCAGCCGGATCCCCCAGCTGAGGATCCTCCAGTAATAATTGAAGATCATACAGGGGAAACATCGAATCCTCTGCCGGCTCTTTCAGCAGCCAAGGAGGAAACTATTTCCAAGTCCGCCCTGGATGATTATATCGCTCCGCAGATACGAGTTCACCAGGTGAATGAAATGGCTGGGCAAATTGTTAGAACTGGGCGACCGTATCCAGGCTGGTATGATCAAATAAAGTACCCGCCGGGCTATACGATCCCCAAATTCCATGTGTACAAGGGGACAGGCAACCCCCATCAACATGTCGCTCAGTTCAGGGCTCTTTGTGGCAATACCGGTGGCGATGATAAACTGTTGCTTTGCCAATTCGTCGGCAGCTTATCGGAGACGGAGTTTGAATAGTACTCCGAACTTCCAAACGACTCCGTCAAAACTTTCGCAGAAATGGTGTTGTTGTTCACCCAGCGATTCGCAAGTGCTAGTGAACGCACCCCAAAAACGGTATTGATCAATGCCAGGGTAAAGCCGGGGGAGACATGTGTTCAGTACGCGATCCGATGGCGGAATCTGTGGTCGAAGTGCGAACAGCGTATTGAAGAAGCACCAGCGGTGGGCATGTTCGTGGGCACTCTAGACCCTCATGCCACTATTTCACAGTTCATGATGTTCTTCAAACCGACCACATTTCAGGCTTTAATCGACAAGCTATCCCAGATGGATCAGATGGGTCATAGACCGCCTCCTCCGAAACCGGAGTCGCGAAGCGAAAAGGGTAAAGGGTAGGCGACCTTCGTTGTGAATACCCAACAACAGCCAGTGCTCCAAAACTAACGGATCAACTGGAAGAGTGTTAGTTGTATGTATGCCCTAGAGGCCAGTATTGTACAGATGATGTATATTATATTGGATGCTTGGACATATATAGAGAGGACTTTCTTGCTCGACATGATAGTATGCTATCTGGTTGCTCTTTATCTTAACATGTATACTTGTCTCTTTATACTGTCTTATAGTTACATGTTGGTAAAGCGCTTAGGATGTGTACTTGACTACCTGGACTATGATGCGGATCACACTAGTAGGAACATGGTAGTCCATAAGTACATCCTTCAAGATCCCTAGTCGTAGGTGTATCGAGACGGGGCATCGATATACCAGTGTAGACTAGCGTATACGCTTCTCGACCCATGAGATGGGCGATGGATGATCCCATATCCATTGGTGTTTGACATCAGAGATGGTATACGGGTGCTCAGTGGAGACTGGGTATACTGGACGGACTCGCCGAGAACTCCCAGATGGTATTATACCTCACGTCAGATGGCGGTTCTCTGGTGACACTTGTGCAGGTTAGTCTGTAGACCCGAGATCGTCATAGAGTCTTGTGTGATTCCCACTGTGCTTTGATTTCCACCTTACCACGTCCATGAGGGCGTGCAAAACGGTGGTTTTTTAGTACAGTCCCGAGTCACATGGAGGCAATGAGCGATAGGAGGGATTTCGTTTCTCCCGGTATTGGGGGTTGATGTTGCGCTGTGCTCGATTGGCCTTAACAGGGAAGTCCCTGGCCAGGGCTGATATAAAGATTTACTGGTAAGTGTTACCAGTAGTTTCTCGACCCGTTATGAGCCTCACATCAGCACGACTTATCGGTTATTGGGGTCTGACGATTACCACCACTAGACTTGATATGTAACATATCAGACAAGGAGACCGGACTGTACGGGAAGTGTTACCGGCAGGCTTTTACAGGAGTTGGAGCGGGCTTGCTTGCTGATCTTCTGATCGCTCGATTCCCGGGAAGCCGTTACATCCAGCTAGTACCGCTGACGGCTTGTGGGTGCTTGATGTGATCATCACCTACTGTCGGCGTATTGACGAGTCTTTAGAGTCCTACACAGAGGTTTTACTGGCTCAGGAAAAACGAAATAGGAGTGCATATGTGATATGTGCGAGACCGAGAATAATGCATGTATGTGATACCGTATTCTATTCTCGCGACTTTTTGTATCGGTCGGTTATATATGATATAGCCGGGTTATCGAATCAAGTGTTGATTCGATAAGTCGATACAATGGATGTTAGTCGGTTATATGAGATATGATCGGATTATTCAGTCATGTATTGATTTAATAATTTATTATATAATTGTATATTTGATATACTAGTTTACATTAACTAACACTTGTTCACTTTAGGTATTTTCTTATATGCACACTTGAATATATATATGTGACATATATATTAAAAGTGTTTTCTTTTGTATCATGGTTGATGATACACTAAACATGGGTGTGTAAGAAATACACCAAACTATATAAGATGGTGGTTAATATTTATTTAAGGTAATTACAAATTAGTGGTGCTTAGGTCATAAGCATGAAGCTTGTAGAAGCTTGTGGATGCTTTGACAAAGTCGACTAAATTTGTTTTACTTTAGATTTTTATTAACCTAACCATTTTTATTTAGCTATGGTTATGTCTCTACAAGAGTTAGTATATGATACTCACTCACCATGGTTAGACTGTTAGTGTATATGCCCTAGAGGCCATTACTGTATCATACTAGTTTGTATATTACTTAATGGATGCTTGGGATATTCACCTTGTATATACAATCTTGCTCAAAATAGTAGTATGCTACTTGGTTTGTTTCTACTTCAATGTGTACTTGTGTTTATTTCAGTATATCACTTATACGCATTAGTGGAGCCCTTAGGATCTTTGCTTGATTACCAGCGTTGTGATGGCAGTCACACTAGTGGGGGCTGGGTAATCTATAAGCACATCCTTATACAGGTCCCTAGTCGCAGGACTATCGAGACAGGGCATCGATACTCCGGAGTAGACTAGCGTATGCGCTTCTCATCCCAGTGTGGGAGATGGTCTGTCCCACAGCCATCAGTACGTCGTACTGGAGATAGTATACGGGTGCTCGTTGGGTTACGAGTACACTGGACAGGACTCGTCGGGAACTGACAGGTTGGTATTATACCTATCGTCAGTTATCAGTTCCCAGGTGACATGAGTACAGCTTAGTCCGCTGACTTGACACTGGCACTTCGCCTCAAGTGTGTTCCCACTGCACTTTGATCACTACCCTACCACGGCTCAAAGGAGTCGTGCAAACGGGTGGTGGTTGGGTGCAGTCCCGAAGCACTTGGAGGCAGTGACGGTTAGACAGGATTCGTCTCTCCCGGTATTGGGGGTTGACATCGCGCTGTGTCTAGGAGAGCCATTACACGAGTAGTCCCTGGCCAGGGCAAACGAGATATACTGGTAGGTTTCCAGTGTTATCTCAGGGTGTTTTGGGCTTCGCTCCGGCACGACTTGTACCGCTATTGGGGGACTGACGATTACCACCCCCTAGGCCCGCCATGCGATGTATCAGACGAACAGACCGGACTGTACGGAGACTGTCACATTCAGACTCAGTAGGAGTTCAGATGGGGTTTCACCTCGTCAGCCTTCTTGTCGGCATCTACCTGGGGACCGTTACGCACAGCTAGTGCCGCTTGCGGTCTGTGGTTAAACCCACTGCCAGCGTAGTGTCGAGTCTTTAGAGTCCCACACAGAGGGTATTCGCCTCTGGGCAAAACAGAGTAGAGGTCGCATGGTTTTGCGACAGGGTTCGTTCTCATCCGCGCACTTGTGCACGTTTGGAGTCCGGACGGATTATACTGGCAGGCTCTGGTTTGAGCCAGATACTAGTATATATATTTGGGGTTGCTTTTATATCTTGGTATTCTTGTTCCTTGGAACGAGAATGCAGGTGTGTATGCACAGTTGCTTGAGGCGGAGGATGAGGTATTTCATTAGGGTTTCGGAACGGGTGCGTATGCACAGTTGACAGTTATCTTTTTCCAAACCCTAATGGATTTATGGATTATCTATTTATAATAGTAATTAAATGAGAATTTTGTTATGGTTGATTTTGTTGACTTGTTGACCATGGTTGACTTGTTGACCATGGTTGAAAGTTGACCACCATCTTGCTTCAAAAGTCTTCCTTGATTTATGCTTACATTTTTAAATGAAGCATGGTTGTGGTCATTCCAAATTGCCATCAACTATTCTCATTTTCAATTATTATTATTAGATAATTCTTTTCTTTTGCATTATGGTTGCAAGAAAGAAAAAATATAGCTCATTCTATCATTCTCATTCTCTCTCCTCTCTTCATCTTCTTCTTCCTCTAGCAAAGAGAAACCTTCTCATGAGTTGAGAATCCTTCTCTTTAAAAAGAAAAGCAAACCCTAGTCACTCTCTACTCACTATAGGATCAAAGGATTAGCAAGCCGGAGATTCTAGTTCACTCCAAGTCCGAGAAAGAGCCCAAGGTCGAACCCTCGAGGTGGATCCATCTTCGACGGAAGAAAGCGACAAAAGAGAACCATCAACCTCTACTAGATTTCAAGAAGAAGGAGTTCAAGTTTAGGTATAACCCTCATCCGAGTAGCTAACTCCTTTTAGCGTATTTGCTAGTTTAGTTTAGACACGATCCCCGACCTTGTTTAGTCCATGTTGCCTCTTGCGATAAAAATTTGTTTTTTATACCGTTTCCGCCTCCCCGTAAGAACCGGGGGTCGCAATATGGACTTACAGTGGTATCAGAGCCTAACTAAACTTAAACTAGCTTGGTAGTGAAGTGTAACGAAGTTCGGAAACGAAAAATCACAAAACCGGATAAATTACAAAACCTGAGTTTCTGTTGAAATTTTTTTGGCTCAAAATGAAAAAATTTATACTCTAAAAATCGTCTCAGGGTTTTGTAAGAACACGCACCAAAAACGATAGCATGATTCCTCCAAAGCGCCGCCCTTCCGCGGCCTCACCTGTTCATCAGGCCGCGGAACCGCCGCAAGTTGGTGTCATCTTTGCATCGTTTTTCGTGCAGTGTTCTTCTGTGTTAGTTTTGGGATTTTTAAGATATATTATATGTACCCAGATTTTCCAGAACTGAAATTCACTTTTGGGGTCCTATAATTCCGTATTTTTTCCGAACTTCACTGCACTTTGGCTATGTTGGTTATATCTGTGATGTTTGCATGTATTGAACGTCGGCTAATCGCTATAAGACGATTAGTCGGGGTTATACATGATCTGTAATGTGCTGGAATGTGTATATAAATATGTTGGATTGTCGCGGGTGAATAGCCGGGGGTTGTGAGACGAGAGTTTTCTTTTCTTGCAATTCATTGTAAATGTAAATTGATGTAATTATATTATTTGTTTGGCCGCACAACCGGGTCGGGGTTGTAGCCGTCATTGTATAATTCTTTTTACTGTTTTTGCTCCTAGGATAGACCCATGGAGGGGTGCACAAACTACCGAGGACTTGGCGGGTAGTTTGCCGCACCCGTAGGGGTCTTGGGTGGGGTATTTGCTATTCACCGCGACCGTGTTATCTGTTTTTGTTACAGGCTCGTACAAATTACAGATTGCTAGTATATCCAATGTATTTATCTGTGATCTGAAATGTCTATCATTGCTTTCTATTTAGGCGTTGCTTATGTTTTACAGACGCGCTAGCCCAGCCCCCGCTCTGTCGTTAGTTAAGTAACCTAACGGGTAATGACGGGGCCCCGTGGCGAATGCGAATGGCATAAGCGTACGTCATATTTTGGTTGTTTTCTGCAATGGTAGGATTAAATGATGGGACGCATTAAAAGTACTAATGCAAGAATATCACGCATTAAAAGAACTAATGCAAGATAATAAACCAAGTTAAAGTCGTTGGAACACTTTCGAAAAACCACTCGGTTCTTTTCAAAAATAACTTTTAAATGCGGAGCTTGAGCCACTCCTTTTAAAAGCTATCTCGTTCCATCGACCAAATCAAGTTCACTACGTTCACGGTTTTGCCAAAACCATTCGTAGCCCTCCGTCGTTTCGTATGAATATTCAATAGTATTCAAGCTGTGTTTGTTGACCTTCGTCAAGGCATAGTGATTGGTAGCTATTGGGTGTTCATATGTAGCATAGATAGATGCGTTGGTTTGGGACACTCGCATTACCTTGTTGACCTTCGTCAAGGGTATATACGGGTGGATTCAAATTAACCTGGATAATGACGGGCAGAACTTGACATGTGACTTATGATTTGTTGACCTTCGTCAAGGTCATAAGAGCATGGGGCAAAAATCCACATCGGGAGTTTCATAAGTACTGAAACTTGCTAGATTTGCATACCATTTGGAGTGTGGCGATTCTGGTAGGATTCCTTCAGTTTCGTCACGCGATGATATTTGGATCCCGATCCTACTGTGAGTATATGCTACTCCTCGGGAAATTTCTCACTTAACGATCAATGCTATAAACCTAGTAGGTGCCTAGAAAGGTGTTAGCGGGGTTACGCCCCCAGGGAAAAGAGGTTCTTTAATTAAGGAACTTCGCGAAAGCGTTGGAAAACCTCCCTCGAAGTACCGACACCGGCCTGGCTGAACGGTTAAGCAAGTATTGTACGGTGGGATTGATCCTGACTAATTCTTCCTTTATGGTTTGAGGAGGGATTCGAGAAACAGTGGGAGCCATCCTGTTTAGACAAACTAAAAACCACTCTAAACTTGCAAGAGCATCATGCTGAGTGTTTCTTCTTCTCTCTCCTAATTGCAGCGACCAATCAACATGACTGGACTTAAGTTACTCCTAGATAAAAACAAACTGACAGGGCCAAACTACAAAGATTGGCTCAGGAATGTCAAGATAGCAATCACTTATGACAAGCTGGGGTATCTTCTTACCACCAAAGCTCCCCCTGTCCCTGGTCCAACTTCCAGCGTCGCGGATAAGGAAATCCGCAAGACTTGGGAGATTGATAGCGCGAAGGCCAAGTGCCTCCTGCTTGCCTCGATGGACAACGAACATCAGAGGAGGCATGAGAATATGGACATGGAGTCCATATTGCTCCATACAAAAGAACTGTATGGAGAGCAATCACGTATCGCAAGATACGAAGCGTCGAAAAAGTTGTTTTCGACAAAGATGGCCGTCGGATCATCAGTAGCCGAGCACGTGCTAAAGATGATCGGCTACATTGAGGAGCTCGCTGACCTAGGGATCACATTGGAGAGTGAGCTATATACGGATATAGTTCTCCAGTCCCTTCCTTCCACTTACGCCCAGTTTATACTGAACTTCAACCTACAAGAAAAAGAGGTTGAACTATCAGAGCTCCTCAACATGCTGAGGAGCGCAGAGGGCACCCTACAGAAAAGTAGGGATACATCCACTTTGTTTGTAGGAGGATCATCTTCTTCTAGGTCCAAGGCGAAAGCCAAGGGAAAGAAGAAGAAGGCCCCCGCCAAACCAAGGGGCGGTGTTAGTAAAGTGGATACGAAGGGAAAAGGTAAAGCAACAAAGATAGCGGGGAAGCTTGTGGATAAGGAAGAATGCTTCTTTTGTCATAAGAAAGGACACTGGAAGAATGATTGCAGGGCCTGGAAGGCCAGAACACAGGAATTGAAGCAGGTTGCAGCTTCAGCTTCAGGTGTGTATGTTATTGAAAACTGTCTTTCAATAAACTCTACTTCCTGGGTATTGGATACCGGATCAGGATCTCATATCTGTAATTCTTTGCAGGCGTTGAGAAACCGTAGGGATTTGAAGGCAGGTGACATGACCCTCAGAGTTGCGAACGGAGCTAGCATGGATGCTAAAGCCGTGGGGGACTATCACCTGGGAATGTCAGATGGACATGTTTTGGTTTTGCGTAATTGCTTTTTTGTACCCAACACAACTTGTAATATCATTTCTGTATCTTTAGTTTCTAAAGAAGGTTATGAATTTGCGTTTGTAAGTAATGTTGTAAACATTCACCTTAATCAAGTATTGATTGGGTCAGGTACATTGAGTAATGGTATATACGTGTTAAACCAACCACAGATTTTTAATGTCCAGAATACACACAAAAGAAAGTCTCCAGAAATAAATCAGACTTTCTTATGGCATTGTAGATTGGGTCACATCAATGAGAGAAGGTTGACTAAGTTGCATACAGAAGGATATTTGAATGCGTTCGAATATCAATCATATGCCACTTGTCAATCTTGTCTCAAAGGAAAGATGACAAAGACTCCGTTTACTGGACGTGGAGTAAGAGCGAGCGAGCTCTTAGGACTCGTACACAGTGACGTGTGCGGTCCAATGTCTACACATGCCCGAAGCGGACATTCTTACTTCATTACTTTTACGGATGACTTCTCAAGGTACGGTTATGTCTTCTTAATGAAACATAAGTCCGAGGCTTTTGGAAAATTCCAGGAGTATAAGAATGAAGTAGAGAAACAAACCGGCAAAAGTATTAAGATTCTAAGATCGGATCGAGGTGGAGAATACTTAAGTGCCGAGTTCCTGGACTATTTAAAAGAGAACGGAATTCTCTCTCAGCTTACTCCTCCATACACCCCGCAACATAACGGTGTATCGGAGAGACGGAACCGCACCCTATTGGATATGGTGCGGTCCATGATGAGTAACGCTGAGTTACCGCGATCATTCTGGGGATATGCACTAGAAGCAGCTGCGTATCTCTTGAACAAGGCTCCTACCAAGACTGTGCCCACCACCCCATATGAGATGTGGACTGGGAAGAAACCCTGTCTTAATTATCTCAAGGTATGGGGATGTCCAGCTTTTGTAAAAAAGCAGCATGCGGACAAGCTTGAGGCACGTTCAGTACAGTGTAAGTTTGTGGGATACCCAAGGAACTCCAGGGGGTATCTTTTCTATTCCACTGAGGAACAAAAGGTTTTTGTTTCTCAGCATGCCCGCTTCTTGGAAACTGAGTTTTTGGAAACCCAGATAAGTGGGAACACAATAGAACTGGAAGAAATTCCAGAACCACAGACTGTTACTGAAAGCTTAGTGGAACCAGAGGGTTCAACAGAACAGGACATTCCTACGCCGCTCCGCAGGAGTAGTAGGCAGTCTCATCCGCCCGAGAGATACTGCGGTTTTCTCATAGACGGGGATAGAGAGGATTGCATCATAGATTATGATGAGCCTACTAGCTTCCAGCAGGCCGTTCAGAGCGTTGACTCAGTGAGATGGCTGGATGCAATGCGGACCGAAATGGAGTCCATGTACACCAACAAGGTATGGACGTTGGACATTGCTCCAGACGGGGTAAAACCCGTAGGATGCAAGTGGATCTTCAAAAGGAAGATTGGTGTAGATGGACAGGTTGAGACCTATAAAGCTAGGCTGGTAGCAAAGGGTTTTCGTCAAAGACCTGGCTTGGACTACGACGAAACCTTTTCTCCAGTAGCCATGCTGAAATCCATTCGGATCCTTCTTGCCATTGCTGCCTTCCACGATTATGAGATCTGGCAAATGGACGTAAAGACAGCTTTTCTAAATGGAAATTTAGAGGAGTGTGTCTATATGGACCAGCCAGAGGGTTTCATTCAGAGTGGGAGCAGCGGAAAGGTGTGCAAGTTGCTTAAGTCCATCTATGGACTAAAGCAGGCATCGCGGAGTTGGAACATCTGTTTTGATGAGACAGTCAAAGAATTTGGCTTTATCAAAAATCCAGATGAACCATGCATCTATAGTAGATTTGTAGCGAGAACTGTAGTATTCCTCGTTTTATACGTGGATGACATTCTCTTGATAGGAAATGACATTCCTATGCTACAATCTGTCAAGGGGTTCTTGTCACAAAGGTTCTCCATGAAAGACCTGGGTGATGCCTCATACATCCTGGGGATCCGGATCCATCGTGATAGATCCAAGAGGATATTGGGACTTTCTCAGTCCAGGTACATCGACACCATAGTGAAAAGATTCAGTATGGAAGATTCCAAGCGCGGTAACCTACCGGCTTGTCACGGGATCACCCTCTCTAAAGAGATGTCTCCCAAGACTGATTTGGAGAGGGATCGCATGTCTATTATAACCTACGCTTCTGCGGTAGGCTCTATAATGTATGCGATGTTGTGTACCAGACCGGATGTAGCTTATGCACTGAGTGTGGTAAGCCGGTATCAGTCTAACCCTGGGGAGAAACACTGGATAGCAGTAAAGAACATTCTCAAGTACCTGAGGAGGACTAAGGAGATGTTCTTGGTGTATGGCGGAAAAGACCTCCAGATCGAGGCCTTTGCTGACTCCAGCTTCCAGAGTGACAAGGATGATTCCAAGTCCATGTCGGGTTTTGTCTTCACCCTCAATGGAGGGGCGGTGTGTTGGAAGAGTTCCAAACAGGAAACCGTTGCAGACTCGACGATGGAAGCGGAATACATCGCTGCATCTGATGCCGCAAAAGAAGCTGTCTGGATAAGGAAGTTCTTGAAAGAACTTCAGGTGGTTCCGTCCATTGTTGACCCAATACCTCTGTATTGCGACAACAACGGGGCTATAGCTTTAGCGAAGGAACCCAGGTCCCATCAGAGATCCAGGCACATCTTGAGGCGGTATCACCTGATCAGGGAGATCGTGGATCGCAAGGAGATCGAGGTTCGGAGGGTTGCTTCAGAAGAGAACACTGCAGATCCATTCACCAAGGCCGTGCCCCAGACTCAGTTCGAGCGGCTGATCGAGATGATAGGTCTTCGATACGCCAGTACATGGCCTTAGTGCAAGTGGGAGATTGTTAGTGTATATGCCCTAGAGGCCATTACTGTATCATACTAGTTTGTATATTACTTAATGGATGCTTGGGATATTCACCTTGTATATACAATCTTGCTCAAAATAGTAGTATGCTACTTGGTTTGTTTCTACTTCAATGTGTACTTGTGTTTATTTCAGTATATCACTTATACGCATTAGTGGAGCCCTTAGGATCTTTGCTTGATTACCAGCGTTGTGATGGCAGTCACACTAGTGGGGGCTGGGTAATCTATAAGCACATCCTTATACAGGTCCCTAGTCGCAGGACTATCGAGACAGGGCATCGATACTCCGAAGTAGACTAGCGTATGCGCTTCTCATCCCAGTGTGGGAGATGGTCTGTCCCACAGCCATCAGTACGTCGTACTGGAGATAGTATACGGGTGCTCGTTGGGTTACGAGTACACTGGACAGGACTCGTCGGGAACTGACAGGTTGGTATTATACCTATCGTCAGTTATCAGTTCCCAGGTGACATGAGTACAGCTTAGTCCGCTGACTTGACACTGGCACTTCGCCTCAAGTGTGTTCCCACTGCACTTTGATCACTACCCTACCACGGCTCAAAGGAGTCGTGCAAACGGGTGGTGGTTGGGTGCAGTCCCGAAGCACTTGGAGGCAGTGACGGTTAGACAGGATTCGTCTCTCCCGGTATTGGGGGTTGACATCGCGCTGTGCCTAGGAGAGCCATTACACGAGTAGTCCCTGGCCAGGGCAAACGAGATATACTGGTAGGTTTCCAGTGTTATCTCAGGGTGTTTTGGGCTTCGCTCCGGCACGACTTGTACCGCTATTGGGGGACTGACGATTACCACCCCCTAGGCCCGCCATGCGATGTATCAGACGAACAGACCGGACTGTACGGAGACTGTCACATTCAGACTCAGTAGGAGTTCAGATGGGGTTTCACCTCGTCAGCCTTCTTGTCGGCATCTACCTGGGGACCGTTACGCACAGCTAGTGCCGCTTGCGGTCTGTGGTTAAACCCACTGCCAGCGTAGTGTCGAGTCTTTAGAGTCCCACACAGAGGGTATTCGCCTCTGGGCAAAACAGAGTAGAGGTCGCATGGTTTTGCGACAGGGTTCGTTCTCATCCGCGCACTTGTGCACGTTTGGAGTCCGGACGGATTATACTGGCAGGCTCTGGTTTGAGCCAGATACTAGTATATATATTTGGGGTTGCTTTTATATCTTGGTATTCTTGTTCCTTGGAACGAGAATGCAGGTGTGTATGCACAGTTGCTTGAGGCGGAGGATGAGGTATTTCATTAGGGTTTCGGAACGGGTGCGTATGCACAGTTGACAGTTATCTTTTTCCAAACCCTAATGGATTTATGGATTATCTATTTATAATAGTAATTAAATGAGAATTTTGTTATGGTTGATTTTGTTGACTTGTTGACCATGGTTGACTTGTTGACCATGGTTGAAAGTTGACCACCATCTTGCTTCAAAAGTCTTCCTTGATTTATGCTTACATTTTTAAATGAAGCATGGTTGTGGTCATTCCAAATTGCCATCAACTATTCTCATTTTCAATTATTATTATTAGATAATTCTTTTCTTTTGCATTATGGTTGCAAGAAAGAAAAAATATAGCTCATTCTATCATTCTCATTCTCTCTCCTCTCTTCATCTTCTTCTTCCTCTAGCAAAGAGAAACCTTCTCATGAGTTGAGAATCCTTCTCTTTAAAAAGAAAAGCAAACCCTAGTCACTCTCTACTCACTCTAGGATCAAAGGATTAGCAAGCCGGAGATTCTAGTTCACTCCAAGTCCGAGAAAGAGCCCAAGGTCGAACCCTCGAGGTGGATCCATCTTCGACGGAAGAAGGCGACAAAAGAGAACCATCAACCTCTACTAGATTTCAAGAAGAAGGAGTTCAAGTTTAGGTATAACCCTCATCCGAGTAGCTAACTCCTTTTAGCGTATTTGCTAGTTTAGTTTAGACACGATCCCCGACCTTGTTTAGTCCATGTTGCCTCTTGCGATAAAAATTTGTTTTTTATACCGTTTCCGCCTCCCCGTAAGAACCGGGGGTCGCAATATGGACTTACATAGACTTCTCAGTTGATCATTATCCTCATCTATTTCTTTTGTTCATCTTCTTCTTCATTTGAAAAAAGAGAAAAAGCTTGCTAGGGTTCGATCCAAAGTAAGAAAGATTGTGAGAAATAAAATTCTAAAGAGAACCCACTTCTTATTTCTCCATCCTCTACTAGACTAGATCTTTAGTTTAGGGTGTTTACTTCACTAATTCTCTAGTTAGTGAAGTAGAAGCATGAGTTGGCATCTCCTCGACGTAGATCATCTTCGGCCTCGAAGACTTCAAGCAAGGACGCGCCTTTCGCCTCGTGAAGCCATGCAAGGGTCCGGGAGAACCACGATCGCAGCGAAGGGACTTCAACAAGGAGCTATAGAAGTGAAGGACCGATCTACAAAGGTTGTATTTCGTATTCACTTAGTAATAAACAGAGTTTACTTGCATATGAAACCCTAATTTTCTAGCAACGATCTTCTTTAGGTTTATTCGGCACGGCTAAAATTTTAAACGAACATGTTTGATGCTTTCTTAAACCTTATTAGAGTGCCTAGTAACCCTACAGTGGTATCAGAGCCTAGCTAGAATATTAGGCGATGTGTTAACGAAGTTAAAACTCCTAACGAACCCGAACACGTCAAGATGAACCCCTCTCTGTACATTTTTTAAAATCTGTGTTTTCTCAGAATTAAAAATGCTCAAAAAAATCAGCAGGGAAATCTTAGGGTTACCACAAAATACGAGCCCTCAACTCCGTACAGGCGCCGCGGAACCGCGGTCCCACCCCACTTCTGGCGGCAGTTCCGCGGCCGTAAAGATGAATTGTGAGCAGTGTTTTGTGAAGTAACCTCCGTAGCTATTCCTATATATTTCTAGGTATTTTTAAATATGACTCAAGTGATGAGTATTTTGGGGTTTATTTTGATATCGTCGATTCGATCAGAGAATTTAATTTTGTTATGTTATTCCGGATAATTTAGAAAGTATTAAAATGTTCGAACGGATATCATTAACTCAATTTTTCCCGGCACAGAAAACATTCAAGTGTTGAATTTTTCTCGGGTTTAAATCTTTCAGAAAAACGTGCATGTGATGCAATGGACCGTCTAGAAGACAATAAACCTTAACTCGATTATGTGACCGTCTTGAACTGCCTTTTGAACCTTAGGGTTTGAGGCAGTACGGCGTGCCACATGTGAGGCGTTGGCTGGACCCTTCTACGGCTGGACCGTTGCTACTGTAACGTATTCTGAAATTTTTGAACTCCGCTCAAGTGTTGAGCCATTTAGGAAATCTTGGGTATTTGACTATTCGATCAGAGAGTTTAATACTGTCTATTTATCTGGAATGTGATACAATGTGTGGAATTCATTCAGTTAGGCATGAAATGCGAAATATGTGATATTTCGAATTTACGATGTCTAAAGAGATTGTGGATTCCAAATGTTGTAGTTTTACACTTTCTTTTCTGTGACCGTAAGTGTAATATGTGATATCGCCGGTTTCGTTGCTATATGTCAACGACAATTGGGATGCGCATATTTACTTACGTTGATGACATATGATGTTATGTGTTGCTGGATATGTTATATTGGATCGTCGCGTTCTGAATAGACGGGGTTTTTTTTCCTGTGAGATGAGAGTTTTTATTTTCATTCATGTAAAATAAAATGTATGTAATATTCTTTTATTGGGGCACTTCCGGGATGAGGTTGATGTCACCTTTTGTATATTATTTACTTTTTCACACTAGGATAGACCCAAGGAGGAGAGCACAAGTAACCGGGTTCTGGAGTCCAGTGGGAGACCAACTCGAGGAGTCGAGTCCGGATCTCCTAACTTTAGAATTGGTAGGTTGCTTGCCGCTCTCGTAGGGGTCTAGGGGTGTGGGTTTGGCTATTCATCGCGACCGTGGAATCCGTGTTTTATAGAGGGTCAAAATAAAACACGGACGTCCTAGTATATCCAATGTTTCATATGTTTCTTCTTCTGCGATATCTGTGAAGTGATCATTTGATGTGCTGTGATAGATACTGTATATAGTATATATGATATATTATATGGGAGTTACTTATATTTTACACCCGCGCTAGCCCTGCCCCGCTCTTCCGTTAGTTACCTAACCTAACGGTGCACGAGGGGACATCGAGGCGAATGCGGATGGCATAAGTGTACGTTGTATTTATCTGTGATGTTTATGTGACTTATATGATGGGCCTTCATTAATGTGATTAATGAAAGAAAAGAAACCTAAAAGATGTTGTAGAATCAAATTTTTCAAAAAGGGTACCTACAGTTTTGCTTTGCATAGCGGTATATATGATATACCCTGCACCTTATTCCATGAGGAAAGAGCCGGGATCCCTTCATCGGGAGTGACCTCTGTAGCGAAACTGGCAGATGCTACAACACTCGGTTTGTTTTTGATTGCTTTTGGAGTTTTGCTTTGCATAGTGATGTATATGATATATCCTGCACCTTATTCCAAAAGGAAAGAGCCGAGATCCCTTCACCGGGAGTGACCTCTTTAGCAAAACAAATAAAAGCTTCAAAATCACTCCATTTCAAAATTCACATGATTCTACGACGATATCAAGTTCATTACGCAATAGGTTTTTAGAAAAACCTGTCGTAGCCCTCCGTCATTTCAGATAAGTCCTGCTTAGTATTCGTGCTGCGTTTGTTGACCTTGTCAAGGCGTAGTGTGCGGTAGCTGATCAGTGTTTATCTGTTTATGCATATGATGCAGATTGTTTTAGGGTAGTCGTACGGCCTTGTTGACCTTGTCAAGGGTCTTGCGGGTGGGTTTAATTCAATCAAGAAATGACGGGTTGAACTTAACATATGATCTATGGTTTGTTGACCTTGTCAAGGTCATAGATCGTTTGGGGCAAAATATTATCGGGAATTTTAGGTGTTGAAATTTGCAATGAGATTGCATACCTTCTATGAGATAGTTGGATCCCGATACCCACTGCAAGTAATTGTTACTCCTGAGAGAGTTTTACACAGGACAATTAGCCGATCAAGTAGGTGTCTAGAAAGGTGTCAACGGGGTTACGCCTATGGGAAAACGAGATTTACTTTAATTAGGTCTGTGCGAAAGCACGGGGAACCATCCTCAAAGTACCGACACTGGCCTGGCTGAAAGATTGGCGAAGTTGTAGGGTGTAATTAATCCCGGCTAGTATTTCCTTTTAGGGTTTGAAGGAAGATTTGATAAAAACAGTGGGAGCCATCCTGATTAGATAAAATAATAACCAATATGATCTTGCAAGAGCATACGCTAAAGTGTTTTCTTCTCTCTCTCCAGGTAGCGACCATATCATGCCTTAATAAAGATAATAATATGGATGTATTGACCGAACCCGCATATTATACTGTGCTGGGGAACGTTGGTTCCGTTCTTTCTTATAAGAGTTATAAGACTGAACAGGATATAGGGGAATATCAGGATTCCCATGCCACCCGTGTGAAGAAAGTACATGTTGATGCATTTTCTTCAGATGTGTTCGTTACAGATAAATGTTTCTCCATTTGCTCTACGTCCTGGGTATTAGATACCGGGTCAGGATCCCATATATGTAATCAGTTACATGGGCTTAGGAAAGTGTAACGTTTCAGAAATCGTTTTGCGAATTTTTCCGTTTTAGGGCAAAATTGTCGGTATTTTCCGTTTTAACCCGATTTCGATCAAACGTCCGTATAAGCTTGCCGGCACCTTTTTTTAGCTAAAATAAACCTTGTGCGCGAACTTTAGGGGTTTTTGGGAGGTTTTGGTTCAGATAGAATTTTTCCCAAATAAAATATTATTTTAAGCGGTATTTGGTGCACGTAAATCGGGAAATTTCTTCTCTTTAGAATAAATTATTTTTTTATCACTAGAATATTTTGGAAACTTCTTTTTAAATATCTAGATATTTTTTGGAGTGCAAAAGGTTTTATTTTAAAAAGAAAATAAAATGTGTAAAGGTGGCATATAGCATTTATTAGCATTTATTACTCTTTTTCCTAGCATTTTCTTCACAAAAATTCAAAAAAATACCCCCTCACCCCATTGGCCGGCCCTTCCCTTCCCCTTGCTTCCCCTTATCATTCCCACTCTTTTTCAACTCATTTTGCATCAAATAAATCATGAAAAATCCAAACAAAATCACAAAAATTCAAATATAATCATTTTCCTTCGTTTCCTTCACTAATCCTTCATGGATCTTCAATAAAGCTTAGTTTTTGATGCTAAGATGTTGTATTAAGATTCATTTTGTGTTCTTGGGGAGGTATAATTCTTACCTTAATCCTTTTATATTTGCTTTAGTCTTATTCTAGCTAATTTAGTTAGCTAATTATGTGTTTAGTTTAGTTTTTAAATTATGATTAATTCATTTATATTTGGTTTAAGAAATTCATGTTAGGGTTAAATTTTGTTATGTGTTTAGTGTTCATTTGAAGTGTTAATTTGTGTTTTGGAGAAGATTAACGTAGTAGAAAATGTTAATTTTTGCTAATGAACACTTTGTTTAATTATGCAATTTTGCTTATTAGGTTTTTGCTAAAACATAATTAGCGAGTGTTAAAAATATAGGAATAGTTTAGATAGATTAGTTAAGCTATTTTAAGGTGTTTGTAATCGCTAGATATGTATTAGCATGAAACTAGTGCGAAATATTGCGATAGCTTGCTTACTAGATTTCGGGGTTTTTCCGACGTGGGTTCGATTGGTCGTTGCGAGATTATATCTATTGTATTCCTCGTAATTTTTGTGTTGTGTTGCACGATCGGGACGATCGGGGTCTAGACTTAGTGTTTTGTAGTTTAGCGACCCCAATTAGGGTTTTTGGCCGATGTCGTGCGCGATAGATGCGCTAAGCGCGCAGTGTAATTTTCCGGGCGTTTTCATCACGTTTCGTTGTCTTTTCGCCATTTTAGGATTTTTGCTTATGTGATGTGTTTGTGAAATTTTAGGTTCGCAACCGGGGACTTCGAACGCTACGACAAGAGAAAACATGTGGTAGGCTTCACTTAGCCAGGAGCGTTGGTGAGTAGATTTAACATCTACAGGGGAATCGCCCGCATGGCGTTATGCGTCTGGGCTAGAGATGTTATTTCTGTCGCATATTCTATGTCATATTTAGAATTGCGCATTTAACCTATTACTTAGATATTATTGTGCTTAGACTAGTATCCTTAGGAAACTGCACATATTATTGACGATTCATGTTGCACGAGCACTGATTGTATGCTACACACACCGTCAATAATTGCCATGTCATGCATAACCCAGTTATAGATATATGATATTGCTTGGTTAGGGACATTGAGATTTTGATTCATATTTCTTTACGCATTGACTTATAGAATACCTGTATACCTACATGCTTACACATATGTTCCGACATACTTA
This sequence comes from Agapanthus africanus, assembly GCA_030015575.1. Lineage (NCBI taxonomy): Eukaryota > Viridiplantae > Streptophyta > Magnoliopsida > Asparagales > Amaryllidaceae > Agapanthus > Agapanthus africanus. The sequence continues at coordinate 496,903,618 of JASDDO010000019.1, read as the reverse complement.
CATGCTAGTTACCTATATACCTATAGAGTATTGTACCATTAGTGATAGGTACATGCACACTTTACGACATAGCTACAGGTATACCTTGCACACCTATTTCGCTTATACCCAGGGGGTATACTACATCATTTACTTATAGGTAGATACATATATCTTGCTATACCTTTATGTTGCTCATATATCTGGTTATAGCTACATGTTTACCATTACTTGATGTTATTTTAGAATTAGAGAGATTAGGAACCGCATGATGTTATATTAACTTGTTACAGTTAATTGCTGCTTTTCCTTTATATGTTCACATTTCAAATTTATGATGCGTATATTATAATAATCATGGATTTTCGCATTGAGATATGGATTTTTCATGATATTTTCTGGACTTGGGGACCGTGGGAGTTCATGAAATTATGCATTATTTGCAAAACCCGGTTTCCCTTGATATGATATTTCAGCAGCCACCATGAGATTTATCGGTTCGGATATATATACCCCACGCGAGGAACGGAGGGGTCCGTGTGCGGGTACATGGTGGGGCCCGGAGGTATCCCGGGGCAAGAGTCGTGGAGTAGATGATGAGTTAGTGGGGGAACCATACCATCCGGTGACATTACCAATGACTCAGCGGTTATCATGGGGATACCGACGGGAGTCATGTACGTATAGATACGTCGAGAGACGAGGGTCAGAGCTAGGCACTCGAGCTTTCGGGATAGCGTATGATACGTACCTATCTGGGTGCCAGTCGTGGTGACAGCACCTGATAGACCTGCATTTCTGTGTCGATGCTTGACACATTGGTTTCATGATATTTCTTTTTACTCCTTTGTTTAGATAACAGGGGTTTAGGCCGTTGTTATATATGCCCTTACACCAATATTAGTGCAATGGGACGCTAATATATGTGTATTGACATTAAATTATATACATCATCATATTTATTCATACAAATATAGCTAGAATATAAAGGACTCATTGACATTGGATTTAGGACATTTGAGAATTTATTTGATATTGATTACAGGATATATGTGAGATCTACTTGATATTGTACATTCGGGATATGTGAGATATACTTGATATTGTACATACGGGATATGTGAGATCTACTTGATATTGTACATTCGGGGTATGTGAGATATACTTGATATTGTACATTAAGGATATGTGAGACTTACTTGATATGATAGCCAAATTGGGGGCTGATTTGAGGAAATTGGGATTTTAATTGTCTTGATGGAATTTGATCCTACCACGATGTCAGGATTCCGTGGAAATAACATATTTCATTCCATACTCTACATTTACTGTTTATGCACTGCTTCATGCATTAGTGTACCTTCCATGACTGTTGCGTTTACATACCTTTATTCATATCATTTCTTCATGTATTAGTTGTACCTGCTAGTTTACCTTTCATGATTGTTGCATTCATATGACTTTTATTTCTATTAATTGCACATGTTTGATTCACGCTGTACGTGCATACTCGCGATTACCTGCATATGTTATTTACTATTCACGAGTTGGCAACTCACCCCCGTTGTGCCACAGTGTTTGCAGGTGTTCCTCAGGATAGTCAGAGGCAGGCTATTATCACTCATCTTATCATCTTTTGCTACGGATACCGCATCAGCTCACAGTGTGCAGTTTGCTTAGGTGGGTTTTGTAGTTATTCGTTGTATTGTATATTCGTTGTATCCCTGTACTCTCCATCTAATATTTTTTTGTTAACTTAGAGACTTGGTGATGACGATATTGTATATTATTTGTGATTTGTTGTCTTTTATATTGTTTCCTTTCCACCGTCTTTTATTTCTTCACTACGGCGTCGAATATTTGTTGTGGTGGTTGTTTTCCGCTTTTGGACGTGGATTTGCTCCCGTTGGGGATGGTTTACTTTATATTTATTTTGTACCCATTTTTGGGGCTAGCTTTTACAAAAGAGGTGCTGCCAAAATTTTAAAGGAAATAAAGTTGGACTTTTAAAGAATTTGGGTTGTGATTTCAAAGACTTTTAAACAATGTTTTTATCTTTTCTTGTCTTTTACTGGTTTAGATTTCAGGGTTTTGGATTTCTTTTACTGCGTTACGCCTGTAGACGTTGCGTAGTATTAGGGCCGTCACATGCCAATTTCGGGTCATGACAAAGTTGGTATCAGAGCGCTAGGTTTTTACCTTACGGAGTGTAGGATGACCTTGATATGATGGAGTAGGTAGCTTAAGCAGTGTAATGTAGTGTGTGTATGTCTGCAGCATACTCACGATGCAGTACTCCGCCTAAAGTGACCTAAGTATAATTACTTGAAATTCCTTCCTTGATGATTCATATCCTTGTGATTCGATTTTCGTGTTCATATCGAATCTTATCCCTATTTATAGACTTTGCCGCCGACGACTATGGGGACTCAGTGAGGTGCAGCGAGGGCCAAGGTCAGAGTTGACTCGGGTGGGTCAAGGACTGATCAGGATGGCACGCTCGTTGCACAGGTGTAGACGGATCCGCCTTCGACAAATAGTATCGCTAGGCTTGTGGCAGAGATGCAGGACATGCGCCAGACAATGAGTTCATTGGTTGAGGCCATTCGAGCGCAGCAACAGGAGGTTTTCAACCCTGCTACCCAGTTGTTCCTTGCGATCAGCACACAGTATTCCGTCACCTACATAGCACCAGTGGATGCAGCCCCAATTTATAAGACACGTATTCCAAAGACTCTGAGAGTTCCGGAACAGTGGAGGACTCATACCGGTGTACCAACCCAGAGACAGAGGACAAGTCGTCGAGATAGGTTTCGTGACCGTTGCGGGAGTAGCAGAGGTTTGGGACGAGGGGATTCGTGTTAGCTAGATCAGTCGTTTGTTGTGTTAACTTCTGTCAGCGATTCTTTTATTGCGCGACACGCATTTCAGTCGTATGCCAATCGGTTAGGAGATTCATCCGTCACTTGATCCTCTTAGAGATGTTGGATTTGACATTCTCCTGGACATGGACTGGTTAGTTATGTGCTAGGCGTCTGTGGACTACCGTGAGGAAACAGTCAGGTTTGTTTTTTCGGCAAGTCAGTTCTTTTTGTGCAGGGGGACAGTGGTGCCGCCTCTCACAGCTCGAATTCAGCCTTTTTCGCTAGTCGGCTTTCGAGGAGAGGATGTCGAGGATTTTTGGCGTTCATTCGTGATACCGGAGCCACAGTGGGTTTGTTGGACTGGATTCTTATCGTGCGAGAGTTATCCGACGTTGTTCCAGATGAGCCGGCGGAGCTTAAGGATCAGCTGCAGAGTTGTTTGTTGCGGGGATGTAACACCTTAGGATGTGTTTGTGACTATTATATTTAAGTAATGGGTTTTTAACAAAAAGTTTACCAAATTATGTTTCAAATATTTTTCCTAATTTAATAAATATTTTTCTAAAATTTTCCTAGGCTTGCACACACATGTGCATGTAAACTAGGGTTTTAAATGAGTTATTACCATGATTAGTAACCATGGTGGGTTAATCATGGGGATTAAGCCTTTTGGGTTTAATTAGTTTTTTTTTGTATGGTTGCTTTAATTTGAATTTTTTCTTTGGGTGTTGACTTGGTGAGAGAGAGAGAGAGTGCATCATGGCTTAAGCCATGCTTGCAATTAATGAGGAGAGAGAGAGAGTGAGGGGTTGACATTGGTGGTTATGATTTCCTCTCATTTGTTTTGTTCTTTTCTCTCAACCTCACTCTCTCACACACACACACACACACTTACCTCACAGCAGCAGTAGCAGCAACCATCTCATCTCAGCAGCAGCCAGAAGCAGCAACAGCAGCAACAGAGACCAGCAGCAGCAGCAACAGTGAGCAGCAACAGCATCAGAGAGGAGCAGCAACAGCACAACTTCGACTGCAGCTCCTTCCCTTCACTTCTTCTTCTTCCTCTAGCTCCCTAGGGTCGAGTGTGGGGTATATTTCCTAAACTTAATCCCTAGTTTACTTGTTTAGTGTAGTTTTGCTTCGGTTAGTGGTTATTGATGCGATTTAGTGCGATATGAGGTGTTTAGTGAGAAACTTGGCCAAGTGATGTGTGTTTTGGTTTCAGTAGGTTGATAGAGTGCTGTTAAGGCCATTTTAACCCAGCTTAAACCCCAATTGCACTAAAATACCACCAGATCCCTATTTGATGCAAATTCATCGTTTTTAAGCAAATTTGAGTTTCTGAAAACTGCTATCGACCCGGTGAGTTCAGAATAATTTTGAGAAGACTACAGTATAGTGGTTAGGTACTGATACCCCAGGTAGAACCCGACCCCCTTTCTTCACGTTTAGGCCGCCGGAATATTCGATCTGGCCGCAATTTGCGGCCAGATGGTGAGGGTTTGGGTTGGGGTTTGGTCCTATGGGTGTCTGCTACTATGTGGAGTTTTGTGATATACATATTTTTGTAAATTAAGTTCTGTAAAAAAATCTGGGACTAAATACCTATTTCTCGTATTTTAAACCTTCGCGACACGCGTGATACGTGTGTGGGTTTGGGGTTTCTGCGTATCGCGACGCGTCAGGGTAGTTTCTGGCGCGTGATCACACGTTTTAGCGTATCGCGCACACGCGCGATTGGGTTACGACACAAGTCTCTAGGTTGACCCTAATATCATGTTTTTGTGAAATTGAGCTTATGTGTGATATATGTTATGTGATTCTAGGTTCGCAGGCGAATGAGACGGACGCTGCGAAGAAGGGCAAGCAAGTCATCGGCTACACTTAGCGCGAGACTTCGGTGAGTAGATTTAACATCTACGGGGATATCGCCCGCATGGCGTTATGCGTCAGGGCTGATAGGACCTTATTATTATATATTGCATTTACCTCATGGACTGTCATTACATATTGCATTCCCTGCTGTATGTATGCTTAGAATTGATAGAACACCGCACTATTACTAAAGGTTCATGTTGCACGAGCACTAATCTGCATGCTACACACACACCGTTAGTAATTGTCATGACACACTCACTGTAGAACAGCCATGATTATATTGCTGTAGTTCATTTCATATATGATTCGATATGACTATCATGGAAATTGGGAGCCGCATGATATCTTTAAAAACGGAAACTAATTTTAAAAGCGGTTTTCCCTTATACCTATATCATGGATTGATGTACATAGCACATCGCATTGGATTTACTTCTTGGTGTTGGATTTTAATGTGATTTCTGGTTTTGAGGACCGTGGGATTTTTAAGAAAAGATGCACTATTTGAAAACCCGGTTCCTCGTGATATGATATTTTGGTGCGTCCACCACGCGTTTTCTCGGTGCTGAGACGTTTGCTCGAAACACGATTCGAGGAGATGGATGATCCGTTTGCGGGTTCGTGGTGGACCCGGTATGGTTCCCCGGGGCGAGAAATGTTTTTCGTGGAGTAGACGATGAGCCTGGTAGGGTGGCGAGTACCTACCGGTGATTGGTTGGACCTGGCGGTTATCCGGAGGATACTGACCAGAGTCGAGAGATGGATGCGGGATGATCCGTACTGCCGGGGCCGAGGGCCGATACCGCAGACGGAGCCCGTTGGCTGATCCGGACTGACGGAGCCCGATATATGAGGATTTGCGTGTCGATGCTGGACACGAGTATTTTATGATATTTTGGGTGCCGATGTAGGGCACTCGTGATTTCTCAGAGATTTACAGGATTTGAGGGCGGATGGGTGTGCCGGCGCCTGATTTATTTGGGATTTGGGTGCGGTTGTGGGCACCGATTGTTTTCCACATTGATATTCCGTGTAGGTGTTGTTTATCCCATGCTCAGTATTGATTACCATATATCTCATCCTGTAGTTATTTTACCTGACAGAGCATCTGCATGATTATTGCATATACTGCTTATCACGCATTGATATCATCTGCTTGCATTTGTTAGAGTAGCGCAATACGTGCATGCTCGCGATTACCTTTATATGTTATCTCTATTCACGAGTTGGCAACTCACCCCCTTTGTGCCACAGTATTTGCAGGTTGCCCTCAGCATAGTCGCGGCAGGCTGTCTTGTGCATCTTTTGGCTACAGATACCACTACAGTTGCGGCGAGAGCTGTTTTTCTTTTAGGTGGGTTGTGGTATCTTATTACTTTTATTGTATCCATTTTTATATCTAGTACTCTCCATCTACAATTTATGTACTGGACTTAGATACTGTGTGAGGACGATGATGTATATTTTGTATTCTGGTGTCGAGCTCATGGGAGCCGACAGGTTTTTTTTTATGCAGTTATATTCTGTGATGTTTACTTATTGCTCATTCTTCGCTACGGCGTCGTATATTACTCTTGTGATGATGGTTTCCGCCGTTGGGCGTGATTGCTCTCGTTTGGGAATGTTTTGTTTCATTATATCTTATTTTTACTCATATCCTCTTTTATACCCGGTCTCGGGACTACTTTTACAAAGGAAATGCTGCCAAAATTATTTAAATGATTAAGTAACTTTAAAAGAACTTATTGAACTAATTAAGGTTTTCTAAATGTTTTAACTAATTGTTTTCAACACTCACTATTTTTAAATGGTTTTGATTTCTTGGTTCGGCTTACTCAGTCGCGTTACGCCTGTAGACGTAGCGTGGTTAAATGCCGGTCACGAGTCGAAATATTCGGGTCGTGACAAAGTTGGTATCAGAGCATAGGTTTTACCTTCGGAGTGTAGAATGACACTGGTATAATGTAGTAGGTCGCTGCGGCAGAGTGGCGTAGCGTGTGTATGTTCCGCGGCATACTCACGACACGGTACTCCGCCTAAGCGACCTTAGGACTTATTGATTTAAATCCCTTCTTGAGTATATATATTCTTGTGATTCAACTTCCGTATTTTTATCGGATCCTAATTTCCTTTCAGCCATTATGCCGCCAAAGACTACTAGGGCGCAGAGAGCGGCCGCGAGGGCCGAGATTCGAGTTGACTCGTCCGAGACGAGGACAGATCCGGCCAGTACACCGGTTGTGCCCGAGCAGGCTGTTCCTACCGTGACAGATCAGATGGCCACGCTAGGGCCTGGTGTGCAGGAGATACGCCAGACGGTGGGATCCAGCATGCAGGAGATGCGCCAGATGATAGGATCGCTAGTTGAGACGCTTCGAGCGCAGCGACCAGAGGTAGCTCCACCCGTTCCAGAGACCGCGAAGGTACCTACCGCACAGCCAGTTGCCCCTGCAGCCACGGAGGTGATTACAGTATCTCTGTCAGAGTTCATGAGGCTGAAGCCTCCGGTCTTCACAGGCACCGATACAGCCGAGGACCCACAGTCTTTCATCGACAGGATGGCCCGGATATGTCGTTTCCTTAAATGCGTAGATACGAGATGGGTTGAGTTCGCGAGCTTTCGCCTGGAAGGTCTTGCGCAGAAGTGGTGTGATTCAGTTGAGAAGGGCAGAGCAGCAGGTCTTCCTCCTATGACCTGGACGGAGTTCGTGACAGTATTTCTAGCCCGTTTCTTTCCCCAGAGTGTTAGGGATGCCCGAGCACGCAGATTTGAGTCTTTGCGCCAGACGCCAGGGATGACAGTGGCAGAGTATGACGTGCTGTTTATAGAGCTAGCAGCTTATGCCCCGTATTTAGTGGCTACCGAGGAGTTGCGAGTCAAGAGATTTGTTCGAGGCTTGCTTACACCACTATTCCTTGCGATCAGCGCGCAGCACTACGAGACCTATGCAGCAGCTGTAGACGCAGCCCTATTAGTCGAGGAGCGCCTTGCTGAGACTTCGGTAGTTCCATAGCCGAAGAGAGTTCGTACTAGTATATCCGCACGGAGGCAGTCATTCAGACGCCACGACAGGTATCGTTCTAGTATGAGGAGTAGCAGAGATTCGGGACGAGGCCTGATGTTTAGTTCGTATCCCCTGGAGAGTCACCAGTCGTCGCGGGGTTGCTTTAGATGCGGCAGTCTACTTCACCTCGTTAGAGATTGTCCTGAGATACACCGGAAGGAGGCGGCAGCACCGCATGTTACCTTACCACCTTCACCACCCAAGAAGGCGTTGCCTGTTGTACCTACCGTTGCTCCGCGCCAGACTCACACACAGAGAGGTCGTGGACATGGAGGAGTTTCTCAGAGAGGGCGAGATGACCGAGGCAGAGGGCAGTCAGTCGCAGGTGGTGGACAGGCGCAGGTTTTTGCTTTGACGCATCAGGACGAGCAGGCGTCCAATGCGGTGGTCTTAGGTATCCTTCCAGTATGTTCAGTAGATGCACACGTATTGTTCGATCCCGGATCCACGCACTCGTACGTATCCACACACTTCGTGCCGAGTTTGGGTAGAGAGTCCGGTTTGCTTGATCAGCCGCTTGTTGTGACCACTCCTGTTGGAGAGTCGTTTGTTGCTAGGCACGTGTTCCGATCCTGTACCGTCTGTATTGGCGAGAGAGAGTTCCCTGTCGACTTGATCCTTCTGGAGATGTTGGACTACGACGTTCTTTTGGGCATGGATTGGTTAGCCACGTGCTATGCTTCTGTGGACTGCCGTGGGAAGACAGTTAGATTTTGTTTTCCCGGCGAGTCGGTTTTGTTGTGTTGGGGGACCGTGGTGCCGCCCCTCACAGTGTGATTTCTTCTTTTCGCGCTGGACAGCTTTTGAGGAAGGGATGTTAGGGATTTCTCGTCTATGTTTGCGATGCTAGTGCTACACAGGTTCCATTGGATCAGGTTCCGGTTGTTAGCGAGTTCCCTGATGTGTTCCCTGACGAGCTTCCTAGGCTACCGCCCGAGCGCGACATTTCTTTCTGTATTGATTTGGTTCCTGGCACGGCACCTATTTCCATACCGCCTTATCGGATGGCCCCGGCGGAACTTAGAGAATTGTAGGGTCAGTTGCAAGATTTGCTGGACAAGGGACTTATTCGACCCAGTGTTTCTCCTTGGGGTGCTCCAGTCCTGTTCGTCAAGAAGAAGGACGGCAGTTTGTGTCTGTGTATCGACTACCGCCAGCTGAACAGGGTGACAGTGCGGAACAGGTATCCTTTGCCGCGCATCGACGATTTGTTCGACCAGCTTCAGGGGGCAGGGTACTTTTCGTGGATCGATTTACGATCGGGCTATCATCAGCTGCGGGTTAGACAGGAGGACATTCCCAGGACAGCTTTCCGTACGCGCTACGGCCATTATGAGTTTTTGGTGATGTCGTTCGGACTCACCAATGCGCCAGTAGCATTCATGGACTTGATGAACCATATTTTCCGGCCATATTTGGATCTGCTCATTATAGTGTTCATTGACGATATCTTGGTGTATTCCCGGAGTAGTGAGGAGTACGAGCAGCACCTGCGGATTACACTGCAGACTTTGAGGGAGCACCAGCTTTATGTGAAATTCTCCAAGTGTGCTTTCTGGCTGGACAGCGTAGACTTCTTGGGGCATGTGATTTCACGAGACGGTATATGTGTGGACCCGAGGAAGATTGAGGCCGTGCAGCGTTGGCCCAGACCCACATCGGTTATGGAGATTCGCAGGTTTTTGGGGTTGGCCGGTTACTACGGGCGATTTGTGCAGGACTTCTCCAGTATTGCTACACCTTTGACCGGGTTGACCCGGAAGGGAGTCCCTTTCGATTGGACGGAGGAGTGCGAGCACAGTTTTCAGCAGCTACGGACTCGGCCGACGACGTCACCGGTATTATCATTACCTTCAGGCTCAAGCGGATTTGTGGTCTATTGTGATGCTTCTCAAGTGGGGCTAGGGTGCGTTTTAATGCAGCATGACAGGGTGATCGCGTATGCTTCGCGACAATTGAAGAAACATGAACAGAACTACCCCACTCATGACTTGGAGATGGCTGCAGTGGTCTTTGCACTTAAGATCTGGCGACATTACCTATACGGCGAGTCGTGCCAGATATTCACGGATCACAAGAGTCTAAAATATATATTTCAGCAGCGGGACCTGAACCTTAGATAGCGCCGATGGATGGAGTTAGTGAAGGATTACGACTGCGAGATCTTGTATCACCCGGGCAAGGCAAATGTGGTGGCGGATGCTTTGAGCAGGAGGCCCGGGGGTAGTCTATCTTGTTTGAACGCAGTACAGGGGCAGTCGTCGGCAGATTGGCAGATATTATGCGACAGCCGAGTACAGTTCGAGTTCACGCCGAATGGAGGATAGATCGCGCATGTTCGTGCACGCCCACAGTTGATCGATCGTATACATGAGGCACAACGCAGTGATGACCGATGTTCAGAGATCATGGCACAGATTGGACAGGGCAGATTTTCCGAGTTCATGATCGATGATCAGGGGATACTACGATTTGGGACTAGACTATGCGTACCAGATGCTGAGGGACTGCGGCGCGAGATTCTTGAGGAGGCACATCGATCGGTATATAGTGACCATCCCGGTTCCACCAAGATGTATCATGATATGAGAGAGGTTTACTGGTGGGACGGAATGAAGAGAGACATCGCAGATTTTGTGTCGAGATGCCTGACTTGTCAGCAAGTCAAGGCTGAGCACCAGAGGCCCGCAGGAGAGCTACAGCCGTTACCCATTCCGGAGTGGAAATGGGAGCAGATTTCGATGGATTTCGTTGTGGGTCTACCCAGGACTAGGCGAGGGTACGACTCCATTTGGGTGATCGTAGATCGTTTGACGAAAGCGGCTCACTTCCTGCCAGTGAAGGCGACTTTTGGATTTGCTCAGTACGCCCAGATTTACATTGACGAGATAGTACGACTGCACGGAGTCCCGACGTGTATCGTGTCCGACAGAGGCACCCAGTTTACCAGTCGACTATGGCAGAGGTTTCAGGAGGCTTTGGGCACTCGCTTGAGTTTCAGCACAGCATTTCATCCGCAGACCGTCGGACAGTCAGAGCGGACTATTCAGACTCTCGAGGACATGCTCAGAGCTTTTGTATTAGATTTCGGAGGTAGCTGGGATCATCACTTACCCTTAGTAGAGTTCTCCTACAATAACAGCTACCAGGAGACCATTCAGATGGCACCATTTGACGCTCTTTATGGGAGGAGATGCAGATCGCCCGCCTGTTGGACAGAGCTCAGTGAGAGCAGTATCTTAGGGCCACAGATTGTTGAGGAGACGACCGCGAAGATCCAGTTGATTCGCGATAGGATGAGAGCCGCCCAGAGTAGGCAGAGATCTTATGCGGACCGTCGGCGACGCAGACTTGAGTTTTCTGTTGGTGATCATGTTTTCTTGAGGGTCTCCCCAATGAAAGGTGTGATGAGGTTTGGGAAGAAGGGGAAGCTCAATCCCAGATATGTGGGCCCCTTCGAGATCCTCGAGCGTGTCGGTGCAGTTGCATACCGATTAGCCCTTCCGCCCAGTTTTCCTGATGTGCACCCCGTATTTCATGTTTCGATGCTCCGCCGATATCTTCATGATCCTTCGCATGCGATTCAGCATCCGACGATCCAGCTTGAGCACGACCTTTCCTATGCAGAGCAGCCGGTGTTGATCTTGGATCGACAAGTGAAGAAATTGAGATCAAAGGACATTCCATCAGTCAAGGTACTTTGGCGTGGTCAGGGCCGTGAGGAGGTCACTTGGGAGACCGAAAGCGAGATGAAGAAGAGGTATCCCCATCTTTTTGAAGGTATGTATAGTTAGATTTTGAAATTCGGGGACGAATTTCTTTAAGGGAGAGAGATTGTAACACCTTAAGATGTGTTTGTGACTATTATATTTAAGTAATGGGTTTTTAACAAAAAGTTTACCAAATTCTGTTTCAAATATTTTTCCTAATTTAATAAATATTTTTCGAAAATTTTGCTAGGCTTGCACACACATGTGCATGTAAACTAGGGTTTTTAAATGAGTTATTACCATAATTAGTAACCATGGTGGGTTAATCATGGGGATTAAGCCTTTTGGGTTTAATTAAGTTTAATTAGTTTTTTTTTGTATGGTTGCTTTAATTTGAATTTTTTCTTTGGGTGTTGACTTGGTGAGAGAGAGAGAGAGTGCATCATGGCTTAAGCAATGCTTGCAATTAATGAGGAGAGAGAGAGTGAGGGGTTGACATTGGTGGTTATGATTTCCTCTCATTTGTTTTGTTCTTTTCTCTCAACCTCACTCTCACACACACACACACACACACACTTACCTCACAGCAGCAGCAGCAGCAACCATCTCATCTCAGCAGCAGCCAGAAGGAGAAACAGCAGCAACAGAGAGCAGCAGCAGCAGCAGCACCAGTGAGCAGCAACAGCATCAGTGAGCAGCAGCAACAGCACAACTTCGACTGCAGCTCCTTCCCTTCACTTCTTCTTCTTCCTCCAGCTCCCTAGGGTCGAGGGTGGGGTATATTTCCTAAACTTACTCCCAAGTTTACTTGTTTAGTGTAGTTTTGCTTCGGTTAGTGGTTATTGATGCGATTTAGTGCGATATGAGGTGTTTAGTGAGAACCTTGGCCAAGTGATGTGTGTTTTGGTTTCACTAGGTTGATAGAGTGCTGTTAAGGCCATTTTAACCCAGCTTAAACCCTAATTGCACTAAAATACCACCAGATCCCTATTTGATGCAAATTCATCGTTTTTAAGAAAATTTGTGTTTCTGAAAACTGCTATCGACCCGGTGAGTTCAGAATAATTTTTAGAAGACTGCAGTATAGTGGTTAGGTAATGATACCCCAGGTAGAACCCGACCCCCTTTATTCACGTTTAGGCCGCCGGAATATTCGATCTGGCCGCAATTTGCGGCCAGATGGGGAGGGTTTGGGTTGGGGTTTGGTCCTATGGGTGTCTGCTGCTATGTGGAGTTTTGTGATATACATATTTTTGTAAATTAAGTTTTGTATAAAAATCTGGGACTAAATACCTATTTCTCGTATTTTGAACCTTCGCGACACGCGTGATACGTGTGTGGGTTTTGGGTTTCTGCGTATCGCGACGCGTCGGGGTAGTTTCTGGCGCGTGATCACACGTTTTAGCGTATCGCGCACACGCGCGATTGGGTTACGACACGGGTCTCTAAGTTGACCCTAATATCATGTTTTTATGAAATTGAGCTTATGTGTGATATATGTTATGTGATTCTAGGTTCGCAGGCGAATGAGACGGACGCTGCAAAGAAGGGCAAGCAAGTCGTCGGCTACACTTAGCGCGAGACTTCGGTGAGTAGATTTAACATCTATGGGGATATCTCCCGCATGGCGTTATGCGTCAGGGATGATAGGGCCTTATTATTATATGTTGCATTTACCTCATGGACTGTCATTGCATATTGCATTCCCTGTTGTATGTATGCTTAGAATTGATAGAACACCGCACTATTACTAACGGTTCATGTTGCACGAGCACTAATCTGCATGCTACACACACACAGTTAGTAATTGCCATGACACACTCACTGTAGAACTGCCATGATTATATTGCTGTAGTTCATTTCATATATGATTCGATATGACTTTCATGGAAATTGGAAGCCGCAAGATATCTTTAAAAAGGGAAACTAATTCTAAAAGCGGTTTTCCCTTATACCTATATCATGGATTGATGTACATAGCACATCGCATTGGATTTACTTCTTGGTGTTGGATTTTCATGTGATTTCTTGTTTTGTGGACCGTGGGATTTTTAAGAAAAGATGCACTATTTGAAAACCCGGTTCCTCGTGATATGGTATTTTGGAGCGTCCACCACGTGTTTTCTCGGTGCTGAGACGTGTGCTCAAAACCCGATTCGAGGAGATGGATGATCCGTTTGCGGGTTCGTGGTGGACCCGGTATGGTTCCCTGGGGCGAGAAATTTTTTTCATGGAGTAGACGATGAGCCTGGAAGGGTGGCGAGTACCTACCGGTGATTGGTTGGACCTGGCGGTTATCCGGAGGATACTGACCAGAGTCGAGAGATGGATGCGGGATGATCCGTACTGCCGGGGCCGAGGGCCGATACCGCAGACGTAGCCCGTAGGCTGATCCAGACTGACGGAGCCCGATATATGAGGATTTGCGTGTCGATGCTGGACACGAGTATTTTATGATATTTTTGGTGCCGAAGTTGGGCACTCATGATTTCTCAGAGATTTACAGGATTTGAGGGCCGATGGGTGTGCCGGCGCCTGAGTTATTTGGGATTTGGGTGCGGTTGTGGGCACCGATTGTTTTCCACGTTGATATTCCGTGTAGGTGTTGTTTATCCCATGCTCAGCATTGATTACCATATATCTCATCCTGTAGTTATTTTACCTGACAGAGCATCTGCATGATTATTGCACATACTGCTTATCACGCATTGATATCATCTGCTGGCATTTGTTAGAGTAGCGCAATACGTGCATGCTCGCGATTACCTTTATATGTTATCTCTATTAACGAGTTGGCAACTCACCCCCGTTGTGCCACAGTATTTGCAGGTTGCCCTCAGCATAGTCGCGGCAGGCTGTCTTGTGCATCTTTTGGCTACAGAAACCACTACAGTTGCGGCGAGAGCTGTTTTGCTTTTAGGTGGGTTGTGGTATCTAATTACTTTTATTGTATCCCTTTTTGTATCTAGTACTCTCCATCTACTATTTATGTACTGGACTTAGATACTGTGTGAGGACGATGATGTATATTTTGTATTCTGGTGTCGAGCTCGTGGGAGCCGACTGCTTTTTTTTGTGCAGTTATATTCTGTGATGTTTACTTATTGCTCATTCTTCGCTACGGCGTCGTATATTACTCTTGTGATGATGGTTTCCGCCGTTGGGCGTGATTGCTCCCGTTTGGGAATGTTTTGTTTCATTATATCTCATTTTTACTCATATCATCTTTTATACCCGGTCTCGGGGCTACTTTTACAAAGGAAATGCTGCCAAAATTATTTAAATGATTAAGTAACTTTAAAAGAACTTATTGAACTAATTAAGTTTTTCTAAATGTTTTAACTAATTGTTTTCAACACTCACTATTTTTAAATGGTTTTGATTTCTGGGTTCGGCTTACTTAGTCGCGTTACGCCTGTAGACGTAGCGTGGTTAAGTGCCGGTCACGAGTCGAAATATTCGGGTCGTGAAAAAGTTGGTATTAGAGCGTAGGTTTTATCTTCGGAGTGTAGGATGACACTGGTATGATGGAGTAGGTAGCTGCGGCAGAATGGCGTAGCGTGTGTATGTTCCGGGGCATACTCACGACACGGTACTCCGCCTAAGCGACCTTAGGACTTATTGATTTAAATCCCTTCTTGAGTATATATATTCTTGTGATTCGACTTCCGTATTTTTATCGGATCCTAATTTCCTATCAGCCATTATGCCGCCAAAGACTATGAGGGCGCAAAGAGCGGCCGCGAGGGCCGAGATTCGAGTTGACTCGTCCGTGACGAGGACTGATCCGGGCAGTACACCGGTTGTACCCAAGCAGGCTGTTCCTGCCGTGACAGATCAGATCGCCACGCTAGGGGCTGGTGTGTAGGAGATACGCCAGACGGTGGGATCCAGCATGCAGGAGATGCGCCAGATGATAGGATCGCTAGTTGAGACGCTTCGAGCGCAGCGACCAGAGGTAGCTCCACCCGTTCCAGAGACCGCGTTGGTACCTACCGCACAGCCAGTTGCCCCTGCAGCCACGGAGGTGATTACAGTATCGCTGTCAGAGTTCATGAGGCTGAAGCCTCCGGTCTTCACAGGCACCGATACAGCCGAGGACCCATAGTCTTTCATCGACAGGATGGCCCGGATATGTCGTTCCCTCAGATGCGCAGGTACGAGATGGGTTGAGTTCGCGAGCTTTCGCCTGGAAGGTCTTGCGCAGAAGTGGTGTGATTCAGTTGAGAAGGGCAGAGCAGCAGGTCTTCCTCCTATGACCTGGACGGAGTTCGTGACTGTATTTCTAGCCCGTTTCCTTCCCCAGAGTGTTAGGGATGCCCGAGCATGCAGATTTGAGTCCTTGCGCCAGACGCCAGGGATGACAGTGGCAGAGTATGACGTGCTGTTTGGAGAGCTAGCAGCTTATGCCCCGTATTTAGTGGCTACCGAGGAGTTGCGAGTCAAGAGATTTATTCGAGGCTTGCTTACACCACTATTCCTTGCGATCAGCGCGCAGCACTACGAGACCAATGCAGCAGCTGTAGACGCAGCCTTATTAGTCGAGGAGCGCCTTGCTGAGACTTCGGTAGTTCCAGAGCCGAAGAGAGTTCGTACTAGTATATCCGCATGGAGGCAGTCATTCAGACGCCGCGACAGGTATCGTTCTGGTACGAGGAAGAGCAGAGATTCGGGACGAGGCCAGATGTTTAGTTCGTATCCCCAAGAGAGTCAGCAGTCGTCGCAGGGTTGCTTTAGATGCGGCAGTCTACTTCACCTCGTTAGAGATTGTCCTGAGATACACCGGAGGGAGGCGGCAGCACCGCATGTTACCTTACCACCTTCACCACCCCGGAGGGCATTTCCTGTTGTACCTACCGTTGCTCCATGCCAGACTCACACACAGAGAGGTCGTGGATGTGGAGGAGTTGCTCAGAGAGGGCGAGATGACCGAGGCAGAGGGCAGTCAGTCGCAGGTGGTGGACAGGCGCAGGTTTTTGCTTTGACGCATCAGGACGCGCAGGCGTCCAATGCGGTGGTCTCAGGTATCCATCCAGTATGTTCAGTTGATGCACACGTATTGTCCGATCCCGGATCCACGCATTCGTTTGTATCCACACACTTCGTGCTGAGTTTGGGTAGAGAGTCCGGTTTGCTTGATCAGTCGCTTGTTGTGACCACTCCTGTGGGAGAGTCGTTTGTTGCTAGGCACGTGTTCCGTTCCTGTACCGTCTGTATTGGAGAGAGAGAGTTGCCTGTCGACTTGATCCTTTTGGAGATGTTGGACTTCGACGTTCTTTTGGGCATGGATTGGTTAACCACGTGCTATGCTTCTGTGGACTGCCGTGGGAAGACAGTTAGATTTTGTTTTCCCGGCGAGTCGGTTTTGTTGTGTTGGGGGACCGTGGTGCCGCCCCTCACAGTGTGATTTCTTCTTTTTGCGCTGGACAGCTTTTGAGGAAGGGATGTTAGGGATTTCTCGCCTATGTTTGCGATGCTAGTGCTACACAGGTTCCATTGGATCAGGTTCCGGTTGTTAGCGAGTTCCCTGATGTGTTCCTTGACGAGCTTCCTGGGCTACCGCCCGAGCGCGACATTTCTTTCTGTATTGATTTGGTTCTGGCATGGGGCCTATTACCATACGGCCTTATCGGATGGCCCCGGCAGAACTTAGAGAATTGAAAGGTCAGTTGCAAGATTTGCTGGACAAGGGACTTATTCGACCCAGTGTTTCTCCTTGGGGTGCTCCAGTCCTGCTCGTCAAGAAGAAGGACGGCGGTTTGCGTCTGTGTATCGACTACCGCCAGCTGAACAGGGTGACAGTGCGGAACAGGTATCCTTTTCCGCGAATCGACGATTTGTTCGACCAGCTTCAGGGGGCAGGGTACTTTTTGAGGATCGATTTACGATCGGGCTATCATCAGTTGTGGGTTAGACAGGAGGACATTCCCAGGACAGCTTTCCGTACGCGCTACGGCCATTATGAGTTTTTGGTGATGTCGTTCGGACTCACCAATGCGCCAGCAGCATTCATGGACTTGATGAACCGTATTTTCCGGCCATATTTGGATCTGTTCATTATAGTGTTCATTGACGATATCTTGGTGTATTCCCGGAGTAGTGAGGAGCACGAGCCGCACCTGCGGATTGCACTGCAGACTTTGAGGGAGCAGCAGCTTTATGCGAAATTCTCCAAGTGTGCTTTCTGGCTGGACAGTGTAGACTTCTTGGGGCATGTGATTTCACGAGACGGTATATGTGTGGACCTGAGGAAGATCGAGGCCGTGCAGCGTTGGCCCAGACCCACATCGGTTACGGAGATTCGCAGCATTTTGGGGTTGGCCGGTTACTACGGGCGATTTGTGCAGGACTTCTCCAGTATTGCTACACCTTTGACCGGGTTGACCCGGAAGGGAGTCCCTTTCGATTGGACAGAGGAGTGCGAGCACAGTTTTCAGCAGCTACGGACTCGGCTGACGACGGCACCGGTATTATCATTACCTTCAGGCTCAGGCAGATTTGTGGTCTATTGTGATGCTTCTCGAGTGGGGCTAGGGTGCGTTTTAATGCAGCATGACAGGGTGATCGCGTATGCTTCGCGACAATTGAAGAAACATGAACAGAACTACCCCACTCATGACTTGGAGATGGCTGCAGTGGTCTTTGCACTTAAGATCTGGCAACATTACCTATACGGCTAGTCGTGCCAGATATTCACGGATCACAAGAGTCTAAAATATATATTTCAGCAGCGGGACCTGAACCTTTGACAGCGCCGATGGATGGAGTTAGTGAAGGATTACGACTGCAAGATCTTGTATCACCCGGGCAAGGCAAATGTGGTGGCGGATGCTTTGAGCAGGAAGCCCGGGGGTAGTTTATCTTATTTGAGCGCAGTACAGGGGCAGTCGTCGACAGATTGGCAGATATTATGCGACAGCCGAGTACAGTTCGAGTTCATGCCGATTGGAGGACAGATCGCGCATGTTCGTGCACGCCCACAGTTGATCGACCGTATACATGAGGCACAACGCAGTGATGACCGATGTTCAGAGATCATGGCACAGATTGGACAGGGCAGGTTTTCGAGTTCATGATCGATGATCAGGGGATACTACGATTTGGGACTAGTCTGTGCGTACCAGATGCTGAGGGACAGCGGCGGGAGATTCTTGAGGAGGCAAATCGATCGGTATATAGTGTCCATCCCGGTTCCACCAAGATGTATCATGATATGAGAGAGGTTTACTGGTGGAACGGAATGAAGAGAGACATCGCAGATTTTGTGTCGAGATGCCTGACTTGTCAGCAAGTCAAGGCTGAGCACCAGAGGCCCACAGGAGAGCTACAGCCGTTACCCATTCCGGAGTGGAAATGGGAGCAGATTTCGATGGATTTCGTTGTGGGTCTACCCAGGACTAGGCGAGGGTACGACTCCATTTGGGTGATCGTAGATCGTTTGACGAAAGCGGCTCACTTCCTGCCAGTGAAGGCGACTTTCGGATTTGCTCAGTACGCCCAGATTTACATTGACGAGATAGTACGACTGCACGGAGTCCCGACGTGTATCGTGTCCGACAGAGGCACCCAGTTTACCAGTCGACTATGGCAGAGGTTTCAGGAGGCTTTGGGCACTCGCTTGAGTTTCAGCACAGCATTTCATCCGCAGACCGACGGACAGTCAGAGCGGACTATTCAGACTCTCGAGGACATGCTCAGAGCTTGTGTATTAGATTTCGGAGGTAGCTGGGATCATCACTTAGCCTTAGTAGAGTTCTCCTACAATAACAGCTACCAGGAGACCATTCAGATGGCACCATTTGAGGCTCTTTATGGGAGGAGATGCAGATCGCCCGCCTGTTGAAAAGAGCTCAGTGAGAGCAGTATCTTAGGGCCACAGATTGTTGAGGAGACGACCGAAAAAATCCAGTTGATTCGCGATAGGATGAGAGCCGCCCAGAGTAGGCAGAGATCTTATGCGGACCATCGGCGACGCAGAATTGAGTTTTCTTTTGGTGATCATGTTTTCTTGAGGGTCTCCCCAATGAACGATGTGATGAGGTTTGGGAAGAAGGGGAAGCTCAGTCCCAGATATGTGGGCCCTTTCGAGATCCTCGAGCGTGTCGGTGCAGTTGCATACCGATTAGCCCTTCCGCCCAGTTTTCCTGATGTGCACCCCGTATTTCATATTTCGATCCTCCATCGATATCTTCATGATCCTTCGCATGCGATTCAGCATCCGACGATCTAGCTTGAGCGCGACCTTTCCTATGCAGAGCAGCCGGTGATGATCTTGGATCGACAAGTGAAGAAATTGAGATCAAAGGACATTCCATCAGTCAAGGTACTTTGGCGTGGTCAGGGCCGTTACGAGGTCACTTGGGAGACCGAAAGCGAGATGAAGAAGAGGTATCCCCATCTTTTCGAAGGTACGTGTAGTTAGATTTTGAAATTCGGGGACGAATTTCTTTAAGGGGGAGAGATTGTAACACCTTAGGATGTGTTTGTGACTATTATATTTAAGTAATGGGTTTTTAACAAAAAGTTTACCAAATTGTATTTCAAATATTTTTCCTAATTTAATAAATATTTTTCTAAAATTTTCCTAGGCTTGCACACACATGTGCATGTAAACTAGGGTTTTTAAATGAGTTATTACCATGATTAGTAACCATGGTGGGTTAATCATGGGGATTAAGCCTTTTGGGATTAATTAAGTTTAATTAGTTTTTTTTTGTATGGTTGCTTTAATTTGAATTTTTTCTTTGGGTGTTGACTTGGTGAGAGAGAGAAAGAGTGCATCATGGCTTAAGCCATGCTTGTAATTAATGAGGAGAGAGAGAGTGAGGGTTTGACATTGGTGGTTATGATTTCCTCTCATTTGTTTTGTTCTCTTCTCTCAACCTCACTCTCTCTCTCTCACACACACACACTTACCTCACAGCAGCAGCAGCAACCATCTCATCTTAGCCGCAGCCAGAAGCAGCAACAACAGCAACAGAGAGTAGCAGCAACAGTGAGCAGCAACAGCATCAGTGAGCAGCAGCAACAGCACAACTTCGACTGCAGCTCCTCTCCTTCACTTCTTCTTCTTCCTCCAGCTCCCTAGGGTCGTGTGTGGGGTATATTTCCTAAACTTACTCCCTAGTTTACTTCTTTAGTGTAGTTTTGCTTCGGTTAGTGGTTATTGATGCGATTTAGTGCGATATGAGGTGTTTAGTGAGAACCTTGGCCAAGTGATGTGTGTTTTGGTTTCAGTAGGTTGATAGAGTGCTGTTAAGGCCATTTTAACCCAGCTTAAACCCCACTTGCATTAAAACACCAACAGATCCCTATTTGATGCAAATTCATTGTTTTAAAGCAAATTTGAGTTTCTGAAAACTGCTATCGACCCGGTGAGTTCAGAATAATTTTTAGAAGACTGCAGTATAGTGGTTAAGTACTGATACCCCAGGTAGAACCCGACCCCCTTTCTTCACGTCTAGGCCGCCGGAATATTCAATCTGGCCGCAATTTGCGGCCAGATGGGGAGGGTTTGGGTTTGGGTTTGGTCCTATGGGTGTCTGCTGCTATGTGGAGTTTTGTGATATACATATTTTTGTAAATTAAGTTCTGTATAAAAATCTGGGACTAAATACCTATTTCTCGTATTTTAAACCTTCGCGACACGCGTGATACGTGAGTGGGTTTGGGGTTTCTGCGTATCGCGACGCGTCAGGGTAGTTTTTAGCGCGTGATCACACGTTTTAGCGTATCGCGCGCACGCGCGATTGGGTTACGACACGGGTCTCTAGGTTGACCCTAATATCATGTTTTTGTGAAATTGAGCTTATGTGTGATATATGTTATGTGATTCTCGGTTCGCAGGAGAATGAGACGGACGCTGCGAAGAAGGGCAAGCAAGTCGTCGGCTACACTTAGCGCGAGACTTCGGTGAGTAGATTTAACATCTACGGGGATATCGCTCGCATGGCGTTATGCGTCAGGGCTGATAGGACCTTATTATTATATGTTGCATTTACCTCATGGACTATCATTGCATATTGCATTCCCTGCTGTATGTATGCTTAGAATTGATAGAACAACGCAATATTACTAACGGTTCATGTTGCACGAGCACTAATCTGCATGCTACACACACACCGTTAGTAATTGCCATGACACACTCACTGTAGAACTGCCATGATTATATTGTTGTAGTTCATTTCATATATGATTCGATAAGACTTTCATGGAAATTGGGAGCCGCATGATATCTTTAAAAACGGAAACTAATTTTAAAAGCGGTTTTCCCTTATACCTATATCATGGATTGATGTACATAGCACATCGCGTTGGATTTACTTCTTGGTGTTTGATTTTCATGTGATTTCTGGTTTTGAGGACCGTGGGATTTTTAAGAAAAGATGCACTATTTGAAAACCCGGTTCCTCGTGATATGATATTTTGGTGCGTCCACCACGAGTTTTCTCGGTGCAGAGACGTGTGCTCGAAACCCGATTCGAGGAGATGGATGATCTGTTTGCGGGTTCGTGGTGGACCCGGTATGGTTCCCCAGGGCGAGAAATGTTTTTCGTGGAGTAGACGATGAGCCTGGCAGGGTGGCGAGTACCTAACGGTGATTGGTTGGACCTGGCGGTTATCCGGAGGATACTGACCAGAGTCGAGAGTTGGATGCGGGATGATCCGTACTGCCGGGGCCGAGGGCCGATACCGCAGACGGAGCCCGTGGGCTGATCCGGACTGACAGAGCCCGATATATGAGGATTTGCGTGTCGATACTGGACACGAGTATTTTATGATATTTTGGGTGCCGATGTTGGGCACTCGTGATTTCTCAGAGATTTACAGGATTTGAGGGCCGATGGGTGTGCCGGCGCCTGAGTTATTTGGGATTTGGGTGCGGTTGTGGGCACCGATTGTTTTCCACGTTGATATTCCGTGTAGGTGTTGTTTATCCCATGCTCAACATTGATTACCATATATCTCATCCTGTAGTTATTTTACCTGACAGAGCATCTGCATGATTATTGCACATACTGCTTATCACGCATTGATATCATCTGCTGGCATTTGTTAGTGTAGCGCAATACGTGCATGCTCGCGATTACCTTTATATGTTATATCTATTCATGAGTTGGCAACTCACCCCCGTTGTGCCATAGTATTTGCAGGTTGCCCTCACCATAGTCGCGGCAGGCTGTCTTGTGCATCTTTTGGCTACAGATACCACTACAGTTGCGGCGAGAGCTGCTTTGCTTTTAGGTGGGTTGTGGTATCTGATTACTTTTATTGTATCCCTTTATGTATCTAGTACTCTCCATCTACCATTTATGTACTGGACTTAGATCTGTGTGAGGACGATGATGTATATTTTGTATTCTGGTGTCGAGCTCGTGGGAGCCGACTGGTTTTTTTTTTATGCGGTTATGTTCCGTGATGTTTACTTATTGCTCATTCTTCGCTACGGCGTCGTATATTACTCTTATGATGATGGTTTCCGCCGTTGGGCGTGATTGCTCCCGTTTGGGAATGTTTTGTTTCATTATATCTCATTTTTACTCATATCCTCTTTTATACCCGGTCTCGGGGCTACTTTTACAAAGGAAATGCTGCCAAAATTATTTAAATGATTAAGTAACTTTAAAAGAACTTATTGAACTAATTAAGGTTTTCTAAATGTTTTAACTAATTATTTTCAACACTCACTATTTTTAAATGGTTTTGATTTCTGGGTTCGGCTTACTTAGTCGTGTTACGCCTGTAGACGTAGCGTAGTTAAGTGCCGGTCACGAGTCGAAATATTCGGGTCATGACAGGGATTGTGCATCTGAGCGTTTCGCATTGGGGAGCTCCTATTTCTGTTCGTCAAGGAGGAAGACGACAGTTTGAGGTTATGTCTGATGGATCGTCAATTGAACCGGCTTACGGTGCGGACATGTATCCTTTACCTCGCATTGACGATTTCTTCGATCAGCTCCTAAGTGAGAGACATTTTTTTCTAGGTTTGTTTGGGGATCAGGTCATCATTGTTGTGGGTTCGGAGTGATGACATTCCGAAGACTGCCTTGTGTGTGCTACGGGCTTTGTGTGTGCTGGTGTGTCATTGGACTCACCAATGCCTTAGCAGCATTCGTAGATGTGATGAACCGGATTTCTTCAAACCGTTCCTCGACCAGTTATTGTTGTGTTATTTATGACATTCTGGTCTATCTAATGTGTCTTGAAGGACAGGAGCAGCACTTGAGGATTTGATTTGCAAATACTGGGAGAGCCCCAGCGGTTTGCTAGATTCTCGGAGTGTTCCTTCAGGCTTGTTATGTTGACTCCTAGGTCTGGTAGTTACGGGAGACGGTTTTCGTATGGTTCCGAGGAAGATCGAGGCCATACAGCTTTGGCCCAGACTTGTATACGGGGCGGAAGTCCGCAGATTTTCTGCTTAGCAGGTTTTTACCGCCGTTTCATGCAGGATTGCTAGTGTAGTGCTGCACCGTTGACTGGACTGACCTGAAAGGAGGTTTCTTTTTCTTTGGACTGAGACGCGCGTGTGGAGTTTTTCAGCAATTGGTGATTCGGTTAACAACTGCACCAGTTCCTCTTGCTTTTTGGTTCGGGCGACTTTGTTATTTTAACTGTGATGTTTCGTGAGTGGGGCTCGATTGTGTACTGAGGTGACACTATAGAGGTATCACTTTTGCTTCCCTACATTTGAAGGAAGTACTAGCAGGATATTCCACTCACGATGTGGAGATAGCCGCGGTGGTCTTGCGTTGGAGATTTGGAGACACTACTTGTTCGAGAGTCGTGTCGGATTTTCACGGACTATCAGAGCTTAATGTACACCTTCCTGCAGCAAATTTTGATTGTTGAGATAGTCTTCTGCAGATTCACAGTTCTTGTGCGATCGTGGAGCACAGCTTAAGTTCGTCTCTACTGAGGGGATAGCTTGCTCATGTCCGCGCCCGACCACTTTTCCTTAATCGCTTTCGCGAGACACTGCCCGCCGATACTCGTTCGTCAGAAATACTTGAGCATACTTGGCTGGGTAATGATTCGGAGTCCTTGATTTGTGACACGGGTGTGATGAGTTTAGGGATGCGTTTTTGTACCTGATACTATTGGGTAGAGACATGAAATTCTAGAGCAGGCACGTCTGTCAACTCTCTGTACTCATTCAAGTTCCACCAGCATTTGACATGACTTGTGAGATAGTTACGGGTGGGCAAGGATGTAAAGGGATGTTTCGGATTTCATTTCAAGGTGTTGTCTTGTTGTGTGTTTTGGTTGAGCATCTGAGACCGGCTGGAGAGTTGCAACCTTAAACCGTTTCGAAGTGGGAATGGGAGCAGATCTCCATGAATATTCGTTATGGCGTATACCCAGGTTTAGTCAGGGTGTGACTCCATTCGGATGCTTGTTGTCCGGTTAAACTCAGTTTGCTTAGTTGTTCTTTGTTAAGTTTGTGTGTTGCACGGAGTTCCTTCATGGGTCGTATCCAATGAAGGCACCCTATTCGCTTGCCGTCTTGGGCAGGAGCTTCAGGAAGCCTTGGGTACGGGTTGAGCTTTAGCTCCGTCTTTCCATCCGCAGGATGATGGTTTTGTGAGAGCGGGCTATACCGACTCTAGAGGTTATACTCGTGCATACGTACTAATTGTTGTTGGCAGTTGGGATCGTCACTTGCCATTGTTAGGACTCTCTTTCGATAGCAGTTATCAGGAGACATTCCAATTGGCAACCTTTAAGTTTTGTTTGTTAGGTGGTGTCGATCTCCAGTCTATTTTTCTGACTCTGCGTAGTAGGATTTTTGGACCCCAGCTAGTCTAAAGATTTCGGAAATGATCCAGCTGTTTCAGGTGAGGATGATGACAGTCCTGTGCGGACAGAGGTCTTATGCCGGCCATGGTGATCGCAAACTCGAGTTCGCAGTGGGAGATCATGTATTCCTATGGATTTTTCCGATGAAGGACGTGTTGAGTTTTGGGAAGCTTACCCAGAATTGTAGGTCCTTTCGAGATCCTTAAAGTGAGTTAGTTCCGTTGCCTTTAATTTGGCACTTCCGCCCAGATTATTGAGTATTCACCCCGTATTCCTTGTGTCGATACTTTGCAATTACCTTCATGACCTTTCTCACATGATTCAGCACCAGACCATTTAGCTTGAACGCGATCTTTCATTCACCAGCAGCCAATTATGTTAATATCTAGGCGGGTGGAGAAACTTCGGTCAAGAGTCTTGCCATCTGTGAAGGGTTTTTCTTGGACGTAGCCGTATAGTGAGGTAATCACTTGGGAGGCTGCGAACGAGATATGAGAGTTTAGTAATCCTCTCTTTGAAGGTACGCTTAGTAAAAAATTTTAATTCGGGGACGAATTTTTATAAGGGGGGGAGATTGTACCTTTTCAGAAATCGTTTTGCGAATTTTCCCGTTTTAGGGCAAAATTGTCGGTATTTTCCGTTTTAACCCGATTTCGGTCAAACGTCCGTATAACCTTGCCGGCACCTTTTTTAGCTAAAATAAAACTTGTGCGCGAACTTTAGGGTTTTTGGGAGGTTTTGGTTCAGATAGAATTTTTCCCAAATAAAATATTATTTTAAGCGGTATTTGGTGCACGTAAATCGGGAAATTTCTTCTCTTGAGAATAAATTATTTTTTTTGTCACTAGAATATTTTGGAAACTTGTTTTTAAATATCTAGATATTTTTTGGAGTGCAAAAGGTTTTATTTTAAAAAGAAAAGAAAATGTGTAAAGGTGGCATATAGCATTTATTAGCATTTATTACTCTTTTTCCTAGCATTTTCTTCACAAAAATTCACAAAAATACCCCCCTCACTCCCTTGGCCGGCCCTTCCCTTCCCCTTGCTGCCCTTTATCATTCCCACTCTTTTTCAACTCATTTTGCATCAAATAAATCACGAAAAATCCAAAAAAAAATCACAAAAATTCAAATATAATCATTTTCCTTCGTTTCCTTCACTAATCCTTCATGGATCTTCAATAAATCTTGGTTTTTGATGCTAAGATGTTGGATTAAGATTCATTTTGTGTTCTTGGGGAGGTATAATTCTTACCTTAATCCTTTTATATTGGCTTTAATCTTATTCTAGCTAATTTAGTTAGCTAATTATGTGTTTAGTTTAGTTTTTAAATTATGATTAATTCATTTATATTTGGTTTAAGAAATTCTTGTTAGGGTTAAATTTTGTTTAGTGTTTAGTGTTCATTTGAAGTGTTAATTCGTGTTCTGGAGAAGATTAACCTAGTAGAAAATGTTAATTTTTGCTAATGAACACTTTTTTTAATTATGCAATTTTGCTTACTAGGTTTTTCACTAAAACATAATTAGCGAGTGTTAAAAATATAGGAATGGTTTAGATAGATTAGTTAAGCTATTTTAAGGTGTTTGTAATTGCTAGATATGCATTAGCTTGAAACTAGTGCGAACTATTACGAAAGGTTGCTTACTAGATTTCGGGGTTTTTCCGGCGTGGGTTCGATTGGTCGTTGCGAGGTTATATCTATTGTATTCCTCGTAATTTTTGTGTTGTGTTGCGCGATCGGGACGATCGGGGTCTAGACTTAGTGTTTTGTAGTTTAGCGACCCTAATTAGGGTTTTTGGCTGATGTCGTGCGCGATAGATACGCTAAGCGCGCAGTGTAATTTTCCGGGCGTTTTCATCGAGTTTCGTTGTCTTTTCGTCATTTTAGGATTTTTGCTTATGTGATGTGTTTGTGAAATTTTAGGTTCGCAAGCGGGGACTTCGGACGCTACGACAAGGGAAAACAGGTGGTAGGCTTCACTTAGCCAGGAGCGTTGGTGAGTAGATTTAACATCTACAGGGGAATCGCCCGCATGGCGTTATGCGTCTGGGCTAGAGATGTTATTTCTGTCGCATATTCTATGTCATATTTAGAATTGCGCATTTACCCTATTACATAGATATTGTTGTGCTTGGACTAGTATCCTTAGGACACTGCACATATTATTGACGATTCATGTTGCACGAGCACTACTTGTATGCTACACTCACCGTCAATAATTGCCATGTCACGCATAACCCACTTATAGATATGATCTTGCTTGGTTAGGGACATTGAGACTTTGATTCATATTTCTTTACGTATTGACTTATAGCATACTTGTATACCTACATGCTTACACATATGTTCTGACATACTTACATGCTAGTTACCTGTATACCTATAGAGTATTGTACCATTAGTGATAGGTACATGCACACTTTACGACATAGCTACAGGTATACCTTGCACACCTTTTTCGCTTATACCCAGGGGGTATACTACATCATTTACTTATAGGTAGATACATATATCTTGCTATACCTTTATATTGCACATATATCTGGTTATAGCTACATGTTTACCTTTACTTGATGTTATTTTAGAATTGGAGAGATTAGGAACCGCATGATGTTATATTAACTTGTTAAAGTTAATTGCTGCTTTTCCTTTATATGTTCACATTTCAGATTTATGATGCGTATATTATATTCATGGATTTTCGCATTGAGATATGGATTTTTCATGATGTTTTCTGGATTTGGGGACCGTGGGAGTTCATGAAATTATGCATTAATTGCAAAACCCAGTTTCCCTTGATATGATATTTCAGCAGCCACCATGAGATTTATCGGTTCGGATATATATACCCCACGCGAGGAACGGAGGGGTCCGTGTGCAGGTACATAGTGGGGCCCGGAGGTACCCCGGGGCAAGAGTCGTGGAGTAGACGATGAGTTAGTGGGGGAACTATACCATCCGGTGACATTACCAATGACTCAGTGGTTATCATGGGGATACCGACGGGAGTCATGTACGTATAGATACGTCGAGAGGCGAGGGTCAGAGCTAGGCACTCGAGCTTTCGGGATAGCGTATGATACGTACCTATCAGGGTGCCAGTCGTGGTGACAGCACCTGATAGACCTGCATTTCTGTGTCGATGCTTGACACATTGGTTTCATGATATTTCTTTTTACTCCTTTGTATATATAGCAAGGGTTTAGGCCGCTGTTATATATGCCCTTACACCAATATTAGTGGAATGGGTCGCTAATATATGTGTATTGACATTAAACTATATGCATCATCATATTTATTCATGCAAATATACCTAGAATGTAAAGGACTCATTGACATTGGATTTAGGACATTTGAGAATTTATTTGATATTGATTACAGGATATATGTGAGATCTACTTAATATTGTACATTCGGGGTATGTGAGATATACTTGATATTGTACATACGGGATATGTGAGATCTAATTGATATTGTACATTCGGGGTATGTGAGATATACTTGATATTGTACATACGGGATATGTGAGATCTACTTGATATTGTACATTAAGGATATGTGAGACTTACTTGATATGATAGCCAAATTAGGGGCTGATTTGAGGAAATTGGGATTTGGATTGTCTTGATGGATTTTGATCCTACCACGATGTCAGGATTTCATAGAAATGACATATTTCATTCCATACTCTACATTTACTATTTATGCACTGCTTCATGCATTAGTGTACCTGTTAGAGTACCTTCCACCACTGTTGCGTTTACATACCTTTATTCATATCATTTCTTCATGTATTAGTTGTACCTGCTAGTGTACCTTTCATGATTATTGCATTCATATGACTTTTATTTCTATTAATTGCACATGTTAGATTCACGCTGTACGTGCATACTCGCGATTACCTGCATATGTTATTTACTATTCACGAGTTGGCAACTCACCCCCGTTGTGCCACAGTGTTTGCAGGTGTTCCTCAGGATAGTCAGAGGCAGGCTATTATCACACATCTTATCATCTTTTGCTACGGATACCGTATCAGCTCACAGTGTGCAGTTTGCTTAGGTGGGTTTTGTGGTTATTCATTGTATTGTATATTCGTTGTATCCCTGTACTCTCAATCTAATATTTTCTTGTTGACTAAGAGACTTGGTGAGCACGATATTGTATATTATTTGTGACTTGTTGTCTTTTATACAGTTTCCTTTCTACCGTCTTTTATTTCTTCGCTACGGCGTCGTATATTTGTTGTGGTGGTTGTTTTCCGCCTTTGGGCATGGATTTGCTCCCGTTGGGGATGCTTTACATTATAATTATGTTGTATCCATTTTTGGAGCTAACTTTTACAAAGGAGGTGCTGCCAAAATTTTAAAGGAAATAAATTTGGACTTTTAAAGAATTTGGGTTGTGATTTCAAAGACTTTTAAACAATGTTTCTTATCTTTTCTTGTCTTTTACTGGTTTAGATTTCTGGGTTTTGGCTTTCTTTTACTGCGTTAGCCTGTAGACGTTGCGTAGTATTAGGGCCGTTACGTGCCAATTTCGGGTCGTGACTGTAGGGTTCCTGGGCACTCTCAAGAGGTCTCACATGGCATCAACCATGCCAATTTCAAATTTTACGGTGCCGGGAAACCCTAAACTACGGATCGTTGGCTAGATGTCTAGGCGAAAAAGAAACTAGTTAACACTTAACTATAAGAATACGGAAATACAACCTTTGTAGATCCGGTCCTCCACCT
Organism: Agapanthus africanus; assembly: GCA_030015575.1. Lineage (NCBI taxonomy): Eukaryota > Viridiplantae > Streptophyta > Magnoliopsida > Asparagales > Amaryllidaceae > Agapanthus > Agapanthus africanus. Next base: position 496,873,584 of record JASDDO010000019.1, on the reverse strand, counting down.
CCACGGCTCCGTGATGAAGTCATCTCCGCTGTCCAAATCAAAATCCGGGCTCTAGCGTCGGCTTCATCGGAGAAAGAGCGGGCAAGGTCGTCGGCTTCGTGCCGAAGATGATCTACGTCGAGGCATCGCTAGATCAAGCTCCAACTTCACCAAGTCCAAAAACTTGTGCAGAGAACACACTCTACTACTTGGCAAGAGGTAGAGGATGATGAAATAGGAGTTGGGTAGAGTTTAGAATTGGATTTCTCACTCATTTCCATCAATCACCATTGATGGAGCTTGCTTTCTTCAAGTGAAGAAAGGAAGAAGAAGAAGAAATATGTTATGATAAGTTAATTAAAAATTGAATAGAAAAACAATACTTATCATAATATTAACTCTAGTCAAGTGTAGAGAATGAATCATGGTTACTGGGAATGGTTAGGGTTAAGGATGAGATACGAATGGTTGACTTGATCAAAGCTTCATGAAGCTTCAACTAAACTCCAAAACTAGCAACCATTCTTTTCTCATCTATTCAAAATAAATAAATAAATAAGTAAGAAAAGAAAACCCTAATCATTAGTTTAACCATGGCTTAATTCATTACACTTAACTATGGTTAAACATGTGTCATTAAACATGATACAATCAAGTGCACAAAAGTATATCACATATACAATGTGAACATCCGAGCGAGAAAATCCATTTAAAGTGAACCGATACTAGTTAATGCAAAGTAATATATCAAATATATAATTATGCATTAAATCATTAAATCAACACTTGATTTAACGATCCGGTCATATCACATATAACCGACTAATATCCAACGTATCGGCTTATCGAATCAATCCATGATTCGATAACTAGGTTATATCTCATACAACCTTCCGATACATTCATCGCGAGAATAGAATGTGGTATCACATACACGTATTATTCTCGGTCCCGCACATATCTCATATGCGCTCCTATTTCGTTTCGCTTGAGCCAGGAAACCTCTGTGTAGGACTCTAAAGACTCATCAATACGCCGGCAGCAGGTAATGATCATATCAAACACCCACAAGCCGCAAGCGGTCTGCTAAACGTAACGGCCACCCGGGTATTGAGCGATCTGAAGATCGACGAGCAAGCCCGCTCATACTCCAGTGAATCCAACCAGTAACACTACCGTACAGTCCGGTCTGATCGTCTGATATGTCGCATATCTCGCCTAGGGGTGGTAAACGTCAGACCCCAATAGCTCGATAAGTCGTGTCGATATGAGGTCTATAACTATTCGAGAAACTACTGGTAACACTTACCAGTAAATCTCAGCAACCCTGGCCCGGGATTTCCTGTTATAGCCAATCGAACACAGCGCAACATCAACTCCCTATACCGGGAGAGACGAATCCCCTCCTATCGCTTATTGCCTCCATGTGACTCGGGACTGTACCCAAAAACCACCATTTTGCACGCCCTCTTGGACGTGGTAAGATGGAAATCAAAGCACAGTGGGAACCACACAAGACTCTATGACGATCTCGGGTCAACAGACTACTCTGTACCAGTGTCACCAGAGAACTGCCATCTGACGTGAGGTATAATACCATCTGGGAGTTCTCGGCGAGTCCGTCCAGTGTACCCAGTCTCTACTGAGCACCCGTACATCATCTCCGATGTCAAACACCAATGGATATGGGATCATCCATCGCCCATCTGTATGGGTCGAGAAGGTATACGCTAGTCTACTCTGGTATATCGATGCCCCGTCTCGATACACCCACGACTAGGGACTTTAAAGGATGTACTTACGGACTACCCTGTCCCCACTAGTATGATCTGCATCAAAGTCTAGGTAGTCAAGTACACATCCTAAGGGCTTTACCAACATGTAATAGAGAGACAATCAGTGTACACGTTAAGGTAAAGTTCAACCAGATAGCATACTATCATGTCGAGCAAGAAAGTCCTCCCTATATATGTCCCAGCATCCACTACAATATACATCCTATGTACAGTAATGGCTCTAGGGCATACATATAACTAACAATCTCCCACTTGCACTAGGGCCATCTGTAGCAGTGGTTGTAGTATCTCATACTCAACCATCACATAAAAGTCTCTCTCTAGGAACAGGCCTTTGTGAGTGGATCCGCTGTGTTGTCCTCTGAGCCTACTCTCCTGACCTCGATCCCCTGGAGATCAACCATCTCCATGATCAGGTGACATTGCCTTAGAATATGTCTGGATCACTGATGGGACGAACGTTCCTTGGCATAAGCCACAACTCCATTGTCTCACAATGGTTGGAACGTAGTTCATCTCATGAACCAATATACACCCAAACATCCTCCTTGGTAGCATCTTAAGTAGCGATGTATCCTGCCTTTATCTTCTAGTATGCCACGGTATCTAGCTTGGAACTCTTCCAACATACCGTCCCTCCACTGAGGGTAAAGACAATGCCTGTGACTGACATTCTGTCGTCTTTATCACCCTGGAACCCTTCCAGTGATTCTCCCCAGGATTGGTTGATACCGTCTCACTACAACTTGTGAGAGTCCTAACATCCAATTAGATCTATCTCATAGATCCGAAAACCAGGATTTAGGAGGTATCACTTTGATCCTATTATGGAGAATTCTTGTGATAACCGGAGATTGACCGAGCGTAGCATAGGAAACTCCTTCCCTATCAAGAGTATGTTATCCACGTACTCTACGAGGATCACTACCATACTCCCTACTACCTTCTTGTATATACAAGGTTCATCTACCATTTTGATGATGTCAACTTCTTTGACTAATCCATCAAAACAGATGTTCCAACTCCGCGATGCCTGCTTTATCCTATAAAGCATCTTGCACACGTTTCCGCTGCTCCCACTGTCTACGAAGCCCTCTAGCCGTGTACTTATAGACGCTCTCTTCTAAATCATTATTTAGAAAAGCAGTCATGACACCCAACCACCAGATATCGTAGTCATGATATGTAGCCGTGGCAAGTAGGATCTGGATGGACTTAAGCATAGGTACTGGAAAAGGTTTCATCATTATCCACGCCTGGTCAATGACGAAAACCTTTAACAAGTCTAGCTTTGAAAGTCTCAACTTTTCGATGTACACCAAGTAATCTTCTCAAGATATACTTGCTCCTGATGGGGATTTAACCCTTCAGATATAGCAACCAAAGTCCATACTTTGTTGGTGTACATGGATTCCATCTCAGATCACTAAGCATCCAGCCATTCTTACAGAGTCACACTCCTGATGGCCAGCTCGGAACTAGTTGGGTCATCATCTCATAATGCAATCCTCGCTCCCACTGTCATAGAGAAACCGAAGTATCTCTCAGGTGGGTGAGGAACCCTACTAGATCGGCGGAGAGGCTGAGGTTCGTTGGAATCTACTGAATCCTTTGGTTCTACCAAATCATCTGCTGTAGTTTGTATAGCTGAAACCTTTCCAGTTCTACATAACAGATCTTGCCTCGAGCTTGTCCGGATTTTGCTTTCAGACATAGGCCGGACAACCCCAAATCTTAACTAGCTTAAGACATGGGCTCTTCCCTTTCCATATCACATATGAAATGGTAGGCAACTGATTTGATTCGAACCCTATTCAATAGGTATGCAACTTCGTAAGTGCATAACTCCCAAAAGGAAAAAGGTAACTAAGTATTACTCATCATAGAGCACACCATATCAAATAGGGTGTATCTGCTCCGCCCCGATATACCATCGTGCTATGGTGTATACGGAGGAGTAATGCTGAGAGAGAATCTCATTCTCCTTTAGAATAGTCCTGGAATTCCGTGCTCAAGTATTCTCCTCCTTGATCTCATCAAAGGACATAATACTTATACCCTTATTGGTTCTCTACTTCTAACTTATATTCTATGAATATCTCAAAAGGTTCGGACTTGTGTTTCAACAGGAACATATGTTTGAATCTTGAGAGATTATCAGAGAATGTAATGAAGTACAAAGAACCGGTCTTGGCATGTGTAGACAGGGGACCTACATACATCAACATGTATTATCCCAAGAGTTTACTAACTCTTTCTCTGTTTCCAATAAACAGAGCTGGTGTCATTATATCTTTGTGACATGACTGGCAAGTTCCACAAGATGTAGATTCAAACTGATTTAAATATGCATCTTCATGTAACTTCAGCTAGTCGGGTCGCATTGATATGACCTAGTCTACAATACCTTAAGAAGGATGCGTTCATTTCTGAACTCTTCCTCTTGTGTGTGTTCCGTATACTAAGAACTGTAGTTTGATTTAGAACATCAATGCTTTTAGATAACGTGCCTGATCCGATCAACTTTTGATATAGGAAATGTTCAAAACATTATCCAACTATACAAAATTTTATCATTTCTTTACTAATAAAGAGATGGATATGATTTTGTATATCAGGTTCGGTATCTAATAACATTCGTTCAGAATCAATGTATTCGTAATACAGGGTGACAGTGACCAACAGACTTGGCTGCAACACTTGCCCCGTTTTCTGCCTCATGAAACTTATCACCCGTTCTCAGTTTTCTACCTTTCTGTAGCCCTATGTAACATATTACATATCTGTGATCCTGATCTGGTATCACATACCCGGACGTAAAGGATACTGAGAAATAATTCTTTGTAATGAACACACCCGAAGATGATGCATCGGCATGCACTCTCTTCGTTTGGGCGGCACGGGAATTCTGGTAATCCCCAATTTCCTGCTCGGTCTTATAACAATTATAAGTTGGAGCGGGACCAACGTTCCCCAGCCCAGTATAACAAGCGGGTTCGGTCAATAATCCGTATTATTATCTTGATTAAGGCGTGATATGGTCGCTACCTGGAGAGAGAGAGAAGAAAACACTCAGCGTGCGCTCTTGCAAGATCAGATTGGTTATTATTTTATCTAATCAGGATGGCTCCCACTGCTTTTTATCAAATCTTCCTTCAAACCCTAAAAGGAAAGACTAGCCGGGATTAATTACATACTACAAGTTCGTCGATCTTTCAGCCAGGCCAGTGTCGGTACTTTGAGGGAGGTCCCCCGTGCTTTCGCACGAACCTAATTAATGTAAACCTCGTTTTCCCAGAGGCGTAACCTCGTTAACACCTTTCTAGACACCTACTTGATCGGCTAATTGTAATGTATAAAACTCTCCCAGGAGTAACAATTACTCGCAGCGGGTATCGGGATCCAACTATCTCATAGAAGGTATGCAATCTCATTGCAAATTTCAACACTTGAAATTCCCGATAATATTTTGCCCCTAGCAGCTATATGACCTTAACATAGTCAACAAATCATAAGTGCTAGTCAAGTTCAACCCGTCATTTCCCGATTGAATTAAACCCACCCGCACGACCCTTAACATAGTCAACAAAGTCGCACGACTACCCTAATCCAATCGCATCATATGCTTATGCAGATTAGCACTAATTAGCTACCGCACACTACGCCTTAACATAGTCAACAAACGTAGCACGAATACTAACCAGTACTTATCTGAAATGACGGAGGGCTACGACAGGTTTTTATGAAAACCTATTGCGTAATGAACTTGATATCGTTGTAGGATCGAATGAATTTTGAAATGGAGTGTTTTTGAGGCTTTTCTAGTTTTGCTAAAGGAGTCACTCCCGGTGAAGGGATCGTCGGTCCTTTCCTCGTCGAATGAGGTGCGGGATATATCATATATATCACTGTGCAAAGCAAAAACACTTAAAAGCAATCAAAAGACAAACCGAGTGTGTAGCATCTGCCAGTTATTGCTAAAGGAGTCACTCCCGGTGAAGGGATCTCGGTCCTTTCCTTATCGAATAAGGTGCAGGATATATCACATATACCTCTGTGCAAAGCAAGAACTGTAGCTACCTGTTTTATTTTGAAATTCGATTCTATAACATCTTAGGTTTCTTTTACTTTCATTAATCACATTAATGAAGTCCCATCAATTATGTACCTAAACATCACAGATAAATACGACGTACACTTATGCCATCCGCATTCGCCTCGATGTCCCCTCGTGCACCGTTAGGTTAGGTAACTAACGGCAGAGCGGGGCAGGGCTAGCGCGGGTGTAAAACATAAGTAACGCCTATATAATATATCATTTATACTATATACTGTATCTATCACAGAACATCACATGATCACATCACAGATATCGCAGCAGAAGAATCATATGAAACATTGGATATATTAGGACGTCCGTGTTTTCAATACGAGCCAGTATAAAACACGGATTCCACGGTCGCGATGAATAGCCAAACCCACACCCCTAGACCCCTACGAGAGCGGCAAGCAACCCTACCAATTCTAGAGTTAGGAGACCCGGACTCGACTCCTCGAGTTGGTCTCCCACTGGACTGCAGAACCCTGGTCTCCCACTGGACTCCAGAACCCGGTTACTTGTGCTCCCCTCCTTGGGTCTATCCTAGTGCGGAAAAGTAAATAATATACAAAAGATGACATCTTCCGCAACCTGGAAGTGCCCCAATAAAAGAATATTACATACAAGTTTTTACATGAATGAAAATGAAAAAACACTCATCTCACATAAAAAACCCCGGCTATTCAAACACGACGATCCAACATAACATATCCAGCAACACATAACATCACATGTCATCAACGTAAGTAAATATGCGCATCCCAACTGTCGTTGACATATAGCAACGAAACCGGCGATATCACATATTACACTTACGGTCACAGAAAAGAAAGTGTAAAACTACAACAGTTGGAATCCGCAACCACCTCAGACATCGCATGCCTGACCAAATGAATTCTTTAGACATCGCATGCCTTACAATTATAAACCCCGCATTTTAGTCTCAAAATCGAAAACACTTTTCAATATCAAGTCGGGCAATTCAACGAGATTCCCGACATCCTGATCGAATGCTCGTCGCAAACTTTAGTAGGCGGCCGCACCCCCGACGCCGTCGACCAAGTGCACCAAGGCGGAACACCGCTACCGCGAGCACCCGGACGGATGCTTTCGGCGACGGGGTTCTCCTATAGTCACTTGGTCGGGGCTATGGAGTGAGGCTGTCTATTAAGTTTACCGGCGAGTATCCGCGTACGCTATGTGATTGCGACGGACTTTTGATCACATCAAAATTCCGTGGCAACCGATCAAGTGAGACTAAAGTGCTATGTTTATAACATTCATTCAGTTATCTCATAACTGCTTGTGAATTCCAATTATTGTATCCCATTCCGGATAAATAGAAAATGTCAAACTTTCCGATCGAACAATCGAACACCCAATTTTTCCCGATACAGATCAACACATGAAATAAGTCTAACAACATTCAATTCGTGCCTCAGTACCGACGGTCCAGCCGTAGAAGGGTCAAGCCAACGCCTCACATGTGGCACGCCGTACTGCCCCAAACCCGAAGGTTCAAAGGGCAGTTCAAGACGGTCACATAATCGAGTTAAGGTTTGTTGTCTTCTAGAGGGTCCATCGCGTTACTTGCACTACTTAGAACGTCGTTAAACTACGGAAAGATCCAACACTTGGAAATTTCCCGATAGGGGAAAAGTTGGATATTTATATCCGGTCGAACTTTTTAACATATTCTAAAAAATTATCCGGAAAGCAACATAGACAAAATCTGATAATCCGATCGAACATTCGAATCCCCAAAACAACCCAGAAAATTCAACTCTTGAATTAATATTAAAAATTCCCAGAAAATCCAGCATAATTTAATAAGAGTTACTGTGCAAACAGTGGAGGATGACGTCACCATGTTGCCGCGGAACCGCCGCAGAAGCCAGGCTTCTGCCGCGGTTCCGCCGCCGTTTACACTGTTCATGAATAAATTTTTGCGCCGTAATTCTTAGAATTCCCTGCTGAATTTTTTACGAATTTTTAATTTGGAAAAATCCCAGTTTTTAGAAAAAATCCAGAGAGCAAGTTTGGTTTGGGGTTTCGGGTTCGTTCGGACTTCAAATTCCGTCTGGACTTCGCCTAAGGCTCTAGCTAGGCTCTGATACCACTGTAGGGTTCCTGGGCACTCTCAAGAGGTCTCACAAGGCATCAACCATGCCAATTTCAAATTTTACGGTGCCGGGAAACCCTAAACTACGGATCGTTGGCTAGATGTCTAGGCGAAAAAGAAACTAGTTAACACTTAACTATAAGAATACGGAAATACAACCTTTGTAGATCCGGTCCTCCACCTCCACGGCTCCGTGATGAAGTCATCTCCGCTGTCCAAATCAAAATCCGGGCTCTAGCGTCGGCATCATCGGAGAAAGAGCGGGCAAGGTCATCGGCTTCGTGCCGAAGATGATCTACGTCGAGACATCGCTAGATCAAGCTCCAACTTCACCAAGTCCAAAAACTTGTAAAGAGAACACACTCTACTACTTGGCAAGAGGTAGAGGATGAAGAAATAGGAGTTGGGTAGACTTTAGAATTGGATTTGTCACTCATTTCCATCAATCACCATTGATGGAGCTTGCTTTCTTCAAGTGAAGAAAGGAAGAAGAAGAAGAAATATGTTATGATAAGTTAATTAAAAATTGAATAGAAAAACAATACTTATCATAATATTAACTCTAGTCAAGTGTAGAGAATGAATCATGGTTAGTGGGAATGGTTAGGGTTAAGGATGAGATAAGAATGGTTGACTTGATCAAAGCTTCATGAAGCTTCAACTAAACTCCAAAACTAGCAACCATTCTTTTCTCATCTATTCAAAATAAATAAATAAATAAGTAAGAAAAGAAAACCCTAATCATTATTTTAACCATGGCTTAATTCATTACACTTAACTATAGTTAAACATGTATCATTAAACATGATACAATCAAGTGCACAAAAGTATATCACATATACAATGTGAACATCCGAGCGAGAAAATCCATTTAAAGTGAACCGATACTAGTTAATGCAAAGTAATATATCAAATATATAATTATGCATTAAATCATTAAATCAACACTTGATTTAATGATCCGGTCATATCACATATAACCGACTAATATCCAACGTATCGGCTTATCGAATCAATCCATGATTCGATAACTAGGTTATATCTCATACAACCTTCCGATACATTCATCGCGAGAATAGAATGCGGTATCACATACACGTATTATTCTCGGTCCCGCACATATCTCATATGCGCTCCTATTTCATTTCTCTTAAGCCAGGAAACCTCTGTGTAGGACTCTAAAGACTCGTCAATACGCCGGCAGCAGGTGATGATCATATCAAACACCCACAAGCCGCAAGCGGTCTGCTAAACGTAACGGCCACCCGGGTATTGAGCGATATGAAGATCGACGAGCAAGCCCGCTCATACTCCAGTGAATCCAACCAGTAACACTACCGTACAGTCCGGTCTGATCGTCTGATATGTCGCATATCTCGCCTAGGGGTGGTAAACGTCAGACCCCAATAGCTCGATAAGTCGTGTCGATATGAGGTCTATAACTATTCGAGAAACTACTGGTAACACTTACCAGTAAATCTCAGCAACCCTGGCCAGGGATTTCCTGTTATAGCCAATCGAACACAGCGCAACAACAACTCCCTATACCGGGAGAGACGAATCCCCTCCTATCGCTCATTGCCTCCATGTGACTCGGGACTGTACCAAAAAACCACCGTTTTGCACGCCCTCTTGGACGTGGTAAGATGGAAATCAAAGCACAGTGGGAACCACACAAGACTCTATGACGATCTCGGGTCAACAGACTACTCTGTACCAGTGTCACCAGAGAACTGCCATCTGCCGTGAGGTATAATACCATCTGGGAGTTCTCGGCGAGTCCGTCCAGTGTACCCAGTCTCTACTGAGCACCCGTACATCATCTCTGATGTCAAACACCAATGGATATGGGATCATCCATCGCCCATCTGTATGGGTCGAGAAGGTATACGCTAGTCTACTCTGGTATATCGATGCCCCGTCTCGATACACCCACGACTAGGGACTTTAAAGGATGTACTTACGGACTACCCTGTCCCCACTAGTATGATCTGCATCAAAGTCTAGGTAGTCAAGTACACATCCTAAGGGCTTTACCAACATGTAATAGAGAGACAATCAGTGTACACATTAAGGTAAAGTTCAACCAGATAGCATACTATCATGTCGAGCAAGAAAGTCCTCCCTATATATGTCCCAGGATCCACTACAATATACATCCTATGTACAGTAATGGCCTCTAGGGCATACATATAACTAACAGTGACAGAAAGGTAGAGAACTTGGAGAAGGTGATAAAGACATAAGGGTTGGAAATGGTGCAATTGTTGCAGCTAAAACCGTCGGGGTATATCACCTTGTATTGCCAACTGGTAATACATTGATTCTGAAATGCTATTACATGCCGAACCTGATATGCAACATTATATCGGTTTCTTTGTTGAGTAAAGAGGGATATAATTTTGTATTACAGGATAATGTTATGAACATTTTTCTAAACCAAAAGTTGGTTGGATCAGGCACGATGTGCAATGGCATTTATGTTCTAAATCAATCAACAGTTCTGAGCATAACAAACACACACAAGAGGAAGAGTTCAGAAATGAACGAATCCTTCTTGTGGCATTGTAGACTGGGTCACATCAATGCGACACGACTAGCTAAGTTGCATAAAGATGGATATTTGAATCCGTTTGAATTTTCATCTTATGACACTTGCCAGTCATTTCTCAAAAGCAAGATGACCAAAACTCCGTTTACGGGACACGGAGAGAGAGTTACGGAACTCTTGGGACTGGTACATAGTGATGTATGCGGCCCCATGTCTACACATGCCATGAATGGTTCTTCATACTTCATTACATTCACTGACGATATATCTAAATTCGGATATGTGTTCCTGATGAAACACAAATCAGAAGCTTTTGAGAAATTTAGAGAATATAAACAAGAAGTCGAGAACCAAACCGGGAAAAGTATTAAAATCCTTCGATCTGATCGAGGAGGTGAATACTTGAGCAATGAATTCCTGGACTTCCTAAAAGAGAATGGGATTCTCTCTCAGCTGACTCCTCCATATACACCACAGCACAACGGTTTATCGGAACAGAGGAACTGCACCCTATTAGATATGGTGCGCTCTATGATGAGCACAGCTGAGTTACCTATTTCCTTCTGGGGGTATGCGCTGGAGACAGCAGCATACCTATTGAATCAAGTTCCATCTAAATCTGTACCTACTACACCATATGAGATATAGAGTGGGAAGAGGCCATATCTTAAACGAGTTAAGATATGGGGTTGTCCGGCCTATGCCAAAAGACAAAATCCGGACAAACTCGAGGCATGGTCAGTTCTTTGCAAGTTTGTCGGATATCCAAAAAACTCATATGGGTATTTTTTCTACCACAGTAAGGAACAAAAAGTGTTTGTTGCTCAACATGCCACCTTTTTAGAAAGGAATTTCTTGTAAAAGAAATTAGTGGCAAAGTGGTAAAGCTGGAAGAGGTTCCAGATACACAAACTGCAACTGAAGATTTAGTGGAACCAGAAGATTCAGTAGTTCGCAACGAACCTCAGCCTCTCCGCCGATCTAGTAGGGTTCCTCACCCACCTGAGAGATACTACGGTTTTCTCATGGATGGTGGGAGCGAGGATTGCATCATGGTTGATGATGACCCAACTAGCTTCGAACAGGCCATCACGAGTGGGGACTCAGTGAAATGGCTAGATGCAATGCGGTTCGAGATGGAATCTATGTACACCAACAAAGTATGGACTTTGGAAGTTGCTCCTGAAGGGGTAAAACCCATTGGGAGCTGTTGGAGATAGTGCCCTCAGAGTCAATTATTAGGTCACAGGTACGTGATTTTAATGATTGAGGGAGGACCTATCCCGGTAGGACAGTCTTACTCGAGATGATAGTATGCTATCTGGTTTACCTTTATCATCGTGTACTGTTTTAAGTGAACTGACACGTCGCTATTACACGTTGATAGAGCCCCTAGGATTCTTGCTTGACCACCAGCAGTATGAGGGCGATCATATAAGTGGGAGCTGGGGGTCTATAAGCATATCCTTAAAAGGTCCCTAGTCGTGAGAGTTTCGAGACAGGGCATCGATTCTCTATAGTAGAGTAGTGTATACAGTCGAGACCCCGACGAGGGGCGGTGGCCGGTCTTACAAGCCACTGGTGTCAGTTGGATCACCTAAGATGTATACAGGTGCTCATTGGGTTATGAGTACACCGGACAGGACTCGCCGGGAACATGCTAGTTGGTCATATACCAGACGTCAGATGGCAGTTCCCTGGTGACATGTGTGCAGGTTAGTTCATCGACCTGGGGATCGTCATTTGTCTCGTGTGAGTTCCCACTGTACTTTGATTACTACCCTACCACGGCTCAAAGGAGTCGTGCAAACAGGTTTTAGTTGGGTACAGTCCCGAGCCACATGGAGGCAGTGAGCGTATCTTCAGGGGTTCGTCTCTCCCGGTATTGGGGGTGAGGTCGTGCTGTGTCTAGGAGAGCCATTACACAAAGTCCTTGGCCAAGGCAAGGAGATTTACTGGTAGGTATTCCAGTAGTATCTCAGGGTGTTCTGGGCTACACTCCGACACGACTTGTACCGCTTTTGGGGGTCTGACTTTTACCAACCCCCTAGGCCCGCCATGCGATACTCATAGACGAACGGGCCGGACTGCACGGATATTGTCACTGACAGGCTCAGTTGGGTGTCGGGGTGAGCTTCCTCATCGACGTCCCTTTTGGTCAATAGCTGGTGGCCCGTCACGTATTGGCATATACCTCTGACGTGCTAGTGGTTAAATCCACAGCCATAGTATTGACGAGTCTTTAGAGTCCACCACATTTACAGTTACTCAGCTTTCGGGCGAAAGGTTGTAGAGGCCGTATGGAGATATGGCAAGGTCCGATCAGATACGTGCGGTATTGCACGGATCAGGATCGGACAGTTTGTACTATAGGCCGTATGGTAATATGGCAGGGTTCGATCAGATACGTGCAGTATTGCACGGATCAGGATCGAACAGATTTTACTAGCCGGCTTTGGTATAAGCCGGATCCTAGTATAGTACAGTGTAGATTTTGTCTCATTGCATCTGTATTTCGGTCGAAATACAGATGCGGGTGTGTATGCACAGTATCGGGGTTTTCCTGTAATTTATTACTGGACCAGTTTTCTGGAGTTGCCAGTTTGCTTTCCGTTTCGGCCAATTTCCTTTGTTCCGTTCATTGGCCGAAGATTGGTGGAGGAGGGTTTATTTGCATTGTTGCAAATAGGCATTAGTGGAGGGGGTTCTTTGCATCTTGATGCATCATGATGGCTTTCATGATGTGCACCATCATTGACTTGTTTTGACTCCATCATGGCTTGACTTTTAAAGTCATGATTGTTGATGATGTTGAGGGGTATGGTTGTTGAGTGAGGACTTTTCTTTGTGATGATTTCTTTTGAATGATAACCATTCTCTCTCTCTCTCTCTTTTTTCCACCCACCCCCTTGTTGTTCTCTCTCTCTCTCCAATCACACATGAAGGGGGGGGCGGCCATTCCTTAGAGGGATGGGAATTGATTCATTTTTGTGTGTGGCATTTTCTTCTCTCATGGTGCTATGAAAATTGCTCTCTTGTTCATCCAAAAACCTCATTGAATCCCTCCACCAATGGCAACCTCCACTACCCCAAAAAGAGACACAAGTTCTACTACACATTCTACAGCGAATCTTGGGCACGTCGAGTAGCCGGCTTCGTGCCCGAGTTGCCTCGGCATTGAGGTGGGAGCCCGTAAACAAAGTAGGCGATGTGGTACACTTCCGGCGACGAGGAGGAGACGGGACTTTTCCGCAGGAGATCGGGACGATGGCGAGAAGACCGGAGGACTTGGATCGTCGGTATATCTCTAACCCATCTTGTTAGTAGCTTAGACTAGTTAATGGTAACGATCCGGGGTTATAGTGCGCGGTGGTGCCGGTTTGCAAAGTCCACAAAATTTTAGTTATTCACCGCTTCCGCATTCCGGCGTCGGATTGACGGCCGGGGCGCCGCCGTGCACTTACAGGAGCAAGTGGATCTTCAAGAAAAAACTTGGTGTAGATGGGAAAGTGGAGACTTTCAAAGCTAAACTTGTTGCAAAGGGTTTTCGTCAAAGACCAGGTGTGGACTATGACGAAACCTTTTCTCCAGTGGCTATGCTTAAATCCATCCGGATCATGCTTACCATCGCTGCATATCATGACTATGAAATCTGGCAAATGGATGTTAAGACCGCCTTTCTAAACGGTGATTTAGAAGAGTGCGTGTACATGACTCAGCCAGAGGGTTTCGTAGATAGTGGGAGCAGAGGGAAGGTGTGCAAGCCGCTTAAATCCATATATGGATTAAAGCAAGTATCGTGGAGTTGGAACATCTGCTTTGACGTCGTTATCAAAGAGTTTGATTTCGTCAAAAACGTAGATGAACCTTGTATCTACAAGAAGGAGGCAGAGAGTAAGGTTGTCTTCCTTGTATTGTACATGGATGACATACTCTTGATAGGAAATGACATTCCTATGCTGCAATCGGTCAAGCTCTTCTTATCAGAAAGATTCTCAATGAAAGATCTAGGTGATGCCTCCTGCATACTGGGAATTATGATCTATAAAGATAGATCTAAAGGATATTGGGATTGTCCCAATCCAGGTACATTGACACCATACTAAAGAGGTTTAGTATGGAAGAGTCCAACCGTGGGATTTTACCCACGATCTCAGGGCTTACTCTCTCCAAAGAGATGTCTCCCAAGACTGATTTGGAGAGAGCTCGCATGCAAGGGATACCTTATGCTTCGGCTGTAAGCTCTATCATGTACGCGATGCTATATACCAGACCCGATGTAGCATACTCATTAAGTGTAGTGAGTAGGTATCAAGCTGATCCTTGAGAGAGTCACTGGACAGCTCTGAAGAGCATTCTCAAGTACTTGCGAAGGACTAAAGAGATGCTCTTGGTGTATGGTAACGGAGAACTCCAAGTGGAGTCCTTTACCGATTCGATCTTCCAGAGTGATAAGGACGACTCTAAGTCGCAGTCGGGATTTGTCTTTACCCTTTATGGAGGGGCGGTTAGCTGGAAGAGTTCCAAGCAGGAAACCGTGGCAGACTCGACGATGGAGGTTGAATACATCGCTGCCAACGATGCTGCTAAAGAGGCTGTCTGGATCAAGAAGTTCATTAATGAACTTGGAGTGGTTCCATCCATTGAGCATCCAATACCTTTGTATTGCAATAACAATGGAGCGGTGGCTTTGGCCAAGGAACCCAGGTCCCATCAACGATCCAGGCATATTCTGAGACGGTATCACCTGATCCGGGAGATAGTTGATCGCCGGGAGATCGAGGTCAGGAGGGTTGACACGAAGAACAACATAGCGGATCCACTCACGAAGGCCATTCCCCAGATACAGTTTGAGAGACTCTTCGGGATGCTTGGTATGCGATACTACAGCAGCTGGCCCTAGTGCAAGTGGGAGATTGTTAGTTGTATGTATGCCCTAGAGGCCAGTATTGTACAGATGATGTATATTATACTGGATGCTTGGACATATATAGAGAGGACTTTCTTGCTCGACATGATATAGTTACATGTTGGCAAAGCCCTTAGGATGTGTACTTGACTACCTGGACTATGATGTGGATTATACTAGTGGGGACATGGTATTCCATAAGTACATCCTTCAAGATCCCTAGTCGTAGGTGTATCGAGACGGGGCATCGATATACCAGTGTAGACTAGCGTATACGCTTATCGACCCATGAGATGGGCGATGGATGATCCCATATCCATTGGTGTTTGACATCAGAGATGGTATACGGGTGCTCAGTGGAGACTGGGTACACTGGACGGACTCGCCGAGAACTCCCAGATGGTATTATACCTCATGTCAGATGGCAGTTCTCTGGTGACACTTGTGCAGGTTAGTCTGTAGACCCGAGATCGTCATAGAGTCTTGTGTGATTCCCACTGTGCTTTGATTTCCACCTTACCACGTCCAAGAGGGCATGCAAAACGGTGATTTTTGGGTACAGTCCCGAGTCACATGGAGGCAATGAGCGATAGGAGGGGTTTTGTCTCTCCCGGTATTGGTGGTTGATGTTGCGCTGTGCTCGATTGGCCATAACAGGGAAGTCCCTGGCCAGGGCTGATATAGAGATTTACTGGTAAGTGTTACCAGTAGTTTCTCGACCCGTTATGAGCCTCACATCGGCACGACTTATCGGTTATTGGGGTCTGACGTTTATCACCCCTAGACTTGATATGCAACATATCAGACGAGGAGACCGGACTGTACGGGAAGTGTTACCGGCAGGCTTTTACAGGAGTTGGAGCGGGCTTGCTTGCTGATCTTCTGATCGCTCAATACCCGGGTAGCCATTACGTCCAGCTAGTACCGCTGACGGCTTGTGGGTACTTGATGTGATCATCACCTACTGCCGGCGTATTGACGAGTCTTTAGAGTCCTACATAGAGGTTTTACTCGCTCAGGCAAAACGAAATAGGAGCGCATATGTGATATGTGCGAGACCGAGAATAATACGTGTATGTGATACCGTATTCTATTCTCGCGACTTTTTGTATCGGTCGGTTATATATGATATATCCGGGCTATCGAATCAAGTGTTGATTCGATTAGTCGATACAATGGATGTTAGTCGGTTATATGAGATATGACCGGATTATTAAGTCAAGTATTGATTTCATAATTTATTGTATAATTGTATATTTGATATTCTAGTTTACATTAACTAACACTTGTTCACTTTAGGTATTTTCTCATATGCACACTTGAATATATAAATGTGATATATATATTAAAAGTGTTTTCTTTTGTATCATGGTTGAT
This sequence comes from Agapanthus africanus, assembly GCA_030015575.1. Lineage (NCBI taxonomy): Eukaryota > Viridiplantae > Streptophyta > Magnoliopsida > Asparagales > Amaryllidaceae > Agapanthus > Agapanthus africanus. The sequence goes on along the minus strand of JASDDO010000019.1, from coordinate 496,856,751 downwards.
GATACACTAAACATGGGTGTGTAAGACATACACCATGCTATATAAGATGGTGGTTAATATTTATTTAAGGAAATTACAAATTAGTGGTGCTTAGGTCATAAGCTTGAAGCTTGTAGAAGCTTGTGGATGCTTTGACAAAGTCGACTAAATTTGTTTTACTTTAGATTTTTATTAACCTAACCATTTTCATTTAGCTATGGTTATGTCTCTACAAGAGTTAGTATATGATACTCACTCACCATGGTTAGACTTCTCACTTGATCATTATCCTCATCTCTTTCTTTTGTTCATCTTCTTCTTCATTTGAAAAAAGAGAAAAAGCTTGCTAGGCTTTGATCCAAAGTGTGAAAGATTGTGAGAAATAAAATTCTAAAGAGAACCCACTTCCTATTTCTCCATCCTCTACTAGACTAGCACTTTAGTTTAAGGTGTTTACTTCACTGATTCTCTAGTTAGTGAAGTAGAAGCTTGAGTTGGCATCCCCTCGACGTAGATCATCTTCGGCCTCGAAGACTTCAAGCAAGGACGCGTCTTTCGCCTCGTGAAGCCATGCAAGGGTCAGGGAGAACCACGATCGCAATGAAGGGACTTCAACAAGAAGCTATAGAAGTGAAGGACCGATCTACAAAGGTTGTATTTCGTATTCACTTAGTAGTAAACACTGTTTACTTGCATATGAAACCCTAATTTTCTAGCAACGATCTTGTTTAGGGTTATTCTGCGCGGCTAAAATTTTAAACGGACATGTTTGATGCTTCCTTAAACCTTATTAGAGTGCCTAGTAACCCTACAAAGAGAGGCGACGCTATTATAATAACAAAATGAAGCACCCTTACTCGTTCCCGCGGGACAAAACGAAGAGGTTATTCGAGATGGCTATGCGTAACAGGCTTATCAATTTGCCGAATCCAAAGCGACCATTGCAACCCGGCGAAGCGAATAATCCCAATTATTGCCCTTACCAGCAAACGGTAAGCCATCCAATAGAAGATTGCTTCGTCTTTAATGGATGGATCGAGGATCAGTACCTACAAGGCAAGTTTGCGCTGTTTGAGAAGTGGAAAGTAAACCCACCACAACCGCACACTCCTAAGAAGACGGACACACCAGGGGCAACATGCTCTTTTGTTGAAGAAGCTCCATGGGAGGTCATTCTTTCGGCCAAAACCAAAAGGATGCTGAATGATCTCCAGACATGGCCGGCGATCAGGTGGAAGAAACCGTTGGAACCTGAAATCATCGAAGGAATGCTGAAGCCGCACCCAACTCCAAAGATTGGTGGTGATAACCAAAGTGTTCATATCCAGCCGTCGAAATCTTTGAAAAAGATGAAGAAATCCAAAAAGCCCATGAAGCCTGGCGACAAGCGCACGGACCTGTAGAAACAGATCGACGCGCTGGAAGAGTATAACCTGAAGGCGCAGACTCCAATCACACTACAGGAATTTCTCGGCCATGTCCTTGAAGACGGAAATGATGGAGACGTCTCATCAGATGAATCTGAGGATTACATAGCAAGTTGCCATATGATCTCTCACTCATCTACAGACGATGAAGAATCTCCTTACAAAGAGAAACTGGGGGCAAATCCCGAACCGGAGCATCCAGGGCTATCAGATGAAATGATCGACGCATTCCTAAACGAAGCTCTTTCGAAAAGCAAAGCTGATCGAGAGTGTGAGATGGCCATATTTGAGAAAGCCGAACTCTGGCGGCTGGATGAAAGAGTCGAGACACTTCCGCCGAATCAAAGGACATCCGTTGCGATCAAAAACAAGTCCAAGACGAAGAAAAGGTTTGCTAAATCTATATCAATGGGGATGAAGCTGCCATCCTCCGAAGCGAACGCTCTTGGTGAAGGAGAAACACATCCTAGCTACTGTCTATATCATCGAAAGATTTCGCACCCCACCGAAGAGTGCAACGCTTTTACAAGATGGTGGCAGGGATATGTTGCTTACCGGCAGCATTTCAACCGGATGAAATGCAAAACTCGTCGGGAGCAGAGAAGTACGACCGGAGAGCATAAAGGAAATATCAGCAACTGTCGCGTGGTCAAGGCTGGGGGATCGCAAGTCCTCATCTTCGGAAGTGACTCCGACGAAGAGATGACTCTTTGCCCTCTTTTCAAAGAATCTACCTCAGGGAAAGAGGAAGAACCGAAGACCTGTGAAAACATTCATCTACGCAATCGTACGCTACCCGAAAAGAATCTTGGGCCCTCGAATAGTGGGTCAAACAGGAAAGATAAGGGAAAACAAAAAGTCTCCGAGGATATCGCCCTAGATGACCAAGTCATGAAAGTGCTGACCGCCAAGGACCCGCCAAAGAAAAGTAAGGTGGACTACAACGTCCTGGCGCACCTAAGGAAGTTACCTTCGCAGCTCAGCATTCTTGATGCCCTTTTAAAATCAAAAGAAGCAAGAGATTCATTGATCAGGGCGCTGCAAGAGCCAGAGCAATTCCAAGCTTTCCTCGCTGAAGAGAAGATGAAAGACGAGCTGGAAGAAGTACACACAGCCGACATCACCTTCGGCGATGAAGATCTCCTACTTGCGACATGTGAACACAACCGTCCCCTATATGTCTCCGGCTACTGTCAAGATATCAAGATAGGCAAAATCCTGGTCGAAAATGGATCCTCCGTCAACCTCCTTAACGTGAGGGTGTTAAAGCAAATCTGCATGAGCGTTAAACACCTCGCTCGCGACAAAATCACCATTTCCGGGTTCGACTCCCAGTCATCATAGACGCTTGGGTCCGTAATACTGACGTTACGCTTTGGGCTGCTTGTCACGAACTGTTGGAGATAGTGCCCTCATAGTCAATTATTGGATCGCAGGTACGTGATTGCAATGATTGCGGAGGACCTATACCGGTAGGACAGACTTACTCGAGATGATAGTATGCTATCTGGTTTGCCTTTATCAGTCGTGTACATGTTCAGGTGACTGATTGCATGTTACACTTTGATAGAGCCCTTAGGATCTTGCTTTACTACCAACTGTATGATGGCGATCATATACGTGAGAGTTGGGTAGTTTATATGCATATCCTTAATTGTGGTCCCTAGTCGTGGGAGTTTCGAGACAGGGCATCGATACTCCGGAGTAGACTAGTGTATACAGTCGAGACCCCGACGAGGGGCGGTGGCCGGTCTCACAAGCCACTGGTGTCAGTTGGATCACCTAAGATGTATACAGGTGCTCATTGGGTTATGAGTACACCGGACAGGACTCGCCGGGAATCTGCTAGTTAGTACTATACCTATCGTCAGATAGCAGTTCCCTGGTGACATGTGTACAGGTTAGTTCATCGACCTGAGGTCGTCATTTGTCTCGTGTGAGTTCCTACTGTGCTTTGATTTCTACCCTACCACGGCTCAAAGGAGTCGTGCAAACAGGTAGCTTTTGGGTACAGTCCCGAGCCATATGGAGGCACGTGAGCGGATCGGCAGGGGATTCGTCTCTCCCGGTATTGGGGGCGAGGTCGTGCTGTGTCTAGGAGAGCCATTACACAAAGTCCATGGCCATGGCAGGAGATTTACTGGTAGGTACTTCAGTAATATCTCAGGGTGTTATTGGGTTACACTCCGACACGACTTATACTGCTATTGGGGGTCTGGCGTTACTAGCCCCCTAGGTGTTAGTTATATGTATGCCCTAGAGGCCATTACTGTACATTGGATGTATATTGTAGTGGATGCTGGGACATATATAGGGAGGACTTTCTTGCTCGACATGATAGTATGCTATCTGGTTGAACTTTACCTTAACGTGTATACTGATTGTCTCTCTGTTACATGTTGGTAAAGCCCTTAGGATCTGTACTTGACTACCTGGACTATGATGCGGATCATACTAGTGGGGACATGATAGTCCATAAGTACATCCTTCAAAGTCCCTAGTCGTGGGTGTATCGAGACGGGGCATCGATATACCAGAGTAGACTAGCGTATACCTTCTCGACCCATACAGATGGGCGATGGATGATCCCATATCCATTGGTGTTTGACATCAGAGATGATATACGGGTGCTCAGTAGAGACTGGGTACACTGGACGGACTCGCCGAGAACTCCCAGATGGTATTATACCTCACGTCAGATGGCAGTTCTCTGGTGACACTGGTACAGAGTAGTCTGTTGACCCGAGATCGTCATAGAGTCTTGTGTGGTTCCCACTGTGCTTTGATTTCCATCTTACCACGTCCAAGAAGGCGTGCAAAACGGTGTTTTTTGGGTACAGTCCCGAGTCACATGGAGGCAATGAGCGATAGGAGGGGATTCGTCTCTCACGGTATAGGGAGTTGATGTTGCGCTGTGTTCGATTGGCTATAACAGGAAATCCCTGGCCAGGGTTGCTGAGATTTACTGGTAAGTGTTACCAGTAGTTTCTCGAATAGTTATAGACCTCATATTGACACGACTTATCGAGCTATTGGGGTCTGATGTTTACCACCCCTAGGCGAGATATGCGACATATCAGACGATCAGACCGGACTGTACGGTAGTGTTACTGGTCGGATTCACTGGAGTGTGAGCGGGCTTGCTCGTCGATCTTCAGATCGCTCAATACCCGGGTGGCCGTTACGTTTAGCAGACCGCTTGCGGCTTATGGGTGTTTGATATGATCATCGCCTGCTGCCGGCGTATTGACGAGTCTTTAGAGTCCTACACAGAGGTTTCCTGGCTCAAGCGAAACGAAATAGGAGCGCATATGAGATATGTGCGGGACTGAGAATAATGCGTGTATGTGATGCCGCATTCCATTCTCGTGATGAATGTATCGGAAAGGTTGTATGCGATATAACCTAGTTATCGATTCAAGCGTTGATTCGATAAGCCGATACATTGAATACTAGTCGGTTGTGTGCGACATGACCGGATCATTGAATCAAGTGTTGATTTAATGATTTAATGCATAATTATATATTTGATATGTTACTTTGCACTAACTAGTATTGGTTCACTTTAAACGGATTTTCTCACTTGGATTGTGCACATTGTATATGTGATATATTTTTGTGCACTTGTATGTATCATGTTTGATGATGCATGCTAACTTGTGTTTTGTGTGAAGATTAAACCATGGTTGTGAGAGTGGTTAGGGTTTTATTTTCCATTACTTATTTATTCATTTATTTATTTGTTTATACATTTTGGAAAATAAATGGAAAAGGGAAAAGAATGGTGGCTTTATTTGTTCTTTAGTTGAAGCTTCATGAAGCTTTGATAAAGTCAACCATTCTTATCTCATCCTTAACCCTAACCATTCCCACTAACCATAGTTTAGTCTCTACACTTGATCATGGTTTAGTTATGATAAGTATTCTATTATTTTTCTTTTTGAAAAGAACTTATCATAATTTTTCTTCTTCTTCTTCCTTGAACTCAAGAAGAAAAAGCTTTCTTCATCAATGGTGAATTGAGCAAACAAGTGAGAAATCCAATTCTAAAGTCTACCCACTTCCTATTTCTTCATCCTCTACCTCTTGCCAAGTAGTAGAGTGTGTTTTCTTCACAAGTTTCATGACTTGGTGAAGTGAGAGCTTGATCTTGCGATGCTTCGACGTAGATCATCTTCGGCATGGACATCGACGACCTAGCTTGCCCATTCTCCGACGAAGCCGACGCTAGAGGCCGGATTTGATTTGGACAGCGGAGAGGACCTCGTTGCGGAGCCGTGGAGGTGGAGCACCGGATCTACAAAGGTTGTATTTCCGTTAAACTTTTAGTTAAGTGTTAACTAGTTAGTTTTTCGCCTAGACATCTAGCCGACGATCCGTAGTCTAGGGTTTGTAGGCACCGTAAAATTTGAAATTGGCATGATCGATGCCTTGTGAGACCTCTTGGGAGTGCCTAGGAACCCTACAGTGGTATCAGAGCCTAGCTAGAGCCTTAGGCGAAGTCCAGACGGAATTCGAAGTCCGAACGAACCCGGAACCCCAAAACAAATATGCTCTCTGTACTTTTTCCGAGAATGCGGATTTTTGTGTATTAAAAATGCCTAAAAAATTCAATAAATAATTATAAGAATTACTGTGCAAACTCAGGTGAATAATTCATCAAACAGAGCGCGGAACCGCGGCAGAAGCCCAGCTTCGGCGGCGGTTCCGCGGCTAGGTGATGACGTCATCCTCCAAGATCTGCACAGTAACTCTTATTATTTTATGTTGGATTTTCTGGGAATTTTTAATACTTATTCAAGAGTTGAATTTTCTGCAGTTGTTTTGGGGATTCGGTGTTTCGATCGGGGTATCAAATTTTGTCTATTTGGCTTTCCGGATAAATTTTAGAATATGTTAAAAAGTTCGACCGGATATAAATACCCAATTTTTCCCCTGTCGGGAAATTTCCAAGTGTTGGATTTTTCCGTAGTTTAACGACGTTCTAAGTAGTGCAAGTAACGCGATGGTACCTCTAGAAGACAACAAACCTTAACTCGATTATGTGACCGTCTTGAACTGCCCTTTGAACCTTCGGGTTTGGGGCAGTACGGCGTGCCACATGTGAGGCGTTGGCTTGACCCTTCTACGGCTGGACCGTTGGTACTGAGGTACGAACTGAATGTTGTTAGACTTATTTCATGTGTTGATCTGTATCGGGAAAACTTGGGTGTTCGATTGTTCGATCGGAAAGTTTAACATTTTCTGTTTATCTGGAATGGGATACAATAATTGGAATTCACAATAAGTTATGAGATAACTGAATGAATGTTATAAATCTAGCAGTTTAGTCTCACTTGACCGGTTGCCACGGAATTTTGATGTGATCAAAAGTCCGTCGCAATCACGTAGCGTACGCGGACACTCGCCGGGTAAACTTAATAGACAGCCTCACCCCATAGCCCCGACCAAGTGACTGTAGGAGAACCCCGTCGCCGAAAGCATCCGTTCGGGTGCTCGTGGCAGCGGTGTTCCGCCTTGGTGCACTTCGTCTACGGCGTAGGGGGTGCGGCCGCCTACTGAAGTTTGCGACGAGCATTCGATCAGGATGTCGGGAATCTTGTTGAATTGCCCGACTTGATATTGAAAAGAGTTTTCGATTTTGAGACTAAAATGCGGGGTTTATAATTGTTAGGCATGCGATGTCTAAGTATTTCATTTGGTCAGGCATGCGATGTCTGAGGAGGTTGCGGATTCCAACTGTTGTAGTTTTACATTTTCTTTTCTGTGACCGTAAGTGTAATATGTGATGTCGCCGGTTTCGTTGCTATATGTCAACGACAATTGGGATGCGCATATTTACTTACGTTGATGACATGTGATGTTATGTGTTGCTGGATATGTTATATTGGATCGTCGTGTTTGAATAGCCGGGGGTTTTTATGTGAGATGAGTGTTTTTCATTTTCATTCATGTAAAAACTTGTATGTAATATTCTTTTATTGGGGCACTTCCAGGTTGCGGAAGCTGTCACCCTTTGTATATTATTTACTTTTCCGCACTAGGATAGACCCAAGGAGGGGAACACAAGTAACCGGGTTCTGGAGTCCAGTGGGAGACCAACTCGAGGAGTCGAGTCCGGGTCTCCTAACTCCAGAACTGGCAGGGTTGCTTGCCGCTCTCGTAGGGGTCTAGGGGTGTGGGTTTGGCTATTCATCGCGACCGTGGAATCCGTGTTTTATACTGGCTCGTATTGAAAACACGGACGTCCTAGTATATCCAATATTTCATATGATTCTTCTGCTGCGATATCTGTGATGTGATCATGTGATGTTCTGTGATAGATACTTTATATAGTATATATGATATATTATATAGACGTTACTTATGTTTTACACCCGCGCTAGCCCTGCCCCACTCTGCCGTTAGTTACCTAACCTAACGGTGCACGAGGGGACATCGAGGCGAATGCGGATGGCATAAGTGTACGTCGTATTTATCTGTGATGTTTAGGTACTTAAATGATGGGACTTCATTAATGTGATTAATGAAATAAAAGAAACCTAAAGATGTTGTAGAATCGAATTTCAAAATAAAACAGGTAGCTACAGTTCTTGCTTTGCACAGCGGTATATGTGATATATCCTGCACCTTATTCGATGAGGAAAGGACCGAGATCCCTTCACCGGGAGTGACTCCTTTAGCAATAACTGGCAGATGCTACAAATTCGGTTTGTCTTTTGATTGCTTTTAAGAGTTTTTGCTTTGCACAGTGATATATGTGATATATCCCGCACCTCATTCGACGAGGAAAGGACCGACGATCCCTTCACCGGGAGTGACTCCTTTAGCAAAACTAGAAAAGCCTCAAAAGCACTCCATTTCAAAATTCATTCGATCCTACAACGATATCAAGTTCATTACGCAATAGGTTTTCAGAAAAACCTGTCGTAGCCCTCCGTCATTTCAGATAAATCCTGTTTAGTATTCGTGCTGCGTTTGTTGACCTTGTCAAGGCGCAGTGTGCGGTAGCTAACCAGTATTTATCTGCTTATGCATATGATGCAGATTGGGTTAGGGTAGTCGTGCGGCCTTGTTGACCTTGTCAAGGGTCGTGCGGGTGGGTTTGATTCAATCAAGAAATGACGGGTTGAACTTGACTTGCGGTCTATGGTTTGTTGACCTTTTCAAGGTCATAGATCGTTAGGGGCAAAATATTATCGGGAATTTCAAGTGTTGAAATTTGCAATGAGATTGCATACCTTCTATGAGATAGTTGGATCCCGATACCCGCTGCGAGTAAGTGTTACTCCTGGGAGAGTTTTATACATTACAATTAGCCGATCAAGTAGGTGTCTAGAAAGGTGTCAACGGGGTTACGCCTCTGGGAAAACGAGGTTTACATTAATTAGGTTCGTGCGAAAGCATGGGGGACCTCCCTCAAAGTACCGACACTGGCCTGGCTGAAAGATTGGTGAACTTGTAGTGTGTAATTAATCCCGGCTAGTCTTTCCTTTTAGGGTTTGAAGGAAGATTTGATAAAAAGCAGTGGGAGCCATCCTGATTAGATAAAATAATAACCAATCTATTCTTGACAGAGCGCACGCTGAGTGTTTTCTTCTCTCTCTCTCCAGGTAGCGACCATATCACGCCTTAATCAAGATAATAAAACGGAATATTGACCGAACCCGCTTGTTATACTGAGCTGGGGAACGTTGGTCCCGCTCCAACTTATAATTGTTATAAGACAGAGCAGGAAATTGGGGAATACCAGAATTCCCGTGCCGCCCAAACGAAGAGTGTGCATGCTGATGCATCATCTTCGGGTGTGTTCATTATACAGAACTGTTTCTCAGTATCCTTTACGTCCTGGGTATGTGATACCAGATCAGGATCCCAGATATGTAATCTATTACATAGGGCTACAGAAAGGTAAAGAACTGAGAACGGGTGATAAGTTTCATGAGGCAGAAAACGGGGCAAATGTTGCAGCCAAGTCTGTTGGTCACTGTCACCCTGTATTACCAATACATTGATTCTGAACGAATGTTATTAGATACCGAACCTGATATACAAAATCATATCAGTCTCTTTATCAGTAAAGAAATGATAAAATTTTGTATTGTTGGATAATTTTTTGAACATTTCCTATATCAAAGGTTGATCGGTTCAGGCACGTTATCTAAAAGCATTGATGTTCTAAATCAAACTACAGTTCTTAGTATACAGAACACACACAAGAGGAAGAGTTCAGAAATGAACGAATCCTACTTGAGGCATTGTAGACTAGGTCATATCAATGCGACCCGACTAGCTGAAGTTGCATGTAGATGCATATTTAAATCAGTTTGAATTTACATCTTGTGAAACTTGCCAGTCATGTCACAAAGATAAGATGACCATAGCTCTGTTTACTGGAAACAGAGAAAGAGTTAGTAAACTCTTGGGATGATACATGTTGATGTATGTAGGTCCCCAGTCTACACATGCCAAGACTGGTTCTTTATACTTCATTACGTTCTCTGATAATCTCTCAAGATTCAGTCATATGTTCCTGTTGAAACACAAGTCTGAACCTTTTGAGATATTCATAGAATATAAGTTAGAAGTAGAGAACCAGAATACGGGTATAAGTATTATGTCCTATGATGAGATCAGGGAGGAGAATACTTGTGCATGGAATTCCTGGACTATTCTAAAGGAGAATGAGATTCTCTCTCAGCATTACTCCTCCGTATACACCATAGCACGATGGTATATCGGGGCGGAGCAGATACACCCTATTTGATATGGTGTGCTCTATGATGAGTAATACTGAGTTACCTTTTTCCTTTTGGGAGTTATGCACTTACGAAGTTGCATACCTGTTGAATAAGGTTCGAATCAAATCAGTTGCCTACCACTCCATATGAGATATGGAAAGGGAAGAGCCCATGTCTTAAGCTGGTTAAGATTTAGGGTTGTCCGGGCTATGTGTAAAAGCATAATCCGGACAAGCTCGAGACAAAGTCTGTAATGTAGAACTGGAAAAGTTCCAGCTATACAAACTACATCAGATGATTTGGTAGAACCAGAGGATTCAGTAGATACCAACGAACCTCAGCCTCTCCGCCGATCTAGTAGGGTTCCTCACCCACCTGAGAGATACTTCGGTTTCTCTATGACAGTGGGAGCGAGGATTGCATCATGAGATGATGACCCAACTAGCTTCAAGCTGGCCATCAGGAGTAAGACTCTGTAAGAATGGCTGCATGCTTAGCGATCTGAGATGGAATCCTTATACACCAACAAAGTATGGACTTTGGTTACTATATCTGAAGGGTTAAATCCCCATCAGGAGCAAGTATATCTTGAGAAGATTACTTGGTGTAGATGGAAAAGTTGAGACTTTCAAAGCTAGACTAGTTAAAGGTTTTCATTATCGACCAGGCGTGGATAATGATGAAACCTTTTTCCAGTATCTAAGCTTAAGTCCATCCAGATCCTACTTGCCACGGCTTCATACCATGACTACGATTTCTGGCGGATGGGTGTCATGACAGTTTTTCTAAATGATGTTTAGAAGAGAGTGTCTATAAGTACACAGCCAGAGGGCTTCGTAGACAGTGGGAGCAGCGGAAACGTGTGCAAGATGCTTTATAGGATAAAGCAGGCATCGCGGAGTCGGAACATCTGTTTTGATGAAGTAGTCAAAGAGTTTGACATCATCAAAATGGTAGATGAACCTTGTATAAACAAAAAGGGTAGTAGGGAGTATGGTGACGATCCTCGTAGAGTACGTGGATGACATACTCTTGATAGGGAAGTAGTTTCCTATGCTACGCTCGATCAATCTCCGATTATCACAATGATTCTCCACATAGGATCAAAGTGATACCTACTAAATCCTGGATTTTGGATCTATGAGATAGATCTAATTGGATGTTAGGATTCTTACTAGTTGTAGTGAGACGGTATCAACCGATCCTGGGGAGAATCACTGGAAGGGTTCCAGGGTGATAAAGACGACTGAATGTCAGTCGCAGGCATTATCTTTACCCTCAGTAAAGGGACGGTATGTTGGAAGAGTTCCAAGCTAGATACCGTGACATACTAGACGATAAATGCAGGATACATTGCTACTTAACATGCTACCAATGAGGCTGTTTGGGTGTATATTGGTTCATGAGATGAACTATGTTCCTCCCATTGTGTGACAATGGAGTTGTGGCTTATGCCAAGGAACGCCGGTCCCATCAGTGATCCAGACAAATTCTAAGGCAGTATCACCTGATCATGGAGATAGTTGATCTCCAGGGTGATCGAGGTTTGGAGAGTAGACTCAGAGGACAACACAGCGGATCCACTCACAAAGGCCTGTTCCCACAGAGTGACTTTTATGGGATGGTTGAGTATGAGATACTATAACCACTGCTACAGATGGCCCTAGTGCAAGTGCGAGATTGCTAGTTATATGTATGCCCTAGAGCCCATTACTGTACATTGGATGTATATTGTAGTGGATGCTGGGACATATATAGGGAGGACTTTCTTGCTCGACATGATAGTATGCTATCTGGTTGAACTTTACCTTAACGTGTATACTGATTGTCTCTCTGTTACATGTTGGTAAAGCCCTTAGGATCTGTACTTGACTACCTGGACTATGATGCGGATCATACTAGTGGGGACATGATAGTCCATAAGTACATCCTTCAAAGTCCCTAGTCGTGGGTGTATCGAGACGGGGCATCGATATACCAGAGTAGACTAGCGTATAGCTTCTCGACCCATACAGAAGGGCGATGGATGATCCCATATCCATTGGTGTTTGACATCAGAGATGATATACGGGTGCTCAGTAGAGACTGGGTACACTGGACGGACTCGCCGAGAACTCCCAGATGGTATTATACCTCACGTCAGATGGCAGTTCTTTGGTGACACTGGTACAGAGTAGTCTGTTGACCCGAGATCGTCATAGAGTCTTGTGTGGTTCCCACTGTGCTTTGATTTCCATCTTACCACGTCCAAGAGGGCGTGCAAAACCGTGGTTTTTGGGTACAGTCCCGAGTCACATGGAGGCAATGAGCGATAGGAGGGGATTCGTCTCTCCCGGTATAGGGAGTTGATGTTGCGCTGTGTTCGATTGGCTATAACAGGAAATCCCTGGCCAGGGTTGCTGAGATTTACTGGTAAGTGTTACCAGTAGTTTCTCAAATAGTTATAGACCTTATATCGACACGACTTATCGAGCTATTGGGGTCTGACGTTTACCACCCCTAGGCGAGATATGCGACATATCAGACGATCAGACCGGACTGTACGGTAGTGTTACTGGTCGGATTCACTGGAGTGTGAGCGGGCTTGCTCGTCGATCTTCAGATCGCTCAATACCCGGGTGGCCGTTACGTTTAGCAGACCCCTTGCGGCTTGTGGGTGTTTGATATGATCATCGCCTGCTGCCGGCGTACTGACGAGTCTTTAGAGTCCTACACAGAGGTTTCCTGGCTCAAGCGAAACGAAATAGGAGCGCATATGAGATATGTGCGGGACCGAGAATAATGCGTGTATGTGATGCCGCATTCCATTCTTGTGATGAATGTATCGGAAAGGTTGTATGCGATATAACCTAGTTATCGATTCAAGCATTGATTCGATAAGCCGATACATTGAATACTAGTCGGTTGTGTGCGACATGACCGGATCATTGAATCAAGTGTTGATTTAATGATTTAATGCATAATTATATATTTGATATGTTACCTTGCACTAACTAGTATTGGTTCACTTTAAACGGATTTTCTCACTTGGATTGTGCACATTGTATATGTGATATATTTTTGTGCACTTGTATGTATCATGTTTGATGATGCATGCTAACTTGTGTTTTGTGTGAAGATTAAACCATGGTTGTGAGAGTGGTTAGGGTTTTATTTTCCATTACTTATTTATTCATTTATTTATTTGTTTATACATTTTGGAAAATAAATGGAAAAGAGAAAAGAATGGTGGCTTTATTTGTTCTTTAGTTGAAGCTTCATGAAGCTTTGATAAAGTCAACCATTCTTATCTCATCCTTAACCCTAACCATTCCCACTAACCCTAGTTTAGTCTCTACACTTGACCATGGTTTAGTTATGATAAGTATTCTATTATTTTTCTTTTTGAAAAGAACTTATCATAATTTTTCTTCTTCTTCTTCCTAGAACTCAAGAAGAAAAAGCTTTCTTCATCAATGGTGAATTGAGCAAACAAGTGAGAAATCCAATTCTAAAGTCTACCCACTTCCTATTTCTTCATCCTCTACCTCTTGCCAAGTAGTAGAGTGTGTTTTCTTCACAAGTTTCATGACTTGGTGAAGTGAGAGCTTGATCTTGCGATGCTTCGACGTAGATCATCTTCGGCATGGACATCGACGACCTAGCTTGCCCATTCTCCGATGAAGCCGACGCTAGAGCCCGGATTTGATTTGGACAGCGGAGAGGACCTCGTTGCGGAGCCGTGGAGGTGGAGCACCGGATCTACAAAGGTTGTATTTCCGTTAAACTTTTAGTTAAGTGTTAACTAGTTAGTTTTTCGCCTAGACATCTAGCCGACGATCCGTAGTCTAGGGTTTGTAGGCACCGTAAAATTTGAAATTGGCATGATCGATGCCTTGTGAGACCTCTTGGGAGTGCCTAGGAACCCTACACTAGGCGGATATGCGATACTCATTGACGAACGGACCGGACTGTATATACATTGTCACTGTTAGGCTCAGTAGGGTTTCTGGATGAGTTCGCTCATCGGCCTCCCTTGAGTTGGCTCATCGGCCTCCCTTGAGGTCAGTCCATGGGCAGCCGTTACGCATTGCTAGTGCCGCTGACGGTTTGTGGTTAAACCCACTGCCAGGGTACTGACGAGTCATTAGAGTTCCCCACAGACAGTTTCCCAAGTTCGGGCGAAACGTTGTAGAGGCCGTATGGTTTTATGGCAGGGTTCGGAAAATGCACGTGCGTTTACGCACGTGCTATTTTTCGGGCAGATGATACTGGTCGGCTTTGGTTTAAGCCGGATCCGAGTATTGTATTGAGTAGATATAATATCTTTGTCTCAGTTGCATTTGTATTCGGTCGTAATACAAATGCGGGTATATTTATACAGTTACGGGGTTATCCTGAAAGTCGTTTCAGGATCACTTTTGGAAGTTGCCAGTTTCCAGTTTTCTATCAGCCGTCTTTTAACATTTGGTTAAAGACGGGTTTATCTTTTCTTGAGATGAGTGTGGATTCTTCTAGAAGATTCTAGAGAGAGTGACTTAACATGGTGAGTCATTAGTGCATTAATGGTGTCATTAATGTTTTTGGTGACTAGGTTTTTTGATTCAATGTTTCTTTATGACTCATGCTTTAGCTTTAATGGGTTTTGTTAACCTTAGGATATTTTGTGAGAAGCTTTCATCTTATGGTTACCTCTCCCCACTCCTACACTCACCTCCCTCCATCTATATATGGCCGGCCCCTCCCCTCTCTCACTTGATGCTTGATTCATTTTTGTAGAAAAGATTATGATAGTATTTGGGGTGTATGGAAATTTCATTGCCTTTTCATTCCATCACCCAATCCGAGTGGGAACTTCATTAACCGATCGTCCACGGACTTGGACGAAGTGAGACAAAGTCATCTACTCATTCTCTACATCAATCTTGGTCGTCTCTTTTGGCAAACTTGACGACCGAGTTGCCTCGAGTCAGAGGCGGGAGCCCGTTTAAAGAATCAGTGATGTGGTGCCACCTGGACAAGCAGATCATAGATCGACGAGATCGGAGCAGCCGCAACGGAGCGTGGGATGATGGTTAAAGAACGAAGGACTCGGATCGTTCGCTATAACCTTTCTACACTCTTTACAGTTTGTTAGTTTAGCAATAATGGCAGATCCGGGTTAAAGTATACGATAGCGCCAGTTTAAAAGTTTTTGTTCCGCATTTGGCGTCTGTAGACGGCCGGGGCGCTAGCGTAGACTTACAGTGGTATCAGAGCCTCACCATTTTGCTATACTAACTTGTGCTAACGCGTTTAAAATATCGATCGAACCGGAAATCAAAAATCGCAAAATCCAAGCTTGACAGTTTCTGTTGATTTTAAACGGTGTCCTAAAAATATTTCACACATCTCAGAAATCTGTGCATGGTTTTCTAAGGCACACGACAAAATTTGAGCAAGTGATTCCACTATATAGCCGCGGAAGCGCGGCCAAACCCATGGTTTGGCCGCGGCTCCGCGGCCATCCTAATGAATCACTGCATCAAATTTTCTCAGTGTCTTCTCTGGTGGAAATTGGGATTTTTGGTATATATCTTTTGGGCCCAGGTTTTGTTACTGTTCTCCAGATTTGCGTGGGGCCCACTTTCAGATATTTAGTCGATCGAAATTTAAACACGTTAGTTTACAGTGCTTACATTATATCTCCGACCGGGAATGTCATTTGATCGGTAAACCGCGTCCGATTGCTATAGTTCTTTTAGACGGGTTTGCGAACGTGACATTCGCGTTGATGTTCTGTGTTGTGCTGTGATGTTGCGGATTTGTCGTGGTGGATAGCAGTGTGCAATGATAGTGCAGTTTGAGTTTATTTTTACATTTGATATTGCGGGGCGAGCGTCCAACTTGTGGACTGCCGTCACTGCCTGTTGTATAATATTCTTTTGGGGCACGACCAGGTTGCGGTCGATGTACCTGTTGTACTATTTTTCATTACTGTACTAGGTTTTGCCCCGCGACGGAGTGCACGGATAGCCGGGTTCTGGAGGGCAACGGGTCCGCATCTTATGGCTTTGAGAGGCAGAGGGGTCCCACTCTAGAATTGGCAGACTATTCGCCGCACTCGTAGGGGGTACAGGTTGACCCAAGGAGGGGTGCTCAATTTACCGGATTCCGTGAAGTGCCGGGTGTTCCATTCACTATGCTGTGGGGACTACCTCGCTTCAGGTTTTGGCGGGTAACTTGCCGCACCCGTAGGGGTCTAGGTTTCATTGCACAGGCTATCCACACGACAGGGGAACGTCGGGTTTCAGCAGCGGCTCTGTGAAACCCGGGGATCCCAGATTATCTGTATTGTTCTGTGATGCTTATTAATTTTCTGTAATGTTGCATATTATCACGCCTGGAGCAATTATTGTATATTGGTTTATATACTATTAGATGTTGTATATGTTTTACACCCGCGCTAGTCCAGTCCCCGCTCTGTCGTTAGTTAAGTAACCTAACGGGTGATGACGGGACCCAGTGACGAATGCGGATGGCATATACGTACATTTTGTTTTCGTTCTTTTCTGGTGTGATTGATTGATGGGACTGCGTTGATTCTGATCAATGCAAAAAGTTAAACAAACCTGTTTTCAGTTGTTGGAACAAATTTAAAAAGTGTTATTGCAAAGACGTTTCCTTTTGTTTTGCATAGCGGTATTCAGTGGAATATCCTGCACCTCATTCGACGGGGCAAGGGCTGATATCCCTTCACCGGGACTGACCCCTTGGGCAGAAGTTTGCGTCAGGGTAATAACTTCACTATAGTCGATTACATGTTGCTTTGCATCGCGGTATTCAGTGGAATATCCCGCACCTCATTCCACGAGGAAAGAGCCGAGATCCCTTTACCGGGAGTGACCTCTTTAGCAAAAGGTTCTCGCCACTATATTTTAAAAAGCTATCAGGTTCCTTCAGCGATATCAAGTTCACTACGCTAAAGGTTTTTCGCCAAAAACCAGCCGTAGCCCTCCGTCGTTTCTTATGGATGGTTAGTAGTATTCAAGCTATGTTTGTTGGCATACGTCAAGGCATAGTGTTTGGTAGCTGCTGGGTATTCATTTGTTGCATAGATAGATGAGTTGGTTTGGGACAGTCGTATTACCTTGTTGGCATACGTCAAGGGTATGTACGGGTGGGTTCAAATTAACAAGATAATGACGGGCAGAACTTGACATGTGACTTATGATTTGTTGGCATACGTCAAGGTCATAAGAGCATGGGGCATAAATCAGATCGGGAGTTTCTAAAGAAACTGAAACTTGCCAAGTATGCGCATACCTTCTGGAGTATGAGTAACGTGGATGCATTCCATCACGTTATCATGCGATGAGAGTTGGATCCCGATTCCCACTGATGAGTTGGTTTACTCTTCGGGTGATCCCGATTGATTCTTCTTTTAGGTTTGGAGGAGAATTTGACAGGACAGTGGGAGGTTTCCGGATTAGATAAAGTGATAACCATTCTGATCTAGGTTAGAGTGCACGCAGAGTGTTTCTTTTCTCTCTCTCTTTGGCAGCGACCTTTGACCGACCCTAGACTATGACTCAGTGACCAGGTTGACCGAACCTTCTTAAAATACTGGCTTTTGGATTGTCTATGTTGCATAAGTCATTGCCACTCTTTCTTCTACCCTTTGTATTTCTCAGAACACCCGTATTACTACGGATATCCACTTCCATTGGATAGATCCATCGTATGGTTATATACGAACTCGAAGGGACTTCTTCGAGGATGGATCCAGGTTCAGGAGAAATTGAATTGGTTTATTCAGTTGTCTTTTATTATCACCTTCTCTCAGGTTGCGAGAGCTCCTTGGTTTAGGAGAGTACACCTATTACGCTTATTGGATAGTCTTATTCCAAACCATAGGCAGGTGCCGAAAGGTAGGGAATGAAGAAAACCAATTAGCCTAAGTAGGGTGTGCAGAAGGCAATAACTAAAGACAAAATAAAGGGATTAGAAAGAGGGCAAAGTAAATTGCGACTGATATCATTCACGACCAAAACCGCGTACTTCATCGCCACTCCTATTTCACCTTTAAAGGAATAAGGTATTATTCAGTTGTCTTTTATCATCACCTTCTCTCAAGATGCGAGTACTCCTTGGTTTAGGAGGGTACACCTATTATGCTTACTGGATAGTCTTCTTCCAAACCATAGGCTGATGCCGAACGGTAGGGAAGGATGAAAACCATTTAGCCTAACGATGGTGTACAGAAGGTAACGACTAAAGACAAATAAAGGGATTTGGAGAGATGGCAATAAAATATACGGTTGAAGTCATGAATTGGATTATGGAAGAGGCATTGCTATGAATACCAGGATACCCCTACGAAACATTTTCATGTTTCAGTGCATTGTTAAAGAAAAACTGTTTTCCCGATTAGATACTAACTCCAAGGGTATGTATTTACCAGGTTTCATTCTCATATCTGTATGGTTTTACAGATGATGAGTGGGAGTAAGTTATTGGGAATTAGGTGATTATCCTCATTATATCGGAATTCGTTGTAATTGGTGATATTTGAGGAAATCGCCAGGGTACAGTTTTCAACCTACGACGCACAGATTTTGAGTTGTTTAACTCAGCGGACTTATACAGAGTATTGTATGTTGTCCAAGTGTCCATCAGGACAAAGGGGTAGGTCCTCGTACTATGTTCTGTTTACTTATAACTTCTCTAGTATTTAGACAAGTGTTTCGTAGAAATACAAGGTGTAAGTTTTGAGAAGTTGTGGGTATAAGAATAAAGTAGAGAACCAGGTATCACAAGTATCGGGATTCTTCAAAGAGATCGAAGATGTAGATTCTTGTGATTGGCATTCAGATGATAGTAATGGTTTTGAGAAACTTGTTTCTCTTTCAGGTTACTCATAATTGGATGGATTCCTGAGTTGAGTAATGCTGATTAGCCTCTTTCCATTAAAGTAATATGCACTGGAGACAGCTGCATGATTTGAATATGGTTCTAATTAAATAAGTGCCAAAGTTTCTATATTGGATATAGAATGGATCGTACCTTAAAAGATATTAAGGTACGGGGAGTTGTCCAGCTTATGCTTAAAACCAGACTCTGGATAACTCAGGGCACGTTTCTGTAATGGCTGTTTGTGGGTTGACCCTGGCTATGACGAAGGTTGATATTCTACAATTTGGAAGATCAATAGTGATATTGTTCTTGACTCGCCACAGTTTTAGTAAAATGGATTTTTTCAGAAAACTGTAGTGGGAGTATGGTAGAACTGGAAGTGATTCCAGAACCGCGAACGATTACGGAAAATTTAATAGGACCTACATGTTCAATCAGGTTTGACATTCCAATAGCCACTCCGCAGATATGGTGGGTAACCTCAGACACCCGAGAGGTACTTCGGTAGCCTCAAGGACGGTGACAGGGAGGTTATTATCTACCCAGACTTGACACTACCGTTGTTCCAGGTTATGAGACCCGGTAGGAGGGTTGTCGTAGTCAGTGGGAGCAGCGGAAGCATGGTGGGCAAGTAGCTTATATCTATTTATAGACTTGAGCAGTTATAGCGGAGATAGATCATCTAATTTTGATGTGACAGTTGTTATGTATATGCCCTAGAGGCCATTACTGTATCATACTGGTTTGTATATTACTTAATGGACGCTTGGGATATTTACCTTGTATATACAATCTTGCTCAAAATAGTAGTATGCTACTTGGTTTGTTTCTACTTCAATGTGTACATGTGTTTATTTTTGTATATCGCCTATACACATTAGTGGAGCCCTTAGGATCTTTGCTTGATTACCAGCGATGTGATGGCCGTCACACTAGTGGGGCTGGGTAATCTATAAGCACATCCTTATGCAGGTCCCTGGTCGCAGGACTATCGAGACAGGGCATTGATACTCCGGAGTAGACCAGCGCATGCGCTTCTCATCCCAGTGTGGGAGACGGTCTGTCCCACAGCCGTCAGTACGTCGTACTTGAGATAGTATGCGGGTGCTCGTTAGGTTACGGGTACACTGGACAGGACTCGTCGGGAACTGACTAGTTGGTATTATGCCTATCGTCAGTTATCAGTCCCAGGTGACATGAGTACAGCTTAGTCCGCTGACTTGACACTGTCACTTCGCCTCGAGTGTGTTCCCACTGTACTTTGATCACTACCCTACCACGGCTCAAAGGAGTCGTGCAAACAGGTGGTGGTTGGGTGCAGTCCCGAAGCACTTGGAGGCAGTGACGGTTAGACAGGATTCGTCTCTCCCGGTATTGGGGGTTGACATCGCGCTGTGTCTAGGAGAGCCATTACACGAGTAGTCCCTGGCCAGGGAAAACGAGATATACTGGTAGGTTACCAGTGTTATTTCAGGGTGTTTTGGGCTTCGCTCCGGCACGACTTGTACCGCTATTGGGGGACTGACGTTTACCGCCCCCTAGGCCCGCCATGCGATGTATCAGACGAACAGACCGGACTGTACGGAGAATGTCACACTCAGGCTCAGTAGGAGTTCAGATGGGTTTCGCCTCGTCGGTCTTCTTGTCGGCATTACCTGGGGACCGTTACGCACAGCTAGTGCCGCTTGCGGTCTGTGGTTAAACCCACTGCCAGCGTAGTGTCGAGTCTTTAGAGTCCCACACAGAAAGCTTTTCGCCTTTAGGCAAAAGAGTAGAGGTCGCATGGTATTGCGACAGGTCGCATGGTTTTGCGACAGAGTTCGGTCACATCCGTGCACTTGTGCACGTACAGTGTCCGGACAGTTTACACTAGTGGGCTTTGGTTTAAGCCAGATCCTAGTGTACCTTATGGGATTGGATTTATCCAGTTTGCATCCGTGTTCCTCGGAACGCGGATGCGGGTGTGTATGCACAGTTGACAGGGAGACAGAGGCAGTGGATTCTCATTAGGGTTGTTGACAGTTGACCGTTGACTATTGACCTTTTGATCAACCCTAATGAGAATATGATATGTGATTAACTATTATATTAATTAAGTATTATGGTGACATGGTTGTTGACTTTTGTTGACTTTGTTGACTTGTTGACTTTTGTTGACTTGTTGACTTTGTTGACCGGTTGACTAGGCTTGACTAGTTGACCATCATGATAACCATAGCCATCATTTCATGGCAAAGACTTTTTCTTGCTTGCTCATTTGTGTAAAATGAGTGCATGAAATGATATGGTTATGGTTGCTTCAAACCATCACATAAGACTTTTTTAGTATGATGAGTTATCATGACTTTGGATTATGAGAGGGTGAAAGACAAAAGAGAGCCTCATTCTTTCTTGCTCACTCTCTCTCTTGTTCTTGAGCTCTCCATTTTTTTTGCTCTCACCCTCTTGCTCTTTTTCCCTCTCTTTAATCTATGGTTCTCTTGTCTCATGAGTTGAGAATCAAGAACCATAGATAAAATCCCACACAAAGTATTCTCTACTCATTCTAGTTCACTAGGTTTAGCAAACCAAGTGAACTAGTTTCTTCAAAGAACGAAGAAGGAGCTAAAGGTTGGAGCTTTCAGGTGGATCTATCTTCGGCGTAGGGAGACGCTAAAGGTTGGAGCTTTCAGGTGGATCTATCTTCGGCGTACGGAGACGACGAGAAGAAGCCAATCGGACCACCATCGGAGTTTGAAGACGAAGGAGTTCAAGACAAGCAAGGTATAACCCCCTAACCGAGTAGCTAGATACTCATAGTTAGGATGTTAGATAGATGTTTAACCAAGATCCGGGTTTTAGGTCCATGTTACCACCTCCGTAAAAATCGTTTTTTACCATATTTCGCATTCCCGAAAGTACCGGGAGAGGTAGCATGGACTTACAGTGGTATCAGAGCCTAGTTAAACTCTATCTAACATGTTAGCAAGTAACTAGAAGATCGATCAAAGAAAAGTCCCGAAAACGAACCCCAAGATTTTCAAGTTTCTGTCGATTTTAAAAGTGCTGGAAAACTTTTTTGAAATACACCTAAAATCGACTCAGGCTTTTTTAAAGAAACTGCAAAAAATTGGGCCCCTGACTCGATCAAAGCGCCGCGTTTCCGCGGCGGGAGCACGCTCCCGCCGCGGAACCGCGGCCGAGTTGACTCGGTCAAGGGTTTTCTTTTTTGCAGTTTACTCACTGGGGTATTTTGGGATTTTTGGAATATATATTTTCAACCCAGATTTTCCAGAACGAAGAATTTATTTTTGGGGTCCCGAAAATCCGTATTTTTGATCGAACTTCTAAAAGACTTTAGCTAACGGTTTTTTCTGTAATGTGATATTTGTATTGAACGTCTACTAATCGCTATATGTCGATTAGTGTGGGTTATACAAATCTGTGATCTGTAATGTTGCTGGAATGTGTATATGAATATGTTGGATTGTCGCGGGTGAGTAGCCGGGGGTTGTGAGACGAGAGTTTTCTTTTCTTTCAATTCATGTAAATTTGTAAATTGATGTAATAATTATTTGTATGGCCGCACAACCGGGTCGGGGTTGTAGCCGTCATTGTATAATTTCTTTTTACTGTTTTTGCTCCTAGGATAGACCCATGGAGGGGGTGCCACAAACTACCGGGTATGCCGAAGTGTCGAGTGGCCTACTCATGGAGATGAGGGAGGTTGCTACGCTTCGGGTACTTGGCGGGTAGTTTGCCGCACCCGTAGGGGTCTTGGGTGGGGTATTTGGCTATTCACCGCGACCGTGTAATTTGTCTTTCGTTACAGGCTCGTACGAATTACAGATTCCTAGTATATCCAATGTATTCATCTGTGATCTGAAATGTTTACCATTGCAGTATATTTATATATGATATTATTTAGGCGTTGCTTATGTTTTACAGCCGCGCTAGCCCAGCCCCCGCTCTGTCGTTAGTTAAGTAACCTAACGGGTAATGACGGGGCCCCGTGGCGAATGCGAATGGCATAAGCGTACGTCATATTTTGGTTGTTTTCTGCAATGGTAGGATTAAATGATGGGACGCATTAAAAGAACTGATGCAAGAATATCACGCATTAAAAGAACTAATGCAAGATAATAAACCAAGTTAAAGTCGTTGGAACACTTTCGAAAAACCACTCGGTTCTTTTCAAAAACAACTTTTAAATGCGGAGCTTGAGCCACTCCTTTTAAAAGCTATCTCGTTCCATCGACCAAATCAAGTTCACTAGGTTCACGGTTTTGCCAAAACCATCCATAGCCCTCCATCATTTCAGTTAAATATTCAGTAGTATTCAAGCTATGTATTTTGACCTCACGCCAAGGCATAGTGATTGGTAGCTGCCGGATATTTATCTGTTGCATAGATAGAATGCGTTGGTTTGAGACAGTCGTACTACCATTTTGGCCTACGTCAAGGGTATGTACGGGTGGGTTCAAATTAACCTGGATAATGATGGGACGAACTTGACATGTGACTTATGACATTTTGACCTCACGCCAAGGTCATAAGAGCATGGGGCAAAAATCCACATCGGGAGTTTCAAAAGTACTGAAACTTGCTAGATTTGCATACCATTTGGAGTGTGATGATTCTGGTAGGATTCCTTCAGTTTCGTCACGCGATGATATTTGGATCCCGATCCTACTGTGAGTATATGCTACTCCTCGGGAAATTTCTCACTAATCGATCAATGCTATAAACCTAGTAGGTGCCTAGAAAGGTGTTAGCGGGGCTACGCCCCCAGGGAAAAGAGGTTCTTTAATTAAGGAACTTCGCGAAAGCGTTGGAAAACCTCCCTCGAAGTACCGATACCGGCCTGGCTGAACGGTTAAGCAAGTATTGTGCGGTGGGATTGATCCCGACTAATTCTTCCTTTATGGTTTGTGGAGGGATTCGAGAAACAGTGGGAGCCATCCTGTTTAGACAAACTAAAAACCACTCTAAACTTGCAAGAGCATCATGCTGAGTGTTTCTTCTTCTCTCTCCTAATTGGAGCGACCAAATCGACATGACTGGACTTAAGTTACTCCTAGATAAAAAAAAACTGACAGGGCCAAACTACAAAGATTGGCTCAGGAATGTCAAGATAGCAATCACTTACGACAAGCTGGGGTATCTTCTTACCACCAAAGCTCCCCCTTTCCCTGGTCCAACTTCCAGCGTCGCGGATAAGGAAATCCGCAAGACTTGGGAGATTGATAGCGCGAAGGCCAAATGCCTCCTGTTTGCCTCGATGGACAACGAACATCAGAGGAGGCACGAGAATATGGACATGGAATCCATATTGCTTCATACAAAAGAACTGTATGGAGAGCAATCTCGTATCGCAAGATACGAAGCGTCGAAAAAGTTATTTTCGACAAGAATGGCCGTCGGATCATCAGTAGCCGAGCACGTGCTAAAGATGATCGGCTACATTGAGGAGCTCGCTGACCTAGGGATCACATTGGAGAGTGATCTATATAGGGATATAGTTCTCCAGTCCCTTCCTTCCACTTACGCCCAGTTTATACTGAACTTCAACTTACAAGAAAAAGAGGTTGAACTTTCAGAGCTCCTCAACATGCTGAGGAGCGCAGAGGGCACCCTACAGAAAGGTAGGGAAACATCCACTTTGTTTGTAGGAGGATCATCTTCTTCTAGGTCCAAGGCGAAAGCCAAGGGAAAGAAGAAGAAGGCCCCCGCCAAACCAAGGGGCGGTGTTAGTAAAGTGGATACGAAGGGAAAAGGTAAAGCAACAAAGATAGCGGGGAAGCTTGTGAATAAGGAAGAATGCTTCTATTGTCATAAGAAAGGACACTGGAAGAATGATTGCAGGGCCTGGAAGGCCAGAACACAGGAATTGAAGCAGGTTGCAGCTTCAGCTTCAGGTGTGTATGTTATTGAAAACTGTCTTTCAATAAACTCTACTTCCTGGGTATTGGATACCGGATCAGGATCTCATATCTGTAATTCTTTGCAGGCGTTGAGAAACCGTAGGGTTTTGAAGGCAGGTGACATGACCCTCAGAGTTGCGAACGGAGCTAGCATGGATGCTAAAGCCATGGGGGACTATCACCTGGGAATGTCAGATGGACATGTTTTGGTTTTGCGTAATTGCTTTTTTGTACCCAACGCAACTTGTAATATCATTTCTGTATCTTTAGTTTCTAAAGAAGGTTATGAATTTGCGTTTGTAAGTAATGTTGTAAACATTCACCTTAATCAAGTTTTGATTGGGTCAGGTACATTGAGTAATGGTATATACGTGTTAAACCAACCACAGATTTTTAATGTCCAGAATACACACAAAAGAAAGTCTCCAGAAATAAATCAAACTTTCTTATGGCATTGTAGATTGGGTCACATCAATGAGAGAAGGTTGACGAAGTTACATACAGAAGGGTATTTGAATGCGTTCGAATATCAGTCATATGCCACTTGTCAATCCTGTCTCAAAGGAAAGATGACAAAGACTCCGTTTACTGGACATGGAGTAAGAGCGAGCGAGCTCTTGGGACTCGTACACAGTGACGTGTGCGGTCCAATGTCTACACATGCCCGAAGCGGACATTCTTACTTCATTACTTTTACGGATGACTTCTCAAGGTACGGTTATGTCTTCTTAATGAAACATAAGTCCGAGGCCTTTGGAAAATTCCAGGAGTATAAGAATGAAGTAGAGAAACAGACCGGCAAAAGTATTAAGATTCTAAGATCGGATCGAGGTGGAGAATACTTAAGTGCCGAGTTCCTGGACTATTTAAAAGAGAACGGAATTCTCTCTCAGCTTACTCCTCCATACACCCCGCAACAAAACGGTGTATCGGAGAGACGGAACCGCACCCTATTGGATATGGTGCGGTCCATGATGAGTAATGCTGAGTTGCCGCGATCATTCTGGGGATATGCGCTAGAATCAGCCGCATATCTTTTGAACCGAGTTCCAACTAAGACTGTGCCTACCACGCCATATGAAATGTGGAGTGGGAAGAAACCCTATCTTCAATATCTGAAGATCTGGGGATGTCCGGCTTTTGTCAAAAAGCAGCATGCGGACAAACTCGAGGCACGCTCAGTACTGTGCAAGTTTGTGGGATACCCAAAGAACACCAGGGGGTATCTTTTCTACTACGCAGAGGAACAAAAAGTCCTTGTTTCTCGTAATGCCCACTTTCTAGAACACCAGTTCTTGGAAAAGGAAATTAGTGGGAGCGCAGTAGAACTGGAAAAAATTCCAGAACCACAGACTATTACTGAAAGGTTAGTGGAACCAGAGGGTTCAACAGAACAGGACATTCCTACGCCGCTCCGCAGGAGTAGTAGGCAGTCTCATCCGCCCGAGAGATACTGCGGTTTTCTCATAGACGGGGATAGAGAGGATTGCATCATAGAATATGATGAGCCTACTAGCTTCCAGCAGGCCGTTCAGAGCGTTGACTCAGTGAAATGGCTGGATGCAATGCGGACCGAGATGGAGTCCATGTACACCAACAAGGTATGGACGTTGGACATTGCTCCAGACGGGGTAAAACCCGTAGGATGCAAGTGGATCTTCAAAAGGAAGATTGGTGTAGATGGACAGGTTGGGACCTATAAAGCTAGGCTGGTAGCAAAGGGTTTTCGTCAAAGACCTGGCTTGGACTATGACGAAACCTTTTCTCCAGTAGCCATGCTGAAATCCATTCGGATCCTTCTTGCCATTGCTGCCTTCCACGATTATGAGATTTGGCAAATGGACGTAAAGACAGCTTTTCTAAATGGAAATTTAGAGGAGTGTGTCTATATGGACCAGCCAGAGGGTTTCATTCAGAGTGGGAGCAGCGGAAAGGTGTGCAAGTTGCTTAAGTCCATCTATGGACTAAAGCAGGCATCGCGGAGTTGGAACATCTGCTTTGATGAGACGGTCAAAGAATTTGGCTTTATCAAAAATCCAGATGAACCATGCATCTATAGTAGATTTGTAGCGAGAACTGTAGTATTCCTCATTTTATACGTGGATGTCATTCTCTTAATAGGAAATGACATTCCTATGCTACAATCTGTCAAGGGGTTCTTGTCACACAGGTTCTCCATGAAAGACCTGGGTGATGCCTCGTACATTCTGGGTATCCGGATCTACCGTGACAGATCCAAGAGGATATTAGGACTTTCACAGTCCAGGTACATCGACACCATAGTGAAGAGATTCAGTATGGAAGATTCTAAGCGCGGTAACCTACCGTCTTGTCACGGGATCACCCTCTCTAAAGAGATGTCTCCCAAGACTGATTTGGAGAGGGATCGCATGTCTATTATACCCTACGCTTCTGCGGTAGGCTCTATAATGTATGCGATGTTGTGTACCAGACCGGATGTAGCTTATGCACTGAGTGTGGTAAGCCGGTATCAGTCAAACACTGGGGAGAAACACTGGATAGCGGTAAAGAACATTCTCAAGTACCTGAGAAGGACTAAGGAGATGTTCTTGGTGTATGGCGGAAAAGACCTCCAGATCGAGGCCTTTGCTGACTCCAGCTTCCAGAGTGACAAGGATGATTCCAAGTCCATGTCGGGTTTTGTCTTTACCCTCAATGGAGGGGAGGTGTGTTGGAAGAGTTCCAAACAGGAAACCGTTGCAGACTCGACGATGGAAGCGGAATACATCGCTGCATCTGATGCCGCAAAAGAAGCTGTCTGGATGAGGAAGTTCTTGAAAGAACTTCAGGTGGTTCCGTCCATTGTTGATCCAATACCTCTGTATTGCGACAACAACGGGGCTATAGCTTTAGCAAAGGAACCCAGGTCCCATCAGAAATCCTGGCACATCTTGAGGCGGTATCACCTGATCAGGGAGATCGTGGATCGCCAGGAGATCGAGGTTCGGAGAGTCGCTACAGAAGATAACACTGCAGATCCATTCACCAAGGCCTTGCCCCAGACTCAGTTCGAGCGGCTGATCGAGATGATAGGTCTTCGATACGCCAGTACATGGCCTTAGTGCAAGTGGGAGATTGTTAGTGTATATGCCCTAGAGGCCATTACTGTATCATACTGGTTTGTATATTACTTAATGGATGCTTGGGATATTCACCTTGTATATACAATCTTGCTCAAAATAGTAGTATGCTACTTGGTTTGTTTCTACTTCAATGTGTACATGTGTTTATTTTTGTATATCGCCTATACACATTAGTGGATCCCTTAGGATCTTTGCTTGATTACCAGCGATGTGATGGCCGTCACACTAGTGGGGCTGGGTAATCTATAAGCACATCCTTATGCAGGTCCCTGGTCGCAGGACTATCGAGACAGGGCATCGATACTCCGGAGTAGATCAGCGCATGCGCTTCTCATCCCAGCGTAGGAGACGGTCTGTCCCACAGCCGTCAGTACGTCGTACTTGAGATACTATGCGGGTGCTCGTTAGGTTACGGGTACACTGGACAGGACTCGTCGGGAACTGACTAGTTGGTATTATGCCTATCGTCAGTTATCAGTTCCCAGGTGACATGAGTACAGCTTAGTCCGCTGACTTGACACTGTCACTTCGCCTCGAGTGTGTTCCCACTGTACTTTGATCACTACCCTACCACGGCTCAAAGGAGTCGTGCAAACCGGTGGTGGTTGGGTGCAGTCCCGAAGCACTTGGAGGCAGTGACGGTTAGACAGGATTCTTCTCTCCCGGTATTGGGGGTTGACATCGCGCTGTGTCTAGGAGAGCCATTACACGAGTAGTCCCTGGCCAGGGCAAACGAGATATACTGGTAGGTTTCCAGTGTTATCTCAGGGTGTTTTGGGCTTTGCTTCGGCACGACTTGTACCGCTATTGGGGGACTGACGTTTACCGCCCCCTAGGCCCGCCATGCGGTGTATCAGACGAACAGACCGGACATTACGGAGAATGTCACACTCAGGCTCAGAAGGAGTTCAGATGGGTTTCGCCTCGTCGGTCTTCTTGTCGGCATTACCTGGGGACCGTTACGCACAGCTAGTGCCGCTTGCGGTCTGTGGTTAAACCCACTGCCAGCGTAGTGTCGAGTCTTTAGAGTCCCACACAGAAAGCTTTTCGCCTTTAGGCAAAAGAGTAGAGGTCGCATGGTATTGCGACAGGTCGCATGGTTTTGCGACAGAGTTCGGTCACATCCGTGCACTTGTGCACGTACAGTGTCCGGACAGTTTACACTAGTGGGCTTTGGTTTAAGCCAGATCCTAGTGTACCTTATGGGATTGGATTTATCCAGTTTGCATTCGTGTTCCTCGGAACGCGGATGCGGGTGTGTATGCACAGTTGACAGGGAGACAGAGGCAGTGGATTCTCATTAGGGTTGTTGACAGTTGACCGTTGACTATTGACCTTTTGATCAACCCTAATGAGAATATGATATGTGATTAACTATTATATTAATTAAGTATTATGGTGACATGGTTGTTGACTTTTGTTGACTTTGTTGACTTGTTGACTTTTGTTGACTTGTTGACTTTGTTGACCGGTTGACTAGGCTTGACTAGTTGACCATCATGATAACCATAGCCATCATTTCATGGCAAAGACTTTTTCTTGCTTGCTCATTTGTGTAAAATGAGTGCATGAAATGATATGGTTATGGTTGCTTCAAACCATCACATAAGACTTTTTTAGTATGATGAGTTATCATGACTTTGGATTATGAGAGGGTGAAAGACAAAAGAGAGCCTCATTCTTTCTTGTCACTCTCTCTCTTGTTCTTGAGCTCTCTATTTTTTTTGCTCTTTATCCCTCTCTTTAATCTATGGTTCTCTTGTCTCATGAGTTGAGAATCAAGAACCATAGATAAAATCCCACACAAAGTATTCTCTACTCATTCTAGTTCACTAGGTTTAGCAAACCAAGTGAACTAGTTTCTTCAAAGAACGAAGAAGGAGCTAAAGGTTGGAGCTTTCAGGTGGATCTATCTTCGGCGTACGGAGACGACGAGAAGAAGCCAATCGGACCACCATCGGAGTTTGAAGACGAAGGAGTTCAAGACAAGCAAGGTATAACCCCCTAACCGAGCAGCTAGATACTCATAGTTAGGATGTTAGATAGATGTTTAACCAAGATCCGGGTTTTAGGTCCATGTTACCACCTCCGTAAAAATCGTTTTTTACCATATTCCGCATTCCCGAAAGTACCGGGAGAGGTAGCATGGACTTACAACAGTCATAGGTTTGACTTCATCAGAATAGGGGATGGATCTGTTAAGAAGGTAGTAGGGTGTGATGTCATGGTATCTGGATGACATACACAGAGTGGGAAGTAAAATTCCTATACTACGATCGGTTGTACTGTAGTCGTCACACAGTTGTTTCTCCAGACAGGATATGGATATAATATCAGACATTATGGTTTCTAGATCTATGGTTTTAGATCTGGATTTGGGTAGTTTCCCAATGTGGGTACTTTGACAGATATTCTAATTGTTTTTAGAATAGTTGACTCCTAGCATGGTGGTGTACCTGCAGGTGATGAAGTCACCCTCTCTAAAGGTGTCGTATAGACTAAAGGGGAGAGGGAAGTGCATGATTGGCAGATCATTTGCTTAGGCAATTGAGTCAATCATGAGATGTCAAGTACCACACCAGATGTTGTTTTTGCACTAGATGCAATAAGTTTGTATTAATCCAATCCTGGAGAAACATAAGGAAGCAGTTTTAGAACATAAGTGGATGTTCTACGGATTTGATGACGGCAGCCTCCTTCGGGAGACGATTATCATTCCAGGCTTCAAAGGTGACATGGTTGACAGAGTGATTGTCAGAGTTTTAGTTTTTCCCTCTGATGAAGTGGGACAGTATTATGGACAGGTGGTCCAAGAGGATACTGTGGGAGGCATGGTGCCGGATACTGATTTGGTTCAGTGATCGATACAGTCTAAGAAGTTTGGATTTGGAGTTCATTTATGAACTAGGTCCCATCAGATTTCCAGACATATTCTAAGAAAGGTATTACTCAGTTCGGGAGATGGTTTTCTCCGCGAAGTTGAGATTAAGAGAGATATAGAAAGAAACATCTAGGCGGATCCACTCACTGAGGCTATTTCTCGAACACAATAGTTTTACAAACGGGCTTTGTGAACTGATTAGTAGAGGAGTTGGATGTTCGGTTTCACACGGGCTGTGAGTAGTCGACATCGCAATATTAGCCTTGAGTGCAAGTGGGAGATTGTTGGAGATAGTGCCCTCATAGTCAATTATTGGATCGCAGGTACGTGATTGCAATGATTGCGGAGGACCTATACCGGTAGGACAGTCTTACTCGAGATGATAGTATGGTATCTGGTTTGCCTTTATCAGTCGTGTACATGTTCAGGTGAATGATTGCATGTTACACTTTGATAGAGCCCTTAGGATCTTGCTTTACTACCAACTGTATGATGGCGATCATATACATGAAAGTTGGGTAGTTTATATGCATATCCTTAATTGTGGTCCCTAGTCGTGGGAGTTTCGAGACAGGGTATCGATACTCCGGAGTAGACTAGTGTGTACAGTCGAGACCCCGACGAGGGGCGGTGGCCGGTCTCACAAGCCACTGGTGTCAGTTGGATCACCTAAGATGTATACAGGTGCTCATTGGGTTATGAGTACACCGGACAGGACTCGCCGGGAATCTGCTAGTTAGTACAATACCTATCGTCAGATGGCAGTTCCCTGGTGACATGTGTACAGATTAGTTCATCGACCTGAGGTCGTCATTTGTCTCGTGTGAGTTCCCACTGTGCTTTGATTTCTACCCTACCACGGCTCAAAGGAGTCGTGCAAACAGGTAGCTTTTGGGTACAGTCCCGAGCCATATGGAGGCACGTGAGCGGATCGGCAGGGGATTCGTCTCTCCCGGTATTGGGGGCGAGGTCGTGCTGTGTCTAGGAGAGCCATTACACAAAGTCCATGGCCATGGCAGGAGATTTACTGGTAGGTACTCCAGTAATATCTCAGGGTGTTATTGGGCTACACTCCGACACGACTTATACTGCTATTGGGGGTCTGGCGTTACTAGCCCCCTAGGCGAATATGCGATACTCATTGACGAACGCACCGGACTGTATATACATTGTCACTGTTAGGCTCAATAGGGTTTCTGGATGAGTTCGCTCATCGGCCTCCCTTGAGTTGGCTCATCGGCCTCCCTTGAGGTCAGTCCATGGGCAGCCGTTACGCATTGCTAGTGCCGCTGACGGTTTGTGGTTAAACCCACTGCCAGGGTACTGACGAGTCATTAGAGTTCCCCACAGACAGTTTCCCAAGTTCGGGCGAAACGTTGTAGAGGCCGTATGGTTTTATGGCAGGGTTCGGAAAATGCACGTGCGTTTACGCACGTGTTATTTTTCGGGCAGATGATACTGGTCGGCTTTGGTTTAAACCGGATCCGAGTATTGTATTGAGTAGATATAATATCTTTGTCTCAGTTGCATTTGTATTCGGTCGTAATACAAATGCGGGTATATTTATACAGTTACGGGGTTATCCTGAAAGTCGTTTCAGGATCACTTTTGGAAGTTGCCAGTTTCCAGTTTTCTATCAGCCGTCTTTTAACATTTGGTTAAAGACGGGTTTATCTTTTCTTGAGATGAGTGTGGATTCTTCTAGAAGATTCTAGAGAGAGTGACTTGACATGGTGAGTCATTAGTGCATTAATGGTGTCATTAATGTTTTTGGTGACTAGGTTTTTTGATTCAATGTTTCTTTATGACTCATGCTTTAGCTTTAATGGGTTTTGTTAACCTTAGGATATTTTGTGAGAAGCTTTCATCTTATGGTTACCTCTCCCCTCTCCTACACTCACCTCCCTCCATCTATATATGGCCGGCCCCTCCCCTCTCTCACTTGATGCTTGATTCATTTTTGTAGAAAAGATTATGATAGTATTTGGGGTGTATGGAAATTTCATTGCCTTTTCATTCCATCACCCAATCCGAGTGGCAACTTCATTAACCGATCGTCCACGGACTTGGACGAAGTGAGACAAAGTCATCTACTCATTCTCTACATCAATCTTGGTCGTCTCTTTTGGCAAACTTGACGACCGAGTTGCCTCGAGTCAGAGGCGGGAGCCCGTTTAAAGAATCAGTGATGTGGTGCCACCTGGACAAGCAGATCAGAGATCGACGAGATCGGAGCAGCCGCAACGGAGCGTGGGATGATGGTTAAAGAACGAAGGACTCGGATCGTTCGGTATAACCTTTCTACACTCTTTACAGTTTGTTAGTTTAGCAATAATGGCAGATCCGGGTTAAAGTATACGATAGCGCCAGTTTAAAAGTTTTTGTTCCGCATTTGGCGTCTGTAGACGGCCGGGGCGCTAGCGTAGACTTACACGAACATCAAGTTCCATGTCATTGACGCTAAGACATGCTACAACGCTTTTCTCGGCCGGCCCTGGTTACATGATTACAACATCATCCCCTCAACACAACATCAGTATATGAAATACTTCAAGGATGCTCTTTGGTATACTGTAACAAGAGCGTTGAACCCATTCTCCATGAACGAAATCCGAAAGTACAAAGATGCAAAATACTTTTTACCGGATTTTAAGGACACGGAGAGATGTCACAAGCCGAAGGACAAAGCTATCCCTATCATTCCGGTCTTCCGGAGTGATACCGAGGAGAAGGAAGAGATAGTTTATTCAGGTCCGCCCCAGTACAACAAGCCGGGACTCTCCGCTCCTATGCTTATCTTTGGCAGTGATTCAGAAGATGAGATCAACGCCATATTCTCTGCTCGGCCATCAATACAAACCATCGCTGGTGAAGGTCAAAGTTTGCATGTTGCCATGGTTCCGCCAAATCATCATAAAGAACTAGACGCGCTTGATACCAACAGTGTGGAAGAGCTGCAGACGTTCTATGTCCCTCCCAGGCGAGAAGGCGAAAAAGTAATCCTATTCTACCGAGCCGGGGAGACCAAAGTGGAGAAGGAAATATGGCATGGCGCGGATTCTACACTTGATAAGCTCCAGCCCATCCGTTTTCCCAGATATTACATGAAAGGAATAAAAAGGCTGTTAAGACGCCAAGACGTACCTTTCAAACAGACCGCTCGGAAAGCTATGTTCTACGACAGGATCTGGAACGTCCCTGGAACTCAACGGAAATTGCCCAACGGGAGAATGGAAACCACCGGACTTGTGTATGTTCAATCCAAGAAATGGGAGCTACTCCGTGACTGCTATGTCATACACGACTTTGATGAAGAGGGAGATGCTTTGTGGGAAGATGCTAACCCTGAACCAGAAAGAGCTCTCGACGTAAAAATGCCCAGTCCGTCGTTTCGAACAACAAATGGACAAGATTATAAGGGAAGCGGGTCAAAAGTTTCGAGACGACCATAATCGTGAAATGGCCATTTACGAGAAAGCCAGGACGCAACGCCTTCTTCAACAGGCTGCGAAAGATGAAAATGCTCCTCCCTGTCAACCCGTTGTACAAAAGGCAAGATGCAGAGGCAGAAACAAGCTAAAGAGAAGGAAAGGCGTTCGACGGCGGCAGAGCGGGACCAAGAAGCCACGCTATCAAGAACTGAGCAACCAAGATTCATCTCTTGTAAAGAAGATGGGTCGAGCATACTCTTTTGCCCAAGACAAGACAGAGAAGATACTTGGTCTTGCCATAAAACATCAACTGATTACACTCCCGGAGTCCAAGCACCCCGAACAAGCAGGCGAAGTCTCTCACCCGGACTATTGCTCCTATCATAGGGCAGTAAGACATCCTATTGAAGACTTCTTCACCTTCAAGAACTGGGTCGAAGATCAATATCAGGAAGGCAGGTTCGCTCTATCCACCAGCTGGAGGGTAACCCCGCCGCAAAAGCATGAACCCAAATCTACGAGGGTAGAACCAGATCCACATCGATCTTGGAAGCGAGCCCGTACCTGTTACATGATAATATCATCGAAAGAAGGAATGCCCAAGAATATGGATGACCTCCTTTGGTGCTTTGAAAAAAATGATGACGAGGTGATCTCGGAGTTTCCGCCAGCGCCGAAAGAGCTGGAAGATGGAATACATACCACCGTAGATGAGCTCAAGAAAATTGATTTAGGGACGGCAAGTGACCCTTGGCCGACGTTCGTCAGCGAGTTGCTGTCTGATGAAAGGGTGGCTACACTAAAAGACGTGCTTATGCAGCATAAAGATTGCTTCGCATGGAACTATTCCGAGATGCCAGGACTAGATCCAGAGATTGCTGTCCACAAATTGGCCATATGCCCGGACGTCAAGCCAATCAAACAAGCACTGAGAAGAATGCAGCTCGAGCTTGAGATGAGTATCAACGCCGAAGTCAAGAAGCTGATCGACTCTGGCTTCATCCAAGAGGTTCAGTATCCTAAATGGATCGCCAACATCGTCCCGGTATTGAAGAAAAATGGGACAGTGCGCATATGTGTAGACTTTCGGAATCTCAATAAAGCTTGCCCGAAGGACGACTTCCCAGTACCAGTCACCAAACTGATGATAGAAAATACGTCCACTCACGAAGTCTTCTCCTTCATGGACGGCTCATTAGGATATAATCATATAAAGATGCATCCCGAAGACCAGAAGCATACCGCTTTCCGGACCCCTTTGGGTATATTCTGCTACAAGGTGATGCCTTTCGGTCTGAAGAACGCTGGTGCCACCTATCAGAGGGCCATGACGAAGATCTTTGATGAACTCATACATGAAGTCGTCGAATGCTATATCGAAGACCTTGTGGTTAAGAGCAAATCATACGAGGAGCATTTAGAGCATCTGAAGACCGTATTTTAATGCCTTCATAAATACAACTTGAAGATGAACCCTCTTAAATGCGCGTTCGGAGTCTCCTCGGGCAAATTCCTGGGGTTCATCGTCCGACACCATGTTAGTGTATATGCCCTAGAGGCAATTAATGTATCATACTAGTTTGTATATTACTTAATGGAAGCTTGGGATATTCACAGTTGTAAAGACAATCTTGCTGAAAATGGTAGTATGCTACTTGGTTTGTTTCTACTTTAATATGTGCGTGTGTTTCTTTTAGCATATTACTTATACATATTAGTAGAGCCCTTAGGATCTTTGCTTGATTACCAGCGTTGTGATGGCATTCACATTTGTGGGGGCTGGGTAATCCACAAACACATCCTTATGCAGGTCCCTAGTCGCAGGACTATCGAGACAGGGCATCGATACTCCGGAGTAGACTAGCGTATGCGCTTCTTATCCCAACTTGGGAGACGGTCTGTCCCACAGCCGTCAGTACGTCGTACTTGAGATAGTATGTGGGTGCTCGTTAGGTTACGAGTACACTGTACAGGACTCGTCGGGAACTGATTGGTTGGTATTATACCTATCGTCAGTTATCAGTTCCCAGGTGACATGAGTACAGCTTTGTCCGCTGACTTGACACTATCACTTCGCCTCGAGTGTGTTCCCACTGTACTTTGATTACTACCCTACCACGGCTCAAAGGAGTCATGCAAACAGGTAGTAGTTGGGTGCAGTCCCGAAGCACTTATAGGCAGTGACGGTTAGACAGGATTCGTCTCTCCCGGTATTGGGGGTTGACATCGCGCTGTGTCAAGGAGAGCCATTACACGAGTAGTCCCTGGCCAGGGCAAGCGAGATATACTGGTAGGTTTCCAGTGTTATCTCAGGGTGTTCTGGGCTACACTCCGACACACTTGTACCGCTATTAGGGGACTGACATTCACCACCCCCTAGGCCCGCCATGCGATGTATCAGACGAACAGACCGGACTGTACGGAGACTGTCACATTCAGGCTCAGTAGGAGTTCAGATGGGTTTCACTGTTGGAGATAGTGCCCTCAGAGTCAATTATTAGGTCACAGGTACGTGATTGTAATGATTGAGGGAGGACCTATCCCGGTAGGACAGTCTTACTCGAGATGATAGTATGCTATCTGGTTTACCTTTATCATCGTGTACTGTTTTAGGTGACCTGACACGTCGCTATTATACATTGATAGAGCCCCTAGGATTCTTGCTTGACCACCAGCAGTATGAGGGCGATCATATAAGTGGGAGCTGGGGGTCTACAAGCATATCCTTAAAAGGTCCCTAGTCGTGGGAGTTTCGAGACCGGGCATCGATACTCCATTAGTAGACTAGTGTATACAGTCGAGACCCCGACGAGGGGCCCTGGCCGGTCTCACAAGCCACTGGTGTCAGTAGGATCACCTAAGATGTATACATGTGCTCATTGGGTTATGAGTACACCGGACAGGACTCGCCGGGAACATGCTAGTTGGTCATATACCAGACATCAGATGGCAGTTCCCTGGTGACATGTGTGCAGGTTAGTTCATCGACCTGGGGATCGTCATTTGTCTCGTGTGAGTTCCCACTGTACTTTGATTACTACCCTACCACGGCTCAAAGGAGTCGTGCAAACAGGTTTTAGTTGGGTACAGTCCCGAGCCACATGGAGGCAGTGAGCGTATCTTCAGGGGTTCGTCTCTCCCGGTATTGGGGATGAGGTCGTGCTGTGTCTAGGAGAGCCATTACACAAAGTCCTTGGCCAAGGCAAGGAGATTTACTGGTAGGTATTCCAGTAGTATCTCAGGGTGTTCTGGGCTACACTCCGACACGACTTGTACCGCTTTTGGGGGTCTGACTTTTACCAACCCCCTAGTCCCGCCATGCGATACTCATAGACGAACGGACCGGACTGCACGGATATTGTCACTGACAGGCTCAGTAGGGTGTCAGGATGAGTTCGCTCATCGACGTCCCTTTTGGTCAATAGCTGGTGGCCCGTCACGTATTGGCTTATACCTCTGACGTGCTAGTGGTTAAATCCACAGCCATAGTATTGACGAGTCTTTAGAGTCCACCACACTTCCAGTTACTCAAGCTTTCGGGCGAAACGCTGTAGAGGCCGTATGGAGATATGGCAGGGTCCGATCAGATACGTGCGGTATTGCACGGATCAGGATCGGACGGTTTTGTACTAGTGGCCGTATAGTTATATGGCAGCGTTCGATCAGATACGTGCGGTATTGCACGGATCAGGATCGAACGGATATAACTAGCCGGCTTTGGCTTAAGCCGGTCCTAGTTTAGTACAGTGTAGATTTTGTCTCATTGCATTTGTATCCGGACGGAATACAGATGCGGGTGTGTATGCACAGTATTGGGTTTTCCTGTAATTTATTACGGGACCAGTTTTCTGGAGTTGCCAGTTTGCATTCCGTTCCGGCCGGTTTTCCTTTGTTCTTTCCCGGCCGGACTTTTCAGATGGAGGGTGTTATTTGCAATTGTGCAAATAACATTTGTGGAGGGGGTATCTTGCATATTGGTGGCATCATGATGGCTTTTCATGATGAGATCCTTTTTCTTTCTTTTCTTTGCTTTATGAGATTAGATATGATTTGAGGTTGATGTTTAGTTTTGTGATGATTATGTTCTTGGATGTGGTCACCATTGCTTTTCTCCTACACTCACTCTCCTTCATGGTTTATGTATGGTTGATTTCATTTTATCCCTCCACCATTCTCATATCAAGAAGAGGCCGGCCACTTCTTTTTGGGGGAGAGGAAGAAAAATGAGAGTGATTCATTTTGTGTACATCATTCTTCATCTCATTCCATTGCTAGAAAATTGAAAGCACCAATTTTCTTTATACCATTCCTCCATCTATGGCAACAAACCCCAAAGTGAGACATGCACTCTACACTACACTTCCTACAGCAAATCTTGGACGCGTAGATTCGCCAGCTTCGCGCCCGAGTTGCCTCGGTATTGAGGTGGGAGCCCGTAAAAGTACCCGGCTTCGTGGTGCCCTTTCCGACGAGGAGGAGACGGACGGAGATCCCGCGAGAAGATCGGAGTGGAGATGAAGACCGGAGGACTCGGATCGCATGGTATACATCTCTTCTCATCTTGTAGTTAGCTAGATATAGTTTAATGGCACGATCCGGGGTTTAGTGCGCGGTGGTGCCGGTTTGCTAAGTCCGCAAAATTAAAGTTTATCACCGTTTCCGCGTTTGGCCGTCGGTTTGACGACCGGGGCGCCGCCGTGCACTTACAGTGGTATCAGAGCCTCGCCATTAACATAGTCTAGCTTGGTGTAATGTGTTTTTCTGTTTCGATCGATCGAATGTTCCAAAACTGCATTTTAGTTCGCATCAGTTTCTGTTGAAAATTTTTGGTCTCGAA
Organism: Agapanthus africanus; assembly: GCA_030015575.1. Classification (NCBI taxonomy): domain Eukaryota; kingdom Viridiplantae; phylum Streptophyta; class Magnoliopsida; order Asparagales; family Amaryllidaceae; genus Agapanthus; species Agapanthus africanus. The sequence goes on along the minus strand of JASDDO010000019.1, from coordinate 496,817,574 downwards.
AAATTTTTCAGCTTGTAAAATATTGATGTACAGGAAAATCTAAGAGTTCTGTAAAAATTTGACGATGTAACTCCACAGTGGGAGCGCGGAAGCGCCGCGAAAACCCCATTTGTGCGGCCCTTCCGCCGCGCACTATTCACATCACATCACCAAATTTTTTCAGAAGCCTTATGGGCTTATAATATGGGTTTTGGAATATTAAAATTGGGCCCAGGATTTCTGTTAGTGCTACAGTTTTGATTGGGGGCCCACTTGTTAATTTTTGATCGATCGGATATTTCAAACACATTTTTTCACAGTATTTACATTATATCTGCGACCGTGAATGTCACTCGATCGGTAAATCCGGTCTAACTGCTATAGCCCGGTTAGACGGATTTGCGAACGTGACTTTCACGTTGATGTTCTATGTTTATGCTGTGTTGTTGCGGATCGGTCGTGGGGGATAGCCTGGATGCAATACTAGTACTGTGCTGTTGTATTATATACATTTGTTGTTGCGGGGCGAGCGTCCGACATGTGGACTGCCGTCACTGCCTGTGTGTATTATTATTTTGGGGCACGACCTGGTTGCGGTCGATGTACCCGTTGTATGTATATTTTACTTTCTGTACTAGGATTACCCCGCGGTGGGGTGCACGGATAGCCGGGTTCTGGAGGGCAACAAGCCCGCATCTCATGGCATTGGGACGGAAGGGGCTTCACTCTGGGATTGGCGGGCTATTCGCCGCACTCGTAGGGGGTACAGGCTGACCCAGGAGGGGTGCCCAAGTTGCCGGATTCCGTGGAGTGCTGGGTGGTCCATTCACGGAGCTGAAGGGGGCTGCCTCGCTTCAGGTTTTGGCGGGTGACTTGCCGCGCCCGTAGGGGTCTAGGATTTCATTGCGCAGGCTATCCACACGACCAGGGGAACGTCGGGTTTCAGTAGTGGCTCTGTGAAACCCGGGGATCCCAGATATCTGTATTGTTTCTGTGATGCTGTACATTTCTGTGATGTTGCATTTCTTTCACGCCTTGAGCGAAATATAATATATTGGTATATATATTAGTAGATGTTGTATATGTTTTTCATCCGCGCTAGTCCAGTCCCCGCTCTGTCGTTAGTAAGCTAACCTAACGAGTGATGACGGGACCCAGTGGCGAATGCGGATGGCATATACGTACGTCAGTATATTTTCGTTCTTTGTGGTGTGATTAATTGATGGGACTGCATTGATTCGGATCAATGCAAGTTAAAAACAAACCTAATCTGATGTTGTTGGAACACTTTTTCAAAAAGCTGTTATTGCAAGGACGTTTACTTTGGTTTTGCATCGTGGTATTCATTGGAATATCCTGCTCCTCAGTCGACGAGGCAAGGGCCGAGATCCCTTCACCGGGAGTGACCCCTTGGACAAAAAGTTTGCGTCAGGGCAATGACTCCACTATAGCCGATTACTTTTGCTTTGCACCGTGGTATTCATTTGGAATATCCTGCACCCCATTCTACGGGGAAAGAGCCGAGATCCCTTCACCGGGAGTGACCTCTTTAGCAACGGTTTTCGTCACTATATTTTCAAAAAGCTATCCGTTCCTTCAACGATATCAAGTTCATTACGTTAAAGGTTTTCGCCAGAAACCATTCGTAGACCTCCGTCGTTTCAGACGGGTAGCACGTAGTATTCATGCTATGTTTGTTGACCTTCGTCAAGGCATAGTGTATGGTAGCTGCTTGTTACCTTTCTGCTGCATAGATAGATGCGTTGGTTTGGGACAGTCGTATAGCCTTGTTGACCTTCGTCAAGGGCTTGTACGGGTGGATTCAGATTAACCCTGGATAATGACGGGTAGAACTTGACATGTGACTTATGATTTGTTGACCTTCGTCAAGGTCATAAGAGCATGGGGCAGAAATCACATCGGGAGTTTCAAAAGTACTGAAACTTGCCAGATATGCGCATACCTTCTGGAGTGTGATACCGTGAGCGGATTCCGTCATGTTGTCATGCGATGAGAGTTGGATCCCGATTCCCACTGATGAGTTGGTTTACTCCTCGGGTGACCCCGACTAATTCTTCTTTCAGGTTTGGAGGAGAATTTGAGGTACAGTGGGAGGTTTCCAGATTAGATAAATTGGTAACCATTCTGATCTAGGTTAGAGTGCACGCTGAGTGTTTCTTTTCTCTCTCTCTCTTTGGCAGCGACCATTGACCCGACCCTAGACTATGACTCAGTGACCAAGTTGACCGAACCTACTTAACACTGGCTTTTGGATTGTCTGAGTTGCGAACCTCATTGCCACTCCTACTTTTACCCTTTTCTCCAGGACACCCCGTATTACTACGAACGTCCACTTCCATTGGACAAAACCATCGTATGGTTAGATACGAACTCGAAGGAATTCGAGGATGGTTTCTGGTTCTGGAGAAAACGGATAGGATTATTCAGTTGTCTTTTCTTTTCACCCTCTCTCAGGTTGCGAGTACTCCTTGGTTTAGGAGTAGTACACCTATTGCGCAAATTGGATAGTCTTCTTCCAAACCATAGGCTGGTGCCGACCGGTAGGGAATGAAGAAAGCCAATTAGCCTAAACGGTGTACAGAAGGTATTAAGTTCAGACAAAGCAAGGGATTAGTAAGAGGGCAAAGTAAATTGCGACTGCTATTCACGACCGAACCAAGTATTTCTTCGCCAATCCTAAATCACCTTTGTATTTCTCCAGGACACTCCGTATCACTACGAAGATCCCATTTTATTGGATAATCCATCGTATGGTTATATACGAACTCGAAAGGAACTTGTTCCAGTTCGGGGATGGATCCTGGTTCAGGAGAAATAGGAATAAAGTACATTCAGATGTCTTTTATCTTCACCTTCTCTCGCGTTGCGAGTGCTCCTAGGATTAGGACAGTACACCCTTTATGCTTTTTGGATAGTCTTCTTCCAAACCATAGGCTGGTGCCGAACGGTAGGGAAGGAAGAAAACCAATTGGCCTAAAGGGGTGTGCAGAAGGTAAAGACTAAAGACATATGAAGGGATATGGAGAGGTGGCAAAGAATTATACGGTTATAGTTGTGAATCTGGATGATGGAAGAGGCATTACTAGGAATACCAGGATACCCCATCGAAACATTTCAATGTTTCAGTTCAACTGTGTACTGTTAATGGAAAACTGATTTCCCGATTAGATACTTGCTCCAGGGTATGTATTTACCAGGTTTGATTCTCACATCTGTATGGTTTTACAGATGATGAGTGGGAGTAGGTTATTGGGAATTGGGTGATCATCCTCATTATATCGGGATTCGTTGTAATCGGTGATATTTGAGGAGATCACCTGGGCTGTTTGCCGGTCGGCAAATATTTGGTTTTGAATATCCGCTGTTATGCACCAATTTCAAATTGATATATCTGTACGTCTATTTTCATAGAGTGAGATATACCTTTCTGAAATTATGTCTACGACATTTACCTATATCAGTGGATGGTTAGGTAAGGAGCATTAAACAGCGGTGTAATTCTTCTTAACCATAAGTACAGTTTTCAACCTACGACACACAGTGAATGAGTTATTAGACTCAAGGGACTTATACAGAGTATTGTATGTTGTCCAGGGTCCATCAGGACAGAGGGGTTGGTCCTCGTACTATATTCGGTTTACTTATGACTTCTCTAGTTTTTAGACAGGTGTTTCGTGGAAACACAGGGTCCGAATTTGGAGAAGTTATTGGTATTTGAATAGAGTAGAGAACCAGGTATAGCAAGTATCGGGATTCTTCAAAGAGATCGAAGATGTAGATACTTGTGTATGGTATTCAGTTGATAGTAATGATTAAGAGATCTTGCTTCTCTTTCAGGTTACTCATAATTGGAAGTATTCCTAAGTTGAGTAACGCTGATCGGCCTCCTTCCATTTAGTTGACATGCACTGGGGATAGCTTCATGATTTGAATCTGGTTAAATTAAATCAGTGCCTCTGTTTCTATATTGGATATAGTACAGTTCATATCTTAACATTGTTAAGGTACGGGAAGTTGTCTGGCTTATGCTTAAAACCAGACACTGGACAACTCAAGGCACGTTTCTGTAATGGCTGTTTGTGGGTTGACCCAGGCTATGACGCGGGTTGATTTTCTACCATCTGGATGAACAATAGCAATATTGTTCTAGACTCGCCACAGTTTTATTAAAAATGGATTTTTCAGAAAACAGTAGTGGGAGTATGGTAGAACTGGAAGTGATTCCAGAACCACAAACGATTACTGAAGATTTGATAAGGAACCTAAAGATTAAATCTGGATTGACATTCCATTGGCCACTCCGCAGATAAGGTGGGTAACTTCAGGCACCTGAGAGGTACTCCGGTAGCCTCAAGGACGGTGACAGGGAAGTTCTTGTTTACCCACAATTGCCATTGCTGTTGTTCCAGGCTGCGAGACCCGGCGGGAGGATGAGTATAGCGTCGTTCTAAACTAGTTTTAGAAGTGCACGTGTATATGACTCTGCCAGAGGGTTGTCGTAGTCAGTGGGAGCAGCGGAAGCATTGGTGGACAGGTAGCTTATGTCTATTTATAGACTAAAGCAGATGTAGCGGAGATAGATCATCTATTTCTGACGTGACAGTCAAGGGTTTGACTTCATCAGAATAGGGGATGGATCTGTTGAGAAGGTAGTAGGGTGTGATATCCTGGTATTTGGATGACATACACAGAGTAGGAAAGGAAACTCCTGCACTACGATCGGTTATACTTTGGTCGTCACACAGTGGTTTCTCCACAAAGGAAATAGATTTTATATCTGACATACTGGTTACTGGATCTATGGTTTTAGATCAAGATTTGGGTGGTTTCCCAATCAGGGTACTTGACAGCATTCTAAGAGTATTTAGGATGGACGACTCCTGGCATGGTAGTGTACCTGCAGGTAATGGAGTCACCCTCTCCAAAGGTGTCTTACAGACTAAAGGGGAGAGGGACGTGCATGATTGGCAGATCACTTGCTTAGGCAATTGAGTCAATCATGAGATGTCAAGTACCACACCAGATGTTGTTCTTGCACTAGATGCAATAAGTTGACATTAATCCAATCCTGGAGAAACGGTCGGAAGCAGTTTTAGAACATAAGTAGATGTTCTAGGGATATGATAACGACAGCCTCATGTGGGAGACAGTTATCATTCCAGGCTTCCAAGGTGACATAGACGACAAGGAGGTTGTCAGAGTTATATTTTTCCTTCTGACGAGGGGCAGTATTTTGGACAGGTGGTCCAAGGCAATACTGAGGGTGGCATGGCGCAGGATACTGATTAAGTTCAGTTGACGATACAGTCTAAGAAGTTTGGATTTGGAGTTCATTTATGAGCTAGGTCCCATCAGACATCCAGACATTCTAAGACAGGTATTGCTCATTTCGGGAGATGGTTTTCTCCGCGAACATGAGATATAGAGAGACATAGAAAGAAACTTCTAGGCGGATCCACTCACTGAGGCTATTCCTCGAACGCAAGAGTTTCGCAAACAGGCTTTGTGAGACTGACTAGTAGAGGAGTTGGGTGTTCGGTATCACACGGGCTGTGAGTATGCGACATCGCAATAATTAGCCTTGAGTGCAAGTGGGAGATTGTTGGAGATAGTGCCCTCAGAGTCAATTATTAGGTCACAGGTACGTGATTGTAATGATTGAGGGAGGACCTATCCCGGTAGGACAGTCTTACTCGAGATGATAGTATGCTATCTGGTTTACCTTTATCATCGTGTACTGTTTTAGGTGACCTGACACGTCGCTATTACACGTTGATAGAGCCCCTAGGATTCTTGCTTGACCACCAGCAGTATGAGGGCGATCATATAAGTGGGAGCTGGGGGTCTACAAGCATATCCTTAAAAGGTCCCTAGTCGTGGGAGTTTCGAGACCGGGCATCGATACTCCATTAGTAGACTAGTGTATACAGTCGAGACCCCGACGATGGGCGGTGGCCGGTCTCACAAGCCACTGGTGTCAGTAGGATCACCTAAGATGTATACAGGTGCTCATTGGGTTATGAGTACACCGGACAGGACTCGCCGGGAACATGCTAGTTGGTCATATACCAGACGTCAGATGGCAGTTCCCTGGTGACATGTGTGCAGGTTAGTTCATCGACCTGGGGATCGTCATTTGTCTCGTGTGAGTTCCCACTGTACTTTGATTACTACCCTACCACGGCTCAAAGGAGTCGTGCAAACAGGTTTTAGTTGGGTACAGTCCCGAGCCACATGGAGGCAGTGAGCGTATCTTCAGGGGTTCGTCTCTCCCGGTATTGGGGGTGAGGTCGTGCTGTGTCTAGGAGAGCCATTACACAAAGTCCTTGGCCAAGGCAAGGAGATTTACTGGTAGGTATTCCAGTAGTATCTCAGGGTGTTCTGGGCTACACTCCGACACGACTTGTACCGCTTTTGGGGGTCTGACTTTTACCAACCCCCTAGGCCCGCCATGCGATACTCATAGACGAACGGACCGGACTGCACGGATATTGTCACTGACAGGCTCAGTAGGGTGTCAGGATGAGTTCGCTCATCGACGTCCCTTTTGGTCAATAGCTGGTGGCCCGTCACGTATTGGCTTATACCTCTGACGTGCTAGTGGTTAAATCCACAGCCATAGTATTGACGAGTCTTTAGAGTCCACCACACTTCCAGTTACTCAAGCTTTCGGGCGAAACGCTGTAGAGGCCGTATGGAGATATGGCAGGGTCCGATCAGATACGTGCGGTATTGCACGGATCAGGATCGGACGGTTTTGTACTAGTGGCCGTATAGTTATATGGCAGCGTTCGATCAGATACGTGCGGTATTGCACGGATCAGGATCGAACGGATATAACTAGCCGGCTTTGGCTTAAGCCGGTCCTAGTTTAGTACAGTGTAGATTTTGTCTCATTGCATTTGTATCCGGACGGAATACAGATGCGGGTGTGTATGCACAGTATTGGGTTTTCCTGTAATTTATTACGGGACCAGTTTTCTGGAGTTGCCAGTTTGCATTCCGTTCCGGCCGGTTTTCCTTTGTTCTTTCCCGGCCGGACTTTTCAGATGGAGGGTGTTATTTGCAATTGTGCAAATAACATTTGTGGAGGGGGTATCTTGCATATTGGTGGCATCATGATGGCTTTTCATGATGAGATCCTTTTTCTTTCTTTTCTTTGCTTTATGAGATTAGATATGATTTGAGGTTGATGTTTAGTTTTGTGATGATTATGTTCTTGGATGTGGTCACCATTGCTTTTCTCCTACACTCACTCTCCTTCATGGTTTATGTATGGTTGATTTCATTTTATCCCTCCACCATTCTCATATCAAGAAGAGGCCGGCCACTTCTTTTTGGGGGAGAGGAAGAAAAATGAGAGTGATTCATTTTGTGTACATCATTCTTCATCTCATTCCATTGCTAGAAAATTGAAAGCACCAATTTTCTTTATACCATTCCTCCATCTATAGCAACAAACCCCAAAGTGAGACATGCACTCTACACTACACTTCCTACAGCAAATCTTGGACGCGTCGATTCGCCAGCTTCGCGCCCGAGTTGCCTCGGTATTGAGGTGGGAGCCCGTAAAAGTACCCGGCTTCGTGGTGCCCTTTCCGACGAGGAGGAGACGGACGGAGATCCCGCGAGAAGATCGGAGTGGAGATGAAGACCGGAGGACTCGGATCGCATGGTATACATCTCTTCTCATCTTGTAGTTAGCTAGATATAGTTTAATGGCACGATCCGGGGTTTAGTGCGCGGTGGTGCCGGTTTGCTAAGTCCGCAAAATTAAAGTTTATCACCGTTTCCGCGTTTGGCCGTCGGTTTGACGACCGGGGCGCCGCCGTGCACTTACATTCACCTCGTCCGTCTTCTTATCGGCATCTACCTGGGGACCGTTACGCACAGCTAGTGCCGCTTGCGGTCTGTGGTTAAACCCACTGCCAGCGTAGTGTCGAGTCTTAAGAGTCCCACACAGAGAGCTATTCGCCTTTAGGCAAAAGAGTAGAGGTCGCATGGTTTTGCGACAGGTCGCATGGTTTTACGACAGGGTTCGGTCACATCCGTGCACTTGTGCACGTTTGGTGTCCGGACAGATAACACTAGCGGGCTTTGGTTTAAGCCAGATCCTAGTGTACGTTTTGGGATTGGTTTTATCTCGTTTGTATTCGTGTTCCCCGAAACACGGATACGGATGTGTATGCACAGTTGACAGAGACAGAGGTAGAGGATTCTCATTAGGGTTGCTGACTGTTGACTTTTGTCAAACCCTAATGAGATTAAGACATATGATTAACAATAATATTAATTGAGTATTATAGTGACATGGTTAGGGTTGAAAGGTTGACCTAGTTGACTTGTTGACGTTTGTTGACCGGTTGACTAGGTTGGACTTGTTGACCTCCATCATGACAATGGCCATCATTTGGTTGCATTGACTTATGCTTGCTTGTTTTGTTCACCATTTGCATTTAATGCAAGAAATGATAGTGTCATTTGTCATGATAATAACCTTTACAATATACTCAATTATCATTACTTGTTATCATGATGCTTTTGGATTATGAGAGGGTGTATGAGAAAAGTGAGGCTCATTCTTTCATTAGCATTCTCTCTCTTGAGCTCTCTCATTTTTCTCTAGCCCTCACTCTCTTCCTCTTGCTCTCTCTCTACCTCAAGGGCAAACCATTCTCATGTGTTGAGACTCATTGCCCTAGAGATAAAAAGACACCAAAACAATCCTCTACTCATCCGAGTTCACAAGGTTTAGCAAACCGAGTGATCTAGTTTCTTCAAGTTAGAAGAAGAAGCCAAAGGTAGAAGCTTTCGGGTGGATCCGTCTTCGGCGCGAGAAGACGACGAGGAGAGGCCGGTCCGTACACCACACGAGTTGAAGACGAAGGAGTTCAAGAAAGGTATAACCCCCTAACCGAGTAGTTAAACAACTCCTAGTTAGGTTGTTAGATAGATAGTTTAACAAAGATCCGGTTTGAGTCCATGTTAGCATCTCTAGAAAAATTGTTTTTCATCATTTCCGCAAGCCCGTAAGTACCGGGAGCGGTAGCATGGACTTACACACCAAGGCATCGAAATAGATCCGTCGAAGATCAAAGCGATCATGGAAATGCCTCCGCCAAAAACTCTCAAGCAATTGCGGTCTCTCCAAGGAAAGCTCGGGTATATTCGGCAATTTATTGCCAATCTCCCCGGCATGTGCCGCCCCCACAGCCACCTAATGAAGAAGGGAACCCCGTTTGTCTGGGATCACAAATGCCAAAGCGCGCTGGATGAAATCAAGCAATACCTGCAGAATCCGCCAGTGCTGGCTACTCCGGTCAAGGGAAAACCCCTCAGTATACAACCGCCCTTGAAGGTTCCTTTGGCGCATTATGGGTACAAGAGAACGACCAAGGGAAGGAGAGAGCCCTCTACTATTTGAGTCGAGTTCTGCTGGGGGCAGAAAGCAATTATTCTCCCATCGAAAAACACTGCCTGGCATTGATCTTCGCGATAACGAAGCTCAGGCACTATGCGCTGGCGCATGAAATCCGTCTCATATCGAAACTAGATCCTCTCAAATATTTGATGTCAAATGCCATATTGACAGGGCGGCTCGTTAAATGGGCCTTTCTCTTGATGGAGTTCTCAACAACTTATCAGCCTCTTAAGGCAGTAAAAGGCCAAGCCATCGCCGACTTCCTCGCTGAGCAACCGATACCCTCCGACTCTCCCCTGAATTGCGAATTACCAGACGAACATGCATTTGACACAAGCAGGGATGATACCCGGTGGGAACTTTACTTTGATAGAGCATCTTCCAAGAAGAAGCGCAAGCAAAACACCCCCATAATCAAATCAGGGGTAGGCCTCATCTTCGTAACTCCACAAGGAGGGATAATGCGCTTTGCCTTCTCCTTAACAGAGCCGAGGACAAACAATGAAGCTGAGTATGAAGCTTTGATAGCAGGGCTCGAGATCTCTATCGACATGGGAATTGAAAACCTTCTCATATACGGAGATTCCCAACTGGTCGTTAGTCAAGTAAATGACGACTATCAGACGTGCAAACCAGAACTGGTGAAGTACGGACAGAGGGTACAACAGCTGCCGACCCAAATCCCTTCCTATACCTTGGAAAGCATACCGCGTGCGGAAAATAGCAAAGTGGATGCATTAGTCAAGCTTGCTAAAGAACTGGCCGATGAGAACCTCGATGATGTGAGGATCGTTGTGCAAAGCCGTCGGGTTTTTACGCCGGCAGAAATATCTCCGGAGTCGTCAGAGGAAAAGGGAGCGACCGGGCAAATGGCTCTACAAGTAAATGACCAAGAAACGGTTGAGGATTGGAGAGAAGTCTTTATAGACTACTTCAAATCCCGTCGAACCCCCGAAGATGCGTCCTTCAGACATCAGCTTATGAAACGAGCTCTGTCTTTTTCCTTTGTCAATGATACACTGTACATTGTTAGTGTATATGCCCTAGAGGCCATTACTGTATCATACTAGTATGTATATTACTTAATTGAAGCTTGGGATATTCACCTTGTATTGACAATCTTGCTCAAAATAGTAGTATGCTACTTGGTTTGTTTCTACTTCAATGTGTACATGTGTTTATTTTTGTATATCGCCTATACACATTAGTAGAGCCCTTAGGATCTTTGCTTGATTACCAGCGATGTGATGGCCGTCACACTAGTGGGGCTGGGTAATCTATAAGCACATCCTTATGCAGGTCCCTGGTCGCAGGACTATCGAGACAGGGCATCGATACTCCGGAGTAGACCAGCGCATGCGCTTCTCATCCCAGTGTGGGAGACGGTCTGTCCCACAGCCGTCAGTACGTCGTACTTGAGATAGTATGCGGGTGCTCGTTAGGTTACGGGTACACTGGACAGGACTCGTCGGGAACTGACTAGTTGGTATTATACCTATCGTCAGTTATCAGTTCCCAGGTGACATGAGTACAGCTTAGTCCGCTGACTTGACACTGTCACTTCGCCTCAAGTGTGTTCCCACTGTACTTTGATCACTACCCTACCACGGCTCAAAGGAGTCGTGCAAACAGGTAGTGGTTGGGTGCAGTCCCGAAGCACTTGGAGGCAGTGACGGTTAGACAGGATTCGTCTCTCCCGGTATTGGGGGTTGACATCGCGCTGTGTCTAGGAGAGCCATTACACGAGTAGTCCCTGGCCAGGGCAAACGAGATATACTGGTAGGTTTCCAGTGTTATCTCAGGGTGTTTTGGGCTTCGCTCCGGCACGACTTGTACCGCTATTGGGGGACTGACGTTTACCGCCCCCTAGGCCCGCCATGCGATGTATCAGACGAACAGACCGGACTGTACGGAGAATGTCACACTCAGGCTCAGTAGGAGTTCAGATGGGTTTCGCCTCGTCGGTCTTCTTGTCGGCATTACCTAGGGACCGTTACGCACAGCTAGTGCCGCTTGCGGTCTGTGGTTAAACCCACTGCCAGCGTAGTGTCGAGTCTTTAGAGTCCCACACAGAAAGCTTTTCGCCTTTAGGCAAAAGAGTAGAGGTCGCATGGTATTGCGACAGGTCGCATGGTTTTGCGACAGGGTTCGGTCACATCCGTGCACTTGTGCACGTACAGTGTCCGGACAGTTTACACTAGCGGGCTTTGGTTTAAGCCAGATCCTAGTGTACCTTATGGGATTGGATTTATCCAGTTTGCATTCGTGTTCCTCGGAACGCGGATGCGGGTGTGTATGCACAGTTGATAGGGAGGCACAGGCAGTGGATTCTCATTAGGGTTGTTGACAGTTGACCGTTGACTATTTGACTTTTTGCTCAACCCTAATGAGAATATGATATGTGATTAACTATTATATTAATTAAGTATTATGGTGATATGGTTGTTGACTTTGTTGACTTGTTGACTTTTGTTGACTTGTTGACTTTTGTTGACTTGTTGACCGGTTGACTAGGCTTGACTAGTTGACCATCATGATAACCATAGCCATCATTTCATGGCAAAGACTTTTGTTTACTTGCTCATTTGTGTAAAATGAGTGCATGAAATGATATGGTTATGGTTGCTTCAACCATCACATAAGACTTTTTTTGATATGATGAGTTATGATCACTTTGGATTATGAGAGGGTGAAAGACAAAAGAGAGCCTCATTCTTTCTTGCTCACTCTCTCTCTTGTTCTTGAGCTCTCCTTTTGCTCTCACCCTCAACCTCTTGCTCCCTCTCTTGATCCTATGGTTCTATTGTCTCATGAGTTGAGAATCAAGAACCATAGATAAAATCCCATTCCATTTCTTCTCTACTCATTCTAGTTCACTAGGTTTAGCAAACCAAGTGAACTAGTTTCTTCAAAGAACGAAGAAGGAGCTAAAGGTTGGAGCTTTCAGGTGGATCTATCTTCGGCGTACGGAGACGACGAGAAGAAGCCATCGGACCACCATCGGAGCTTTGAAGACGAAGGAGTTCAAGACAAGCAAGGTATAACCCCCTAACCGAGTAGCTAGAAACTCTTTGTTAGGATGTTAGATAGATGTTTAACCAAGATCCGGGTTTTAGGTCCATGTTACCACCTCCGTAAAAATCGTTTTTTACCCAATTCCGCATTCCCGAAAGTACCGGGAGAGGTAGCATGGACTTACAGTGGTATCAGAGCCTAGTTAAACTCTATCTAACATGTTAGCAAGTAACTAGAAGATCGATCAAAGAAAAAGTCCCGAAAACAAAACCCCAAATTTTCAACTTTCTGTCGATTTCAAAAGTACTGGAAAAACTTTTTGGAACACACCTAAAATCGACTCAGGCTTTTTTAAAGAATCTGCAAAATTTTGGGCCCCTGACTCGATCAAAGTGCCGCGTTTCCGCGGCGGGAGCACGCTCCCGCCGCGGAAACGCGGCCGAGTTGACTCGGTCAGGAGTTTAATTTTTGCAGTTTACTCTTGGGGGTATTTTGGGATTTTTGGTATATATATTTTCTGCCCAGATTTTCCAGAACGAAAATTTTATTTTGGGGTCCCGAAAATCCGTATTTTTGATCGAACTTCTAAAAGACTTAAGCTAACGGGTTTTCTGTAATGTGATATTTGTATTGAACGTCTACTAATCGCTATATGTCGATTAGTGGGGGTTATACAAATCTATGATCTGTAATGTTGCTGGAATGTGTATATGAATATGTTGGATTGTCGCGGGTGAATAGCCGGGGGGTTGTGAGACGAGAGTTTTCTTTTCTTTCAATTCATGTAAATTTGTAAATTGATGTAATAATTATTTGTATGGCCGCACAACCGGGTCGGGGTTGTAGCCGTCATTGTATAATTTCTTTTTATTGTTTTTGCTCCTAGGATAGACCCATGGAGGGGGTGCACAAACTACCGGGTATGCCGAAGTGTCGAGTGGCCTACTCATGGAGATGAGGGAGGTTACTACGCTTCGGGTACTTGGCGGGTAGTTTGCCGCACCCGTAGGGGTCTTGGGTAGGGTTTTGGCTATTCACCGCGACCGTGTAATTTGTCTTTCGTTACAGGCTCGTACGAATTACAGATTTCTAGTATATCCAATGTATTCATCTGTGATCTGAAATGTTTATCATTGCAGTATATCTATATATGATATTATTTAGGCGTTGCTTATGTTTTACAGACGCGCTAGCCCAGCCCCCGCTCTGTCGTTAGTTAAGTAACCTAACGGGTAATGATGGGGCCCCGTGGCGAATGCGAATGGCATAAGCGTACGTCATATTTTGGTTGTTTTCTGCAATGGTAGGATTAAATGATGGGATGCATTAAAAGAACTAATGCAAGAATATCACGCATTAAAAGAACTAATGCAAGCAAAACATGCATTAAAAGAACTAATGCAAGAAAATAAACCAAGTATAAGTCGTTGGAACACTTTCGAAAAACCACTCGGTTCTTTTCAAAAACAAACTTTTAAAATGCGGAGTTTGAGCCACTCCATTTAAAATCTATCTCGTTCCATCGACTAAATCAAGTTCACTACGTTCACGGTTTCGCCAAAACCATTCGTAGCCCTCCGTCGTTTCATATGAATATTCAACAGTATTCAAGCTGTGTTTGTTGGCCTTAGTCAAGGCACAGTGATTGGTAGCTGGTGGACATTCATATGTTGCATAGATAGATGCGTTGGTTTGGGACAGTCGTATTACCTTGTTGGCCTTAGTCAAGGGTATATACGGATGGGTTCAAATTAACCTGGACAACGACGGGTAGAACTTGACATGTGACTTATGATTTGTTGGCCTTAGTCAAGGTCATAAGAGCATGGGGCAAAAAGCCACATCGGGAGTTTCATAAGTACTGAAACTTGCTAGATTTGCATACCATTTGGAGTGTGATGATTCTGGTAGGATTCCTTCAGTTTCGTCACGCGATGATATTTGGATCCCGATCCTACTGTGAGTATATGCTACTCCTCGGGAAATTTCTCACTAAACGATCAATGCTATAAACCTAGTAGGTGCCTAGAAAGGTGTTAGCGGGGCTACGCCCCCAGGGAAAAGAGGTTCTTTAATTAAGGAACTTCGCGAAAGCGTTGGAAAACCTCCCTCGAAGTACCGACACCGGCCTGGCTGAACGGTTAAGCAAGTATTGTGCGGTGGGATTGATCCCGACTAATTCTTCCTTTATGGTTTGAGGAGGGATTCGAGAAACAGTGGGAGCCATCCTGTTTAGACAAACTAAAAACCACTCTAAACTTGCAAGAGCATCATGCTGAGTGTTTCTTCTTCTCTCTCTTAATTGCAGCGACCCTGTGACCACGCCTAGGTTACATCTAGATAAAAACATGACTGAACCTGACTGTTATAACTGGCAAAGGTCTGTCCAGATGTCCATTGCCCATGACAAGCTGGGACACCTCTTAACTAATCAAAACCCTGCTGTCTCAGGTCCAGTTTCCCCTGTCACGGATGTTCACATCCGCAGGACATCGGAAAAGGATTGTGCGAAAGCCAAGTGCCTCGTGTTACCCTCAGTTGATGGTACAAACCAGAGGCAGCACGAGAAGATGGACTCAGTTTCTATCTTCCTCCATAACAAAGTTTTATATGGAGAGCAATCTCGTATCGCAAGATATGAGACCTCGAACGAATTGCTTCAAGCGAGGTTGGCAGTCGGGTCATCTGTAAGGGGCAACGTCCTTACAGAGACCAGCTATATTGAGCTCACGGACCTGGAGACCACGTTGGAGAATGGGTCAAGTACTGACCTAATTCTACAGTCCCTGCCCTCTGCTTATACCCTGAAAGAAACCAGGGAAGAAAAAGGAAAAACAAGGGCAAAAGTTTCAGGACTGGATATAGTAAAAGAGGGACGTTCCTATTGTAACGGGAATGAACTATGGCAGAAAGATTGCAGGGCTTGTAAAGCCAGTAGCCAGAATTCGAAGCATGTTGTGGCTTCGGCTTCGAGTGTGTTTGTAATTGAGAACTGTTTGTCAGTTAACCCTACTTCCTGGGTATTGGATACTGGATCAGGATCTCATATCTGTAATTCGTTACAGGGTCTGAGAAACCGTAGGGTTATCAGGAAAGGTGATATGACTCTCAGGGTTGCTAACGGAATGAGCATGGATGCTGTATCCGTAGGGGAATATCACCTAGGACTGACAACTGGGCAGATATTGATTCTGCGTGACTGTTTGTATGTACCAGGTGCGACTTGCAATATCATATCTGTATCCTTACTTTCTAAGGAAGGATATGATTTTGCTTTTGTAAGCGATGTAGTAAACATCCACCTAAATCAAGCACTGATTGGGTCAGGTACATTAAATAACGGTATATACGTATTGAATCAAGCTCAGATATTCAGTGTCCAGAACACACTTAAAAGAAAGTCTCCAGAATTAAATCAGGATTTCTTATGGCATTGTAGACTGGGTCACATCAATGAGACACGGTTGACTAAGTTACATAAAGAGGATACTTGGATCCGTTCGAGTACCAGTCTTATGCCACTTGTGAATCTTGTCTCATGGGAAAGATGACAAAGACTCCGTTCACTGGACACAGAGTAAGAGCGAGCGAGCTCTTGGGACTTATACACAGTGACGTGTGTGGTCCAATGTCTACACATGCGCGAAGCGGTTATTCATACTTCATTACTTTCACAGATGATTTCTCTAGGTATGGACATGTCCTCTTAATGAAGCACAAATCCGAGGCCTTTGAGAAATTTCGGGAATATAAGAATGAAGTAGAAAAACAAACAGGCAAAAGTATCAAGATCCTAAGATCGGATCGAGGTGGTGAATACTTGAGTGCCGAGTTTCTGGACTACTTAAAAGAGAATGGAATTCTCTCTCAGCGTACTCCTCCATACACACCACAACACAACGGTGTATCGGAAAGAAGGAATCGAACCCTATTAGATATGGTTCGTTCCATGATGAGTAAGGCTGAGTTGCCGCGATCTTTCTGGGGTTATGCACTGGAAACAGCTGCACATCTCTTGAACCAAGTTCCTACTAAGACAGTGCCTACCACACCATATCAGATGTGGAGTGGGAAGAAACCCTGTCTTAAATCCTTTAAGACATGGGGATGTCCGGCTTTTGTAAAAAAGCAGCATGCGGACAAGCTCGAGGCACGCTCAGTACAGTGCAAGTTTGTAGGATACCCAAAGAACTCCAAGGGGTATCTTTTCTATTACGCAGAGGAGCAAAAAGTCCTTGTTTCTCGTCATGCCCGCTTCTTGGAAACTGAGTTTTTAGAAAATCAGATAAGTGGGAGCGCAATAGAACTGGAAGAAATTCCAGAACCGCAAGCTATTACTGAAACCTTAGTAGAACCAGAAGGTTCAGGGGAACCGGACATTCCTATGCCGCTCCGCAGGAGTAGTAGGCAGTCTCATCCGCCCGAGAGATACTACGGTTTTCTCATAGACGGGGATAGAGAGGATTGCATCATAGATTATGATGAGCCTACTAGCTTCCAGCAAGCCATTCAGAGCGGTGACTCGGTAAAATGGCTGGATGCAATGCGGACCGAGATGGAGTCCATGTACACCAACAAAGTTTGGACTTTGGACTTTGCTCCAGAAGGGGTAAAACCCGTAGGCTGCAAATGGATCTTCAGAAAGAAGATTGGTGTAGATGGGCAGGTTGAAACCTATAAAGCTAGGCTCGTTGCAAAGGGTTTTCGTCAAAGACCTGGTTTGGACTATGACGAGACTTTTTCTCCGGTAGCCATGCTTAAATCCATTCGGATCCTTCTTGCCATTGCTGCCTTCCACGATTATGAGATCTGGCAGATGGACGTTAAGACGGCTTTCCTAAATGGAAATTTGGAAGAGTGCGTCTATATGGATCAGCCAGAGGGATTCAATCAGAGTGGGAGCAGCGGTAAAGTGTGCAAGTTGCTCAAGTCCATCTATGGACTTAAGCAGGCATCGCGGAGTTGGAACATCTGCTTTGATGATACTGTCAAAGAATTCGACTTTGTCAAAAACCCAGATGAACCATGCATTTACAGTAAGATTGTAGGGAGAAATGTGGTATTCCTCGTCTTGTACGTCGATGACATTCTCCTAATAGGAAATGATATTCCTATGCTACAGTCAGTCAAAGGATTCTTGTCACAGAGGTTCTCCATGAAGGACCTGGGCGATGCCAACTACATTCTGGGGATCCAGATCTATCGTGATAGATCTAAAAGGATGTTGGGACTTTCACAGTCAAGGTACATCGACACCATACTGAAACGATTCAGTATGGAAGATTCCAAGCGCGGTAATCTACCGGCTTGTCACAGAATCACCCTCTCCAAAGAGATGTCTCCCAAGACTGATTTGGAGAGGGCTCGCATGTCATCAATACCCTACGCATCTGCGGTAGGCTCTATTATGTATGCGATGTTATGTACCAGACCAGATGTTGCATACGCATTGAGCGTTGTAAGCCGGTATCAGTCGGACCCAGGGGAGAAGCACTGGATAGCAGTAAAGAACATTCTCAAGTACCTGAGAAGGACTAAGGAGATGTTCTTGGTGTATGGCGGAAAAGACCTCCAGATTGAGGCCTTTGCTGACTCCAGCTTCCAGAGTGACAAGGATGACTCCAAGTCCATGTCGGGTTATGTCTTTACCCTCAATGGAGGGGCGGTTTGCTGGAAGAGTTCCAAGCAGGAAACCGTTGCAGACTCAACCATGGAAGCGGAGTACATAGATGCTTGCGATGCCGCAAAGGAAGCTGTCTGGATGAAGAAGTTCCTCACGGAACTTCAGGTGGTTCCTACCAGTGTTGATCCAATACCGCTGTATTGTGACAACAACGGCGCTATAGCTTTAGCGAAGGAACCCAGGTCCCATCAGAAGTCCAGGCACATTTTGAGGCGGTTCCACCTGATCAGGGAGATCATTGATCGCCGGGAGATCGAGGTAAAGAGAGTAAAATCAGAAGATAACACTGCAGATCCATTCACCAAGGCCTTGCCCCAGACTCAGTTCGAGCGGCTGATCGAGATGATAGGTCTTCGATACGCCAGTACATGGCCTTAGTGCAAGTGGGAGATTGTTAGTGTATATGCCCTAGAGGCCATTACTGTATCATACTAGTATGTATATTACTTAATGGAAGCTTGGGATATTCACCTTATATTGACAATCTTGCTCAAAATAGTAGTATGCTACTTGGTTTGTTTCTACTTCAATGTGTACATGTGTTTATTTTTGTATATCGCCTATACACATTAGTAGAGCCCTTAGGATCTTTGCTTGATTACCAGCGATGTGATGGCCGTCACACTAGTGGGGCTGGGTAATCTATAAGCACATCCTTATGCAGGTCCCTGGTCGCAGGACTATCGAGACAGGGCATCGATACTCCGGAGTAGACCAGCGCATGCGCTTCTCATCCCAGTGTGGGAGACGGTCTGTCCCACAGCCGTCAATACGTCGTACTTGAGATAGTATGCAGGTGCTCGTTAGGTTACGGGTACACTGGACAGGACTCGTCGGGAACTGACTAGTTGGTATTATACCTATCGTCAGTTATCAGTTCCCAGGTGACATGAGTACAGCTTAGTCCGCTGACTTGACACTGTCACTTCGCCTCGAGTGTGTTCCTACTGTACTTTGATCACTACCCTACCACGGCTCAAAGGAGTCGTGCAAACAGGTAGTGGTTGGGTGCAGTCCCGAAGCACTTGGAGGCAGTGACGGTTAGACAGGATTCGTCTCTCCCGGTATTGGGGGTTGACATCGCGCTGTGTCTAGGAGAGCCATTACACGAGTAGTCCCTGGCCAGGGCAAACGAGATATACTGGTAGGTTTCCAGTGTTATCTCAGGGTGTTTTGGGCTTCGCTCCGGCACGACTTGTACCGCTATTGGGGGACTGACGTTTACCGCCCCCTAGGCCCGCCATGCGATGTATCAGACGAACAGACCGGACTGTACGGAGAATGTCACACTCAGGCTCAGTAGGAGTTCAGATGGGTTTCGCCTCGTCGGTCTTCTTGTCGGCATTACCTAGGGACCGTTACGCACAGCTAGTGCCGCTTGCGGTCTGTGGTTAAACCCACTGCCAGCGTAGTGTTGAGTCTTTAGAGTCCCACACAGAAAGCTTTTCGCCTTTAGGCAAAAGAGTAGAGGTCGCATGGTATTGCAACAGGTCGCATGGTTTTGCGACAGGGTTCGGTCACATCCGTGCACTTGTGCACGTACAGTGTCCGGACAGTTTACACTAGCGGGCTTTGGTTTAAGCCAGATCCTAGTGTACCTTATGGGATTGGATTTATCCAGTTTGCATTCGTGTTCCTCGGAACGCGGATGCGGGTGTGTATGCACAGTTGACAGGGAGGCACAGGCAGCGGATTCTCATTAGGGTTGTTGACAGTTGACCGTTGACTATTTGACTTTTTGCTCAACCCTAATGAGAATATGATATGTGATTAACTATTATATTAATTAAGTATTATGGTGATATGGTTGTTGACTTTGTTGACTTGTTGACTTTTGTTGACTTGTTGACTTTGTTGACTTGTTGACTTTTGTTGACTTGTTGACCGGTTGACTAGGCTTGACTAGTTGACCATCATGATAACCATAGCCATCATTTCATGGCAAAGACTTTTGTTTACTTGCTCATTTGTGTAAAATGAGTGCATGAAATGATATGGTTATGGTTGCTTCAATCATCACATAAGACTTTTTTTGATATGATGAGTTATGATCACTTTGGATTATGAGAGGGTGAAAGACAAAAGAGAGCCTCATTCTTTCTTGCTCATTCTCTCTCTTGTTCTTGAGCTCTCCTTTTGCTCTCACCCTCAACCTCTTGCTCCCTCTCTTGATCCTATGGTTCTATTGTCTCATGAGTTGAGAATCAAGAACCATAGATAAAATCCCATTCCATTTCTTCTCTACTCATTCTAGTTCACTAGGTTTAGCAAACCAAGTGAACTAGTTTCTTCAAAGAACGAAGAAGGAGCTAAAGGTTGGAGCTTTCAGGTGGATCTATCTTCGGCGTACGGAGACGACGAGAAGAAGCCATCGGACCACCATCGGAGCTTTGAAGACGAAGGAGTTCAAGACAAGCAAGGTATAACCCCCTAACCGAGTAGCTAGAAACTCTTTGTTAGGATGTTAGATAGATGTTTAACCAAGATCCGGGTTTTAGGTCCATGTTACCACCTCCGTAAAAATCGTTTTTTACCTAATTCCGCATTCCCGAAAGTACCGGGAGAGGTAGCATGGACTTACACTGTACAAGAGGTCATTTAATTCTCTGTGGTTAAGATGCTTAGGACCTGAAGAAGCAATAAGTGTCATCCAAGAAACCCACGACGGACTCTGCGGTTCTCACCAAGCCGGGCCGAAGATGAAGCTAAAGATTAAAAGGATGGGCTACTATTGGCCTACGATGATTCAGGACTGCCTCGAATACACGAAGCAGTGCCATTCATGCCAGATTCACGGGGACTTCATCCATCAGCATCCAAATCCACTACATCCGACAGTGGCTAGCTGGCCATTCGAAATGTGGGGTACTGACATAATCGGCCCCATCGAACCAGCATCGTCCAGAGGACATCGATTCATTTTGGCGACAACTGATTACTTCTCTACATAGGCAGAAGCAGTACCACTGAGGGAAGTGAAGACGGAGAATATCCTCCATTTCTTCAAGACACACGTCATTTATCTGTTTTGCACTCCGCGACGGATTATCTCCGATAACGGACCAGCCTACAGAAGCCACAAGATCAGCCGCTTCGCACAACAACATAACATAGACTGGAGATACTCTTCGGTTTATAATTCCCGAGCTAACGGTCTAGCTGAGGCTTTCAACAAGACCTTGACAAAGATCGTGAAAAAGACGGTGTCTCGAAATAAAAAGGACTGGCATGCGAGACTGCATGAACCTCTCTGGGCATATCGGACCACGTTCAAGACGGCCACGAACACAACGCCGTACGCATTGGTATTCGATATAGAAGCGGCACTCCCTCTCGAGATAGAGCTACCCTCCCTATGAGTAGTAGTTCACTACTAGTTAACGGACGAAGAAAACGCTCACCTTCGGCTTGAGGAGCTTGATGCCCTTGATGAAACCCGGCTCATAGCTCAACAAAATATGGAGGCTTATAAAGCAAAGATGACGCGCTCATACGAGAGATTGACTAGGCTGAGAACATTCCGCCAAGGCGAACTCGTGCTAGTGGTTAAAAGACCTATGATCCCCAATCGTGCCAAGCGGGGGAGATTCGAGCCGAACTATGAAGGCCCTTATATCATAGACAAGGTCTACCAGGGTGGAGCCTATCTACTCATGGACATGCATGGTGAAAGGCCCTTCAAGCCGATAAACGGTCGCTTCCTGAAGAAATACAACGCCTAACGAGTCACGGCCTAGGTCAATGATAGATGACGACGCCTATGTCTGCTCGCTATCTTCCTAAGCCCAAACTCTATAAATAGTAACCGGCTTCCTTTACAACGGACCGAAACGTCCTTAAACTAACAACGGACCGAACGTCCTTAAACTAACGACGGACCGAAACGTCCTTAAACTACCAATGAACCACTATGTCCTAAAACTAGCCGTTGACCGAGATGTCGATAAACTATGGTGGATTGCAGCACCCCAAAGCTGATACAAGAAAAGAATTAAAAAAAAGATAAAAGAAAAAGAAAACGGTATGTCCATAAGCAAAATGGGCACGGATGAAAACCCGAAAGGGCTCCGTGAGTAAAAACAGCAGGGCTACCGGTGAATCTTGTGAAAACCCGAAAGGGCGCAATCTCGTTAGAATAAAAAAAAAGAAAAAAGAAAAACGGTATGTCCATAAGAAAAATGGGCACGGATGAAAACCCTAAAGGGCTCCGTGAGTAAAAACAGCAGGGCTACCGGCGAGTTTTGTGAAAACCTGAAAGGGCTCAATCTCGTTAAAAAGACACTTGTAAGGTCCTCTCAACTTTGTAAGGAGAAACCACCTGCGTGAGATCCTTACGACTCACAAGGGAGCAACACACTTAGGGATCCCCACGATTCCTAAGGAGAATTACACTTGCGAGATCCTCACGACTCGTAAGGAGAACCCTCTTATGAGACCCTCACAGCTCATAAGATTTGAAAGTCTTAAGCTACAGGGATCTGAACCTGTTCTTAAGCAGCCCCCATAACCACCGATACTCCCCTATAAGCGGCTCAATGCCGACCCTTGTATACAATGCACGGGCGCGAATACACATTTCCCTAACAAAGTCCCACCCGTAACTAGGGATATGTTCGCACAAGGAGCAACCCTTGTGAGTCCACTCGACTTACAAGAAGAAAACACTCTTGTAAGATCCTTATGACTTATAAGAGAACATACACTTAGGAGTCCTCAAGATTCCTAAGGAGAAAACGCACCTACGAGATCCTCACGACTCGTAGGGAGAAATACCTTTATGAGACCCTTACGGCTCATGAAGTCAAAAGCCTTAGTCGACAGAATCCTAACCCTGTTCACTAAGCCACCTTTGTTCGACGTCGACGGAGACAAATGATGATTCGCTCTTGGCAATATACCAGTTGTAGCGGTGCTGATGCCGAAATCGGTGTCTAATTCCAAGCTTGCAGGAAGAATCTAGCGAGCCACACATGCATACGAAATAGCCGAAATGATGGGGCAACTTGTAAATAAGAAGTCAGCAAGTAAAAATGTGTGCATGCAAAATAGCCGAAATGATTGTGCAACTCGCAATAAAAAAAACAGCGAGTAAAAAATAAAACAAATAGCCGAAATGATTGGGCACCACGAAAAATAGCCGAAATGATTGGGCAATCGCGACCGTCGCGATATAAAAGCTGAAATGATAGAGCATCGCGGAAAGAAATAAAAAAATGATGAAATTTATGCCCTACAGGTGATATCGTATCAATCCCTGTATACAATCCAGGGGCGCAAACAAAGAAGGAATCATGCCTTTCCTCCCCAGGTTTCATCAGAAGAAGAAGCCAGATCTCAACGGTTCACAGATGGCCAGGATATCATCTCAACATTCATCTTATTACAACAGACACAACATCAAGCAAAGCGAAACAGTGGCAACTCCCAGTTCCATGACTCGGCTGTGCACAAAAACCGAGAGTCAAACCCCGACTCCGTGAAATGCGGATAAAGTCAAAATTCCTGGCTACGTGGAACGCGGATTATGTCACTCCTGACCCCGTGGAAAACGTCTAGAGCGGATCCTTGTCCTCGCAGCGCACGGCAATGACCCCGTGTGAAGCATCCAGAGCGGATCCTGGTCCTCTCCGAACATGGCAGTGAACCCGTGGGAAGCATCGAGAGTCGTATTCCTGGCTATGTGGAACGCCGATTATGTCACTTCTGACCCCGTAGAAAACATCCAGAGCGGATCCTGGTCCTCGCAGAGCACGGCAATGAACCCGTGTGAAGCATCCAGAGCGGAGCCTGGTCCTCGCCGAACACGGCGGTGAACCCGTGGGAAGCATCCAGAGCAAAATTCCTGGCTACGTGGAACGCGGATTATGTCACTCCTGACCCCGAGGAAAACATCCAGAGTGGATCCTGGTCCTCGCAGAGTACGGCAATAAACCCGTGTGAAGCATCCAGAGCGGAGCCTGGTCCTCGCCGAACACGGCAGTGAACCCGTGGGAAGCATCCAGAGAAAAATTCCTAGCTACGTGGAACGCAGATTATGTCACTCCTGACCCCGTGGAAAACGTCCAGAGCGGAACCTGGTCCTCACAGAGCACGGCAGTGAACCCGTATGAAGCATCCAGAGTGGAGCCTGGTCCTCGCTGAACACGGCAGTGAACCCATGGAAAGAATCCAGAGCAAAATTCCTGGTCACGTGGAACGCGGATTATGTCACTCCTGACCCCGTGGAAAACGTCCAGAGCGGATCCTGGTCCTCGCAGAGCATGACAATGACCCCGTGTGAAGCATCCAGAGCGGAGATTGGTCCTCGCCGAACACGGCAGTGAACCTGTGGGTAGCATCCAGAGCAAAATTCCTGGCTACGTGGAATGCGGATTATGTCACTCCTGACCCCGTGGAAAATGTCCAGAGAGGATCCTGGTCCTCACAGAGCATGGCAATGAACCCGTGTGAAGCATCCAGAGCGGAGCCTGGTCCTCACCGAACACGGCAGTGAACCCGTGGGAAGCATCAAGAGAAAAATTCCTGGCTACGTGGAACGCGGATTATGTCACTCTTGACCCCGTGGAAAACGTCCAGAGCGGATCTTGGTCCTCGCAGAGCACGACAGTGAACCCGTGTGAAGCATCCAGAGCAAATCCTGGTCCTCACAGAGCACGGTAATGAACCCGTGTGAAGTATCCATAGCGGAGCCTGGTCCTCGCCGAACACGGCAGTGAACCCGTGGGAAGCATCCAGAGCAAAATTCCTGGCTACGTGGAACGCGGATTATGTCACTCCTGACCCCATGGAAAACGTCCAGAGCGGATCCTGGTCCTCGCAGAGCACGGCAATGAACCCGTGTGAAGCATCCAGAGCGGAGCCTGGTCCTCGCCGAACATGGCAGTGAATCCTTGGGAAGCATCCTGAGAAAAATTCCTGGTCACGTGGAACGCGGATTATGTCACTCCTGACCCCATGGAAAACGTCCAGAGTGTAAGTCCATGCTACCGCTCCCGGTACTTACGGGCTTGCGGAAATGATGAAAAACAATTTTTCTAAAGATGGTAACATGGACTCAAACCGGATCTTTGTTAAACTATCTATCTAACAACCTAACTAGGAGTTGTTTAACTTCTCGGTTAGGGGGTTATACCTTTCTTGAACTCCTTCGTCTTCAACTCTTGATGGTGTACGGATCGGCTTCACCCCGTCGTCTCCTTGCGCCGAAGATCGATCCACCCGAAAGCTTCTACCTTTGGCTTCTTCTTCGAACTTTGAAGAAACTAGTTCACTCGGTTTGCTAAACCTAGTGAACTAGAGTGAGTAGAGGAGAGTGTGTTGGGATTTTTCTCTATGGTTCTTTCTTCTCAACACATGAGACAAGTGAACCATAGACTAGAGAGAGAGCAAGAGGAAGAGGGAGAGCTCAAGAGAATGAGAGAGCTCAAGCAAGAGAGAGAAAGCAAATGAGAGAATGAGAAAGACTTTTTCCCTCTTGGCTCTCATAATCCAAATTCATCATAACAAATAATAGCAATCAAGTATTATGTGATGGTTTAAGTCAAAATAGCCATATCATTTCATGCACTCATTTTGCACAAGAGAAACAAGCAAGTAAAAGTCTTTGCCATGAAATGATATCCATTGTCATGATGAAGGTCAACTAGTCCAACCTAGTCAACCGGTCAACAAAGTCAATAAGTCAACAAAGTCAACCCCTCAACAACCATGTCCCTATAATACTTAATTAATATTATTGTTAATTATATTTCATATTCTCATTAGGGTTTAGCAAAAAGTCAATAGTCAACAGTCAACAGTAAACAACCCTAATGAGAATCCCCTGCCTCTGTCTCTCTGTCAACTGTTCATACACACCCGCATCCGCGTTCCGAGGAACATGAATACATACGAGATAAAACAAATCCCAAATCGTACACTAGGATCTGGCTTAAACCAAAGCCCGCTAGTTTTAACTGTCCGGACACTAAACGTGCACAAGTGCACGGATGTGACCGAACCCTGTCGCAAAACCATGCGACCAGTCGCAAAATTGTCTATACAACTGTGAATATCCTAAGCTTCCATTAAGTAATATACAAACTAGTATGATACAGTAATGGCCTCTAGTGCATATACACTAACAATCTCCCACTTGCACTAAGGTCATGTACTGGCGTATCGAAGACCTATCATCTCGATCAGCCGCTCGAACTGAGTCTGGGGCAAGGCCTTAGTGAATGGATCTGCAGTGTTATCTTCTGAAGCAACCCTCCGAACCTCGATCTCCTGGCGATCCACGATCTTCCTGATCAGGTGATACCGCCTCATGATGTGTCTGGATTTCTGATGGGACCTGGGTTCCTTCGCTAAAGCTATAGCCCGTTGTTGTCGCAATACAAAGGTATTGGGTCAACAATGGACGGAACCACCTGAAGCTCTTTCAAGAACTTCCTCATCCAGACGGCTTCTTTTCGGCATCAGATGCAGCGATATATTCCTTTTCCATTGTCGAGTCAGCAATGGTTTCCTGTTTGGAACTCTTCCAACACACCGCCCCTCCATTGAGGGTAAAGACAAAGACCGACATGGACTTGGAATCATCCTTATCACTCTGGAAGCTGGAGTAAGCAAAGGCCTCGATCTGGAGGTCTTTTCCGCCATACACCAAGAACATCTCCTTAGTCCTTCTCAGGTACTTGAGAATGTTCTTTACCGCTATCCAGTGTTTCTCCCCAGGGTTTGACTGATACCGGCTTACTACACTCAGTGCATAAGCTACATCCGGTCTAGTTCACAACATCGCATACATTATAGAGCCTACCGCAGAAGCGTAGGGTATAATAGACATGCGATCCCTTTCCAAATCAGTCTTGGGAGACATCTCTTTGGAGAGGGTGATCCCGTGACAAACCGGTAAATTACCGTGCTTGGAATCTTCCATACTGAATCTTTTCAGTATGGAGTCGATGTACCTGGACTGTGAAAGTCCTAATATCGTCTTGGATCTGTCACGATAGATCCGGATCCCCAGAATGTATGAGGCATCACCCAAGTCTTTCATGGAGAACCTATGTGACAAGAACCCTTAGACAGATTGTAGCATAGGAATGTCATTTTCTATTAAGAGAATGTCATCCACGTATAATACGAGGAATACTATAGTTCTCTCTACAAATCTACTATAGATGCATGGTTCATCTGGATTTTTGATAAAGCCAAATTCTTTGACCGTCTCATCAAAACAGATGTTCCAACTCTGCGATGCCTGCTTTAGTCCATAGATGGACTTAAGCAACTTGCAGACCTTTCCGCTGCTCCCACTCTGAATGAAACCCTCTGGCTGGTCCATATAGACACACTCCTCTAAATGTCCATTTAGAAAAGCGGTCTTTACGTCCATCTGCCAAATCTCATAATGGTGGAAAGCAGCAATGGCAAGAAGGATCCGAATGGATTTCAGCATAGCCACTGGAGAAATGGTTTCGTCATAGTCCAAGCCAGGACTTTTACAGAAACCCTTTGCAACAAGTCTAGCTTTATAGGTCTCAACCTGTCCATCTAAACCAATCTTCCTTTTGAAGATCCACTTGCATCCTACGGGTTTTACCCTATCTAGAGCAATGTCCAACGTCCATACTTTGTTAGTGTACATGGACTCCATTTCGGTCCGCATTGCATCCAGCCATTTTACCGAGTCAACGCTCTTAACGGCCTGCTGGAAGCTAGTAGGCTCATCATAATCAATGATGCAATCCTCTCTATCCCCGTCTATGAGAAAACCGTAGTATCTCTCGGGCGGATGAGACTGCCTACTACTCCTGCAGAGCGGCGTAGGAATGTCCTGTTCTTTTGAACCCTCTGGTTCTACTAAGCTCTCAGTAATAGCTCATGGTTCTGGAATTTCTTCCAGTTCTACTGCGCTTCCACTTATCTGGTTTTCCAAAAACTCAGTTTCCAAGAAGTAGGCATGACGAGAAACAAAAACCTTTTGTTCCTCTTCGCAGTAGAAGAAATATCCCTTGGAGTTCTTTGGATATCCCACGAACTTGCACTGTACTGAGCGTGCCTCGAGTTTGTCCGCATGCTGCTTTTTGACAAAAGCTGGACATCCCCATGTCTTAATGTGCTTATGATAGGGTTTCTTCCCACACCACATCTGATATGGTGTGGTAGGCACAGTCTTAGTAGGAACTCGGTTCAAAAGATATGCAGCTGATTCTAGTGCATATCCCCAGAATGATCGCGGTAACCCAGCGTTACTCATCATGGACCGTACCATATCCAATAGGGTTCGGTTCCGTCTCTCCGATACACCGTTATGTTGCGGAGTGTATGGAGGAGTAAGCTGAGAGAGAATTCCATTCTCTTTTAAGTAATCCAGGAACTCGGCACTTAAGTATTCACCACCTCGATCAGATCTTAGTGTCTTGATACTTTTGCCGGTCTGTTTTTCTACTTCATTCTTATATTCCAGGAACTTTCCAAAGGCTTCGTATTTATGTTTCATTAAGAATACATAGCCGTACCTTGAAAAGTCATCCGTAAAAGTAATGAAGTAATAATAACCGCTTCGCGCATGTGTAGACATTGGACCGCACACGTCGCTGTGTATGAGTCCTAAGAGCTCGCTCGCTCTTACTCCGTGTCCGCTGAACGGAGTCTTTGTCATCTTTCCTTTGAGACAGGATTGACAAGTGGCATACGATTGATATTCGAACGGATCCAAATATCCTTCTGTAAGTAACTTCGTCTACCTTCTCTCGTTGATGTGACCCAGTCTACAATGCCATAAGAAAGTCTGATTTATTTCCGGAGACTTCCTTTTGTGTGTATTCTGGACTTTGAAAATCTGTGTTTGGTTTAATACGTATATACCATTGCTTAATGTACCTGACCCAATCAGAACTTGATTAAGGTGAATGTTCACAACATTACTTACAAATGCAAATTCATAACCTTCTTTAGATAATAAAGATACAGAAATGATATAACAAGTTGCATTGGGTACAAAATAGCAATTACGCAAAACCAAAACGTGTCCATCTGACAAGCCCAGGTGATAGTCCCCCACGGACTCAGCATCCATGCCAGCTCCGTTTGCAACTCTGAGAGTCATATCACCTGCCTTCAAAACCCTACGCTTTCTCAGTGCCTGCAAAGAATTACAGATATGAGATCCTGATCCGGTATCCAATACCCAGGAAGTAGAGTTTATTGAATGACAGTTTTCAATAACATACACACCTCAAGCTGAAGCCGCAACTTGCTTCAGATCCTGTGTTCTGGCCTTCCAAGCCCTGCAATCTTTCTTCCAGTGTCTACTCTTATGACAGTAAAAGCATTCTTCTTTATCCACAAGCTTCCCTACTTTCTTTGTTGCTTTTGCCTTTCCCTTCGTATCCACTTTACTAACACCGCCCCTTGGTTTGGCGGGGGCTTTCTTCTTCTTTCCCTTGGCTTTCGCCTTGGACCTAGAAGAGGAAGATCCTCCTACAAACAAAGTGGATGTTACCCTACCTTTCTGTAGGGTGCCCTCTGCGCAGCTCAGAATGTTAAGGAGTTCTGAAAGTTCAACTTCCTTTTCTTGTAAGTTGAAGTTCAGGATAAACTGGGCGTAAGTGGAAGGAAAGGACTGGAGAATCAAGTCCGTATAGAGCTTATTCTCCAACGTGGTCCCAAGGTCCGCGAGCTCTTCTTTGTAGCCAATCATCTTAAGCACGTGTTCCGCTACCGATGATCCGACGGCCAATCTTGCCGAAAACAACTTCTTCGACACTTCGTATCTGGCGATACGAGATTGCTCTCCATACAGTTCTTTTGTATGGAGAAATATGGATTCGAGGTCCATATTCTCGTGCCTCCTATTATGTTCAGTGTCCATAGAGGCAAGCACGAGGCATTTGGCCTTCGCGCTGTCGATTTCCCAGGTTTTACGGATTTCCCTATCGGCAACGCTGGTTTTGGGGCCTGGGACAGGGGGAGCTTTGGTGGTAAGAAGATACCCCCAACTTGTCATAAGTGATTGCCATTTTGACATTCCTGAGCCAATCTTTGTAGTTTGGCCCTGTCAGTATATTTTTATCTAGAAGTAACTTAAGTCCGGTCATGTCGATTGGTCGCTGCAATTAGGAGAGAGAGAAGAAACACTCAGCATGATGCTCTTGCAAGTTTAGAATGGTTTTTAGTTTGTCTAAACAGGATGGCTCCCACTGTTTCTCGAATCCCTCC
This sequence comes from Agapanthus africanus, assembly GCA_030015575.1. Taxonomy (NCBI): domain Eukaryota; kingdom Viridiplantae; phylum Streptophyta; class Magnoliopsida; order Asparagales; family Amaryllidaceae; genus Agapanthus; species Agapanthus africanus. Next base: position 496,787,245 of record JASDDO010000019.1, on the reverse strand, counting down.
TCAAACCAAAAAGGAAGAATTAGTCAGGATCAATCTCACCGTACAATTCTTGCTTAACCGTTCGGCTAGGCTGGTGTCGGTACTTCGAGGGAGGTTTTCCAACGCTTTCGCGAAGTTCCTTAATTAAATAACCTCTTTTCCCTGTGGGCGTAGCCTTGCTAACACCTTTCTAGACACCTACTTGGTTTATAGCATTGATTGTTAAGTGAGAAATTTCCCGAGGAGTAGCATATACTCACAGTAGGATCGGGATCCAAATATCATTGCGTGACAAAACTGAAGGAATCCTACCAGAATCATCACACTCCAAATGGTATGCAACGCTAGCAAGTTTCAGTACTTATGAAACTCCCGATGTGGATTTTTGCCCCATGCTCTTATGACCTTGACTTTGGCCAACAAATCATAAGTCACATGTCAAGTTCTACTCGTCATTCTGCAGGTTAATTTGAACCCACCCGTACCTACCGTTGATTTTGGCCAACAAGGCAGTATGACTGTCCCAAACCAACGCATCTATCTATGCTGCACATGAATACCCAATAGCTACCAATCACTATGCCTTGACTTTGGTCAAGAAACATAGCTTGAATACTATTGACTATTCATTTAAAACGACGGAGGGCTACGAATGGTCTTGGCAAAACCGTGAACGTAGTGAACTTGATATAATCGATGGAACGAGATAGCTTTTAAAAGGAGAGGCTCAAGCTCCGCATTTAAAAGTTGGTTTTTGAAAAGAACCGAGTGGTTTTTGAAAGTGTTCCAACGACTTTTACTTGGTTTATTTTCTTGCATTAGTTCTTTTAATGCGTATTTTTCTTGCATTAGTTCTTTTAATGCGTCCCATCATTTAATCCTACCATTGCAGAAAACAACCAAAATATGACGTACGCTTATGCTATTCGCATTCGCCACGGAGCCCCGTCATTACCCGTTAGGTTACTTAACTAACGACAGAGCGGGGGCTGGGCTAGCGCGGCTGTAAAACATAAGCAACGCCTAAATAATATCATATATAGATATATTGCAATGATAGCCATTTCAGATCACAGATGAACACATTGGATATACTAGTAATCCGCAATTCGTACGAGCCTGTAACGCAAAGCAGATTACATGGTCGCGGTGAATAGCCATTACCCCACCCAAGACCCCTACGGGTGCGTCAAACTACCCGCCAAGTACCCTAAGCGAAGCAACTTCCCTGAACACCGTGAGTAGGCCACTCGGCACTTTGGGATACCCGGTAGTTTGTGCACCCCCTCCATGGGTCTATCCTAGGAGCAAAAACAGTAAAAAAAAATTATACAATGACGGCTACAACCCCGACCCGGTTGTGCGGCCATATAAATAATATTACATCAATTTACAAATTTACATGAATTGAAAGAAAAGAAAACTCTCATCTCACAACCCCCGGCTATTCACCCGCGACAATCCAATGAATTCATATACACATACCAGCAACATTACAGATCACAGATTTGTATAACCCCCACTAATCGACATATAGCGATTAGCAGACGTTCAATACAAATAACACATCACAGATATATACCCGTCAGCTTAAGTCATTAGAAACTCGATCAAAATACGGTTTTTAAAGCACCAAAAACAAATTTTTCTTTCTGGAAAATCTGGGCAGAAAAAACATATCCCAAAAATCCCAAAATACCCCAAAGTGTATTCTGCAGTGAAGACGATCCACAGCCGAGTAAAATCGGCCGCGGAACCGCGGCGGGAGCAAGCTCCGCCGCGTTTCCGCGGCGCTTTGATGGAATCTATGGATCGTTTTTCTGAAGTACACTATAAAAACCCTGAGTCGATTTTTGAAGCATGATTTATTATTTTTACAGCACTTTAAAAATCGACAGCAAGTTTGATTTCCGGGTGTATTTCGCGACTTTTTCTGCGATCGAATTCTACTAACTTTGCTAACATGTTAGATAGTGTTTAACTAGGCTCTGATACCACTGTAAGTCCATGCTACCACTCCCGGTACTTACGGGCTTGCGGAAATGATGAAAAACAATTTTTCTAGAGATGGTAACATGGACTTAAACCGGATCTTTGTTAAACTATCTATCTAACAAGCTAACTAGGAGTTGTTTAACTACTCGTTTAGGGGGTTATACCTTTCTTGAACTCCTTCGTCTTCAACTCTTGATGGTGTACGGATCGGCTTCACCCCGTCGTCTCCTTGCGCCGAAGATCGATCCACCCGAAAGCTTCTACCTTTGGCTTCTTCTTCGAACTTTGAAGAAACTAGTTCACTCGGTTTGCTAAACCTTGTGAACTAGAGTGAGTAGAGGAGAGTGTGTTGGGATTTTTCTTTATGGTTCTTGCTTCTCAACACATGAGACAAGTGAACCATAGACTAGAGAGAGAGCAAGAGGAAGAGGGAGAGCTCAAGAGAATGAGAGAGCTCAAGCAAGAGAGAGAAAGCAAATGAGAGAATGAGAAAGACTTTTTCCCTCTTGGCTCTCATAATCCAATTCATCATAACAAATAATAGCAATCAAGTATTATGTGATGGTTTAAGTGAAAATAGCCATATCATTTCATGCACCCATTTTGCACAAGAGAAACAAGCAATAAAAAGTCTTTGCCATGAAATGATAGCCATTGTCATGATGATGGTCAACTAGTCCAACCTAATCAACCGGTAAACAAAGTCAACAAGTCAACAAAGTCAACCCCTCAACAACCATGTCACTATAATACTTAATTAATATTATTGTTAATTATATTTCATATTCTCATTAGGGTTTAGGAAAAAGTCAATAGTCAACAGTCAACAGTCAACAACCCTAATGAGAATCCCCTGCCTCTGTCTCTCTGTCAACTGTGCATACACACCCGCATCCGCATTCCGAGGAACACGAATACATACGAGATAAAACCAATCCCAAATCGTACACTAAGATCTGGATTAAACCAAAGCCCGCTAGTGTTAACTGTCCGGACACCAAACGTGCAGAAGTGCACGGATGTGACCGAACCCTGTCGCAAAACCATGCGACCTGTCGCAAAACCATGCGACCTCTACTCTTTTGCCTAAAGGCGAATAGCTCTCTGTGTGGGACTCTAAAGACTCGACACTACGCTGGCAGTGGGTTTAACCACAGACCGCAAGCGGCACTAGCTGTGCGTAACGGCCCCCAGGTAGATGCCGACAAGAAGACTGACGAGGTGAAACCCATCTGAACTCCTACTGAGCCTGAATGTGACAGTCTCCGTACAGTCTGGTCTGTTCGTCAGATACATCGCATGGCGGGCCTAGGGGGCGGTTAACGTCAGTCCCGTAATAGCGGTATAAGCCGTGTCGGAGTGTAGCCCAGAACACCCTGAGATAACACTGGAAACCTACCAGTATATCTCGCTTGCCCTGGCCAGGGACTACTCGTGTAATGGCTCTCCTAGACACAGCGCGATGTCAACCCCCAATACCGGGAGAGACGAATCCTGTCTAACCGTCACTGCCTCCAAGTTCTTCAGGACTGCACCCAACTACTACATGTTTGCACGACTCCTTTGAGCCGTGGTAGGGTAGTAATCAAAGTACAGTGGGAACACACTCAAGGCGAAGTGACATTGTCAAGTCAGCGGACTAAGCTGTACTCATGTCACCTGGGAACTGATAACTGACGATAGGTATAATACCAACCAACAGTTCCCGACGAGTCCTGTCCAGTATACTCGTAACCTAACGAGCACCCGCATACTATCTCAAGTATGACGTACTGACGGCAGTAGGACAGACCGTCTCCCATGCTGGGATGAGAAGCGCATACGCTAGTCTACTCCAGAGTATCGATGCCCTGTCTCGATAGTCCTGCGACTAGGGACCTGCATAAGGATGTGCTTGTGGATTACCCAGCCCCCACGAGTGTGACTGCCATCACAACGCTGGTAATCAAGCAAAGATCCTAAGGGCTCTACTAATATGTATAAGCAATATGCTAAAAGAAACACATGCATATATTAAAGTAGAAACAAACCAAGTAGTATACTACCATTTTGAGCAAGATTTTCTATACAACTGTGAATATTCCAAGCTTCCATTAAGTAATATACAAACTAGTATGATACAGTAATGGCCTCTAGGGCATATACACTAACACAGAGCGGATCCTGGTCCTCGCAGAGCACGACAATGACCCCGTATGAAGCATCTAGAGCGGAGCCTGATCCTCGCCGAACATGGCAGTGAACCCATGGGAAGCATCCAGAGCAAAATTCCTGGCTACGTGGAACGCGGATTATGTCACTTCTGACCCCGTGGAAAAAGTTCAGAGCGGATCCTGGTCCTCGCAGAGCACGGCAGTGAACCCATGTGAAGCATCCAGAGCGGAGCTTGGTCCTCGCCGAACACGGCAGTGAACCCTGGGAAGCATCCAAAGAAAAAATTGGACTGTGTGGTCCTTAAACTCACGGACTATGATGTCCTTAACCTCGACCGTGATGTCTTAAAACTAACATTGGACTGTGGGGTCCTTAAACCCATGGACTATGATGTCCTTAACCTCAACCGTAATGTGTTTAAACTAACAACGGACTATGGGGTCCTTAAACCCATGGACTCTGATGTCCTTAACCTCGACCGTGATGTCTTAAAACTAACATACGACTGTGAGGTCCTTAAACTCATGGACTATGATGCCCTTTTCCTTAACCGTGATCTCTTAAAACTAAACATCGGACTGTGGAGTCCTTAAATCCACGGACTATGATGTCCTTAACCTCGACCGCAATGTCTTTAAACTACGGTATCTTGGAAAACGTCCAGAGTGGAGCCTGGTCCTCGCAGAACACGACAGTGAACCCGTAGGAAGCATCCAGAGCAACCCCTAGCTCCGTGAAATGCGGATAAGGAAAACTTCATCCATCACTTGCCGGTGCTCACGACTCGTAAGGGAGTAAATTCTCTTGTGAGATCCTTACGACTTTCAAGAGAAGACACACTTAGGAATCCTCATGATTCTTAAGGAGAAATTACACCTACGGGATCCTCTCGACCGGTAGCGAGAAAATTCTTTATGAGACACTCACGGCAATTAAAGTTGAAAAGTCTTAGGTGACAGATCCTAACCCTGTTTTCTAAGCCATCACTACCTTACAAAAAGCACAAGATTGACAGTTATATACTATCTGCAGACCGCACTTGCTAAAATCACATGGCCAACAACACAGCAAGAAAGAAGAAAGCAGAGAGATGACACAAGACATTACGAAGAACGCGTATCTTTTATTCATGAAGTCAATTGAATACAAGATACATCATATAAAAAAAATGGATACATATTATTCAAAGATTACAAGTGTATAATTGATACAATGGCAGCTACTGAGAAGGAAGCGATTTCAACAAGTCCGTAAGCTGCTCTCGCACTTTTTTCAGTGCCTTCTCATGATCAGACGCCGCGACCAGCTCCACTTCGATTCGAGTCCTTTGTTGCAAGCAGGATGAAATCTTCTCATCGATTTCCGGTTGGGCAGCTTCGCGACTCTGCGTAACCCGCTCGATAGAGTCGAGTTTCCGTCTCAATACAAGCCCGTCCGAGATACATCGCTGCAAAGTGTCAAAGACAGCTCTCAGTTGTGCGGCGTTCGCTTCGACCTGGGCACGCAATTGAACAGACTCAGCGGAAGCCTCCTCGCATTCCTTCCATCTCAAGGTCGCTTCTTGTTCGAAATGGCGGAGGAAGGACGCACTCTGCTCGACCCATGCGGCCCGCTAGGAGTTCAAAGCCTGAGTCTCAGGGGCAAGACTTATAAGTTCAAGCTGATGCAGACAGGTTTCGATCTTCCTGCAGTGATCAACCCAAGACTCGACGACGCCTTCATCATTGAAATTTACAAGCGTGGCCAGCATCGGATTGACCTCAGCAGCGAAATCTGCGGCAGATGTAGGAGCCTCCGCGTCAAGCTCCTCGACGTATTAGCTCAGCAAACGCAGACTCGTCACAGCACCCTTTGAGGATGGACGCCTAGAGAAGGGGCCTGCCGGCATCATAATGCGAGATTCGAAAGAGGCCGGAGTTGAAGCGGCCACTGCAAAATAAATCACAATCAGATGACGGATCAAGAAATATAAGAGATTCATGAAAAATGGGATTTACTATACCAGCTGCAGCAGGTGGCAAAGTCGGGAGGACCAGCGGCGCAACTGATCCCTCATCTTCTCCTTCAATCTGTAGTACTGCAATCAAAGCAAAGAAGAATCAGAAATGATTTCATTGTCAGTAAAAGAATGAGCGTTAATTAAAAGCTGTATTCACCAGCGCCACTGGATGAAGCAACCTCTGACGAGAAGGAGAAGTGGGGATGCAGCGCCTGGTACAGGCGGTAAAAAAGGACTCCTGCAAAAACGCGATAACGCAACATTTGTACATGAATTATACAGCCGAGAAATAAGACTGATGGGTCACAAATCCATACCTTCTAGCATTTGCGACGGTGCGAGAGAAGGCAGAGAGGTGATCACCGTCAGGGCACCAACTGACGGCGCTGCCTCGAGTAGCGTGACATCAGCGCTAGCCGCACCTGCATTAGAAACAAGATAAACCCTGTCAGGAAAAATTTAAAAGAGATTGCAGAATTGAAAAAAGGGCGGTGACTTAAAATCTACCTGATGAGTCGCCAGTCGGAGCCGTGACTAGGGTGTCACACGATACAACAGCGGCGTCTCCCTTCTCCATCGGAGTGGTCTCACCTCCTGTCGCCTCGTCCCCTGACTCCATGAGAGCTGTCGTCACACTTGCGACGCCGGGAGACGACAAAGAACCGAAGGCAGGAAAGGCGATGATCGGAGCGGTGCCCGACTCTTGAGAAAAAGCGGCCACCTCGGACCCAGCAATTGTACCGGTTTCGCTCGCCACCACTTCGGGCTCTGTGATTGTAACCGTCTCATCCACCGCCGCTTTGGGCTCCGCCGTGGTAGCCGTCTCGTCGGCCACTACCTCGAGCCTAGCAATTGCGACCACGTCATCTGTTGCCGCCCCGGGTTCGGGAATAGCAGCTACCTCATCCACCGCTCCCTCAGGCTCAGCGGTCGCTGCCACTTCTTCGGGAAGACTTGGCTCTGCAAAGATAAGATATATGAGAACAGATAGCTTAAAACTTTGACAACAGAGCCTCAAGGCACATTACCTGGAGTTGAGTTACCGTTGGCTTCTCGAGCCGCACGTGCCGTCTGTCTATGAGCAGTAGACAAGGCGACCGGAGACTCCTCCGAAGGAGTGGCAGTAGGGGCATAGGCGCTCGAGCCCGCACCCCAGCTAGAGCAGCATTACGCTCCCTTGCTGCGCGCCTCCGGCGCTTCCTTTCCTCCCAGGCCGTCAAAGCAGACCTCCTAGAAGCCTCTTTCAAAAGGACATCATCGTCCACATCCAGGGTTACCTATGGAGCCGTCAAGGCCTCCGTCATCGGTTGTTTAAGTAAGGCCTCTTTCGGCAGTACCGAAGAGGCCGGGACTTCGATAGCTGGCCCGAGAAGAATTTCCGCATCAGCTTGCGGGATTGGCATCGTGGTCCTTGAGATAAGACAAAGAAAGGGTCAGATCATTCATAAGAAACAAAGGCGGAAACATGACGAACCGAAATGTACCGAGCCCCAAGGATGCCCGAAGTCGTTCCTCTTCTTCAAAAGTCTTGAGAGATGCAGCGAGAGCTTCTTCGGTAGAAATGCCTATTAAAGAAGGAAAAACGTTAGTCAAAAAACAACGATAGAAGTATGATGCAATGGCGGAAAATACAACTAATGATTACATGATCGCGCGAGGTTAACCAACCCCTCTTCGCGTCTTGCCAATTGCTCGGAAGCTGCGATGGCAGCCGCCAGATCAGTGTCATCTAGCGGCATGAATAAGCCATCATTTGTCCCATACTCGCTCAAGCCCTCACTATAAGGAGCTTTAGGCTCCTGAGCAAATACGACATCGGCAGAGAAGAGCAATTTCTTTTTCCTCTTCTGTGAGCAAGCTCCGGTCGCAGCCAGCACCAGCTTGCATTTCGTGGGCACTTTGGGACGGCGAGTCCCGATATCCGAGCCCACGCCGGATTCGGGAGAGGGTACATTCACCGTCTCCACACGAGCACGAGGCACCGATGGTGCATCCACCGTCTCCACAGAATCACGGGGCAATCCCTGCGTCGGGCTTAGCACATGTGGAGGCTCAACTACAACGGCCTCTCTTAGCGGAGAGGGCACGGCGATCTGTCGCCTTAAACGGATGTTGCGATCGCTGGCAGGGGGTGCACTCTTGCGATCGAGGAACAGCCGCCTCTCCTCCCTGATGACAACACCCATCATATGCTGATACCAGGCCCCGTATACGTTAAGGGCCCTCGGTATGCAACTTGGCTCTCTAATGAAGAAGTGGGAGCCCGTATTCAAGTGCATAAAGTGATGCAGCGCACCCCGTATTCCTTCTCTGGTGGCAGCAATTTCTTCCAAAAACGCCTCCAGTGGGACCCCCTGGTTATCACTTAGCTGCTAGGCAAAATGATGTGGGCTATATCTTATAAAAAGCGCCGCATCATTTTGCATGAATACGAGGAAGCCCGGCCTGATGGAGTATAGATATAGAATCTCCCGAGCTTTCAACACAGAGGCCCCGTCCTTAAAATTGTCGCGCAATGCCAGCACCGTCTTTGAAGTTTCCTGGACGATTGTCAGTACTTTGTCCTTAAAAGACATACCAGCCACAATCGTGCGCGGACGAAGAAGCAAGCCCCTAGCTTCCCGCTGAGACGGATTCACGATAGACACGTCAACCGGTCGCATAATTCGCGGGAGCTTGCATTTCTCGTAAAACGAGGGTCTTTTATGAATACCAAATACCCTGAGCATGTGCATTTCCATCCACGAAGTAAAGTAGTGCATCGGGAAGTTAGCAGCTTGCACCCACGGTTCAGTTGTATCCGCCGCCACGCTAAGACCATGGTACAGGTGGGCCAGCCCATCAATCCCGATGGCCACTTTTATTCCAGCCACCATTCGATGTGCTGGGTAGAAGACGGACGGCCTCATATAGCGAGGGTGCATTGGGAGCGCGAACCAACACAACCATAGCCCGAGGAACCCGAGAAAGAATGTTTCCTCGTCAATGCCCGGAGCAGCGATTTCTGACAGAGGGATGATCGCGGTATCGGGAAGATAAAAGCCCTTCTGATCATCTTCCAGTGCTGGCCGACGGGCCAAGCCAAACCCGAAGGGATCGTCGAGCTTGGAAAATTTTTCGCCTCGTTGCGATAGAATCTCCGGGCGAAGAAACCGGGCAATGAAGTCTGTGAAGCTGACCCCCCGGCCTCCGGATTCCAAGAAGAGGCTCTCGTACATGTTCAGCACCTTTATCAGACTAGGAAACTGGTGCTGAATGGCGTTCTGCGGCATTAGGCCCATCACCACCGGCTTGGTGGTAAAGACGTTTTCATCCAGAGGAAGCAACTCCTCATAGTGCTCCACCCTCACCGGCAGACCGGAAATTTTAGCAAATTCTTCTAAGGAGATGGAGACTTCTCTGTCCGGTAAAAGAAAGGTATGGGTTGGGATGTTCCATTGCTCCAGGAACGCCTTAATCCACCATGTCGGAGGAGCAGAATATTGGAACAGCGAAGCATAAACCGCAGGGTATAGACCGATCTTCAGCAGGTGCGTCTTCTTCGCTGACAAAATGTAGGCCCAGTACAAATACCCGGCCGAATGTCGGGGGGTCAACCCGATGTTGTAGGGTTGTCCCCAAGGGCGCGACTCTCCCTGGCATATGCGCCGCCCCAAAGTTTCCAAAGCTGCCGGCAGCTGCATGGGTATGGCGGCAATGGAAGGTTGAAAAAGACCCTCCGAAGTCCAATTGACAACCCCCACGGCATAGTTCAACGGGGGTGCATCTGCATACGAAATCGATGAGAACTGATCCGACGGCGTCGTATAAGAGAAGCTTCGGCGACCTTTGATAATCTGGTCGTACCACCTACCCCACAAGTGAAGGTTTTTATGTTCTGGGTCATAGTCTCTAATGAGCGAGAGAACCTCCCGGTCCACCAGTGCCTCAGGGAATCCTCCCTCTGAACGGAAAAACAGGAAAAAATGATCGGAAGACATGTCTCCTGCAATAAAGAGCGGAATATAATTATCAATATTATAATTTAATTTTAAAATCCCGACGCTCGGCACTTTAAAATTTGTACCACACTGCAATGCAGTGGATAGGGGACCAAAGGTGGAACCATAAAACCCAGATGACAATGCATTAATTAATAAAACAGCCTCATCATTGGATGAGGCTGTCAATTAATGAGGAAATCCTCAAGGAATATTTTCATTGAATGAGAAATCCCTCGGGAAAAGGAGAAAATCTCCCTTTGAGAGCAAAGCTCTGTAACAGAGTGACACTTGTCAAACTCTGGTCGTGAAGGAATAAAATTCCTTAAAGAGTCTAGCTCTGTAATGATGATGGAAAATCCATCAAAGATCAAGTAAAATTAAAATTAATTCTTGAGAAATTAAAATTCTGGGATCTTCAAGATCCATGAAAAAACTCTTAAGAGTTCTTCATCAAGTGATCGAAAGATCTACATATTATCAAAAGAGCAGAGCTCTGATGCATGGGATAAGAAACCCCAAGAAAAGATCTGTTTAGATCTATGGATTCTTGAGAGCAAGGCTTTGTTTATGAAACCCAAAAGGGGTTTTCTTTAGATCAAGGATCTATGGAGAGCAAGGCTCTGTTAATGGGTAAAAACCCTAATTTAGTAAAATTAATTTAATTTTACCTAAGTTTGGTAGAGTTCTAACTCTGGAAAGTTCTTGAACAGAAGAGCAAGGCTCTGAATAAAAATCCTTGAGAAAAAGATGATAATCATCTGAGGACCAAAGGTTCTATTTATAGGCGCTGAACAACCTCCTCAACTTCTGTGTTGATCCAAGGGCTCAGATATTGCCACCGTTGCACTCACGTGTGCGCCATGTGAGCGCAACGGTGGGGGGGGGCATTTGTTTCCCCAATTAGAGAAAAGCTCTGTTTTGAATTTCAAAATTCAAAAATTGAAACAACGCTTCAGGTCCCTTGAGCTGCGCGCTGCGTGCCATGTGTCAAGCACAGGTATGCCAGCGCCAGGTGCGCTGTGCCCTAGGCAGCGCATCCCCAATCAGAGCAAAGCTCTGTTTCAAAATTCAAAATTTAAAAATTGAAGCAACGCTTCAGATCCCATGCGCTGCACGCTGTGTGCCACGTGTCAAACACAGGTGCGCTAGTGCAGTTGCGCTGCGCGCCACGTGTCAAAAACAGGTGCGCTTGCGCAGTTGCGCTGCGCTCTGCGCTGCGTGCCACGAGTCAAACACGGGTGCGCTAGCGCAGTTGCGCTGCGCTCTACGCTGCGCGCCACGTGTCGAACGTAGGTGCGCTAGCTCAAGGTACGCCAGCGCTGGGATTAAAAATTCCCCACCGTCAGATCAAAAGATCTACTAATAATAAATTATTAATTAATCAGGACTAAAATTCTGTTATGGAAAGATTTTTCAATCTTATTAAAACATGGCGATTATCTTCTGTAAAACAGAAGCCTTAGGATCAAAGATCCAATGGTGGGAAATATTCCAAATCAATCAGAGAAAGATCTCTCAAAACTGATTTAACAAATCATTTGGCCCTATATAAAGGACTCTAGGTTTCAAGTCTAACATATAGAAAAGAGAGAGAAAAACCCTCTGCAAAAGAAGAGAAAGCTCTTAGAAAAAAGAAGATTTTTCTTCATCTTCAAGGTAAAAAGAACTATGTTCTTGAATAATAGAGCTTTAACCATCTCGTAAAAAGAAGAACCATTTTCTAAAAAGATCAGAGATCTAAGAAAAAGACCAAGGTCTTTAATAAAAAAGAAAAGATCAAAGATCTAATCATAAAATAATAAAATGTAGTATTTTACTTCATTCACAGATCTTTTGATCTATAAAGGCTGAGCCTTTTATAAAAACAAGAACTTTTGTTCTTGGATCTTGAGGAAAAAGCCTATTTTGAAGAACATAAATTAGTTTCTTTGATCTTAAAATCGATCAAATGCGCTTCGCTCTATTGAAAAGTGTCTTGCACTCATGAATTGCGCCCTTGTGCTCATTGGACCGGCGCTCAGCGCCAAAACCTTCCACGTGTCAACCAGAGATACAATCTGCGCTTTGCGCTTCTAAAATAGAGCACCGTGCTCATGGGCTAGCGCTCAGCACCAAGCGCGCCACGTGTCACTCACTGGTGCGCCAACAGACTAGCGCGGCGCGCTCATAAATTAAAAGCGCAATGCGCTAATGAACTAGCGCTTAGCGCGACACGTGTCCTCTTCGTGTGCGCTACCTGACAGAAGCGCAATGCGCTCCTTAGCTGGCACAAAGCGCCTGACACGCCACATGGCGCACTGTCAAAACACAATTTGTTCTGATCAAGACAAAATATGTCAGAGCCCAATGCTTAGCATTATTAAAAGGACCGATCCCAAATAAAGGCTTAATAGCCAGAACAAAAAATAAAAATGATAAACATTTTAATTGGACTTAGCCAAAGTGTGGCCATAAGTCCTCAAATTATCTTGAACTGAGCACATCTGCTCTTTCAACCAACTCATCCTGGTTCAAGGGTACATCTCTTCACTCCTTTGATATTTCTCGTTGTAATTCCTCAACGTCTTGAAAGAGGTGACGGGTCCCGACAACCACACATTTCACAGACTATGACGTCTTTAAACCGGACTGTGGGGTCCTTAAACTCATGGACTATGATGTCCTTAACCTCGACTGTGATGTCTTAAAACTAACAATGGACTATAGGGTCCTTAAACTCATAGACTATGATGTCCTTAACCTCGACCGTGATGTCTTAAAACTAACAACGGACTATGATGCCCTTAACGTCGACCGTGACGTCTTAAAACTAACATCGGACTGTGGGGTCTTTAAACTCACGGACTATGATGTCCTTAACCACGACCGTGACGTCCTAAAACTAACATCGGACTGTGGAGTCCTTAAATCCACGGACTATGATGTCCTTAATCTCGACCGCGATGTCTTTAAACTATCATTGGACCGAGATGTCCCTAACTACCAATGGACCACCATGTCCTTAAACTGGTAATCGACCGCAATGTCCCTAAACAAAACAATTGAGCCCAAATGCTCTCTTGTTGGATCTAAATGATCCTGTCAAGTTGATCTTAGTCTAGAAATTAGACTAACGTATCCTTAACAAACGTTTAAGTCGATCTTAATCTCAAATGAGGCTAACGTATCCTTAAACCCAAACCCCCAAATCCAAATCTAAGAAAGATACGGATTTGGACTAGTCCACGCCCTACGGGCGACAACATAATTTAGTCTCCATATACAATCCACGGGCAACCAAACACAAAAACAAACACACACGACACGAGGTGACCATATGGAGAAGGAGAAAGTTGTTACCGCGATGCAGTAGCGTAATTAATTGCAGGGGCTTGCGCCTGTAGGGAAGAGCATCCCCACAATCAAAAACCCCTTAAGCGAGGGGGAATCTGACGAAGTCTGCTACATCGGCCGTATCCGTTTAAACCTTCGATACATGGTGCCAAAAATCAACTTGGCATCTTCGAAGAGGTGTACAGATAGCACTAATTAGCATCTGCTCTGAATTTCAGGCAAGACGTCCGCCGCGTCTCGTCCGCGTCTTTCGGAGGGGAACACATATATCAAATATATATCAATGTATTAACCGAGTGAGAAAAAGAATCTTTAAGTGAGCTTATATTAGTTAATGTAATATAATATATCAAATATATAATTATACATTAAATTATCAAATCGACACTTGATCCGATAATTCGGCTATTTCACAAATAACCGACTAATATTATATGTATCAGTTCATCGAAACAACACTTGATCCGATGACCCGGCTATATCACATATACCCGGCCGATATCACATATCGTGAGAATCTAATACGGTATTGCATAGACGTATTATTCTCTGTCCCGCACATATCACATATGTGCTCCTACTTCGTTTTTCCTGAGCCAGGAAACCTCTGTGTAGGACTCTAAAAAATCGTCAATACGCCGGCAGTAGGTGATGATCATATCAAACACCCACATGCTGCAAGCGGTCAGCTAAACGTAACAGCCACCCAGGTATTGAGCAATCAGAAGATCAACAAGCAAGCATGTACATTCTCCCCTGAATCTAACCAGTAACACTCCCGTACAGTCCGGTCTCTTCATCTGATATGTTGCATATCTCGCCTAGGGGTGGTAAACGTCCGACACCAGTAGCTTGATAAGTCGTGTCGATATGAGGTCCATGACAGTTCGAGAAACTTCTGATAACACTTACTAGTAAATCTCAGCAACCCTGGCCAGGGATTTTCAGTTATAGCCAATCGAACACAGCGCAACATCAACTCCCTATACCGGGAGAGACGAAACCCCTCCTATCGCTCATTGCCTCCATATGATTCGGGACTGTACCCAAAAGCCACCTTTTTGCACACCCTCTTGGACGTGGTATGATGGAAATCAAAGCACAGTGGGAATCACACAAGACTCTATGACGATCTCGAGTCTATAGACTAACCTGTACCAGTGTCACCAGAGAACTGCCATCTGACGTGAGGTATAATACCATCTGGTAGTTCTCGGCGAGTCCGTCCAGTGTACCCAGTCTCCACTGAGCACCCGTATACCTTCTCTGATGTCAAACACCAATGGATATGGGATCATCCATCGCCCATCATATGGGTCAAGAAGCGCATACGCTGGTCTACTCTGGAGTATTGATGCCTTGTCTCGGCACTCCCACGACTAGGAACATTTGAAGGATGTACTTGGCGACTACATTGTCCCTGCTATTATGATCTGCATCATAATCCTGGTAGTCAAGTACTCATCCTAAGGGCTTTATCAACATGTGACATAGAGACAATCAGAGTACATGTTAAGATAAAGAGTAACCAGATAGCATACTATCATGCCGAGCAAGAAAGTCCTCCCTATATACGTCCAAGCATCTACTACAATATACAACGTATGTATAGTAATGGCCTCTGGGGAATACATATAACTAACTGTTCCTTAATTAAATAACCTCTTTTCCCTGTGGGCGTAGCCCCCCTAACACTTTTCTAGTCACCTACTTGGTTTGTAGTATTGATCGTTAAGTGAGAAAATTTTCCGAGGAGTGGCATATACTCACAGTAGGTTCGAGATCCAAATATCATTGTGTGATAAAGTTGAAGGAATCCTACCAAAATTATCACACTTCAAATGGTATGCAACACTAGCAAGTTTCAGTTTCTTTAGAAACTCCCGATGTGGATTTTTGCCATATGTTCTTATGACCTTGACGAATGCCAACATATCATAAGTCACATGTCAAGTTCTACCCGTCATTATCCAGATTAATTTGAACCCACCCGTACATACCCTTGACGAAGGCCAAAATAGCAGTACGACTGTCCCAAAGCAACGCATCTATCTATGCAACAGATAAATATTCGGCAGCTACCAATCACTATGCCTTGGCGAAGGTCAAAATACATAGCTTGAATACTGCTGAATATTTAACTGAAATGAAGGATGGCTACGAATGGTTTTGGCGAAACCGTGAATGTAGTGATCTTGATATAATCGAAGGAACCTGATAGCTTTTAAAAGGAGTGGTTTAAGCTCCGCATTTTAAAAGTTTTGCTGTTTTGAAAAAACCGAGTGGTTTTGAAATTGTTCCAACGATTCAGCTTTTGTTTGTTTTTTCGCATTAATATAATGCGTCCAATCAATTAATTCTACCATTGCAGAAAACAACGAAAATATAACGTACGCTTATGCCATCCGCATTCGTAACGGGGGCCCGTCATCACCCGTTAGGTTACTTAACTAACGACAGAGCGGGGGCTGGACTAGCGCGGATGCAAAACATAAGCAATATCTACTAGATATCATATATAGATATATGCATTAGTCAAACGCAATGATAGTCATTCCAGATCATAAATGAACACATTGGATATGCTAGGAATCAGCATTTCGTTCAAGCCTGCAACGAAAGACGGATTACATGGTCGTGATGAATAGCCAAAACCCCACCCTAGACCCCTACGGGTGCGGTAAACTACCCGCCAAATACCCGAAGTGGAGCAGCCCCCCTCAACAAAATGAGTAGGCCACTCGGCACTTCAAAGTACCCGGAAGTCTGTGCACCACACCTTGGGTCTATCCTAGGAGCAGAAAACAGTAAAAGAAATAATATACAAAAGCGGCTAAATCCTCAACCCGGATGTGCGACCCAAAAATAATATTACATCAATTTACAATTTACATCAAATAAAAGATAAATAAACACTCATCTCACATCCCGGCTATTCATCCACGACAATCCAACAAGTTCAAATACACAATCCAACATCACAGATCACAGATATGTACAACCCCTACTAATCGACATATAGCGATTAGCAGACGTTTCAGTACGTATATCATATTACAGATATAATCCAATTTGCTAAAGTTTATAGAATTTTGATCAATATGCAAATTTGAAACTACCCCAAATACAAGACTGTACTCAGAAGAATCTGGGCAGAAACAAAGTATCTTAAAAATCCCAAAATACCAAGCTGGACAATCTGCAGGAAAAATGAGTTGACTCTGAGTCGACTCGGCCGCGGATCCGTGGCGAAAAGTATGGTTTCTCTGCGCTTCCGCGGCAGTCTGACTGAGTCATGAGCTCGTTTTTCTTGGGTGTCCCTAAAAAATCCTGCACGTATTTTTCAGGTCTCTGAAAATATTTTTAGACCTGTTTTGAAAAACGGCAGTAAACACAAGTTTGATGGTTTTTTGCGATTTTTCCGGGATCGAAGTTCTAAAGACTTTGCTAACATGTTAGTTGTTGTTTAGCTAGGCTCTGATACCACTGTAAGTCTATGTTACCTGCCCCGGTACTTACGGGGAGGCGGAATAAGTAAAAATCAAATTTTTCTCACAAGGAAACATAGACTAACCATGAAGGATCTTTGCTAAACAACAACTAACAAACAAACAAGAAGCTTTAACTACTAGGTTAAGAGGTTATACCAAAAGCTTGAACTCCTTCTCTTCTTGTGTAGCTTCCTTTTCTTGTGTGCTACTTTGAGTGGTGTAGACGACTCCTCCTCTTCGTCTTCTCTTTGCCAAAGAAAGATCAACCCGAGAGCCTCTACCTTGAGCTCCTACATCAACTATGAAGTAACTAGAGTGCTTGGCTTGCTAGATAAAGAACCCTAGAATGAGTAGAGAGGTGTTTTGGTGGTTTAGTCTCAAAAGCTTATCATTTTCAACACATAAAACACTCAGGCTTTGAGAGAGGAAGAAGGAGAGCTAACTATGAGAGAGAGAGAGAATCATAGAATGAAAACTGAACCTTGCTCTCATATGATAAATGTATGATAATAATAATAACAATTAAGTAAACTGTGATGGTGAATTGATTTGACCACTATCATTTCATATTTAATGCTAAGCATGCTTCAAGAAGCATCTTATGCCTAACAAAAATAAAAGGAAAAATATCTAGGTCAATGAAAGTCAACAAGTCAAATGGTCAAACCATTTCAAACCATGATACAATTATACTTAATTAATATTATTAATCATATTTCTCATTCTCATTAGGGTTTTGATCAAGTCAATGGTCAAAAACCCAAATGAGGTGTCTCCCTCTCCGCCTCTGTCAACTGTACGTACGTACCCACATTCGTGTTCCGAAGAAACACAAATACAATGAGACAAGACCAATCCCAAAACAAATACTAGGATCTGGCTTAATCCAAAGCCCACTAGTATCAATTGCCCGAACACCAAACGTGCACAAGTGCACGTATGTGAACGAACCCTCATCGTAAAACCATACGACCTCTACTATGTTTTGCCCAAAGGTGAACAACCCTCTGTATGGGACTCTAAAGACTCGACACTACGCTAGCAGTGGGTTTAACCACAGGCCGCAAGCGGTACTAGCTGTACATAACGGTCCCCAGGTAGATGTCAATAAGAAGACAGATGAGGTGAACCCATCGGAACTCCTACTGAGCCTGAATGTGACAATCTCCGTACAGTCCAGTCTGTTCGTCTAAGAGTATCGCATGTCGGGCCTAGGGGGGTGGTAAACGTCAGACCCCTAATAGTGGTACAAGTCATGTTGGAGTGTAGCCCAGAACACCCTGAGAAACTACTAGAAACACTACCAGTAAATCTCGCTTGCCCTGGCCAGGGACTTTATGTAATGGCTTTCTTAGACACAGCACGATATCAACCCCCAATACCGGGAGAGACGAATCCTGTCTAACCGTCATTGCCTCCAAGTGCTTCCGGACTGCACCTAACTACTACCTGTTTACACAACTCAATAGAGCCATGGTAGGGTAGTAATCAAAGAACATTGGGAACACACTCGAGGAAAAGTGACAGTGTCAAGTCAACGGACTAAGCTGTACTCATGTCACCAGGAAACTGATAACTGACGATATGTATAATACCAACCAACAGTTCCCAGTGACTCCTGTCCAGTGTACTCGTAACCTAACGAGCACCTGCATACTATCTCCAGTACGACGTACCGATGGATGTGGGACAGACCTCCCCTCCTGGGATGAGAAGCGTATACACTAGTCTACTCTGGAGTATCGATGCCTTATCTCGATAATCCTGTGACTAGGGACCAGTATAAGGATGTGCTTGTAGACTGCCCAGCCCCCACTAGTGTGACTGCCATCACAACGCTGGTAGTCAAGAAAAGATCCTAAGGGCTCTATCAATATGTATTAGCGATATGTTAAAAAGAAACACATAGACATATTAAGATAGATACAAACCAAGTAGCATATTACCATATTGAGCAAGAATGTCAATCCGTGTATATATCCCAAGCTTCCAAAATGTAATATACAAACTAGTAATATACAATAATGGCCCTTAAGGCATATCACACTAACAATATGATCAACATCACAGAATCAAGCAGCAGATGCAACAGATGAAATATTGGATATACTAAGATGTATGTGTTTTAAATTTAGCCAATAATGTAAAATAAGGATTCCACAGTCGTGATGAATAGACAAACCCACATCCCTAAACCCCTACGGGAGCGGAAAGTAACCCTGCCAATTCTAGAGTTAGGAGACCCGGTCTCAACTCCTTGAGATGGTCTCCCACTGGACTCTAGAACCCGGTTGCTTGTACTCCCCGCCTTGGATTTATCCTAATGCGGAAAAGTAAATAATATACAATTGTGGTGACATCATCCTAAACCCGGAAGTGCCCCAATAAAAGAATATTACATACAGATTTTACATGAATGAAAATAAAAACCCTCATCTCATATAAAAACACCGGCTATTCTTTCACGACGATCCAATAAATCATATCAACAGCAGCACAAGATATCACATATCATCAACGTAAGCAAATATGCGTATCCCTAAAAATTATTGACATATAGCAACGAGATTGGGATACCCCACATATTACACTTACGGTCGCAGAAAAGAAAGCAGAAAACTACAATAATTAGAATCCGCAATCTCCTTATACATCATAAACCCGGAAAATCTCATATTCCGAATTTCATGCCTAACTTATAAAACATGCATTTTAGTCTCAAATTGAAAACACTTTTCAATTGGTTTTCCGATAATTCAAAAAGATTCCCGACTTATTGATCACGTACAATACGCAATTGCGACGGAGTTTTGATCCGAATCAAAACTTAGTGGCAATCGATCAATTGAGACTAAACGGCTAGGTTTATAATATACTAACAAGTTTTCATAAAACTAATTAGTCCCGATTTTAATAATTGTATCACACACATCACTAATCATGTAAAATAACCGCGACATTAGAATTCTGTACGCAATTAGTGTAAGTCCACGTTGCCCACCCCGGTGCTTGCGGGGAGGCGGAAACGGTATACAAAACGGATTTTTAACACACTAGGCAACATGGACTAGCAAAAGGAGGATCTTTGCTAAACAAAAACTAACTACAAAGCTAAAAAGTTTAGCTACTCGGAAAAGAGGTTATACCTAGGGCTTCTAGTCCTTCTTTCCTTGCTCCTTGGAGTGAATGAATGTGATCTCCTTGCCGCCTTCTCTTGTCGAAGAAGGATCCACCCGAGAGCCTCAACCTTTGGCTTCAACTTCAAGCTAGAAGTAACTAAGATGCTTGGAGTGCTAATCCTAGAACCTTAGAAAAGAGTAGAGAGTATTTTAGAAGGATTTATCTCAAGCTCAAGAAATTCTCAACTCATTACAGGGGAGAGCTAGAGAGAGAGGAAGAGGAGGAGAGAGAACCAAAATGATAGAATGAGAAGAAAAATGAACCATTCTCACATATATGTGTGAATTATGAAAATAGATAATTAGCTAAGATAATTGTCATGGTTAATCAAGACTTGACCATTATCATTTCACATTAAATGCCATTTGCAAGGATCAAAGAGCATCTTTCATATGGAATGATGATGGTCAACATGACAACCTAGGTCAACAAGTCAAGTATAGTCAAATGGTCAACAACCCTAACCATGCACAATTATAATTAACTAATATCAATTAATCATAATTCACACATAAGCATTAGGGTTAATAAAATGACAATGGTAATCAACCCTAATCAAGGTCCTCTGCCTCTGTCTCAGTCAACTGTGCATACACACCCGTATCCGTAATCCGAGGAACACGAATACAAAGAGATAAAACCAATCCCAAATCATATACTAGGATCCGGCTTAAACCAAAGCCCGCTAGTATAAGCTGTCCGGACAGTAAACGTGCACAAGTACCCGGATGTGAACGAAACCTGTCGCAAAACCATGCGACCTCTACTCATTTTGCCTAAAGGCAAATAACCCTCTGTGGGACTCTAAAGACTCGACACTATGCTGGCAGTGGGTTTAACCACAGACCGCAAGCGGCACTAGCTGTACGTAACGGTCCCCAGTTAGATGCCGATAAGAAGACTGACTAGGTGAACCCATCTGAACTCCTACTGAGCCTGAATGTGACAGTCTCCATGCAGTCCGGTCTGTTTATCTGATACATCGCACGGCGGGACTAGGGGGGCGGTAAACGTCAGTCCCCTAATAGCGGTACAAGTCGTGTCGGAGTGTAGCCCAGAACACCCTGAGATAACACTGGAAACCTACCAGTATACCTCGCTTGCCCTGGCCAGGGACTACATGTGTAATGGCTGTTAGTTATATGTAGGCCCTAGAGGCCATTACTGTTAATTGTGTTAGTGTATATGCCCTAGGGGCCATTATTGTATCATACTGGCATGTATATTACTTAATGGAAGCTTGGGATATTCACAGTTGTATATAACAGTCTTGCTAAACATGGTAGTATGCTACTTGGTTTGAGTCTACTTTAATATGTGCATATGTTTCTTGTAACGTATCACTTATACATATTAGTAGAGCCCATAGGATCTTTGCTTGATTACCAGCGTCGTGATGGCAGTCACACTAGTGGGGGCTGGGTAGTCTGTAAGCAACATCCTATACAGGTCCCTGGTCGTTGGATTATCGAGATAGGGCATCGATATTCCAGAGTAGACTAAGTGTATACGCTTCTCATCCCAGTTGGGGAAATGGTCTGTCCCACAGCCATCAGTACGCCGTACTGGAGATAGTATACAGGTGCTCGTTAGGTTACAGGTACACCGGACAGGACTCGCCGAGGAACTGATTGGTTGGTATTATACCCATCGTCAGTTGTCAGTTCCCAGGTGACATGAGTACAGCATAGTCCGCAGACTTGACACTGCTGCTTCGCCTCGAGTGTGTCCCACTGTTCTTAGATTGCTACCCTACCACGGCTCAAAGGAGTCGTGCAAACAGGTAGCAGTTGGGTGCAGTCCCGAGCACTTGGAGGCAGTGGCGGTTAGATAGGATTCGTCTCTCCCGGTATTGGGAGATGATATCACGATGTGTTAGAGAGCCATTACACAAAGTCCCTGGCCAGGGCAAACGAGATATACTGGTAGGTTCCAGTAGCTTCTCAGGGTGTAATGGGCTTCGCTCCAACACGACTTATACAGCTATTAGGGGACTGACGCTTGCCGCCCCCTAGGCTTGATATGCGATAGTCTTAGACGAACAGACCGGACTGTATGGAGATTGTCACAGCAGGCTCAGTAGGAGTTCGGATGGGTTTCCTCATCGGCCTTCTTATCGACAACTACCTGGGGACCGCTACGTACAGCTAGTGCCGCTTGCGGTCTGTGGTTAAACCCACTGCCAGCGTAGTAGTCGAGTCTCTAGAGTCCCACACAGAGAGTTTCCTACTCCAGGCGAAACGATATAGAGGTCGTATGGTTTTACGACAAAGGGTTCGGACGCGTATGTGTGTTTACACACTTACGTCGTCTGGACAGTTTTTACCAGTCGGCTTTGGTTTAAGCCAGTTACTGGTATCCGGTTATTGGATTTATACAGTCTAAAGTTTTTCCGTATTTTTACGGATCGGAGGGGCGTTCTCGTAATTACGCGAGAAGCTTCTAGAAGATGGTGACTAAGGAGGTTTAGGTGGCATATACATTGAATGAGATTAGTGAGTCATGAGAGTGATTCATCATGGTCATTAATGCATCATAAATGCTTAATGACTCATGATAATGAATCACCACTTGATATTTGTGAAGCATGATTATTCATCACTTATTTTCTTTTCTTGATAAAAGTAAATGCTTCATATATATTATGATAACTTACTATTCTCACTGTTGGAGATAGTGCCCTCAGAGTCAATTATTAGGTCACAGGTACGTGATTGTAATGATTGAGGGAGGACCTATCCCGGTAGGACAGTCTTACTCGAGATGATAGTATGCTATCTGGTTTACCTTTATCATCGTGTACAGTTTTAGGTGACCTGACACGTCGCTATTACACGTTGATAGAGCCCCTAGGATTCTTGCTTGACCACCAGCAGTATGAGGGCGATCATATAAGTGGGAGCTGGGGGTCTATAAGCTTATCCTTAAAAGGTCCCTAGTCGTGGGAGTTTCGAGACTGGGCATCGATACTCCATTAGTAGACTAGTGTATGCAGTCGAGACCCCGACGAGGGGCGGTGGCCGGTCTCACAAGCCACTGGTGTCAGTTGGATCACCTAAGATGTATACAGGTGCTCATTGGGTTATGAGTACACCGGACAGGACTCGCCGGGAACATGCTAGTTGGTCATATACCAGACGTCAGATGGCAGTTCCCTGGTGACATGTGTGCAGGTTAGTTCATCGACCTGGGGATCGTCATTTTTCTCGTGTGAGTTCCCACTGTACTTTGATTACTACCCTACCACGGCTCAAAGGAGTCGTGCAAACAGGTTTTAGTTGGGTACAGTCCCGAGCCACATGGAGGCAGTGAGCGTATCTTCAGGGGTTCGTCTCTCCCGGTATTGGGGGTGAGGTCGTGCTGTGTCTAGGAGAGCCATTACACAAAGTCCTTGGCCAAGGCAAGGAGATTTACTGGTAGGTATTCCAGTAGTATCTCAGGGTGTTCTGGGCTACACTCCGACACGACTTGTACCGCTTTTGGGGGTCTGACTTTTACCAACCCCCTAGGCCCGCCATGCGATACTCATAGATGAATGGACCAGACTGTACGGATATTGTCACTGACAGGCTCAGTAGGGTTGTCAGGCTGAGTTCACTCACAGACATCCCTTTTAGTCAATACTTGGTAGCCCGTTACGTATTGGCTTATACCTCTGACGTGCTAGTGGTTAAATCCACAACCGAGGTGTTGACGAGTCTTTAGAGTCCCCCACATTCAGTTACTCAGCTTTCGGGCGAAAGGCTGTAGAGGCCGTATGGAGATATGGCAAGGTCCGATCAGATACGTGCGGTATTGCACGGATCAGGATCGGACAGTCTGTACTATAGGCCGTATGGTTATATGGCAGGGTTCGATCAGATACGTGCGGTATTGCACGGATCAGGATCGAACAGATATTACTAGCCGGTTTTGGTTTAAGCCGGATCCTAGTATAGTACAGTGTAGACTTTGTCTCATTGCATTTGTATTTCGGTCGAAATACAGATGCGGGTGTGTATGCACAGTATCGGGGTTTTCCCGTAATTTATTACGGGACCAGTTTTTCTGGAGTTGCCAGTTTGCTTTCCGTTTCGGCCGATTTCCATTGTTCCGTTCATTGGCCGAAGTTTGGTGGAGGAGGGCTTATTTGCATTGTTGCAAATAGGCATTTGTGGAAGGGGGTCTTTGCATTTTGTTGTATCATGATAGCACCATCTTTTGACTTGATATCTTCATGATGGCTTGACTTCATAACCTCATCATGGCTTGACTTTTGTATGATGATGGAGGGACATGATGGTTGTTGATGATTTGGTAGTTGGAGTGAGGTTATTTACTTGCAATCATTTCTTGATATCATGAGCTTTTCTCTCTCCCTTGCATTATGGTGGTGATTGATTAATCCTTGGCTCTCTCCTCACTCACACTCCCTCCCCATTCACAAAGAGGGCCGGCCACTATTGAGAATGGGATGGGATTCATTTTTATGGGTGGCTTTTTGTTTCTCATGCTTGCTAGAAAAGCCCTCTAGTTCATTTCCAAAAGTTGCTCTATTTTCTTCCACCAAAATGGCAACTCCATAATCCCAAATGAGACATGTAATCCACATTATATTCTACAGCAAATCTTGGGCACGTCGAGTAGCCGGCTTCGTGCCCGAGTTGCCTCGGCATTGAGGTGGGAGCCCGTAAACAAAGTAGGCGATGTGGTGCACTTCCGGCGACGAGGAGGAGACGGGACTTTTCCGCAGGAGATCGGGACCATGACGAGAAGACCGGAGGACTTGGATCGTCGGTATATCTCTATTCCCTTCTTGTAGTTTGCTAGGACTAGTTAATGGTTCGATCCGGGTATTAGTGCGCGGCGGTTTGCCAGTTCAAGAAAATTTAAGTTATTCACCGCTTCCGCATTTGGCCGTCGGATTGACGGCCGGGGCGCCGCCGTGCACTTACAGTGGTATCAGAGACTCGCCATTAACTTAGTCTAGCTTGGTGTAGTGTGTTTTTCTGTTTCGATCGATCGAATGTTCCAAAACTACATTTTTGTTAGCATCAGTTTTCTGTTGGAAATTTTTGGTGTCGAAAATTTTTTCAGGTTGTAAAATATTGATGTACTGGAAAATCTAAGAGCTCTGTAAAAATTCGACGAAGTAACTCCACAGTGGGAGCACGGAACCGCCGCGAAAACCCCCTTCCCGCCGCCCTTCCGCCGCACACTGTGGAGATCACTTCACCAATTTTTTACAGAGGCCTTCTGGGCTTAAAATATGGGTTTTGGAACATTAAAATTGGGCCCATATTTTCTGTAACTGCTACAGTATTGTTTTGGGGCCCACTTGTTAATATTCGATCGGTCGGATATTTTAAACACATTTTTCACAGTATTTACTGTAAGTCCATATTGCGACCCCCGGTACTTACGGGGAGGCGGAAACGGTATAAAAAACGAATTTTTATCGCAAGAGGCAACATGGACTAAACTATGTCGGGATCGTTGTCTAAACTAAAACTAGTTAACAAGCTAAAGAGAGTTAGCTACTATGGAGGATGGTTATACCTAAACTTGAACTCCTTCTCTTCTTGTTGTTGTTCTTCTTTCTTGTTCTTTGTTGAAGCTTGAATGGTTCTCTTCTCGTCGCCTTCTTCTTGCCGAAGATAGATCCACCTTGAAGGTTCGACCTTTGGGCTCTTCCTCGATCTTTGAGTGAACTAGGGTTTCCGGCTTGCTAAACCTTCATCCTAGAATGAGTAGAGAGTGATTAGGGTTTGCTTTTCTATCTAAAGAGAATGATTCTCAACACATGAGAAGGTTTCTCTTTTCAAGAGGAAGAAGAAGATGAAATGAGGAGAGAGAGTGAGAATGATAGAATGAGCTCAATAATTTCTTTCTTGCAACCATATTGCAAAAGAAAAATGAATTATCTAAATGATAATAATTGAAATAAGAATAGTTGATGGTTATTTTGGAATGACCACTATCATGCTTCTTTAAATGAAGTGTAAGCATGAATCAAGGAAGACTTTCAAGGCATGAAAGTGGTCAATGGTCAACAAGTCAACCAAGGTCAACAAGTCAACAAAAAAACAACCATAACATAATTCTTATTTAATTACTATTATTAATAGATAATATACAAATCCATTAGGGTTTGGAAAATGATAACTGTCAACTGTGCATACGCACCCGATCCGAAACCCTAATGAAAAACCTCATTCTCCGCCTCAAGCAACTGTGCATACACACCTGCATTCTCGTTCCGAGGAACAAGAATACCAAGATATAAAAGCAACCCCCAAAACATATACCAGTATCTGGCTCAAACCAGAGCCTGCCAGTATAATCCGTCCGGACTCCAAACGTGCACAAGTGCGCGGATGAGAACGAACCCTGTCGCAAAACCATGCGACCTCTACTCTGTTTTGCCCAGAGGCGAATACCCTTTGTGTGGGACTCTAAAGACTCGACACTACGCTGGCAGTGGGTTTAACCACAGACCGCAAGCGGCACTAGCTGTGCGTAACGGTCCCCAGGTAGATGCCGACAAGAAGGCTGACGAGGTGAAACCCCATCTGAACTCCTACTGAGTCTGAATGTGACATTCTCCGTACAGTCCGGTCTGTTCGTCTGATACATCGCATGGCGGGCCTAGGGGGCGGTAAAACGTCAGTCCCCCAATAGCGGTACAAGTCGTGTCGGAGTGAAGCCCAAAACACCCTGAGATAACACTGGAAACCTACCAGTATATCTCGCTTGCCCTGGCCAGGGACTACTCGTGTAATGGCTCTCCTAGACACAGCGCGATGTCAACCCCCAATACCGGGAGAGACGAATCCTGTCTAACCGTCACTGCCTCCAAATGCTTCGGGACTGCACCCAACCACCACCTGTTTGCACGACTCCTTTGAGCCGTGGAAGGGTAGTGATCAAAGTGCAGTGGGAACACACTCGAGGCGAAGTGTCAGTGTCAAGTCAGCGGACTAAGCTGTACTCATGTCACCTGGGAACTGATAACTGACGATAGGTATAATACCAACCTGTCAGTTCCCGACGAGTCCTGTCCAGTGTACTCGTAACCCAACGAGCACCCGTATACTATCTCCAGTACGACGTACTGATGGCTGTGGGACAGACCATCTCCCACACTGGGATGAGAAGCGCATACGCTAGTCTACTCCGGAGTATCGATGCCCTGTCTCGATAGTCCTACGACTAGGGACCTGTATAAGGATGTGCTTATCGATTACCCAGCCCCCACTAGTGTGACTGCCATCACAACGCTGGTAATCAAGCAAAGATCCTAAGGGCTCCACTAATGCGTATAAGTGATATACTGAAATAAACACAAGTACACATTGAAGTAGAAACAAACCAAGTAGCATACTACTATATTGAGCAAGATTGTTTATACAAGGTGAATATCCCAAGCTTCCATCAAGTAATATACAAACTAGTATGATACAGTAATGGCCTCTAGGGCATATACACTAACAATCTCCCACTTGCACTAAGGCCATGTACTGGCGTATCGAAGACCTATCATCTCGATCAGCCGCTCGAACTGAGTCTGGGGTAGGGCCTTGGTGAATGGATCTGCAGTGTTCTCTTCTGAAGCAACCCTCCGAACCTCGATCTCCTTGCGATCCACGATCTCCCTGATCAGGTGATACCGCCTCAAGATATGCCTGGATCTCTGATGGGACCTGGGTTCCTTTGCTAAAGCTATAGCCCCGTTGTTGTCGCAATACAGAGGTACTGGGTCAACAATGGACGGAACCACCTGAAGTTCTTTTAAGAACTTCCTTATCCAGACAGCTTCTTTTGCGGCATCAGATGCAGCGATGTATTCCGCTTCCATAGTCGAGTCTGCAACGGTTTCCTGTTTGGAACTCTTCCAACACACCGCCCCTCCGTTGAGGGTAAAGACAAAACCCGACATGGACTTGGAATCATCCTTGTCACTCTGGAAGCTGGAGTCAGCAAAGGCCTCAATCTGGAGGTCTTTTCCGCCATACACCAAGAACATCTCCTTAGTCCTCCTCAGGTACTTGAGAATGTTCTTTACTGCTATCCAATGTTTCTCCCCAGGGTTTGACTGATACCGGCTTACTACACTCAGTGCATAAGCTACATCCGGTCTGGTACACAACATCGCATACATTATAGAGCCTACCGCAGAAGCGTAGGGTATAATAGACATGCGATCCCTCTCCAAATCAGTCTTGGGAGACATCTCTTTAGAGAGGGTGATCCCGTGACAAGCCGGTAAGTTACCGCGCTTGGAATCTTCCATACTGAATCTTTTCAGTACGGTGTCGATGTACCTGGACTGTGAAAGTCCTAATATCCTCTTGGATCTATCACGATGGATCCGGATCCCCAGGATGTAAGAGGCATCACCCAGGTCTTTCATGGAGAACGTGTGTGACAAGAAACCCTTGACAGATTGTAGCATAGGAATGTCATTTCCTATTAAGAGAATGTCATCCACGTATAAAACAAGGAATACCACAGTTCTCGCTACAAATCTACTATAGATGCACGGTTCATCTGGATTTTTGATAAAGTCAAATTCCTTGACCGTCTCATCAAAACAGATGTTCCAACTCCGCGATGCCTGCTTTAGTCCATAGATGGACTTAAGCAACTTGCATACCTTTCCGCTGCTCCCACTCTGAATGAAACCCTCTGGCTGATCCATATAGACACACTCCTCTAAATTTCCATTTAGAAAAGCGGTTTTTACGTCCATCTGCCAAATCTCATAATCGTGGAAGGCAGCAATGGCAAGAAGGATCCGAATGGATTTCAGCATAGCCACTGGAGAAAAGGTTTCGTCGTAGTCCAAGCCAGGTCTTTGACGGAAACCCTTTGCTACAAGTCTAGCTTTATAGGTCTCAACCTGTCCATCTACACCAATCTTCCTTTTGAAGATCCACTTGCATCCTACGGGTTTTACCCCGTCTGGAGCAATGTCCAACGTCCATACTTTGTTGGTGTACATGGACTCCATTTCGGTCCGCATTGCATCCAGCCATTTTACCGAGTCAATGCTCTGAACGGCCTGCTGGAAGCTAGTAGGCTCATCATAGTCTATGATGCAATCCTCTCTATCCCCGTCTATGAGAAAACCGTAGTATCTCTCGGGCGGATGAGACTGCCTATTACTTCTGCGGAGCGGCATAGGAATGTCCTGTTCATTTGAACCCTCTGGTTCCATTAAGCTTTCAGTAATAGTCTGTGGTTCTGGAATTTCTTCCAGTTCTACTGCGCTCCCACTTAATTCTTTTTCTAAGAACTGATGTTCTAGAAAGTGGGCATGACGAGAAACAAGAACTTTTTGTTCCTCTTCGTAGTAGAAGAGATATCCCTTGGAATTCTTTGGATATCCCACAAACTTACACAGTACTGAGCGCGCCTCGAGCTTGTCCGCATGCTGCTTTTTAACAAAAGCTGGACTTCCCCAAGTCTTAATGTGACTGAGATGGGGTCTCTTCCCACACCACATCTCATATGGTGTAGTAGGCACAGTCTTAGTAGGAACTCGGTTCAAAAGGTACGCAGCTGATTCTAGTGCATACCCCCAGAATGATCGCGGTAACTCAGCGTTACTCATCATGGACCGTACCATATCCAATAGGGTCCGGTTCCGTCTCTCCGATACACCGTTATGTTGCGGGGTGTATGGAGGAGTAAGCTGAGAGAGAATCCCATTCTCTTTTAAATAGTTCAGGAACTCGGCACTTAAGTATTCTCCACCTCGATCCGATCTTAGAATCTTGATACTTTTGCCGGTCTGTTTTTCTACTTCATTCTTAAATTCCTGGAATTTTTCAAAAGATTCTGACTTATGTTTCATTAAGAAGACATAACCGTATCTTGAAAAATCATCCGTAAAAGTAATGAAGTAAGAATAACCGCTTCGTGCATGTGTAGACATTGGACCGCACACGTCGCTGTGTACGAGTCCCAAGAGCTCGCTCGCTCTTACTCCGTGTCCAGTGAACGGAGTCTTTGTCATCTTTCCTTTGAGACAGGATTGACAAGTGGCATATGATTGATATTCGAACGGATCCAAATATCCTTCTGTATGTAACTTAGTCAACCTTCTCTCATTGATGTGACCCAGTCTACAATGCCATAAGAAAGTCTGATTAATATCTGGTGACTTTCTTTTGTGTGTATTCTGGACATTGAAAATCTGTGGTTGGTTTAATACGTATATACTATTGCTCAATGTACCTGACCCAATCAGAACTTGATTAAGGTGAATGTTAACAACATTACTTACAAACGCAAATTCATAACCTTCTTTAGAAACCAAAGATACAGAAATGATATTACAAGTTGCGTTGGGTACAAAAAAGCAATTACGCAAAACCAAAATATGTCCATCTGACATTCCTAGGTGATAGTCCCCCACGGCTTTAGCATCCATGCTAGCTCCGTTCGCAACTCTGAGGGTCATGTCACCTTCCTTCAAAAACCTACGGTTTCTCAACGCCTGCAAAGAATTACAGATATGAGATCCTGATCCGGTATCCAATACCCAGGAAGTAGAGTTTATAGAAAGACAGTTTTCAATAACATACACACCTGAAGCTGAAGCTGCAACCTGCTTCAGTTCCTGTGTCCTGGCTTTCCAAGCCCTGCAATCTTTCTTCCAGTGTCCACTCTTGTGACAATAGAAGCATTCCTCTTTACCAACAAGCTTCCCCGCTATCTTTGTTGCCTTTTCCTTTCCCTTCGCACCCACTTTACTAACACCGCCCCTTGGTTTGGCGGGGGCTTTCCTCTTCTTTCCCTTGGCTTTCGCCTTGGACCTAGAAGAAGAAGATCCTCCTACAAACAAAGTGGATGTATCCCTACCCTTCTGTAGGGTGCCCTCTGCGCTCCTCAGCAGGTTGAGGAGTTCTGAAAGTTCAACTTCCTTTTCTTGCAAGTTGAAATTCAGTATGAACTGGGCGTAAGTGGATGGAAGGGACTGGAGAATTATATCTGTGTAGAGTTCACTATCCAACGTGGTCCCAAGTTCCGCGAGCTCCTCAGTGTAGCCAATCATCTTAAGCACGTGGTCCGCTACCGATGATCCGACGGCCAACTTAGTCGAAAATAACTTCTTCGACACTTCGTATCTTGCGATACGAGACTGCTCTCCATACAGTTCTTTTGTATGAAGAAATATGGATTCCAAATCAATATTCTCGTGCCTCCTCTGATGGTCATTGTCCATCGAGGCAAGTACGAGGCATCTGGCCTTCGCGCTGTCAATCTCCCAAGTCTTACGGATTTCCTTATCCGCGACGCTGGAGGTGGGACCTGGGACGGGGGGAGCTTTGGTGGTAAGAAGATACCCCAGCTTGTCGTAAGAGATTGCCAATTTGACATTCCTGAGCCAATCTTTGTAGTTTGGCCCTGTCAATATGTTTTTATCTAGAAGTAACTTAAGTCCAGTCATTTCGATTTGGTCGCTGCAGGGGGAGAGAAGAAACACTTAGCACGATGCTCTTGCAAGTTTAGAATGGTTTTTAATTTGTCTAAACAGGATGGCTCCCACTGTCTCTCGAATCCCTCCTCAAACCACAAAGGAAGAATTAGCCGGGATCAATCCCACCGTACAATACTTGCTTAACCGTTCAGCCAGGCCAGTGTCGGTACTTCGAGGGAGGTTTTCCAACGCTTTCGCGAAGTTCCTTAATTTAAGAACCTCTTTTCCCTGGGGGCGTAGCCCCGCTAACACCTTTCTAGGCACCTACTAGGTTTATAGCATTGATCGTTTAGTGAGAAATTTCCCGAGGAGTAGCATATACTCACAGTAGGATCGGGATCCAAATATCATCGCGTGATGAAAATGAAGGAATCCTACCATAATCATCACACTCCAAATGGTATGCAAATCTAGCAAGTTTCAGTACTTATGAAACTCCCGATGTGGATTTTTGCCCCATGCTCTTATGACCTTGACTTTGGCCAAAATATCATAAGTCACATGTCAAGTTCTTCCCGTCACTTTCCAGGTTAATTTGGATCCATCCGTACATACCCTTGACTTTGGCCAAAATGGCAGCACGACTGTCCCAAACCAACGCATCTATCTATGCTACACATGAACACCCAATAGCTACCAATCACTGTGCCTTGACTTTGGCCAAAATACACAGCTTGAATACTATTGCCTATTCATGCGAAATGACGGAGGGCTACGAATGGTTTTGGTAAAACCGTGAACGTAGTGAACTTGATATAATCGATGGAACGAGATAGCTTTTAGAAGGAGTGGCTCAAGCTCCGCATTTAAAAGTTAGTTTTGAAAAGAACCGAGTGGTTTTTCGAAAGTGTTCCATCGACTTAAACTTGGTTTATTATCTTGCATTAGTTCTTTTAATGCGTGATATTCTTGCATTAGTTCTTTTAATGCGTCCCATCATTTAATTCCTACCATTGCAGAAAACAACCAAAATATGACGTACGCTTATGCCATTCGCATTCGCCACGGGGTCCCGTCATCACTCGTTAGGTTACTTAACTAACGACAGAGCGGGGGCTGGGCTAGCGCGGCTGTAAAACATAAGCAACGCCTAAATAGAAAGCAATGATAGACATTACAGATCACAGATGAATACATTGGATATACTAGCAATCCGCATTCCTTTCGAGCCTGAAACGAAAAGCGGATAACACGGTCGCGGTGAATAGCAAATACCCCACCCAAGACCCCTACGGGTGCGGCAAACTACCCTCCATGTTCCCGGTAGTTTGTGCACCCCACCATGGGTCTATCCTAGGAGCAAAAACAGTAAAAAGAATTATACAATGTCGGCTACAACCCCGACCCGGTTGTGCGGCCAAACAAATAATATAATTACATCAATTTACATTTACAATGAATGAAAGAAAAACAAAAGCTCATCTCACATCCACCCCGGCTATTCACCCGCGACAGTCCAACACATTCATATACACATTCCAAAACATTACAGATCATGTATAACCCCGACTAATCGACTTATAGCGATTAGCCGACGTTCAATACATGCAAACATCACAGATATAACCAACATAGCCAAAGTGCAGTGAAGTTCGGAAAAAAATACGGAATTATAGGACCCCAAAAGTGAATTTCAGTTCTGGAAAATCTGGGTACATATAATATATCTTAAAAATTCCAAAACCAACACAGAAGAACACTGCACGAAAAACGATGCAAAGATGACACCAACTTGCGGCGGTTCCGCGGCCAGATGAGTAGGTGAGGCCGCGGAAGCGCGGCGGTTTGGAGGTAACATGATATCGTTTTTCTTGTGTGTTCTTAGAAAACCCTGAGACGATTTTACAAGTATAAAGTTTTTCAATTTGAGCAGAAAAAATTTCAACAGAAAGTTAGGGTTTTGATTTTCCGGTTTTGCGATTTTTCGGTTCCGAACTTCGTTACACCTTACTACCAAGCTAGTTTAAGTTTAGTTAGGCTCTGATACCACTGTAAGTCCATATTGCGACCCCCGGTACTTACGGGGAGGCGGAAACGGTATAAAAAACGAATTTTTATCGCAAGAGGCAACATGGACTAAACTATGTCGGGATCGTTGTCTAAACTAAAACTAGTTAACAAGCTAAAGAGAGTTAGCTACTATGGAGGATGGTTATACCTAAACTTGAACTCCTTCTCTTCTTGTTGTTGTTCTTCTTTATTGTTCTTTGTTGAAGCTTGAATGGTTCTCTTCTCGTCGCCTTCTTCTTGCCGAAGATAGATCCACCTTGAAGGTTCGACCTTTGGGCTTTTCCTCGATCTTTGAGTGAACTAGGGTTTCCGGCTTGCTAAACCTTCATCCCAGAATGAGTAGAGAGTGATTAGGGTTTGCTTTTCTATCTAAAGAGAATGATTCTCAACACATGAGAAGGTTTCTCTTTTCAAGAGGAAGAAGAAGATGAAATGAGGAGAGAGAGTGAGAATGATAGAATGAGCTCAATAATTTCTTTCTTGCAACCATATTGCAAAAGAAAAATGAATTATCTAAATGATAATAATTGAAATAAGAATAGTTGATGGTTATTTTGGAATGACCACTATCATGCTTCTTTAAATGAAGTGTAAGCATGAATCAAGGAAGACTTTCAAGGCATGAAAGTGGTCAATGGTCAACAAGTCAACCAAGGTCAACAAGTCAACAAAAAAACAACCATAACATAATTCTTATTTAATTACTATTATTAATAGATAATATACAAATCCATTAGGGTTTGGAAAATGATAACTGTCAACTGTGCATACGCACCCGATCCGAAACCCTAATGAAAAACCTCATTCTCCGCCTCAAGCAACTATGCATACACACCTGCATTCTCGTTCCGAGGAACAAGAATACCAAGATATAAAAGCAACCCCCAAAACATATACCAGTATCTGGCTCAAACCAGAGCCTGCCAGTATAATCCGTCCGGACTCCAAACGTGCACAAGTGCGCGGATGAGAACGAACCCTGTCGCAAAACCATGCGACCTCTACTCTGTTTTGCCCAGAGGCGAATACCCTTTGTGTGGGACTCTAAAGACTCGACACTACGCTGGCAGTGGGTTTAACCACAGATCGCAAGCGGCACTAGCTGTGCGTAACGGTCCCCAGGTAGATGCCGACAAGAAGGCTGACGAGGTGAAACCCCATCTGAACTCCTACTGAGTCTGAATGTGACATTCTCCGTACAGTCCGGTCTGTTCGTCTGATACATCGCATGGCGGGCCTAGGGGGCGGTAAAACGTCAGTCCCCCAATAGCGGTACAAGTCGTGTCGGAGTGAAGCCCAAAACACCCTGAGATAACACTGGAAACCTACCAGTATATCTCGCTTGCCCTGGCCAGGGACTACTCGTGTAATGGCTCTCCTAGACACAGCGCGATGTCAACCCCCAATACCGGGAGAGACGAATCCTGTCTAACCGTCACTGCCTCCAAATGCTTCGGGACTGCACCCAACCACCACCTGTTTGCACGACTCCTTTGAGCCGTGGAAGGGTAGTGATCAAAGTGCAGTGGGAACACACTCGAGGCGAAGTGTCAGTGTCAAGTCAGCGGACTAAGCTGTACTCATGTCACCTGGGAACTGATAACTGACGATAGGTATAATACCAACCTGTCAGTTCCCGACGAGTCATGTCCAGTGTACTCGTAACCCAACGAGCACCCGTATACTATCTCCAGTACGACGTACTGATGGCTGTGGGACAGACCATCTTCCACACTGGGATGAGAAGCGCATACGCTAGTCTACTCCGGAGTATCGATGCCCTGTCTCGATAGTCCTACGACTAGGGACCTGTATAAGGATGTGCTTATCGATTACCCAGCCCCCACTAGTGTGACTGCCATCACAACGCTGGTAATCAAGCAAAGATCCTAAGGGCTCCACTAATGCGTATAAGTGATATACTGAAATAAACACAAGTACACATTGAAGTAGAAACAAACCAAGTAGCATACTACTATATTGAGCAAGATTGTTTATACAAGGTGAATATCCCAAGCTTCCATCAAGTAATATACAAACTAGTATGATACAGTAATGGCCTCTAGGGCATATACACTAACATTTACATTATATCTGCGACCGTGAATGTCACTTGATCGGTAAATCCGGTCTAACTGCTATAGCCCGGTTAGACGGATTTGCGAACGTGACTTTCACGTTGATGTTTTGTTTTTGCTGTGATGTTGCGGATCTGTCGTGGGGGATAGCCTGGATGCAATGCTAGTACAGTTTTGTTGTATTATGTACATTTGATATTGCGGGGCGAGCGTCCGACATGTGGACTGCCGTCACTGCCTGTTTGTATTATTATTTTGGGGCACGACCTGGTTGCGGTCGATGTACCCGTTGTATGTATATTTTACTTTCTGTACTAGGATTGCCCCGCGGAGGGGTGCACGGATAGCCGGGTTCTGGAGGGCAACAAGCCCGCATCTCATGGCATTGAGACGGAGGGGGCTTCACTCTAGGATTGGCGGGCTATTCGCCGCACTCGTAGGGGGTACAGGTTGACCCAGGAGGGGTGCCCAAGTTACCGGATTCCATGAAGTGCTGGGTGGTCCATTCACGGCGCTGAAGGGGGCTGCCTCGCTTCAGGTTTTGGCGGGTGACTTGCCGCGCCCGTAGGGGTCTAGGTTTTCATTGCACAGGCTATCCACACGACCAGGGGAACGTCGGGTTTCAGCGGCTCTGTGAAACCCGGGGATCCCAGATATCTGTATTGTTTCTGTGATGCTGTACATTTTTCTGTGATGTTGCATTTCTTTCACGCCTTGAGCGAAATATAATATATTGGTATATATATTAGTAGATGTTGTATATGTTTTGCATCCGCGCTAGTCCAGTCCCCGCTCTGTCGTTAGTAAGCTAACCTAACGGATAATGACGGGACCCAGTGGCGAATGCGGATGGCATATACGTACATCAGTATATTTTCGTTCTTTTTGGTGTGATCAATTGATGGGACTGCATTGATTCGGATTAATGCAAGTTAAAAACAAACCTAATCTGATGTTGTTGGAACACTTTTCAAAAAGCTGTTATTGCAAGGACGTTCACTTTTGTTTTGCATCGCGGTATTCATTTAGAATATCCTGCTCCTCAGTCGACGAGGCAAGGGCCGAGATCCCTTCACCGGGAGTGACCCCTTGGACAATAAGTTTGCGTCAGGGCATTAACTTCACTATAGCCGATTACTTTTGCTTTGCACCGCGGTATTCATTTGGAATATCCTGCACCCCATTCTACGGGGAAAGAGCCGAGATCCCTTCACCGGGAGTGACCTCTTTAGCAACGGTTTTCGTCACTATATTTTAAAAAGCTATCAGTTCCTTCAACGATATCAAGTTCATTACGTTAAAGGTTTTCGCCAGAAACCATTCGTAGCCCTCCGTCATTTCAGTTAAATATTCGGTAGTATTCAAGCTATGTATTTTGACCTCACGCCAAGGCATAGTGTTTGGTAGCTGCCGGGTATTTAGCTGTTGCATAGATAGATGCGTTGGTTTGGGACAGTCGTACTACTATTTTGGCCTACGTCAAGGGTATGTACGGGTGGGTTCAAATTAACCTGGATAATGACGGGTAGAACTTGACATGTGACTTATGATATTTTGACCTCACGCCAAGGTCATAAGAGCATGGGGCAGAAATCGCATCGGGAGTTTCAAAAGAACTGAAACTTGCCAGATATGCGCATACCTTCTGGAGTGTGATACCGTGAGCGGATTCCGTCACGTTATCATGCGATGAGAGTTGGATCCCGATTCCCACTGATGAGTTAGTTTACTCCTCGGGTAACCCCGACTAATTCTTCTTTCAGGTTTGGAGGAGAATTTGAGGTACAGTGGGAGGTTTCTTGATTAGATAAATTGGTAACCATTCTGATCTAGGTTAGAGTGCACGCTGAGTGTTTCTTTTCTCTCTCTCTTTGGCAGCGAACATTGACCCGACCCTAAGACTTTGACTCAGTGACCAAGTTGACCGAACCTTCTTAAACACCGGCTTTTAGATTGTCAGAGTTGCAAACCTCATTGCCACTCCTACTTTTACCCTTTTCTCCAGGACACCCCGTTTTACTACGAACGTCCACTTCCATTGGACAAAACCATCGTATGGTTAGATACGAACTCGAAAGAATTTATTCGAGGATGGTTTCCGGTTCTGGAGAAAACGGATAGGATTATTCAGTTGTCTTTTCCTTTTACCCTCTCTCAGGTTACGAGTACTCCTTGGTTTAGGGGTAGTACACCTATTACGCAAATTGGATTGTCTTCTTCCAAACCTTAGGCTGGTGCCGACCAGTAGGGAATGAAGAAAACCAATTAGCATAACGATGGTGTGCAGAAGGTATTAAGTTCAGACAAAGCAAGGGATTAGTAAGAGGGCAAAGTAAATTGCAACAGATATTCACGACCAAACCAAATATTTCGTTACCACTCCCACATCACCTTTGTATTTCTCCAGGACACTCCGTATCACTACGAAGATCCACAGTTTATTTGGATACTCCATCGTATGGTTATATACGAACTCGAATGGAACTTGTTCCAGTTCGGGGATGGATTCTGGTTCAGGAGAAATAGGAATAAGGTTTATTCGGTTGTCTTTTATCTTCACCCTCTCTCATTGCGAGTGTTCCTAGGATTGGGACAGTACACCCATTATGCTTATTGGATAGTCTTCTTCCAAACCATAGGCTGGTGCCGAACGGTAGGGAAGGAAGAAAACTATTTGGCCTAAAGGGGTGTACAGAAGGTAAAGACTAAAGACATATGAAGGGATTTGGAGAGGTGGCAAAGAATTATACGGTTACAGTCGTGAATCTGGAAGAGGCATTACTAGGAATACCAGAATACCCCATCGGAACATTTCAATGTTTCAGTTTCACTGTGTAATGTTAAAGGAAAACTGATTTCCCGATTAGATACTTACTCCAGGGTATGTATTTACCAGGTACGATTCTCACATCTGTATGGTTTTACAGATGATGAGTGGGAGTAAGTTATTGGGAATTGGGTGATTATCCTCATTATATCGGGATTCGTTGTAATCGGTGATATTTGAGGAAATCACCTGGGCTGTTTGCCCGTCGGCAAATATTTGGTTTTGAATGTCCGCTGTTATGCACCAATTTCAAATTGATATATCTGTACGTCTATTTTCATAGAGTGAGATATACCTTTCTGAAATTATGTCTACGACATTTACCTATATCAGTGGATGGTTAGGTAAGGAGCATTAAACAGCGGTGTAATTCTTCTTAACCATAAGTACAGTTTTCAACCTACGACACACAGTGAATGAGTTATCAGACTCAAGGGACTTATACAGAGTATTGTATGTTGTCCAGGGTCCATCAGGACAGAGGGGTAGGTCCTCGTACTATATTCGGTTTACTTATGACTTCTCTAGTTTTTAGACAGGTGTTTCGCGGAAACACAGGGTCCAAATTTTGAGAAGTTATAGGTATTTGAATAGAGTAGAGAACCAGGTATAGCAAGTGTCGGGATTCTTCAAAGAGATCGAAGATGTAGATACTTGTGTATGGTATTCAGTTGATAGTAATGACAAAGAGATCTTGCTTCTCTTTCAGGTTACTCATAATTGGAAGTATTCCTAAGTTGAGTAACGCTGATCGGCCTCCTTCCATTTAGTTGACATGCGCTGGGGACAGCTGCATGATTTGAATCTGGTTCAATTAAATCAGTGCCTCTGTTTCTATATTGGATATAGAACAGTTCATATCTTAACGATGTTAAGGTACGGGGAGTTGTCCGGTTTATGATTAAAACCAGACACTTGACAACTCAAGGCACGTTTCTGTAATGGCTGTTTGTGGGTTGACCCAGGCTATGACGAGGGTTGACTTTCTACCATCTAGATGAACAATAGCGATATTGTTCTAGACTCGCCACAGTTTTATTAAAAATGGATTTTTTCAGAAAACAATAGTGGGAGTATGGTAAAACTGGAAGTGATTCCAGAACCACAAACGATTACTGAAGATTTGATAAGGAACCTAAAGATTCAATCTGGATTGACATTCCATTGGCCACTCCGCAGATAAGGTGGGTAACTTCAGGCACCCGAGAGGTACTCCGGTAGCCTCAAGGACGGTGACAGGGAAGTTCTAGTTTACCCACAATTGCCATTGCTGTTGTTCCAGGTTACGAGACCCGGCGGGAGGATGAGTATAGCGTCGTTCTAAACCAGTTTTAGAAGTGTACGTCTATATGACTCTGCCAGAGGGTTGTCGTAGTCAGTGGGAGCAGCGGAAGCATTGGTGGACAGGTTGCTTATGTCTATTTATAGACTAGAGCAGATGTAGCGGAGATAGATCATCTATTTCTGACGTGACAGTCATGGGTTTGACTTCATCAGAATAGGGGATGGATCTGTTGAGAAGGTAGTAGGGTGTGATATCCTGGTATTTGGATGATATACACAGAGTAGGAAAAGAAACTCCTACACTACGATCGGTTATACTTTGGTCGTCACACAGTTGTTTCTCCACAAAGGAAATGGATATTATATCAGACATACTGGTTACTAGATCTATGGTTTTAGCTCTAGATTTGGGTGGTTTCCCAATCAGGGTACTTGACAGCATTCTAAGAGCATTTAGGATGGACGACTCCTGGCACGATAGTGTACCTGCAGGTAATGGAGTCACCCTCTCCAAAGGTGTCTTACAGACTAAAGGGGAGAGGGACGGGCATGATTGGCAGATCACTTGCTCAGGCAATTGAGTCAATCGTGAGATGTCAAGTACCACACCAGATGTTGTTCTTGCACTAGATGCAATAAGTTGACATAAATCCAATCCTGGAGAAACAGTCGGAAGCAGTTTTAGAACATAAGTGGATGTTCTAGGGATATAATAACGACAGCCTCATTCAGGAGACAGTTATCATTCCAGGCTTCCAAGGTGACATGGACGACAAGGAGGTTGTCAGAGTTATAGTTTTCCTTCTGATGAGGGGCAGTATTTTGGACAGGTGGTCCAAGGCAATACTGAGGGAGGCATGGCGCAGGATACTGATTAAGTTCAGTTGACGATACAGTCTAAGAAGTTTGGATTTGGAGTTCATTTATGAGCTAGGTCCCATCAGACATCCAGACGTATTCTAAGACAGGTATTGCTCTTTTCGGGAGATGGCTTTCTCCGCGAACTTGAGATATAGTGAGACATAGAAAGAAACAACTAAGCGGATCCACTCACTGAGGCTATTCCTCGAACGCAATAGTTCAGCAAACGAGCTTTGTGAGACTGACTAGTAGAGGAGTTGGATGTTCGGTATCACACGGGCAGTGAGTATGCGACATCGCAATAATTAGCCTTGAGTGCAAGTGGGAGATTGTTGGAGATAGTGCCCTCAGAGTCAATTATTAGGTCACAGGTACGTGATTGTAATGATTGAGGGAGGACCTATCCCGGTAGGACAGTCTTACTCGAGATGATAGTATGCTATCTGGTTTACCTTTATCATCGTGTACTGTTTTAGGTGACCTGACACATCGCTATTACACGTTGATAGAGCCCCTAGGATTCTTGCTTGACCACCAGCAGTATGAGGGCGATCATATAAGTGGGAGCTGGGGGTCTATAAGCTTATCCTTAAAAGGTCCCTAGTCGTGGGAGTTTCGAGACCGGGCATCGATACTCCATTAGTAGACTAGTGTATGCAGTCGAGACCCCGACGAGGGGCGGTGGCCGGTCTCACAAGCCACTGGTGTCAGTTGGATCACCTAAGATGTATACAGGTGCTCATTGGGTTATGAGTACACCGGACAGGACTCGCCGGGAACATGCTAGTTGGTCATATACCAGACGTCAGATGGCAGTTCCCTGGTGACATGTGTGCAGGTTAGTTCATCGACCTGGGGATCGTCATTTGTCTCGTGTGAGTTCCCACTGTACTTTGATTACTACCCTACCACGGCTTAAAGGAGTCATGTAAACAGGTTTTAGTTGGGTACAGTCCCGAGCCATATGGAGGCAGTGAGCGTATCTTCAGGGGTTCGTCTCTCCCGGTATTGGGGGTGAGGTCGTGCTGTGTCTAGGAGAGCCATTACACAAAGTCCTTGGCCAAGGCAAGGAGATTTACTGGTAGGTATTCCAGTAGTATCTCAGGGTGTTCTCGGCTACACTCCGACACGACTTGTACCGCTTTTGGGGGTCTGACTTTTACCAACCCCCTAGGCCCGCCATGCGATACTCATAGACGAACGGACCGGACTGTACGGATATTGTCATTGACAGGCTCAGTAGGGTTGTCAGGCTGAGTTCACTCACAGACATCCTTTTTAGTCAATACTTGGTAGCCCGTTACCTATTGGCTTATACCTCTAACGTGCTAGTGGTTAAATCCACAACCGAGGTATTGACGAGTCTTTAGAGTCCCCCACATTCAGTTACTCAGCTTTCGGGCGAAAGGCTGTAGAGGCCGTATGGAGATATGGCAAGGTCCGATCAGATACGTGCGGTATTGCACGGATCAGGATCGGACAGTCTGTACTATAGGCCGTATGGTTATATGGCAGGGTTCGATCAGATACGTGCGGTATTGCACGGATCAGGATCGAACAGATATTACTAGCCGGTTTTTGTTTAAGCCGGATCCTAGTATAGTACAGTGTAGACTTTGTCTCATTGCATTTGTATTTCGGTCGAAATACAGATGCGGGTGTGTATGCAAAGTATCGGGGTTTTCCCGTAATTTATTACGGGACCAGTTTTTCTGGAGTTGCCAGTTTGCTTTCCGTTTCGGCCGATTTCCATTGTTCCGTTCATTGGCCGAAGTTTG
Source organism: Agapanthus africanus (assembly GCA_030015575.1). Taxonomy (NCBI): domain Eukaryota; kingdom Viridiplantae; phylum Streptophyta; class Magnoliopsida; order Asparagales; family Amaryllidaceae; genus Agapanthus; species Agapanthus africanus. The sequence goes on along the minus strand of JASDDO010000019.1, from coordinate 496,744,826 downwards.
GTGGAGGAGGGCTTATTTGCATTGTTGCAAATAGGCATTTGTGGAAGGGGGTCTTTGCATTTTGTTGTATCATGATAGCACCATCTTTTGACTTGATATCTTCATGATGGCTTGACTTCATAACCTCATCATGGCTTGACTTTTGTATGATGATGGAGGGACATGATGGTTGTTGATGATTTGGTAGTTGGAGTGAGGTTATTTACTTGCAATCATTTCTTGATATCATGAGCTTTTCTCTCTCCCTTGCATTATGGTGGTGATTGATTAATCCTTGGCTCTCTCCTCACTCACACTCCCTCCCCATTCACAAAGAGGGCCGGCCACTATTGAGAATGGGATGGGATTCATTTTTATGGGTGGCTTTTTGTTTCTCATGCTTGCTAGAAAAGCCCTCTAGTTCATTTCCAAAAGTTGCTCTCTTTTCTTCCACCAAAATGGCAACTCCATAATCCCAAATGAGACATGTAATCCACATTATATTCTACAGCAAATCTTGGGCACGTCGAGTAGCCGGCTTCGTGCCCGAGTTGCCTCGGCATTGAGGTGGGAGCCCGTAAACAAAGTAGGCGATGTGGTGCACTTCCGGCGACGAGGAGGAGACGGGACTTTTCCGCAGGAGATCGGGACCATGACGAGAAGACCGGAGGACTTGGATCGTCGGTATATCTCTATTCCCTTCTTGTAGTTTGCTAGGACTAGTTAATGGTTCGATCCGGGTATTAGTGCGCGGCGGTTTGCCAGTTCAAGAAAATTTAAGTTATTCACCGCTTCCGCATTTGGCCGTCGGATTGACGGCCGGGACGCCGCCGTGCACTTACACTCACTTCATAATATCATTCACATTCTCTCTCCTCAAGCTCACTCTCTTCAAACCCTAATCCTCACCTCTCATGTGTTGAGAACAAGGATTAGTTAGACTAAACAATCCATAACCCTCACTCTATCTCATCTATCTTCTTTGATTAGCAATCCAAGAAGGTTAGTTGCCTCAAGTTTAGAGGTTAAGCTTGGAGTTTTGCTCTCGGGTGGATCGTCTACTACAAAGAGAAGGCCGAGGAGGACAAGGAGATCGTAAAGACGAAGGAGTTGGATCATTAGGTATAATCCCTAAACACAGTAGTTTAGAAACACTTTGTGTTTGGTTATTTATAGTTTAGCTTCGATTCAAGCGGTTAGTCGATGTTCGTTCACTAAACAAGTTTGTTTTTGAAAATTTCGCCTCCCCAAAAGTATTGGGGTGTAGTACATCGACTTACAGTGGTATCAGAGCCTCGCTAAACAATAAATAACTTTTTTGCAAATTTGTATGAATTTCGAACGGAAAAAACGAAACCGGAAAACCCCAAAATATCATGTTTCTGTCGATTTATAAATGAAGTCCAAAAATTTTTCAGGGATGTTCAGAAGGCTTAAAATGATAGTACTAGAACACACAAAAAATTTAGTGCCCTGAATCGTCTACGGAGCCGCGGATCCGCGGCGGATAGCACTGATCCCGCCGCGGATCCGCCGCCGTTTTGACGATTCAGGGAGCCATTTTTCTTGTGGTGGTTCTCTGTGATATTTGGGATTTTCTGGAATATTTAATTATTGCTCAGGTTTCAGATTTGCAAAGCTGTTTTGGAGCAAAATTAAAAGTGTTTAATCGATCGAAATTATACAGTATTTGCTTGTTGGATTATATCTGTGTTTGTATAATGTGTTCGTAAACCTCCCCTAACTGCTAGTATGTCGGTTGGCAGGGGGTTGCACATTTCTGTAATGGTTTTATCTGTTTGTGCATATGAACTGTATTGGACTGTTGTGGTGTATAGCCGGGGTTTAGAAATGGGTTATTATTTAATTCATTTGTTGTAAATGTAATTTGTTGTAATATTATTTTTGCGGGGCACATCCAGGTTGCGGTTGTAGCCACCGTTGTATTATTTCATTTTACTGTTTCTGCTCCTAGGACTGACCCAAGGTAGGGTGCACAAACTGCCGGGCGGGTAGTTTGCCGTACCCGTAGGGGTCGAGGGTGGGGTAATGGCTATTCATCACAACTGTGTTATCCGTCTTTTCTTACAGGCTCAAAAGAAATACGGATTGCTTGCAAATCCAATTAAGTTCATCTGTGTTCTGGAATGTATATCATTGCGTCAGACGAATGTAAAATATCTATATATATGATAGCTATTTAGACGTCACTTATGTTTTACACCCGCGCTAGCCCAGCCCCCGCTCTGTCGTGAGTTAAGTAACCTAACGGGTGATGACGGGACCCCGTGGCGAATGCGGATGGCATAAGAGGACGTTGTGTTTTCGTTGTTTTCTGCAATGATAGGTTAATGATGGGACGCATTATTATAATGCAATGGGACGCATTATTATAATGCAAAGAAAATAAACCAAAGTTGAATCGTTGGAACAAATCTAAAAGAAACCGATCGGTTATTTTAAAAGATCAGAATTTTTAATTGCGGAGCTTTAACCACTCCTTTTAAAAAGTATCAGGTTCCTTCGATTATATCAAGTTCACTACGTTCACGGTTTTGCCAAAACCATTCGTAACCCTCCGTCATTTCATATAGATAGTCAATAGTATTCAAGCTGTGTTTGTTGACTAAAGTCAAGGCACAGTGTTTGGTAGCTGTTGGATATTTATATGCAGCATAGATAGATGCGTTGGTTTGGGACAGTCGTATTACCTTATTGACTAAAGTCAAGGGTATGTACGGGTGGGTTCAAATTAACCTGGACAATGACGGGTAGAACTTGACATGTGACTTATGATTTGTTGACTAAAGTCAAGGTCATAAGTGCATGGGGCAAAAATCCACATCGGGAATTTCTAAAGAAACTGAAATTTGCAGAGAGAGCATACCATTTTGGAGTTTGATGAATGTTGGTAGGATTCCTTCAACATTATCATACGAGGATATTTTGGATCCCGATCCTACTGTGAGTACATGCTACTTATCAGGAGATTCGTCACTTAACGATCAATGCTATAAACCAAGTAGGTGCCAAGAAAGGTGTCAGCGGGGTTACGCCCCCAGAGAAAAGAGGTTATTTAATTAAGGAACTTCGCGAAAGCGTTGGAAAACCTCCCTCGAAGTATCGACACTAGCCTGGCCGAACGGTTAAGCAAGTATTGTACGGTGAGAATTTTCCTGGCTAAATCTTCTTTTATGGTTTGAGGAAGGATTCGAGAAACAGTGGGAGCCATCCTGTTTAGATAAACTTAAAACCAATCTAAACTTGCAACAGCATCATGCTAAAATATTTTCTTCTCTCTCTCTTAAATTGCAGCGACCATGTGACCACATATAGGTTACATCTAGATAATAATTTGACTGAATCTGACTTATATGACTGGCAAAAATCTGTCCAGATGTCCATTGCCTATGACAAGCTGGACCACCCTATTGAGGGACATTCCTATTGCTATGGGATTGAACATTGGCAGAATGATTGCAGGGCTTTAGAAGCCAGTAACCAGAATGACAAGCATGTTGTGGCTTCAGCCTCAAGTGTGTTTGTTATTGAGAACTGTATGTCAGTTAACCCTACTTCCTGGGTATTGGATACCGGGTCAGGAACTCACATCTGTAATTCATTACAGACTCTGAGAAACCGTAGGGTTATCGGGATAGGTGATATGACCCTCACGGTTGCTAACGGAATGAGCATGAACGCTGAATCCGTAGGGGAATATCATCTTGGACTGACAACTGGGCAGATATTGATTCTGCGTAACTGTTTTTATATACCAGGTACGAGTTGTAATATCATATCTGTACCCTTACTTTCTAAGGAAGGATATGATTTTGCTTTTACAAGAGATGTGGTTCACATCCACCTAAATCAAGATTTGATTGGGTCAGGTACATTAGAAAACGGAATATACGTATTAAATCAAGCTCAGGTTTTCAGTGTCCAGAACACACTTAAAAGAAAGTCTCCGGAAACAAATCAGGCTTTCTTATGGCATTGTAGACTTGGTCACATCAATGAGAGAAGGTTGACTAAGTTACATAGAGAAGGATATTTGAACCCGTTCGAATATCAATCTTATGCTACTTGTGAATCTTGTCTCAAAGGAAAGATGACAAAAACTCCGTTCACTGGACACGGAGTAAGAGCAAGTGAGCTCTTGGGACTCGTAAACAGTGACGTGTGCGGTCCAATGTCTACACATGCGCGAGGTGGTTATTCCTACTTCATTACTTTTACGGATGATTTCTCTAGGTATGGATATATCTTCTTAATGAAGCATAAATCCGAGGCCTTTGAGAAATTCCAAGAATACAAGAATGAAGTAGAAAAACAAACCGGCAAAAGTATCAAGACACTGAGATCTGATCGAGGTGGTGAATACTTAAGTGCCGAGTTCCTAGGTTACTTAAAAGAGAATGGAATTCTCTCTCAGCTTACTCCTCCATACACACCACAACATAACGGTGTATCAGAAAGACGGAACCGAACCCTATTGGATATGGTACGTTCCATGATGAGTAACGCTGAGTTGCCACGATCATTCTGGGGATATGCACTAGAATCAGCTGCATATCTTTTAAACCGAGTTCCAACCAAGACTGTGCCTACCACACCATATCAGATGTGGAGTGGGAAGAAACCCTGTCTTAAGTATCTTAAGACATGGGGATGTCCAGCTTTTGTAAAGAAGCAGCATGCGGACAAGCTCGAGGCACGCTCAGTACAGTGTAAGTTTGTGGGATATCCAAAGAACTCCATGGGATATTGTTTCTATTACGCAGATGAACAAAAGGTCTTTGTTTCTCAACATGCCCGCTTCTTAGAAACTGAGTTTTTAGAAAATCAGAAGAGTGGGAGCGCAATAGAACTGGAAGAAATTCTAGAACCACAAGCTATTACTGAAACCTTGGCAGAACGAGAAGGTTCAGGAGAACAGGACATCCCGACGCCACTCCGCAGGAGTAGTAGGTCGTCTCATCCACCTGAGAGATACTACGGTTTTCTCATAGATGGGGATAGAGAGGATTGTGTCATTGATGAAGATGACCCTGCTAGCTTCCAGCAAGCCATTCAGAGAAGCGAATCGGTAAAATGGCTGGATGCAATGCGGACCGAAATGGAGTCCATGTACACCAACAAAGTATAGACTTTGGACATTGCTCCAGACGGGGTAAAACCCGTAGGATGCAAATGGATCTTCAAAAAGAAGATTGGTGTAGATAGACAGGTTGAAACCTATAAAGCTAGACTTGTTGCAAAGGGTTTCCTTCAAAGACCTGGTTTGGACTACGACGAAACCTTTTCTGCAGTGGCTATGCTTAAATCTATTCGGGTCCTTCTTGCTATTGCTGCCTTCCACGATTATGAAATCTGGCAGATGGACGTAAAGACGGCCTTTCTAAATGGTAATTTGGAAGAAAACGTCTATATGGATCAGCCAGAAGGATTCATTCAGAGTGGGAGCAGCGGTAAAGTATGCAAGCTGCTTAAGTCCATTTATGGACTAAAACAGGCATCGCGGAGTTGGAACATCTATTTTGATGATGCTGTCAAAGAATTTGACTTTATCAAAAATCCAGATGAACCATGCATATATAGTAAGATTGTAGGGAGAGCTATAGTATTCCTCGTCTTGTACGTGGATGACATTCTCCTAATAGAAAATGATATTCCTATATTACAGTCAGTCAAAAGATTCTTGTCACATAAATTCTCCATGAAAGACTTGGGTGATGCCACCTACATTCTGGGGATCCGGATCTATCGTGATAGATCAAAGAGGATATTGAGACTTTCACAGTCCAGGTACATAGACACCATAGTAAAGAGATTCAGTATGGATGATTCTAAGCGCGGTAACTTACCGGCTTGTCACGGAATCACCCTCTCCAAAGAGATGTCTCCTAAGACTGATTTGGAAAGGGATCGCATGTCAATTATACCCTACGCTTCTGCGGTAGGCTCTATAATGTATGCGATGTTATGTACCAGACCAGATGTAGCATACGCATTGAGCGTAGTAAGCCGGTATCAAGCAAACCCAGGGGAGAAGCACTGGATAGCAGTAAAGAACATTCTCAAGTACCTGAGAAGGACTAAGGAAATGTTCTTAGTATATGGCGGAAAAGACCTCCAGATGGAGGCCTTTGCCGACTCCGGCTTCCAGAGTGACAAAGATGACTCCAAGTCCATGTCGGGTTATGTCTTTACCCTCAATGGAGGAGCGGTCTGTTGGAAGAGTTCCAAACAGGAGACCGTTGCTGACTCAACGATGGAAGTAGAGTACATAGTTGCTTGCGATGCCGCAAAAGAAGCAGTCTGGATGAAGAAGTTCCTCACAGAACTTCAGGTGGTTCCTACCAGTGTTGGTCCAATACCTCTGTATTGTGACAACAACGGCGCTATAGCTTTAGCGAAGGAACCCAGGTCCCATCAGAAGTCCAGACATATCTTAAGGCGGTATCACCTGATCAGGGAGATCATAGATCGCTGGGAGATCGAGGTGAAGAGAGTAAAGACGGAGGATAACATTGCTGACCCATTCACAAAGGCCATTCCTCAGACGCAGTTCGAGAGGCTATTCGAGATGATAGGTCTACGATATGCCAGCTCATGGCCCTAGTGCAAGTGGGAGATTGTTAGTGTATATGCCCTAGGGGCCATTATTGTATCATACTAGCATGTATATAACTTAATGGAAGCTTGGGATATTCACAGTTGTATATAACAGTCTTGCTAAACATGGTAGTATGCTACTTGGTTTGAGTCTACTTTAATATGTGCATATGTTTCTTGTAACGTATCACTTATACATATTAGTAGAGCCCATAGGATCTTTGTTTGATTACCAGCGTCGTGATGGCAGTCACACTAGTGGGGGCTGGGTAGTCTGTAAGCAACATCCTATACAGGTCCCTGGTCATTGGATTATCGAGATAGGGCATCGATATTCCAGAGTAGACTAAGTGTATACGCTTCTCATCCCAGTTGGGGAAATGGTCTGTCCCACAGCCATCAGTACGCCGTACTGGAGATAGTATACAGGTGCTCGTTAGGTTACGGGTACACCGGACAGGACTCGCCGAGGAACTGATTGGTTGGTATTATACCCATCGTCAGTTGTCAGTTCCCAGGTGACATGAGTACAGCATAGTCCGCAGACTTGACACTGCTGCTTCGCCTCGAGTGTGTCCTACTGTTCATAGATTGCTACCCTACCACGGCTCAAAGGAGTCGTGCAAACAGGTAGCAGTTGGGTGCAGTCCCGAGCACTTGGAGGCAGTGGCGGTTAGATAGGATTCGTCTCTCCCGGGTTTAGGAGATGATATCGCGATGTGTCAGAGAGCCATTATACAAAGTCCCTGGCCAGGGCAAACGAGATATACTGGTAGATTCCAGTAGCTTCTCAGGGTGTAATGGGCTTCGCTCCAACACGACTTATACAGCTATTAGGGGACTGACGCTTGCCGCCCCCTAGGCTTGATATGCGATAGTCTTAGACGAACAGACCGGACTGTATGGAGATTGTCACAGCAGGCTCAGTAGGAGTTCGGATGGGTTTCCTCATCGGCCTTCTTATCGACAACTACCTGGGGACCGTTACGTACAGCTAGTGCCGCTTGCGGTCTGTGGTTAAACCCACTGCCAGCGTAGTAGTCGAGTCTCTAGAGTCCCACACAGAGAGTTTCCTACTCCAGGCGAAACGATATAGAGGTCGTATGGTTTTACGACAAAGGGTTCGGACGCGTATGTGTGTTTACACACTTACGTCGTCTGGACAGTTTTTACCAGTCGGCTTTGGTTTAAACCAGTTACTGGTATCCTGTTATTGGATTTATACAGTCTAAAGTTTTTCCGTATTTTTACGCATCGGAGGGGCGTTCTCGTAATTACGCGAGAAGCTTCTAGAAGATGGTGACTAAGGAGGTTTAGGTGGCATATACATTGAATGAGATTAGTGAGTCATGAGAGTGATTCATCATGGTCATTAATGCATCATAAATGCTTAATGACTCATGATAATGAATCACCACTTGATATTTGTGAAGCATGATTATTCATCACTTATTTTCTTTTCTTGATAAAAGTAAATGCTTCATATATATAATGATAACTTACTATTCTCACTTCATAATATCATTCACATTCTCTCTCCTCAAGCTCACTCTCTTCAAACCCTAATCCTCACCTTTCATGTGTTGAGAACAAGGATTAGTTAGACTAAACAATCCATAACCCTCACTCTATCTCATCTATCTTCTTTGATTAGCAATCCAAGAAGGTTAGTTGCCTAAAGTTTAGAGGCTAAGCTTAGAGTTTTGCTCTCGGGTGGATCGTCTACTACAAAGAGAAGGCCGAGGAGGACAAGGAGATCGTAAAGACGAAGGAGTTGGTTCATTAGGTATAATCCCTAAACACAGTAGTTTAGAAACACTTTGTGTTTGGTTATTTATAGTTTAGCTTCGATTCAAGCGGTTAGTCGATGTTCGTTCACTAAACAAGTTCGTTTTTGAAAATTCCGCCTCCCCACAAGTATTGGGGTGTAGTACATCGACTTACAAATTGGATGTATATTGTATTGGATGCTGGGTCATATATAGGTAGGACATTCTTGCTCGACATGATAGTACGCTATCTGGTTGCTCTTTATCTTAGCATGTATACCTTCTGTCTCACTATTACATGTTGATAAAGCCCTTAGGATGTGTACTCGACTTCCAGGACTATGATGTAGATCATACTAGTGGGGCTTGGGTAGACCATGAGTACATCCTTCAATGTTCCTAGTCGTGGGAATATCGAGACGGGGCATCGATATTCCAGAGTAGACTAGCGCATATCTTCTCGACCCATGTGATGGGCGATGGATGATCCCATATCCATTGGTGTTTGACATCAGAGATGGTATGCGGGTGCTCAGTGGAGACTGGGTACACTGAACGGACTCGCCGAGAACTCTCAGATGGTATTATACCTCACGTCAGATGGCAGTTCTCTGGTGACACTGGTACAGCTTAGTCTGTTGACCTGAGATCGTCTTAGAGTCTTGTGTGTCTCCCACTGTGCTTTGATTTCCACCCTACCACGGCTCTACTGAGTCGTGCAAACAGGTGGTTTTTGGGTACAGTCCCGATTCATATGGAGGCAATGAGCGATAGGAGGGGAATTCGTCTCTCCCGGTATTGGGGGTTGATGTTGCGCTATGCTCGACTGGCCATAACAGGAAATCCCTGGCCAGGGATGCAGTGATATACTGGTAAGAGTTATCAGTAGTTTCACGATTGTTATGGACCTTACGTCAGCATGACTTATCAAGCTATTGGGGTCTGACGTTTACCACCCCTAGGTGAGATATGCGACATATCAGACGAACAGAACGGACTGTACGGTAAGTGTTACTGGTTGGATTCACAGGAGTGTGAGCGGGCTTGCTCGTCGATCTTCTGATCGCTCAATACCCGGGTGGCCGTTATGTTTAGCAGACCGCTTGCGGCTTGTGGGTGCTTGATATGGTCATCATCTGCTGCCGGCGTATTGACGAGTCTTTAGAGTCCTACACAGAGGTTTCCTGGCTCAAGCGAAACGAAATAGGAGCGCATATAAGATATGTGCGGGACCGAGAATAATGCGTGTATGTGATACCATATTCCATTCTCGCGATGAATGTGTCGAATGGTTGTATGCGATATAACCTAGTTATTGAATCAAGGATTGATTCGATAAGCCGATACAATGAATATTAGTCGGTCATATGCGATATGACCGGATCGTTAAATCAACTATTGATTTAATGATTTAATGCATAATTATATATTTGATATATTACTTTGCATTAACTAGTATTTGTTCACTTTAAATGGATTTTCTCACTTGATGTACACAAGTTGTATATGTGATATACTTTTGTGCACTTGATTGTATCATGTTTGATGATACATGATTGTTAGGGTGTATGTTTAGATTAAACCATGGTTATGTAATGGTTAGGGTTTTAATCTTATTTAGTTATTCTTTTTATTTATTTATTCTTTAATTTGGCAAGAAACAAAAGGGTGGCTACTTTTGTTATTTCTTTGAAACTTCATGAAGCTTTGAAGCATTGACCATTTTGTTTCTTAGCCATAACCCTAACCATTCAACCTAACCCTAGTTTAGTCTCTACACCTAACCAAGGTTGGATTATGATAAGAATGAGTTGGATTTTCCTTTTTGAAAAGAATCCTTTTTATTCTATCATATTATCTTCTTCATCTTCTTCATCTTCAACAATGAAGAAACCTTGCAACCATCAATGGCAACTTGAGATAAAGAGTGAGAAATCCAATTCTATTCCAATTCTAAAGTGAACCCACTTCCTATTTCTTCATCCTCCACCACTTGCCAAGTAGTATAGGGTGTTTTCTTCACAAGTTTCAAGGCTTGGTGAAGTTGGAGCTTGATCTTGTGTTGCCTCGACGTAGATCATCCTGCATCGAAGTCGGCGACCTAGCCCGATCTTTTCTCCGATGAAACCATCGCAAGAGTCTAGGATTTCGATTTGTACAGTGGAGGGACGTCTATGTGGAGCTAAGGAAGTAGAGGACCGGATCTACAAAGGTTGTAGTTACTTTCCTTTAGCAATAAAGTTATTTACTTGCTTCCATCGCCCTATACATCTAGTTAATGATCCGTATTAGGGTTTGTAGGCATATGAAAAAATTTGAATTGGCCATGTTTTATCACTTGTGAGACCTCATTAGTGTGCCAAGGAACCCTACAGTGGTATCAGAGCCTAGCTAGAGCCTTAGGCGATGCGTAGACAGAGTTAGAAGTCCGATCGAACCGAAACCCTAATCTCATTTTGTTCTCTGTATATTTTTTGAAATCGAGGATTTTTTAGTATTAAAAATATGCAGAAAAATCAGCAGATATTTCTAAGAATTACTGTAAAGTTCGAGCACCTAATTTGATCGGAGCGCGGCGGAACCGCGGCATTAGCATGGCTAATGCGGCGGTTCTGCGGCCAATTAGTCCCTTCAGTCAATTATTTTTTCATAGTAATTCCTAGTTTTTTTTGCTTGCTTTCTTGGGAATTAATTTGAACTCAAGAGTTGAGTTTTCTGGTTTGTATTGGGAGTTCGGAGTTTTGATCGGACTGTCTAATTTTGTCTGTGTTTTTTCCGGGTAATTTTAGAATATGTTAAAAAGTTCGGCCAGATATAAATACCCAATTTTTCCCCTGCCGGGAAATTTCCAACTGTTGGACTTTTCCGTAGTTTAATGACGTTCTAAGTAGTGCAAGTAACGCGATGGTCCCTCTAGAAGACAACAAACCTTAACTCGATTATGTGACCGTCTTGAACTGCCCTTTGAACCTTCTGGTTTGGGGCAGTACGGCGTGCCACATGTGAGGCGTTGGCTTGACCCTTCTACGGCTGGACCGTTGGTACTGAGGCATGAAGTGAATGTCTTTGAACTTATTTCATGTGTTGAGCTGTTTCGGGAAAACTTGGGTGTTCGATTGTCCGATCGGAAAGCTTAACATTTTCTATTTACCCGGAATGTGATACAACATTTGTAATTCACAAGTAGTTATGAGATAACTGAATGAATGTTATAAACATAGCAGTTTAGTCTCACTTGATTGGTTGCCAGGGAAATTTGATGCGATCAAAAGTCCGTCGCAATCACGTAGTGTACGCTGATACTCGCCGGGTAAACTTAATAGAAAGCCTCGCCCCATAGCCCCGACCAAGTGACTGTAGGAGAACCCCGTCGCCAAAAGTATCCGTTCGGGTGCTCGCGGCAGCGGTGTTCCGCCTTAGTGCACTTCGTCGACGGTATTGGGGGTGCGGCCGTCTACTAAAGTTTGCGACGAGCATTCGATCAGAATGTCGGGAATCTTGTTGAATTGCCCGACTTGATGTTGAAAAGAGTTTTCGATAATGAGACTAAAATGCGGGGTTTATAATTGTTAGGCATGTGATGTCTAAGGAATTCATTTGGTCAGGCATGCGATGACTGAGGAGGTTGCGGATTCCAACTGTTGTAGTTTTACACTTTCTTTTCTATGACCGTAAGTGTAATATGTGATATCGCCGGTTTCGTTGCTATATGTCAACGACAATTGGGATGCGCATATTTACTTACGTTGATGACATGTGATGTTATGTGTTGCTGGATATGTTATATTGGATCGTCGTGTTCGAATAGCCGGGGGTTTTTTATGTGAGATGAGTGTTTTTCATTTTCATTCACGTAAAAACTTGTATGTAATATTCTTTTATTGGGGCACTTCCAGGTTGCGGATGATATCACCATTTGTATATTATTTACTTTTCCGCATTAGGATAGACCCAAGGAGGGGAGCATAAGTAACCGGGTTCTAGGGTCCAGTGGGAGACCATCTCGAGGAGTCGAGTCCGCGTCTCCTAACCCTAGAATTGGTAGGGTTGCTTGCCGCTCTCGTAGGGGTCTAGGGGTGTGGGATTGGCTATTCATCACGACCGTGGAATCCGTGTTTTATACTGGCTCGTATTGAAAACACAGACGTCCTAGTATATCCAATATTTCATATGATATTTTCTGCTGCGTTATCTGTGATGTGATCATGTGATTTGTTCAGATAGATATAGTATATAGTATATATGATATATTATATAGACGTTGCTTATGTTTTACACCCGCGCTAGCCCTGCCTCGCTCTGGCGTTAGTTACCTAACCTAACGGTGCAGACGGGACATCGAGGCGAATGCGGATGGCATAAGCGTACGTTATATTTATCTGTGATGTTTACGTGGACTTAAGTGATGGGATATTCATTAATGTGATTAATGAAAGAAAATAAAACTTAATTGATGTTGTGGAATCGAATTTCAAAATAAAACAGGTAGCTACAGTTCTTTCTTTGCATCGCGGTGTTCCATGTAGAACATCCTGCACCTTATTCGATAAGGAAAGGACCGAGATCCCTTCACCGGGAGTGACTCCTTTAGCAATAACTGGCAGATGCTGCACACTCGGTTTGTCTTTTGATTGCTTCTATAGTTTCTGCTTTGCACAGCGATATATATGATATATCCCGCACCTCATTCGACGAGGAAAGGGCCAACGATCCCTTCACCGGGAGTGACCCCTTTAGCAAAACTAGAAAAGCCTAAAAAACATTCCATTTAAAAACCATTTGATTCCGCAACGAGATCAAGTTCAGAGCGTTAAAGGTTTTCCTAAAAACCATTCGCAACCCTCCGTCATTTTAGGAAGTAGAGTACTTAGTATTGGTGCTGTGTTTGTTGACCTTAGTTAAGGCACAGTGTACGGTAGCTAAGTGATGTCTTCCTACACCGCATATGATGCGATTAGTTAGGACAGTCGCGTGACTTTGTTGACCTTAGTTAAGGGTCATGTGGGTGATTCTAATTAATCACTAAATGACGGGTAGAACTTGACTAGTACTTATGATTTGTTGACCATAGTTAAGGTCATAAGTGCTAAGGGTAAAAATCATTATCGGGAGTTTCAAGTGTTGAAATTTGCAATGAGATTGCATACCTTCTATATGATAGTTGGATCCCGATACCCACTGCGAGTAATTGTTACTCCTGGAGAGTTTTGCACTTTGCAATTAGCCGATCAAGTAGGTGTCTAGAAAAGTGTCAACGGGGTTACGCCTCTGGGAAAACGAGGTTTATGTAATTAGGTCCGTGCGAAAGCATGGGGAACCTCCCTCAAAGTACCAACACTGGCCTGGCTGAAAGATTGGCGAACATGTAGAGTGTAATTAATCCCGGCTAGTCTTTCCTTTTAAGGTTTGAAGGAAGATTTGATAAAAACAGTGGGAGCCATCCTGATTAGATAAAATAAATAACCAATCTGATCTTGAAAGAGCGCACGCAGAGTGTTTTCTTCTCTCTCTCTCCAGGTAGAGACCATATCACGCCTTAATAAAGATAATAATATGGATGTATTGACTGAACCCGCTTGTTATTCTGAGCTGGGGAACGTTGGTCCCGCTCCAACTTATAATTGTTATAAGACCGAACAGGAAATAGGGCAATACCAGGATTCCTATGCCGCCCAAACGAAGATAGTGCATGAGATGCATCTCCTTCGGGTGTGTTCATTATAAAGAACTGTTTCTCAGTATCTTATGAATCCTGGGTATTTGATACCGGATCAGGATCCCAGATATGTAATCTGTTACATAGGGCTACAGAAAGGTAGAAAACTGAGAACGGGTGATAAGTTTCATGAGACAGAAAACGGGGCAAGTGTTGCAGCCAAGTCTGTTTGTCACTGTCACCCTGTATTACCAATACATTGATTCTGAACGAATGTTATTAGATACCGAACCTGATATACAAAATCATATCAGTCTCTTTATCAGTAAAGAAAAGATATAATTTTGTATTGTTGGATAATGTTTTGAACATTTCCTATATCAAAAGTTGATCGGTTCAGGCACGTTATCTAAAAGCATTGGCGTTCTAAATTAAACTACAGTTCCTAGTATATAGAACACACACAAGAGGAAGAGTTCAGAAATGAACGAATCCTTCTTAAGGTATTGTAGACTAGGTCATATCAATGCGACCCGACTAGCTGAAGTTACATTTTAGATGAATATTTAAATCAGTTTTAATTTACATCTTGTGAAACTTGCCAGTCATGTCACAAAGATTAAATGACCACAGCTCTGTTTATTGGAAACAGAGAAAGAGTTAATGAACTCTTGGGACTGATACATGATGATTTATGTAAAGTCTCCTGTCTACACATGCCAGGACTGGTTCTTTATACTTCATTACGTTCTCTGATAATCTCTCAAGATTCAGACATATGTTCCTGTTGAAACACAAGTCCGAACCTTTTGAGATATTCACAGAATATAAGCTAGAAGTAGAGAACCAATACAGGTTTAAGTATTATGTCCTATGATGAGATCAGGGAGGAGAATACTTGTGCATGGAATTCTTGGATATTCTAAAAGAAAATGAGATTCTCTCTCAGCATTACTCCTCAGTATACACCATAGCAGGATGGTATATCGGGGCGGAGCAATCACGCCCTATATGATATGGTGCGCTCTATGATGAGTGCCACTGAGTTTCCTATTTCCTTTTAGGGAGTTTTGCACTTATGAAGTTGCATACCTATTGAATAGGTTTCGAATCAAATCAGTGCCTACCACTCCATATAAGATATGGTATGGGAAGAGCCTATCTCTTAAATAAGTTAAGATTTGGGATTGTCCGGCCTATGTCAAAAGCAAAATCCGGACAAGATCGAGGCAAGGTCAGTTCTGTAGAACCGGAAAAGTTCCAGCTATACAAAACTGCAGCTGATGATTTGACAGAACCAAAGGATTCAATAGTTCCCGACGAACCTCAGCCTCTCCGCCAATCTAGTAGGGTTTCTCATCCGCCTGAGAGATACCTCGGTTTCTCGATGACAGTGGGAGCGAGGAATGCATCATGAGATGATGACCCAACTAGTTTTGAGCAGGTCATCGAGAGTAGGGACTCTGTAAAAATGGCTGGATGCTTAGCAATCTGAGATGGAATCCATGTACATCAACAAAGTATGGACTTTGGTTGCTATATCTGAAGGGTTAAATCGCCATGAGGAGCAAGTATATCTTGAGAAGATTACTTGGTGTAGATGGAAAGGTTGAGACTTTCAAAGCTAGACTTATTAAAGGTTTTCGTCATCGACCAGGCGTGGATAATGATGAAACCTTTTCCAATAGCTATGCTTAAGTCCATCCAGATCCTACATTCCATTGCTACATACCATGACTACGATATCTGGTGGTTGGGTGTTATGACTACTTTTCTAAATAATGATTTAGAAGAGAATGTCTATAAGTACACAGCCAGAGGGCTTCGTAAACAGTGGGAGCAGCGGAAACATGTGCAAGTTGCTTTACATATTAAAGCAGGCATCGCGGAGTTGGAACGTCTGTTTTGATGTGATAGTCAAAGAGTTTGACTTCACCAAAATGGTAGATGAACCTTGTATATACAAAAAGGTAGTAGAGAGTAAGGTAGTCATCCTCGTAGAGTACGTGGACAACATACTCTTGATAACAAAAGAGTTTCCTATGCTACGCACGGTCAATCTCCGATTATCACATGGATTCTCCATATAGGATAAAGATGATACCTCCTAAATCCTGGGAATTGGATCTATGAGATATATCTAAATGGATGTTAGGATTCTCACTAGCTGTAGTAAGATTGTATCAATTGATCCTGGGGAGAATCACTGGAAGGGTTCCAGGGTGATAAAGACGACTGAATGTCAGTCACAGGCATTGTCTTTACCCTCAGTAAAGGGATGGTATGTTGGAAGAGTTCCAAGCTAGATACCGTGGCAAACTAGACGATAAAGGCTTGTAACATCGCTATTAAAGATACTACCAAAGAGGCAGTATGGGTGTATATTGGTTCATAAGATGAACTAGGTTCCTACCATTGTATGACAATGGAAGTGTGGCTTTGGCCAAGGAACCCCGATCCCATCAGTGACCCAGACATATTCTAAGGCAGCATCACCTGATCAGGGAGATAGATGATCTCCAGGGTGATCGAGGTTAGGAGAGTAGACTAAGAGGATAACACGGCGGATCCACTCACGAAGGCCTTTTCCTAAGGAGAGACTTTTAGGGGATGGTTGAGTATTAGATACTACAACTACTGCTACAGATGGCCCTAGTGCAAGTGGGAGATTGTTAGTTATATGTATGCCCTAGAGGCCATTACTGTACATTGAATGTATATTGTAGTGGATGCTGGGTCATATATAGGTAGGACTTTCTTGCTCGACATGATAGTACGCTATCTGGTTGCTCTTTATCTTAACATGTATACCTTCTGTCTCACTATTACATGTTGATAAAGCCCTTAGGATGTATACTCGACTTCCAGGACTATGATGTAGATCATACTAGTGGGGCCTGGGTAGTCCATGAGTACATCATTCAATGTTCCTAGTCATGGGAATATCGAGATGGGGCATGGATATTCCAGAGTAGACTAGCGCATATCTTCTCGACCCATGTGATGGGCGATGGATGATCCCATATCCATTGGTGTTTGACATCAGAGATGGTATGCGGGTGCTCAGTGGAGACTGGGTACACTGAACGGACTCGCCGAGAACTCCCAGATGGTATTATACCTCAAGTCAGATGGCAGTTCTCTGGTGACACTGGTACAGCTTAGTCTGTTGACCCGAGATCGTTATAGAGTCTTGTGTGTCTCCCACTGTACTTTGATTTCCACCCTACCACGGCTCTACTGAGTCGTGCAAACAGGTGATTTTTGGGTACAGTCCCGATTCACATGGAGGCAATGAGCGATAGGAGGGGATTCGTCTCTCCCGGTATTGGGGGTTGATGTTGCGCTATGCTCGACTGGCCATAATAGGAAATCCCTGGCCAGGGTTGCAGTGATATACTGGTAAGAGTTATCTGTAGTTTCACAATTGTTATGGACCTCACGTCAGCATGACTTATCAAGCTATTGGGGTCTGACGTTTACCACCCCTAGGTGAGATATGCGACATATCAGACGAACAGACCGGACTGTACGGTAAGTGTTACTGGTTGGATTCACAGGAGTGTGAGCGGGCTTGCTCGTCGATCTTCTGATCGCTCAATACCCGGGTGGCCGTTACGTTTAGCAGACCGCTTGCAGCTTGTGGGTGCTTGATATGATCATCATCTGCTGCCGGCGTATTGACGAGTCTTTAGAGTCCTACACAGAGGTTTCTTGGCTCAAGCGAAACGAAATAGGAGCGCATATGAGATATGTGCGGGACCGAGAATAATGCTTGTATGTGATACCGTATTCCATTTGTTGGAGATAGTGCCCTCAGAGTCAATTATTGGGTCACAGGCACGTGATTGCAATGATTGAGGGGAGGACCTATCCCGGTAGGACAGTCTTACTCGAGATGATAGTATGCTATCTGGTTTATCTTTATCATCGTGTACTGCTTTAGGTGACCTTACGAGTCGCTATTACACGTTGATAAAGCCCCTAGGATTCTTGCTTGACTTCCAGCAGTATGAGGGCGATCATATAAGTGGGAGCTGGGGTCTATAAGCACATCCTTAAATGGTCCCTAGTCGAGGGAGTTTCGAGACAGGGCATCGATTCTCCACAGTAGACTAGTGTATACAGTCGAGACCCCGACGAGGGGCGGTGGCCGGTCTCACAAGCCACTGGTGTCAGTTGGTTCACCTAAGATGTATACAGGTGCTCATTGGGTTATGAGTACACCGGACAGGACTCGCCGGGAACCTGCTAGTTGGGATATACCAGACGTCAGATAGCAGTTCCCAGGTGACATGTGTACAGGTTAGTTCATCGACCTGGGATCGTCATTTGTCTCGTGTGAGTTCCCACTGTACTTTGATTACTACCCTACCACGGCTCAAAGGAGTCGTGCAAACAGGTTTTAGTTGGGTACAGTCCCGAGCCACATGGAGGCAGTGAGCGGATCTGCAGGGGTTCGTCTCTCCCGGTATTGGGGGTGAGGTCGTGCTGTGTCTAGGAGAGCCAGAACATGAAAAGTCCTTGGCCAAGGCAGGAGATTTGCTGGTAGGTATTCCAGTAGTATCTCAGGGTGTTCTGGGCTACACTCCGACACGACTTGTACCGCTTTTGGGGGTCTGACTTTTACCAACCCCCTAGGCCCGCCATGCGATACTCATAGACGAACGGACCGGACTGTACGGATATTGTCACTGACAGGCTCAGTAGGGTGTCAGGATGAGTTCGCTCATCGACGTCCCTTTTGGTCAATAGCTGGTGGCCCGTCATGTATGGCTAATACCTCTGACGTGCTAGTGGTTAAATCCACAGCCATAGTATTGACGAGTCTTTAGAGTCCACCACACAGACAGTTACTCAAGTTTCGGGCGAAACGCTGTAGAGGCCGTATGGAGATATGGCAGGGTTCGATCAGATAAGTGCGGTATTGCACGGATCGTGATCGGACGGTTTTTACTAGCCGGCTTTGGCTTAAGCCGGATTCTAGTATTTGATAGTGTAGTTTTGTCTCGTTGCATTTGTGTTCAGTGGGAATACAAATGCGGGCATGTATTTGCAGTAGTGGGGTTTTCCTGTAATTTATTACGGGATCGGTTTTCTGAAGTTGCCAGTTTGCATTCCGTTCCGGCCGGTTTTCTCTTTTTCCTTCCCGGTCGGACTTTTCATTGGAGGGGGTTAATTGCAAGTTTGCAATTAACTTTGTTGTGAGGGGCTTTCTTGCATATGTTGCTTTTGATGAGACTTGCATCATCATGATATTCTTTTCTTGTCCATTCATTTGCTTTTTCATGATGGTTAGTGAGTGGATTGATATGGAAATTGGTTTGACCATTTTGATATATCATTTTCTTTTTCTCATTATGAAAGAGGAGAGAAGCTTTCTTTTTTCTCTCTCCAATCTTCTTTGTGGAGAGAGAGGGCCGGCCACTAGAGAGGAGAGAAGAGAGGATTTCATTTTGTGTGAGGAAAAAGATTCATATCATTTTCATGTTACCAAAATTCATAAGCACAATTTTCTTTAGTTGCTTTCTTCTCCTCCTCACATCCTTCCATCTAGGCAACTTCAAGAACCCCAAGAGACATGCCTTCTACACTATTTCTATAGCAAGCCTTGGACGCGTCGGCTAGCCAACTTCGCGCCCGAGTTGCCTCGGTCAAGAGGCGAGAGCCCGTAAAAGATTCCGGCTACGTGGTGCCCTTTCCGACGAGCGAGGAGGTGACGGAGATTCCGCGGGAGATCGGAGCGGAGACGAAGACCGAAGGACACGGATCGTTTGGTATAGCATCTCTACTCTTTTCTTTTTGCTAGCTAGCTAGGTTAATGGCCCGATCCGGGTAAAAAGTCCGCGGCGGTGCCGTTTTGCAAAGTTCGCAAAGTTTTTGTTTTCCGCGTTTCCGGCGTCCGATCGACGGCCGGGGCGCCCCCGCGGGCTTACAATGGTATCAGAGCCACGCCGTTAACCTACCTAGCTTGCTCTAGTATGTTTAGTACTCGATCGAACGAGAATCCCCAAAAACCGTATTTTTTCCCATGCTTCAGGTTTCTGTCGTTTTTATTTTGTCTCAGAAAATTTTTCAGGCCATCTCAGAAACATGTGTGGACAATTATAAGACTTCTGGGAAATTTTCATACACTGATCTCCTAGTACGGCCGCGGAAGCGCGGCCAAACCCATGGTTTGGCCGCGGTTCCGCGGTGGGAAAGTTTCATCACTGCACCAAAATTTCTCAGTAGGCTTTGGACTTGGAAATAGGGCTTTTGGGATATTTTCTTTGGGTCCAGTTTTTCTGTAAGTGCTACAGTAGTATTTGGGGCCCACTTGATAATATTTGTTCGATCGGATATTTTAAACATGCCAGTTCACAGTATTTACTTCATATCTGCGACCGTGAATGTCACTTGATCGGTAAATCCCGTCTAACTGCTATAGCCCGGTTAGACGGATTTGCGAACGTGACTTTCACGTTGATGTTCTGTGATTGTACTGTATTGTTGCGGATCGGTCGTGGGGATAGCCTGGATGCAGTTGTAGTACAGTTCTGTTTTATATGTACATTTGATATTGCGGGGCGAGCGTCCGACATGTGGACTGCCGTCACTGCCTGTTTGTATTATTATTTTGGGGCACGACCAGGCTGCGGTCGATGTACCCGTTGTATGTATATTTTACTTTCTGTACTAGGATTACCCCGCGGAGGGGTGCACGGGTAGCCGGGTTCTGGAGGGCAACAAGCCCGCATCTCATGGCATTGAGACGGAGGGGGCTTCACTCTAGAATTGGCAGGCTATTCGCCGCACTCGTAGGGGGTATAGGTTTGACCCAGGAGGGGTGCCCAAGTTACCGGATTCCGTGAAGTGCTGGGTGGTCCATTCACGTTGCTGAAGGGGGCTGCCTCGCTTCAGGTTTTGGCGGGTGACTTGCCGCGCCCGTAGGGGTCTAGGATTTCATTGCACAGGCTATCCACACGACCAGGGGAACGTCGGGTTTCAGCAGCGGCTCTGTGAAACCCGGGGATCCCAGATATCTGTATTGATCTGTGTTGCTATACATTTCTGTGTTGCTTTTATCACGCCTTGAGCGAAAATTATATATTATATATATATTAGTAGATGTTGTATATGTTTTTCATCCGCGCTAGTCCAGTCCCCGCTCTGTCGTTAGTTAGCTAACCTAACGGGTGATGACGGGACCCAGTGGCGAATGCGGATGGCATATACGTACATCAGTATATTTTCGTTCTTTGTGGTGTGATCAATTGATGGGACTGCGTTGATTCGGATCAATGCAAGTTAAACAAACCTATTCTGATGTTGTTGGAACATTTTTCAAAAAGCTGTTATTGCAAGGGCGTTCTCTTTTGTTTTGCATCGTGGTATTCAGTTGGAATATCCTGCTCCTCAGTCGACGAGGCAAGGGCCGAGATCCCTTCACCGGGAGTGACCCCTTGGACAAAAGTTTGCGTCAGGGCATTAACTTCACTATAGCCGATTACTTTTGCTTTGCACCGTGGTATTCAGTTGGAATATCCTGCACCTCATTCTACGGGGAAAGAGCCGAGATCCCTTCACCGGGAGTGACCTCTTTAGCAAAGGTTGTCGTCACTATATTTTTATAAAGCTATCAGTTCCTTCGACGATATCGAGTTCATTACGTTAAAGGTTTTCGCCAGAAACCATTCGTAGCCCTCCGTCGTTTCATATGGATGGTCAATAGTATTCAAGCTGTGTATGTTGGCCAAAGTCAAGGCACAGTGTTTGGTAGCTGTTGGGTATTCATATGCAGCATAGATAGATGCGTTGGTTTGGGACAGTCGTACTGCCATTTTGGCCAAAGTCAAGGGTATGTACGGGTGGGCTCAAATTAACCAGGAAAATGACGGGTAGAACTTGACATGTGACTTATGATATGTTGGCCAAAGTCAAGGTCATAAGAGCATGGGGCAAAAATCCTCATCGGGAGTTTCAAAAGTACTGAAACTTGCCAAGTATGCGCATACCTTCTGGAGTGTGATAGCGTGAGCGGATTCCGTCACGTTATCATGCGATGATAGTTGGATCCCGATTCCCACTGATGAGTTGGTTTACTCCTCGGGTTATCCCGGCTAATTCTTTTTTCACGTTTGGGGAAGAATTTGACGTTACAGTGGGAGGTTTCCAGATTAGATAAATTGGTAACCATTCTGATCTAGGTTAGAGTGCACGCTGAGTGTTTCTTTTCTCTCTCTCTCTGGCAGCGACCATTGACCCGACCCTAGACTATGACTCAGTGACCAAGTTGACCGAACCTTCTTAACACTGGCTTTTGGATTGTCAGAGTTGCAGACCTCTTTGCCACTCCTACTTTTACTCTTTTCTCCGGGACACCCCGTATTACTACGAACGTCCACTTCCATTGGACAAAACCATCGTATGGTTATATACGAACTCGAAGGACTTCGAGGATGGTTTCCGGTTCTGGAGAAAACGAATAGGACTATTCAGTTGTCTTTTCCTTTTACCTTCTCTCTCAGAGTGAGTACTCCTTGGTTTAGGAGTAGTACACCTATTACGCAAATTGGATAGTCTTCTTCCAGACCCTAGGCTGGTGCCGACCGGTGGGGAATGAAGAAAGCCAATTAGCCTAAACGGTGTACAGAAGGTATTAAGTTCAGACAAAGCAAGGGATTAGTAAGAGGGCAAAGTAAATTGCGACTGCTATTCACGACCAAACCATGTACTTCTTTGTCAATCCTAGATCACCTATGAATTAAGTACATTCGGTTGTCTTTTATCCTCACCTTCTCTCGCATTGCGAGTGCTCCTCGGATTAGGACAGTACACCCATTATGCTTTTTGGATAGTCTTCTTCCAAACCATAGGCTGGTGCCGAACGGTAGGGAAGGAAGAAAACCATTTGGCCTAAAGGGGTGTACAGAAGGTAATGACTAAAGACATGTAAAGGGATTTGGAGAAGTGGCAAAGAATTATACAGTTATAGTTGTGAATCTGGATAATGGAAGAGGCATTACTAAGAATACCAGGATACCCCATCGAAACATTTCAATGTTTCAGTTTCACTGTGTACTGTTAAAAGAAAACTGATTTCCCGATTAGACACTTACTCCAGGGTATGTATTTACCAGGTTGGATTCTCACATCTGTATGGTTTTACAGACGATGAGTGGGAGTAAGTTATTGGGAATTAGGTGACCATCCTCATTATATCGGGATTCGTTGTAATCGGTGATATTTGAGGAAGTCACCAGGGTTGTTTGCCGGTCGGCAAATATTTGGTTTTGAATATCCGTTGTTGTGCACCAATTTCAAATTGATATATCTGTACGTCTATTTTTATAGAGTGAGACATATCTTTTTGAAATTATGTCTATGACATTTACCTATACCAGTGGATGGTTAGGTAAGGAGCATTGAACAGCGGTGTAATTCTTCTTAACCAAAAGTACAG
This sequence comes from Agapanthus africanus, assembly GCA_030015575.1. Classification (NCBI taxonomy): domain Eukaryota; kingdom Viridiplantae; phylum Streptophyta; class Magnoliopsida; order Asparagales; family Amaryllidaceae; genus Agapanthus; species Agapanthus africanus. The sequence continues at coordinate 496,721,359 of JASDDO010000019.1, read as the reverse complement.
TTTTCAACCTACGACACACAGTGAATGAGTCACAAGACTCAGGGGACTTATACAGAGTATTGTATATTGTCCAGTGTCCATTAGGACAGAGGGGTTGGTCCTCGTACTATATTCTGTTTACTTTTAACTTCTCTAGTTCTTAGACATGTGTTTCGTAGAAACACAGGGTCTAAGTTTTGAGGAGTTATAGGTATAAGAGTAAAGTAGAGAACCAAGTATTGCAAGTATCGGGATTCTTCAAAGTGATCGAAGATGTAGATACTTGTGTATGGTATTCAGTTGATAGTAATGATTAAGAGAACTAGCTTCTCTTTTAGGTTACTCATAATTGGAAGTACTCCTAAGTTGAGTAACGCTGATCGGCCTCTCTTCCATTTACTTGACATGCACTGGAGACAGCTGCATGATTTGAATCTGGTTCAATTAAATCAGTGCCTCTGGTTCTTGGATATAGAACAGTTCATATCTTGACATTATTAAGATACGGGGAGTTGTCCGGCTTATGCTTAAAACCAGACACTGGACAACTCAAGGCACGTTTCAGTAGTGGCTGTTTGTGGGTTGACCCGGGCTATGACGAGGGTTGACTTTCTACCATCTGGAAGATCAATAGTGATATTGTTCTTGACTCGCCACAGTTTTATCAAAAATGGATTTTTCCAGAAAACAGTAGTGGGAGTATGGTAGAACTGGAAGTGATTCCAGAACCACAAACGATTACTGAAGATTTAATAAGAACCTAAAGATTCAATCTGGTTTGACATTCCATTGGCCACTCCGCAGATATGGTGGGTAACCTCAGGCACTCGAGAGGTACTTCGGTATGCTCAAGGACGGTGGCAGGGAGGTTCTTGTTTACCCACACTTGCCATTGCTGTTGTTCCAGGCTGCGAGACCCGGCGGAAGGATGAGTATAGCGTCGTTCTAAACTTGCTTTAGAAGCGTACGTGTATATGACTCTGCCAGAGGGTTGTCGTAGTCAGTGGGAGCAGCGGAAGCATTGGTGGACATCAAGCTTATGTCTATTTATAGACTAAAGCAGATATAGCGGAGATAGATCATCTATTTCTGATGTGACAGTCATAGGTTTGACTTCATCAGAATAGGGGATGGATCTGTTAAAGAAGGTAGTAGGGTGTGATGTCCTGGTATTTGATGACATACACAGAGTAGGAAGTGATATTCCTATACTACGATCGGTTATACTTTGGTCGTCACACAGTGGTTTCTCCACATAGGACTTGGATATTATATCAGACATTCTGGTTACTAGATCTATGGTTTTAGATCTAGATTTGGGTGGTTTCCCAATCTGGGTACTTTGACAGCATTCTATGAGTATTTAGAATGGACGACTCCTGGCACGGTAGTGTACCTGCAGGTAATGGAGTCACCCTCTCTAAAGGTGTCTTACAGACTAAAAGGGAGAGGGATGTGCATGATTGGCAGATCACTTGCTTAGGCAATTGAGTCAATCATGAAATGTCAAGTACCACACCAGATATTGTTCTTGCAGTAGGTGCAATAAGTTGATATTGATCCAATCCTGGAGAAACAGTCGGAAGCAGTTTTAGAACATAAGTTGATGTTCTAGGGAATTGATAACGGCAGCCTCCTTTACGAGACGGTTATCATTCCAGGCTTCCAAGGTGACCTGGATGACAGAGTGGCTGTCAGAGTTATAGTTTTCCCTTTGACGAGGGGCAGTATTTTGGACAGTTGGTCCAGGTGGATACTGAGGGAAGGCATGGCGCAGGACACTGATTAAGTTCAGTTGTCGATACAGTCTAAGAAGTTTGGATTTGGAGTTCACTTATGAGCTGGGTCCCATCAGACATCCAGACATTCTAAGACATGTATTGCTCATTTCGGGAGATGGCTTTCTCCGCGAACTTGAGATTTAGAGAGACATAGAAAGAAACATCAAAGCGGATCCACTCACTGAGGCTATTCCTCGAACGCAATAGTCTCGCAAACGAGCTTTGTGAGACTGACTAGTAGAGGAGTTGGGTGTTCGGTATCACACGGGCTGTGAGTATGCGACATCGCAATAATTAGCCTCGAGTGCAAGTGGGAGATTGTTGGAGATAGTGCCCTCAGAGTCAATTATTGGGTCACAGGCACGTGATTGCAATGATTGAGGGGAGGACCTATCCCGGTAGGACAGTCTTACTCGAGATGATAGTATGCTATCTGGTTTATCTTTATCATCGTGTACTACTTTAGGTGACCTTACGAGTCGCTATTACACGTTGATAAAGCCCCTAGGATTCTTGCTTGACTTCCAGCAGTATGAGGGCGATCATATAAGTGGGAGCTGGGGTCTATAAGCACATCCTTAAATGGTCCCTAGTCGAGGGAGTTTCGAGACAGGGCATCGATTCTCCACAGTAGACTAGTGTATACAGTCGAGACCCCGACGAGGGGCGGTGGCCGGTCTCACAAGCCACTGGTGTCAGTTGGTTCACCTAAGATGTATACAGGTGCTCATTGGGTTATGAGTACACCGGACAGGACTCGCCGGGAACCTGCTAGTTGGGATATACCAGACGTCAGATAGCAGTTCCCAGGTGACATGTGTACAGGTTAGTTCATCGACCTGGGATCGTCATTTGTCTCGTGTGAGTTCCCACTGTACTTTGATTACTACCCTACCACGGCTCAAAGGAGTCGTGCAAACAGGTTTTAGTTGGGTACAGTCCCGAGCCACATGGAGGCAGTGAGCGGATCTGCAGGGGTTCGTCTCTCCCGGTATTGGGGGTGAGGTCGTGCTGTGTCTAGGAGAGCCAGAACATGAAAAGTCCTTGGCCAAGGCAGGAGATTTGCTGGTAGGTATTCCAGTAGTATCTCAGGGTGTTCTGGGCTACACTCCGACACGACTTGTACCGCTTTTGGGGGTCTGACTTTTACCAACCCCCTAGGCCCGCCATGCGATACTCATAGACGAACGGACCGGACTGTACGGATATTGTCACTGACAGGCTCAGTAGGGTGTCAGGATGAGTTCGCTCATCGACGTCCCTTTTGGTCAATAGCTGGTGGCCCGTCATGTATGGCTAATACCTCTGACGTGCTAGTGGTTAAATCCACAGCCATAGTATTGACGAGTCTTTAGAGTCCACCACACAGACAGTTACTCAAGTTTCGGGCGAAACGCTGTAGAGGCCGTATGGAGATATGGCAGGGTTCGATCAGATAAGTGCGGTATTGCACGGATCGTGATCGGACGGTTTTTACTAGCCGGCTTTGGCTTAAGCCGGATTCTAGTATTTGATAGTGTAGTTTTGTCTCGTTGCATTTGTGTTCAGTGGGAATACAAATGCGGGCATGTATTTGCAGTAGTGGGGTTTTCCTGTAATTTATTACGGGATCGGTTTTCTGAAGTTGCCAGTTTGCATTCCGTTCCGGCCGGTTTTCTCTTTTTCCTTCCCGGTCGGACTTTTCGTTGGAGGGGGTTAATTGCAAGTTTGCAATTAACTTTGTTGTGAGGGGCTTTCTTGCATATGTTGCTTTTGATGAGACTTGCATCATCATGATATTCTTTTCTTGTCCATTCATTTGCTTTTTCATGATGGTTAGTGAGTGGATTGATATGGAAATTGGTTTGACCATTTTGATATATCATTTTCTTTTTCTCATTATGAAAGAGGAGAGAAGCTTTCTTTTTTCTCTCTCCAATCTTCTTTGTGGAGAGAGAGGGCCGGCCACTAGAGAGGAGAGAAGAGAGGATTTCATTTTGTGTGAGGAAAAAGATTCATATCATTTTCATGCTACCAAAATTCATAAGCACAATTTTCTTTAGTTGCTTTCTTCTCCTCCTCACATCCTTCCATCTAGGCAACTTCAAGAACCCCAAGAGACATGCCTTCTACACTATTTCTATAGCAAGCCTTGGACGCGTCGGCTAGACAACTTCGCGCCCGAGTTGCCTCGGTCAAGAGGCGAGAGCCCGTAAAAGATTCCGGCTACGTGGTGCCCTTTCCGACGAGCGAGGAGGTGACGGAGATTCCGCGGGAGATCGGAGCGGAGACGAAGACCGAAGGACACGGATCGTTTGGTATAGCATCTCTACTCTTTTCTTTTTGCTAGCTAGCTAGGTTAATGGCCCGATCCGGGTAAAAAGTCCGCGGCGGTGCCGTTTTGCAAAGTTCGCAAAGTTTTTGTTTTCCGCGTTTCCGGCGTCCGATCGACGGCCGGGGCGCCCCCGCGGGCTTACACCATTCTCGCGATGAATGTGTCGAATGGTTTTATGCGATATAACCTAGTTATCGAATCAAGGATTGATTCGATAAGCCGATACATTGAATATTAGTCAGTCATATGCGATATGACCGGATCGTTAAATCAAGTATTGATTTAATGATTTAATGCATAATTATATATTTGATATATTACTTTGCATTAACTAGTATTTGTTCACTTTAAATGGATTTTCTCACTTGATGTACACAAGTTGTATATGTGATATACTTTTGTGCACTTGATTGTATAATGTTTGATGATACATGATTGTTAGGGTGTATGTTTAGATTAAACCATGGTTATGTAATGGTTAGGGTTTTGATCTTATTTAGTTATTATTTTTATTTATTTATTCTTTATTTTGGCAAGAAATAAAAGGGTGGCTACTTTTGTTTTTTCTTTGAAGCTTCATGAAGCTTTGAAGCATTGACCATTTTGTTTCTTAGCCTTAACCCTAACCATTCGACCTAACCCTACTTTACTCTCTACACCTAACCAAGGTTGGATTATGATAAGAATGAGTTGGATTTTCCTTTTTGAAAAGAATCCTTTTTATTCTATCATATTATCTTCTTCATCTTCTTCATCTTCAACAATGAAGAAACCTTGCAACCATCAATGGCAACTTGAGAAAAAGAGTGAGAAATCCAATTCTAAAGTGAATCCACTTCCTATTTCTTCATCCTCTACCACTTGCCAAGTCGTATAGGGTGTTTTCTTCACAAGTTTCATGGCTTGGTGAAGTTGGAGCTTGATCTTGTGTTGTCTCGACGTAGATCATCTTCGGCATCGAAGTCGGCGACCTAGCCCGATCTTTTCTCCGATGAAACCATCGCAAGAGTCTAGGATTTCGATTTGTACAGCGGAGGGACGTCTATGTGGAGCTAAGGAAGTGGAGGACCGGATCTACAAAGGTTTTAGTTACTTTCCTTTAGCAATAAAGTTATTTACTTGCTTGCATCGCCCTATACATCTAGTTAACGATCCGTATTAGGGTTTGTAGGCACATGAAAAAATTTGAATTGGCCATGTTTTATCACTTGTGAGACCTCATTAGTGTGCCTAGGAACCCTACAATGGCTCTCCTGGACACAGCGCGGTGTCAACCCCCAATACCGGGAGAGACGAATCCTGTCTAACCGTCACTGCCTCCAAATGCTTCGGGACTGCACCCAACTACTACCTGTTTGCACGACTCCTTTGAGCCGTGGTAGGTTAGTAATCAAAGTACAGTGGGAACACACCTGAGGCGAAGTGACAGTGTCAAGTCAGCGGACTAAGCTGTACTCATGTCACATGGGAATTGATAACTGACGATAGGCATAATACCAACCAACAGTTCCCGACGAGTCCTGTCCAGTGTACTCATAACCTAATGAGCACCCGCATACTATCTTAAGTACGACGTACTGACGGCTGTAGGACAGGCCGTCTCCCGTGCTGGGATGAGAAGCGCATACGCTAGTCTACTCCGGAGTATCGATGCCCTGTCTCGATAATCCCACGACCAAGGACGTGTAAATAAGAATGTGCTTGTAGATTACCCAGCCCCCACGAGTGTGACTGCCATCACAACGCTGGTAATCAAGCAAAGATCCTAAGGGCTCCACTAATGCGTATAGGTGATATAATAAAAGAAACACATGTACACATTACAGCAGAGACAAACCAAGTTGCATAATACCATTTCGAGAAAGATTGTCTATACAACTGTGAATATCCCAAGCTTCCATCAAGTAATATACATACTAGTATGATACAGTAACGGCCTCTAGGGCATATACACTAATAATCTCCCACTTGCACTAAGGCCATATACTGGCGTATCGAAGACCTATCATCTCGATCAGCCGCTCGAACTGAGTCTGGGGTAAGGCCTTCGTGAATGGATCTGCAGTGTTATCTTCTGAAGCAACCCTCCGAACCTCAATCTCCTGGCGATCCACGATCTCCCTGATCAGGTGATACTGCCTCAAGATGTGTCTGGATTTCTGATGGGACCAGGGTTCCTTCGCTAAAGCTATAGCCCTGTTGTTGTCGTAATACAGAGGTATTGGATCAACAATGGACGGAACCACCTGAAGTTCTTTCAAGAACATCCTCATCCAGACGGCTTCTTTTGCGGCATCAGATGCAGTGATATATTCCGCTTCCATAGTCGAGTCAGCAACGGTTTCCTGTTTGGAACTCTTCCAACACACCGCCCCTCCATTGAGGGTAAAGACAAAACCCGACATGGACTTGGAATCATCCTTGTCACTCTGGAAACTGGAGTCAGCAAAGGCCTCAATCTGGAGGTCTTTTCCGCCATACACCAAGAACATCTCCTTAGTCCTTCTCAGGAACTTGAGAATGTTCTTTACCGCTGTCCAGTGTTTCTCCCCAAGGTTTGACTGATACCTGCTTACCACACTCAGTGCATAAGCAACATCTGGTCTGGTACACAACATCACGTACATTATAGAGCCTACCGCAAAAGCGTAGGGTATAATGGACATGCGATCCCTTTCCAAATCAGTCTTGGGAGACATCTCTTTGGAGAGGGTGATCCTGTGACAAGCCGGTAGATTACCACGCTTGGAACCTTCCATACTGAATCTTTTTAGTATGGTGTCGATGTACCTGGACTGTGAGAGTCCTAATACTCTCTTGGATCTGTCACGGTAGATCCGGATCCCCAGAATGTATGAGGCATCACCCAGGTCTTTCATGGAGAACCTGTGTGCTAAGAACCCCTTGACAGATTGTAGCATAGGAATGTCATTTCCTATTAAGAGAATGTCTTCCACGTATAAAACGAGGAATACTACAGTTCTCGCTAAAATCTACTATAGATGCTTGGTTCATCTGGATTTTTGATAAAGCGAAATTCTTTGACCGTCTCATCAAAACAGATGTTCCAACTCCGCGATGCCTGCTTTAGTCCATAAATGGACTTAAGCAACTTGCACACCTTTCCGCTGCTCCCACTCTGAATGAAACCCTCTGGCTGGTCCATATAGACACACTCCTCTAAATTTCCGTTTAGAAAAGCAGTCTTTACGTCCATCTGCCAAATCTCATAATCGTGGAAGGCTGCAATGGCAAGAAGGATCCGAATGGATTTCAGCATAGCCACTGGAGAAAAGGTTTCGTCATAGTCCAAACCAGCTCTTTGACGAAAACCCTTCGCACCAAGTCTAGCTTTATAGGTCTCAACCTGTCCATCTACACCAATCTTCCTTTTGAAGATCCACTTGCATCCTATGGGTTTTACCCCATCTGGAGCAATGTCCAACGTCCAAACTTTGTTGGTGTACATGGACTGTTAGTTGTATGTATGCCCTAGAGGCCAGTATTGTACAGATGATGTATATTATATTGGATGCTTGGACATATATAGAGATGACTTTCTTGCTCGATATGATAGTATGCTATCTGGTTACTCTTTATCTTAACATGTACACTAGTCTCTTTATACTGTTTTATAGTTACATGTTGGTAAAGCCCTTAGGATGTGTACTTGACTACCTGAACTATGATGCAGATCATACTAGTGGGGACATGGTAGTCCATAAGTACCTCCTTCAAGGTCCCTAGTCGTGGGTGTATCGAGACGGGGCATCGATATACCAGAGTAGACAAGCGTATACGCTTCTCGACCCATGTGATGGGCGATGGATGATCCCATATCCATTGGTGTTTGACATCAGAGATGGTATACGGGTGCTCAGTGGAGACTGGGTACACTGGACGGACTCGCCGAGAACTCCCAGATGGTATTATACCTCACGTCAGATGGCAGTTCTCTAGTGACACTTGTGCAGGTTAGTCTGTAGACCCGAGATCGTCATAGAGTCTTATGTGATTCCCACTGTGCTTTGATCTCCACCTTACCACGTCCATGAGGGCGTGCAAAACGGTGGTCTTTGGGTACAGTCCCGAGTCATATGGAGGCAATGAGCGATAAGAGGGGTTTCGTCTGTCCCGGTATTGGGGGTAGATGTTGCGCTGTGCTCGATTGGCCGTAACAGGGAAGTCCCTGGCCAGGGCTGATCAGAGATTTGCTGGTAAGTGTTACCAGTAGTTTCTCGACCCGTTACGAGCCTCACATCGGCACGACTTATCGGGTTATTGGGGTCTGACGTTTACCACCCCCCAGACTTGATATGCGACGTATCAGACGAAGAGACCGGACTGTACGGTAAGTGTTACTGGTCGGATTCGCAGGAGTGTGAGCGGGCTAGCTCATCGATCTTCTGATCGCTCAATACCCGGGTGGCCGTTACGTTTAGCAGACCGCTTGCGGCTTGTGGGTGTTTGATATGATCATCATCTGCTACCGGCGTATTGACGAGTCTTTAGAGTCCTACACAGAGGTTTCCTGGCTCAAGCGAAACGAAATAGGAGCGCATATGTGATATGTGCAGGACCGAGAATAATGCGTGTATGTGATTCCGCATTTCATTCTCGCGATAAATGTTTCGATAGGTTATATTTGATATGACCTAGTTATCGAATCATTGATTCGATAAATCGATACATTGAATACTAGTCGGTTATGTGCGACATGACCGGATCATTGAATCAAATGTTGATTTAATGATTTAATGTATAATTATATATTTGATATATTACTTTGCATTAACTAGTATTGGTTCACTTTAAACGAATTTTTCTCACTTGGATTGCACATTGTATATGTGATATACTTTTGTGCACCCTTTTGTATCATGTTTGATGATACTTGATCATATGGTTAAGTGAATAGAATTAAACCATGGTTATTATGATAATTAGGGTTTTGCATATTTAGTTATTCATTTATTTGTTTATTCATTTATTTGGATAAGTTTAAGATAAGAATGGTGGCTTTATTTGTTTTATGTTGAAGCTTCATGAAGCTTTGACTTTGCTAACCATTCTTGTCTTCATGCTTAACCCTAACCCATCCAAATGACCATGGTTAATTCTCTACACTTAACCCTAGTTTAAGTTATGATAAGTATTGATTTTCTATTTTCTTTTTACAAGAACTTATCATAACCATCATCTTCTTCTTCTTCTTCAAGCTTGCTACATCAATGGCAACTTGAGTTTTAGTGAGAGAAATCCAAATTAAAAGTGAACCCACCTTCTATTTCTTCATCCTCTACCTCTTGCCAAGTGGTTTTGGGTGTTTTCTTCACAAGTTTCACTACTTGGTGAAGTCGGAGCTTGAACTAGTGCAACCCCGACGTAGATCGTCTTTGACACGAAGCCGTCGAACTATTCCGCTCACTTCTCCGATGAAGC